>OY728130.1:37330941-38580941 GCA_963277665.1 Viscum album | reverse complement strand
TATGAAGGAGTTATGGCCTAAATACAGAAGCTTCTCCATTCTGGAGAGCCCAGCCCAATCTTGACGTCATGGCCCAATTTCGACAACCGAATGAACTCTTTAGCTCTAGTGTCCTGAATATAATTTGTAGATAATTAAGTTAGGAACACGGTTCCAAAATTTCAAATCCAAATAATAAATATAAAAATATTTATATTCGAAATACTACAGTGAACTATAAAGGGTAAAACTGGAATTTTCATCAAATATTCAAATGAATGATCTAATCCCAAATATTTTATAAATAAACATATTTAACACAATTTGAGGAAATTATATCATTTATTATCAATAATATATTCAATAAAATAGAGTTTTATCAAGAACCTATAGAAAATATCACTTTTTAGGCAAGTCACTAGTATCATGGTTTAGTATGAAGGTAAATTCTGTTGCATTATCTACTACAAAAGCTGAATACATAGTTTCTTGCAGCCGTTGTGCACAAATATTGTGGATGAAACACACATTAATAGATTATGGATATCAATTCATTCATGTACTTATAAATTGTTACAACACAAACACTATTAACCTTTTGAAAAATCCTGTTTCACATTCTAGGACAAAGCATATTGATGTAAGAAATCACTTTTTGAGAGATCATTATCAAAAGTGTGATATCACATTGGAATTCATTTGTACTGAGTATCATCTTCATGATATATTCACCAAACCACTAAATTATGAAATAATAGATTACATCATACACGAATTAAGCATCCTAAATATTAATTAAATGTCTTACTGGTTTATATATTACTGTTTTATATTTTACTATTTTATGTCTTACTGTTGTATCTCTTACTGTTTCATGATTACGGTCTCACAGTTAGTGTTTCTTTGACTACTGTCTGATAGTCACTATCTCACTTTAATGTTTATGTTTACTGTCTCACTGTGATGTTTGATTACTATCCCACCGTAAAGTTCATGTTTACTATCTTAATATAATGTTCATGTTTACTGTCTCCCCGTGATGTTCATTCACTGTATCACCGTGAATTTTTTTCACTGTCTCAACGTGACATTCATTCACTGTCTCATAGTAAACACCTAATATATTCTCACTGCAATTATTATTTATGATTTTTATTTACAAATTTAAAACCATTTTGCTGTAATTTTTCATTTCACCTCTTTATTTTCCGGCGTTTTTACTTTTGTGACGTTTGGTATCCCTAAATGATAAAATAAATGAAGTATCACTTGTCCTTCACTCGATATATCTTCTAATTACTCAATTTAGAAACCTTCTTCAACCCTTCAACCCTTCTCTCTCAAACCTTCAGTGAATACCCAGGACGAAACACCTTCATCGTCGACTCCTGAGAAACGTATCCCAATGAAGAAGAAAATCACACCCATGCTAGAACCTGAAGGTCCATTAAACACAAATCTGGTAAACCGAGTTGTAGAACCTAATAAAGAGGTTTTCCCCAAATGGATTATGTCATGTAAGTCTCTGGTTCGGAAAGTTTTAAAAGATAAATACTCGTTAGAGTGGTTTTCAAAGGAAGATATACCTATCTTTCCTATGTTAGTGGCTCCAGTTTATCAATATGTTCAGTTCTCCTTTTATTCTGAAGATGGGTATGTTGTGAAAAGTTAGATAAATGGCTAAAAATGATCATTTTATTCAAGTTTATGGGTTTCATGCCTTAGGATACCTCATGAAGGCATATCTGAGTACTATCAGAGAGGACGTCCACCTTCTTGTGAGTTCTTTGTGTTCGATGATGATCTAAAAAGCATAGCTAGAAATGGCACCAAGAGAAGATCCATTGCTGCTGAACAAGATGGAGAATAAAGACTGTTGTTTATGTTTATACAGAACCTGATTAGCCCTAGAAAAGGTGATTTTGTTGTTCAAAAATATCAGTATGTGTTTCTGATTCATCTTATGAAAAATGGGCATTAGATCAACCTTTGTAAATATATCACACACCATATGTGTGAACTGATCAAAGCCACATCAAAGTCAACCTCCCTGTTTTACTCTCGACTTATCTTAGCCATGCTTCTTTACAAAGTTATGGTTGGACCTAATGAGGATGTTATCAAGGATTGTGACTTCTACCTTTCGAAATTCACTATCAAGAGGATGAAAATCAATTGGAATCCGTGGAAAAAGGCATGGGTGGAAGACAATGATATAATTTATGAAAAAATCAATCTAATAGAACATACCTCAAGACCAAGAGATATTTTTTATCCTCGTTTGGAACTAGATGAGGTTGTTGAGTATTGTGAAGAAGAAGAAGAAGAGGTTGTTGTGCCTCCTAGGGAAACTGTTTCTGATAAAGAAGACATTACTTCTGTACCTCATGTAGTAAGTGAAGAAGAAGTCCCTGCTTCTAAAGATTTTGTTAATATAGAAGATCTTCCCGAGGTTGAAATAGAACATGTTGTCAAATAAACCGAAAATAATGTTGTGGAGGAACCTATAGAAGAAGAATTACCTATTATGCAAGAAGCTAACCTTGAAGAACTCTTTGTGGAATAATCTATTCCTGGAGTCTTTCCTTCGGCTGAGGAAAGGCTGGAGATGGCTTTTCAGTTGGCTAGACATGAAATGGGTGAGGAAATAAGAGATGAATTTCTGGAATTATATCAAGACCCTAAGCTTCTCAGTCCTTAGAAAGATGCAACTATAGAGGGGGAGAAAAAACCAAATCTGGTACCTACTGAAGTACCAAACCTGATAGTTCAATCCCTATAGACACTCGGTATAAATTCCCTAGTTTTAATGATGTGGATGCCTCTCAGCAAGTTTCAGTAAAAGGCCTTGATCATTGTACTATGTTCCAACTAAAATCTGTCTCTAATCATTCCCTTCAAAATTAATCTAAGCCTTTATCAATCCCTATTTCTGAACCATCATCCGAACAACCATCCTTGGTGAGTAAAGATGAACTAAAATATAGTGCTACCCTTTTTTCTGGTGTTGAAAATGTCTTGAATTCCCAACCTGCTCTTGAAACTCATCTAAGTTAGAAACATGCCTCACTGTTGTTGGAAAAAGTTATTTGGAAGATTCAAACCAAAATTCTTCATGAGATTCAAAAAGTTAGAGTTGAAAACGGACTGCTTAGTGATGATTTGAAGACTATAAAAGGTATGATTGATGAAATGAAGAAATAGATTAATTAGATATTAGAGCCTAATTCTCACCCTGTATAACCTATTGTTCCTCAAACCCCACAGAATGTTGTGTCCCAGATTCAACCTCATTTAGCTTCCTTAGCAGAAAAGGTCTCTAAAAGGAAAAAACTGATTTTCAAGGAGATGAGAGAGAATTTTGTTAATATTAACAAGCTCACTGATGAATATACAGGGTGTCTTCAAAATGTGCTAATCCAAATGAAATCTCTTACCTCAGTTGTCAAAGATTATAAGGCATCCAGGCAATCACCTCAACCTTCCCTAGACAGTGAACTGCTCAGAACAGTGGTCAAAGAAGAACTTCAAACTGTTCTTAGTGGTTTCAATAAATATTCTCTATATGAAGTCTTCAAGAACAGTGACATAGTTCTGGATCTAGTCCAAATCCATTCGAAAATTTCTAATGATGCCCAAAAAGAAATTTCCATGAAAATGGATTTCTACTTCAACTGAATCTTCTCAAAGACTGACATGACCAATCACTTTAAATATCTTAATGAAAATCTGAGGATTCCACATATCACTCAAACTTTCAAGACCCAAGTTCAAAAGAACATAGAGTTCACTCATCTGTTGGATAAGTTTATGGAAAACAAGGATGACTTTGAGAAGTCTATGCCGTATGGTGGAGAGATCTCTGTGGATTTTATAAAAATTTTGAGGCCCTATCTTGATGTCCAGAGTAAAACCATTTTTTCTCCTACAACTGCACCTTTGAGACCTGGTCTGCCTACATTCTCCTCTACCCTAGCCTCCACTTTTATGTCTTTCAGTCAGGCATTGAGTTAGATTGGGCATGTGATCTTTGATCAAAAACTGCCTCAGTCTTCTACTACACCTACTCTAGCTCCCTCTGTCTTTGAAGGCCCTCTTTTACCTTCTCTATCAACCAGTTCACTCCATTATTTTACCTCAACTTCTGCTCCTATGGCTTCCTGTTCTGCTGCCACTGCTAATGGAAAAGAGAAGACCAATTAGTGAATAAGGACAATATTTAATCTATTTTGGTGGGAATTTTGTTTCATTTTTTTTACTTTTTGTAATTCCACTATTTATATCTAATACATAATGCACTTTGATTGTCTCTTTTTTCTTTCTTTTCCCTTATACATTTTGATAATCACAAAAGGGGGAGAAATATATAAGAAATTCATATATGAGAAATATATGACAAAATATGGGAGAAATATAAGGAAATATATAAGAGAATAGAACACTCACTTTATATAAGTTATATGCATTCGATCTATTTTGTTAGGAAAATTATACACTCTAAATATACATGGTTTTTGATCATCAAAAAGGGGGAAATTGTTGGAAAACTCATGTATTAATCATTTTTTGATTTTCACAAATCTTTTTTAGTCCCTAAACCATGTTAACTCTATGTAATCTATCTCACATCAAATGTATAGCAGCTTAGTAAAATCTATCCAAAGCTCTTAAGTGATCTATACTCAGTTTGGATACTATATACTATCTTTTGATTTACTTTATAATGATTTCTTTGAAAAATGATTAAGTTTAATTCATTTCATGAATATCACTGCATAATCCTGAATACAGATTTTTGCTTAAGTTTGAGACATTGTGACCATGAGACACCGTGAGAATGAGACACCATGAAGCAGACACAGTGAAGCAGACACTGTAAAGAAGACACCATGAAGCAGACACCGTGAAACATACACCGTGAACAAGACATCGTGAAGCAGACACCGTGAAGCAGTCACCATGAACAAGACTCCGTGAAATCCAAACACCGTGACATCCAGACACCATGACATCTAGACACCATGACATACAAACACTGTGACCACAAGACATTGTGAACAATCCAGACACCATGTGAAGGATACACCGTATCCACGACATACTGTGACCCTGTTTTCTAATATGTTTTTTTGTCTTTTGATTTGATCTCTAACTGTCATATTTTAATATTTTAATGAAATCACATAATTAATGTTTCTTTATAGAGATGTTGTTGATAGTACGAGGTATTAGTTATAGAATACAAGAAACCTGTCGGCTCAAACACATGCACTATATGATAAAAGAGTAATGCAGCCCAGAAAAAAAGTAGGATATACGCAAGAGAAGTTGCGCAATACTGAAAAAGAAAACAAGCTGGTGTGTGTGAGCGCGACAACAAAATACACTTAGAGAATTGTCTCATGCAACTCGACTCTGCTGAAGAACACATAAAACATACAGGAATACTAGAATCCCGAGAATATCCTCACACTGTAAAACACCATGAAGAAAACAAGTTGGATCTGTCTGACTTGCGACAATATGTTTTCCATATGAGGACTTTAGTTCTGCATCTGCCTCATCTCAGAAGTCTCGAGCTGCAAAGACTAACACTCCGAGAACTTCTAAACCTATCTCAATATTTCTACATTGTTGTGTATCATTTTATTAACTTTCAAGAAGAGTGTGTTTCTGTATAAAAACACACTCTGTCTCCTACATTAAACTGAAGGATACATAATATCCTTACCCAAACATTATTTTAATCTTGTGCATACCCATGATAAGTATCGAAGAGGTCCCTGTGTGTCCTGGTTGTTTGAACCCACGAGGAAATGTGGATGATGTCCCTTTATATCATGGACAATATTGTGTACTATTTTTAACCCCGATCCAGGGTGTGGATCAAGTTTATTTATATAAACTTCTTGGTGGCAGGTGATCACCAAGTGGAGTGGGTTAGGTCTCTTCTTGAGACTGAACCACTTGATTCATATCCGTTGTGCTGATTAATTTAGTCTTCCCTCTTTTATTTCCTTACTATATAATTCAGATATCACTAAATTCACATTGATATTTAATCTTCGAAAGAAGTTATAATTGTCTTGTCTTCATAGAATAACTTTAAAAGAAATCTTTATAATTGACATTAAGATTACTAAGAACTAATCCATCTTCTAAGAAGTTATTTAAACAGTCTAACCTTTATAATAGTATAACCTTGATTAACTGGGATGCATTTAACCTTTTGCGGAATCTTTTTATAAATACTTTTAATCAGAAATTTTTATAGTTACTCAATTCACCCCCTCTTGAGTAACTTACTCAAAAAAAATAGTGTATAATAATAATAAATTAAGCAAGGAAAATCAATTTCCAATTGGTGAAAACAAATGTTTTCATATATTGAGATCATGTATACGGATTTCATGGGTAAAACCTATGTACAATAGTGATTCCACCATTTAATAGAAAATAAAATACAACATGACCAATTTATGAGCTTAAATATATTCTCATGGGTCTAAAGAAAAATAGTTCTAAGAACACCCTCTTTCTTAGATACGATCCCAGGGCTAGAACCATTCACATTATCTATGGTTCCAATAGAAGGGTGTGAGTCCTCTAGTAATGAAAAACACTATGATATATCATCTAAGTATTCATGTTCCCATGAAATGTAAAAATAGGTGAGTGAGGTAATCGAGTTACGAGAATCACTGGATCCATATCAAACATAAGAATAGGCACTAATAACACGTCCAACTCTCACCCAAATTCCGTCAAAGTAAATAAACCCCTTTTCGACACCCAATATTGGGTAGTACAAGAAGAAAGTTACAGCAGGGGATTATTACAAGATTAGATCATTATAAAGTTCCAACTAGGCTATCAATAATCATAAATTCAATTCAAATACTTTTTAAATAATTTCAACATTCAAAAAGGTTAACCAGACCCACTTACTTTCACAATTCATCATTAAAATTCAAAATGGGGAATTAAATCAATCATTAATTCATTACAAATCCTTTTAAACAATCCAATAATCAAAAGGTTAATAATAACAGCCTCCTCTCACAATTCATCATTAAAAATTCAAAATGGGATTTTAAATAATCATTTATTTTAAAGCATCCCAAAAGAATTAAAAGGAATTATTACAGATTTAAAAATGTTTGAATACATTTCAAAAATTGGGTTTACACCCTATTTCCATGTGAATAAATCATTTATCTAAAAAATCCCAAGAACACCAATTTCTGAAATAATGGAAAAATCAGCTAAAGGGGGTTCTTTCTCATCTAATAAATTCTATCCAGTACCACAAAACTAGGTAAGGGAAGCGCTTCCTTTTATCAGTGCTAAACAAAAATACAAATAAAGGAGTGGGCCTTTATCTGCCCAAGAAAAAAACGTAGATAAAAATGACCTTTATCTGTGCTAACAAAAGCACAGATAAAGGTGTACCCTTTATCAGTGCCTTTCTAAGCACTAATAAAGGGAAAATTTATCAGCGCTGATAAATGTTTTTAACAAAAAATATTATGAATTTATATAAAATTATAATATTTCTATTCAGAAATAATTTTTATTTATATAAATTAAATAAAAAACGAATGTTTATAATTAATATATATTTTTTAACAATTCAAAATATAAATAAAATGTTTTAATTAAAAAAATATTTTCTAAGATTATAATTATATATACATATATAATTAAATAATTATAAGATTATAATAAATTACATTTAATACTAAACATATTTATTATAGATTTATTAGATTTATATTTGTTAGATTTATTAGATTAATTTATATATTAGATTTATTAGATTTATTGGATTAATTCATTATATTTAATAAATGTGTTATATTTAATATATTTATTTGATTTATTTGATTTACAAATATATAATAATTTTTAATATATACATTTATAATTAAAATTATTGAATATATATGTGTTTTGAAATGAATTTGGTTAATGAATACATTGATCATGCGTATATATATGTTATTCATGTATCTTACATGAATGTTCATTTATACATTACACCACGTTGTCTATTGTTGTGGTATATTGATTAATTAATAATGTCACATATATAAACTATATATGTTCTAAAAAAGTACTTATAAAATTACATTAAATATATTTAAATAATAAATATATTTATTATATTTTAAATGATATATATAAAAACTTTTTGAATACATTTGTAATTATAATTTAAACTATATATATAAATAATTATAAAGTTATGCATATAATATTATAATTTTATTAATATATATATATATATTAACAATTATATAAATATATTTATGAATATATACTATTTACAGTTATAATTATAACCATAAATAAATAAATATAAATATATGTAAATAATTATAAAATTAAAATAAATATATTTATTATACAACTTATAATGTTATAAATATATAATTAAATAGATATATTTATAAATATATAAAAATATTTATAAATAAATAAATATAAATTTATTTTTATTTAAATAACACTTTAATCAGTTGTGAAATTATTCTGATAACGATGTCCTTTATCAGCGCTAAAAAAGCACTGATAAAGGTATGTTTTATCAGCTCTTTTTATTTTAGTTCACATAAAAAGTACCTTTATCGCCTCTTTTAACTAGCACTGATAATGGTTCCAATAGGTTTTATAAAAGAACCCTAACAGGCTCCTCTTCACTCGCACCCTTTCAAGCCCTCTATGAAGCTGACCCCTGTGCCATCGAACCCTCCTCCTCTACAACCCCTCCTCCACCGCGACCCCTCCTCCTCCTCCTCCACTACTGCTGCCTCCTCCTCCTCCCTCCTCTGCAGCGTCCCCTCCTCCTCCTCCTCCTACTCCTATGCGGCCGCAACCTCCTACCCATGTAATGACTCAATCTCCTCCACCGCTGCCTCCTCCTCCTCCACTTCCTCCTCTGCCTCCTTCTCCTCCACCTCCTTACGCGGACCCCTTGTCCGCCTGATCTACTTCGACGCACCTTCCTCATCCGATGACCATCCCGACAGCCTCCTCTACAGTGAACCAATTCCCCCTGGTGAGTCTCTATTTCAGTTTCTCGAGTTTCCCTAGGGTTCTTAGGGTTTGGGGTCATTTTTCATCTAATTGTTGGTATATCATGGAGTTTTGGGGATGTTTTTCATCTAATTATTGGTATGTCATTGGGTTTTGGTGGAGTTTTTCATCTAATTGTGGGTATATCTATTAAGTATGTTTTTTCAATCTTTCATTATTATTATTTATTGTTCTTTATTATTTATCTTAGGTATAGATTCTTATTAGGTATATTCCATTCCCTTTCTTTTTTATTACCTCTGTTTTTTTTATTCTTAATGTATTGCTCTTAATTTTCTTATCTTTTTTATCGTACCAAAAGGGAGATAGATATTCAAATTTCAGTATAATTTATTGCATTTGGTAATTATAAAATGGTTTGAATGGTTCCTTTCCACTTTTTCTATGTTTTGATAAATTCATATCCCCTCCCAAATTGATTATTTTATTTCGATAATTACTTATTCTTCTCTTAGTTTATATTTTATTATTCTTTATTATGGTGGATATTCTTATTAGATAAATTCATATCCCCTATAAATTCATATGGTTGTTCTATCACTTACGTTTCCACATGCTCTTTCTACCTACATAAACATATTCTAACAATTTATACCCTCATAGATGCTACTTTTGGATAGATCCTACCTTTATGATCGGTCAACTACCCTTATGATGGATAACTTCTCTAATAGCTTTCATATTTTAGAGTTGGACAATATTTTAGCTTTATCTTCTTTTATTAAACTCTAGAGTCTTGAGTAATATAATTGAAATAACCTTTAATAGAAAAAATTTAGGAATCATCTCTCTACTTTTTAAAATTTCCTTAGTAATATCCAAATATATTATATACTCCTTAAGGAATTTATTTTTTCTTTACATCTAAATTGAATTTGAAGTAATATGTATTTATTCCATGGAAAAAGGTATATCTTCAACCATATTTTAATATTCAAAATTCATCACACAAAATAATGAATTTCTTAGTAACTCATATAATTGTGTCGACAAGATTAGCCTCTCCAACCAACTTCCAAAATGTCCTTCTCTATGATATATTGACATCAAGATTATTGAAACTTCACGTTCATTGACAAAAAATACCAAAAAGGAATTTGGTCTCAACAAAAACCTATTAGGATTATCGTGTATGAAAAATAAATAGAAAGATAACATGCATAAGGTCTCTATTTCATCCCCAAACCTCACTAAGGTTATACCAGCACCAATCAATTTTCCAAGCCCAATTCTCACACTAGTTGAAAATTAGGCAATAGTAACGGGTTATGAAGGTGGTTATAGAACAATTGAAAATGGATATAGTTTATATCCACTATCAGGACATCCATGGGTGTTATCATGGTTTCCATAGCCAACCGGAAATAGACATAGTTGGATGGTTTAGTACCGTAGACAATGCTTGTCTATGTAGTCACTATTATAGGGAACGTATAGCCATGGGTTGTAACCTTTTCCGTAGGGAATCAATTTCCTTGGGTGGAACATAGACAAATGTATCTCTATCTATAGTTTAGGAATGAGGTCATATAATTCGAAATATTAAAAAAAATAAATAGATTAGATCTCCAGCTATATTTTTGTGTGTGTATAATTTTTTATATCTATAATAATTATGCCTTTAGAAAAGAAAAATGGTCATGGATTCTAGAACCTTTGGCCATATTCCATATTATCTATGGTCATAGGTGTTATAGGAAATTCCTTCCACCACTATATATATGGATCATGGCATTAGGACTTTCCCATTCCCTTACCATGAAAAAATATCCTTTGGCCATTGTTTATATCAACTCACACACCAGTTATACCTCCATTAAAAGGAATGTGACTTGGTTATGCTAACCTAACCAAAAAAGTAGATTACAGGTTGTGCCTTGTCATTGGAAAAAAGGAATATGCTTGGGTTATGCCTCTAGGTGTGTAAAAGGAAAGGGGTGTTTATTCATTCCTTGGTATGGTGAAAGATAGATATAAAAGAGTTACACTCTCCTTCAAAAGGGAGGTTTATCTAGTGAATATCCATGTGACACCCCTGTATGACTGACTGTAAATTAAATTTTTATTATTCAATCACTTTTGAGGAAAAGTTGAGAAACCATACATGAATTCATGCCGTAATAAAATCAAAACACCACGGTATAAAAGGTTAAGGACAAACAAAACGAATACTACATAGAAGAGCCCCTACCCAACATAAAAAACAATTAGATCATCCTCCATATACTCATCACTAATGCATAACTATCCCATTCATGATGTGCACGAGACTAAAATCAATGGAAAATCCATACCCTCTCAAATATATTATTTCGTAGAAAAGACCAGACAAAAACCATCTTCTGTAAACTCCATGTGGAGAAAAACCATGTAATATAGATACATCAAACCTTAAACCTCAAACAAGAAGGCCAAAAAGACCATTCCACCAATTTAACGCATTTAACATGCAATTCCACCATTTCATAGCATTTAACACAATTATAAAAAACACTAAATCTAACATACGATAATTCAATCTGCATACCCACAATTTTCATTAATATAACCACCATTAGATCCTTCACAGAAGAAGTCAATTAAACGCTTCTGCCTTTAGTAACCCAAAATCAACATTAAAATTCAGCAACAAAAACAGCCATCACCCTCAACCAAAAACAAAAACCATCACTGATGCAAGACACCATTGACTTCAACCCATCCCAAAACTAAAATAAACAAAAAAAGAAGATGAAGAACAAGAAAAACGAACCATAACCGAAATGAGGACCTCCCACGTCTCACCGAAAGAAGATATCGTCGAAATCTGGAGCCAAAGATCCCATCACCACCTTCAAATATACACACAGAGACTAGATCATCCCCGCACACCCACAACTGACACAAAATGTGATGGAACCTTCAGACCACTGCAACTGGATCTCTATTTCTAGACCATCACCATTCCTCCATGAAACACTAGACAACTCGAAGGTTATAGTGTGAATAAGTAAACAAATGATTGGGTTTTCTGAGAGAGAAGCACATGCATGACACCACCACTGGAGGATGCTTCACCCCAAAAATGAGCTGATTAGAATCACCAAGGAGATACTGCAACTGATCTGTGACAGTGGAGAGGAAGGTGCCATGGAGAAAAACCCTATCTTTGTGATTCCCCTTATGAACTCACCCTATATGTGACACCCTTATGTTTTAAAGAATAAAAGTGGGTTGGTTTACAAAGTGAAAGAGGTAAGTTGAACTGATTTTTCAAATGTAACTCGATTCCATGACATCTTTAATATTCTACAACATAGAGTTTGTTCTTGTGGCATGGTTGGGGAACTATGGTGTAGAAGATAGTTTTTATAGTTCTAGTTGTTTTTTAATAGTTGTTTCATAGATTTTTTGTTGTGGTTTGAAGTCTTATAATGTGGCGTTCACAAAGTTCTTCTAATTTTTGTATTATTTCACTATGTAGTGTGTGAGGGATTAGAGGTTATGGTGTAGTGATGACAAATGCATCATAGTCCCTTTCACCTAGATTGTATGATCTTATTATTGATCGTGCTTGTGGATTCTAGATGTGTTTTTACCCGGAACCATTGTGGTGTGTCCAAATACTTTTTTTCATAGTTCTTTCTCATTTGGTACTGGTTGTGGGATGGCCCTATGTGTTTTCTTGTGATTCATGTTTTCCTAGATTGCCTATGTGTTGTGTTTTGATGCATGTATTGTTCTCCGTTATATTTAGTTCATTTCCAATCAAGTCCATTTGATGCTTGGATTCTTGATGCGCATTTTATTATTAAACCTCATAATGGAATAACACAATAGACCTAAATATAATTACTTAAACTAACCTCATTCTAATGAAAAATATAAAATGAATATTTAAACACACTGCCACATAATCATTTCCATCAACATCTCCACATCATTCAGCCCCCACCCAAGCTTATTATTTACACACTCTACAAAATGTGTAACTATATGATGAATGAAACCAAACCTATTAACATTCAATGTGGTTTTAAAGATATTTCCTACTAGTTTCAAATGTCTACTTCACCCACTAGGTTCAACAAACATTACTACCATACGAATGAGGAAATCCATAGTAGTTACCACTCTAATGTCCAGTCTATAAAAGATTTATCACATATGATACTATCAAAACCCACCCCCATAGGAACTCTAGTAGAGTTTGGAATATATTAATGTCTAACCCCATAATATATTTAAATGGACATGGGTATGTTACACTTGGTAATTTAATGATATGGCCCAGGCTGGTATCATAACCAACAACTGACCTGAAAATCCACTAACCTAAGCGGCGTTCATGATCCCTACGGGATAAGAAAAATCCCATTGGTAAAGATACAATTAATATGGAATATGTTACCCATAAATTAGAGTAAATTAAAAATTATATTTCTCTTGAAAACCAGGCATGTACCATTTCTAAGTTGAATATCTAGGAAAATAGTAGATACACAAAAAATAAATAAACATGAAGTAGATATCATAGATGGAAAATAAAATAACACTGTTGACCAATAAAAATGTTTAATCAGACATGTCCCATTTCTAAATCTCATTGGACCTATTTTGGATAGGTATAACAAATGAGTTCGCATTTTATGTTTTCCTTTGAGTTGGAAATTTCTTCTATCGTGTGCCACTCCCTCGCCACGAATGCACATTCGTCGCATGATGAATGACACCTTCACGAGGAGTTTTATTTTGTTACTCCTTGGTTTCCTCTAGTTTTCATGTTATTACTATTTGATTTTGATGGATATGTTGTGAATTTTATAGGCTAAACACCCCACTGAAAATTGTGCCTATTGGTGGTCCTTGTTTGTTTACTAAAGGAATTGCATGTTGGTTGGATCATTTAAAACATTTAAATATAGAAATTGGTAATTTATGTATAATTAGCTAATGAATAAAATCCCCAAGATGATAAAACTTCTTGATAACCACTGAATTAACAAGTGTAATTTAATAAGGGATGCTTTGTAAAATATGAAATTGTGTTTCTTTGGTTTGTATGGTGTTACGATTGTGAGCACGATTATGTATTTGTATGGTGTGGTGGTTGTTGGAATGATTCGTATTCCATTTTTTTCCATGTTTTAGTACCTACACCTTTGAATATGAATCAAAACATTACCCATTTCAATGGAACCACCACTTTGTTACTAGTGCAATTCCTCTATATATTAGGAAACAACATCACTAGAGGACTCTACGAGAAACTTTTTGGACACCATTGTAAAATAACCATAAAAACACATGTAATGAATCCTTCCACTCGTAAGAAATCTATGGAAAATCATACCATATATTAGTTTAGTACCATAGTTCCTGAGTCGAGACATTTTGTTTCAAGAGAAACACTAAAAAATTGGTTTATAATGATGCATATAGATCAAATGTGGGATACTAAAAAACTATAGTGTAAGGGATTCTCATAGCTAGTTCCATTGATGCGGTGGTTGAGAAAATGGGTGTGATCTACTTTGGTCTTGAGTAATGCATGGAGAGGTAAGGGTATTGTTTACCATTGCTAGTTCCATTGATTATTGATGGATAATGACCATATTTGAACATATTTTGGGTAATTATTTTGTTAAATATTAAAATTTATGAATCCAATAGGACGAATATGAATAAATAATGGATGAATTCCATTCGGTCGACAAAAGAGTCTAAATATGGCTTGAAATAGTTTATCAAGTGTGCAAAATATCATGCATATGACCCTTATCAAATCCTTTTTCCATGTTTACATTTTTTTTATTCAAATAATATTAGTCCAAAAGATTTGGAAGAACACTTGATCTGTCCCAGAATAGATCAAATTTATACATGTTTGAATAAACTTGGGAAATTACAATATAGGTAGTGGATAAGATAACACTACATTTTATGGACCATCCGATATGATTACAAGTGTGAACAATGAAGACGACCATATGGAGGATGCGATTACATATGTGAATTATGATAAAGATCACATTAAGTTAATAAAAAGGATGGTTAAAGGTGAACTTCATGATTTACCAAAATTGTTTGATAAGTTAAAGAGTTGTTCAAAGACACCATTTTATGCTGGTTTCACTAAATATACATAATTTTCATCCATAATGAAGTTGTATAATTTGAAATCTGGCAACAGTTGGGGTGACACTAGATTTACCGAAATAATTTCTCTCCTGAATGAAATGCACTTAGAAGATGATGAGATCTTGATATGATCATACAATTCCAAACTAATGCTACGCTTGATGGGTATGATCTATGAAGAAATACATACCTACCCAAATAATGTATAATGTTTCACAAGGACCACAAATCACTTAAAGAATTACCAAAGTTTGGTGCTTCTTGATACAAGAAAGATCAATCCAAACCTAAGAAAATTTTATGGTATTTTCCAATAATTCCAAGGTTAATGCTCCTGTATGGAAGTGGGGAGATTGAAAGAAAATAGACATGGCATGTAGATACAAGAATTTATGATGGTAGACTACATCACTCGATAGAATCTTCTTAGAGGATGATAATTGATCATGAGTATCCTGAATTTGGAAACGAGTCAAGAAACATTCATCTTGCATTATCTATAGATGAAGGGAATCCTTTTGGTTTTTAAAGCAGCACTCACAGTACATGGCTGATTATGTGGGTAAATTATAACTTACCAACATGGTTATGCGTGAAACAAAAATACATCATGTTATTTATGCCTATATTAAGAACAAAGAAACTAGGTAATGATATTGATGTCTATTTGGATCCATTGATCAAGGATTTGAAATTATTGTGGGATTCATGTGACACGTTGTATGATGCTTACAAAAATGTAGATTTCACTTTGAGATCCATTTTGTACGGGATGATAAATGACTTTCCTGCTTATGGAAATCGTTTTAGGATATAACATTAAATGATCTCAAGGTTTTCCAATCTGTGAGCATGGTAAATTATAAATTAGCTTGAAAAATTCATCGAAAATCGTGTTTTTAGGACCTCACAGATTTCTACCTTGATGGAATAAGTACTAATCTTGGATGACATCATTCAATTGAAGTTCAAAAGAACATTCAAAACTGTATCCACTAATAGGTGGTTAATTATTTGAGAAGGTAAAAGATGTGGACACTACTTTTGGTAAACCGTTTTAAAAAATCCTTATGAAAACTTGTAGGAAAAACGGATTAGTTTTTTTAATTACCATACTGAAATTTTTTGTATGTTAGAAATTTTCTTGATGTTATGCATGTTGAAAAAAATGTATGTGATAGTGTAATCGGCTTGTTTCTAAATGGACCTAGCAGAACAAAGGGTGGAATTAAGGCTAGGTTGGACATGGTTAAGATGAGAATATGAGAAGAGTTAGCACCAGTGAAGGGTGAAAAACAAACATGTTTTCATCCTACTTCATACACTCTTTCCATGTAGGAGAGATATCAGTTTTTTAATTTCTTGAATGACGTAAATTTTCCAGAGGGGTTTTCATAAAATATCAAGAACATCATGTCAATAAATGATTTAAAGTTAAAGGGTGTAAAATCCCATGACTACCATGTTTTGATGGATGATATAATTCCAATATCTTTATATTGAATTTTTTCCAAGTGTGTCTAACATACATTAACGAAGCTCTATTTCTTATTCAAAGCTATCTGAAGCTATGTAATAGAACCTAAAAAATTGCAATGTATGGAAAGAGAAATTGCTGTCATATTTTGTGAATTAAAAATTTTTGTCCCACCAACAATCGTTGATATGACAGTTTATTTGATGGTTCAGTTGGTGAGGAGATTAGACTATGTGGTCTTGTAAATTATAGATGGATGTACCCCATTTACTGGTATATGAAGATTTTGAAAGAGTATGTCAAATATCAAAGTTGGTCAGAGGGTAGTATTGCGGAGCGATATATTTTTCAGGAAGACATTGAATTCTGTACTGAAAAAATGTATGGTTTAGAATGTATTGGCCTATTAAAATCTCTTCACACTGGGTGGCATGAGGTTGATGGAATTTCTTGAAGAGGGGTTGTCACAATCAATATTACTGATCGGGCACATGTCCACCATTATGTTTTGTATAACAGTTTCAACGTTTACCCATATGTTCAAACCCAAAAATAAATTCTTAGGAAATTAAATCCCTCTAGGGATGAAAAATGGATATCAAATACACATAATTGGTAGTTTATAGGATGGTTTCAGGACCATATTTTAAAGAAGTCAGATGAAAATCCGGACTCAATTTCAGAATAGCTATGTTGGCTAGCCAGAGGACCGAGTTTGTATGTATAATCTTACAATTATTACGTAGTAAATAGTTATAAATTCTATACTATTGAACATGGTGAAGACAGTACCATGCAGAATAGTGGGGTTATAGTTTTTCCTAAAGCAATGCATTTTTCCGGTGCTAAGGACAAGAATCCAATTTATGCGAATATGTAATACATTGGAATCATAAAAAAAATATGGGAGTTGGATTATATTGAATTACAAGGGCTGATTTTTCAATGCAAGTGGGTTGATATCTAGAGTGCTATTAAAATAGATGAATTTAGATTCATGAAATTTGATTTCAGAAAAAAAAAATGGGATAACGATGAACTGTTTATAATGGCATCTCCGACAGTACATGTATTTTATGTTCCTTATCTCATAAACCAAGACTGGTCAATTGTTCTGTTAATGACCAAAACAACTGAAGGGTCAGAGAAAATTTCAAAGGGCGATGAACCTTTCATTGGTACTTCACAATCATTTCAAAGTGGTCCCAATAGGGATGGATGTTTGTATGTTATAGCTCACCACAATGAAATGATTTACATAGTTGATAGAGGGGTCAAATCTCTTCATGATTTTAAAAAATATAGTTTAATAATATTGTTATTTTTTATTATAATATTGATTGTGTTACATTATTTTATTATTTGTTAGATTATTCTTTTATGTAATCTAAATTAAATATTAAACAAATTTTGTAGAAAATGAATTATACACCTACTGATGCACCCAATGCCTTGGCACAATAGGTCTCCCAACCTCCTGTTATTGGTCCTAGTCTATAAGAACAACAAATTTCTCAACATGTTACTACTGGTCCCAGTACTGAGGTTCAATAGGTTTTTCAACCTCTTGCTTCTGGTCCGAGTGTTGATGCTAGCACTCCAGATGAACATACTTATGATGTTAAAAATGAGGAAATGGTAGGAAATGAAACCCTAGCAGAAAAAAAACAAAAAAAATATAGTTTGGAACTTTTTGCCAAAATATTAAAGGAAATAGAAAAAGGCATAAAATTTGAGGTGGTATGGAAAAAGTGAGGCCAACATATTAACCCCATCAAATCCATATTTATTAGCTACATTGGAATCATTACTCTAAAATGCATCCCGATTGATGTACAGTCATGACACCATGTTGTTACCAAGCTTAAGTCCCTATTGTGTGAAGTGATTACAGTAACATTACGATATCATTTCATGAATTTATTAAAATAAAATAAAATACTAAATCATTGGCTTACTCTACATTATCCATTGTAGAGTGCATTTATAGTAGATTCCTTACAAAAGAAATATGTATTAAGAGTTGCAGGAGGTATTCATAGAGTCTTCCTCATAATTTTAACGAAATATCATCTTAAAGATGTTGAATGGAAAATCAATCTGAAACCACCTCATCTTTATGCACACTTGATATCCCAAGAATCTTGGGATGTGTTTAGCAGCTGTTGTACAGAGAAGACATTTTAGGTACATTGTGTCTGGAAATATGTTGTTTAAATTGATTATATTCATCACTTTAACTGAATTTTTTTTATTTTATAAATAGCAACTGAGTGCTGAAAATAAGGAATGGGTAGAAAAACCAGTGTACCCATATCATAAAGCAAGGATGGGGTATGCTTCACTTGAGAAAAAATTGGTACGTGTTTTAAATCTACTATAATAATTTTATGTAACATAAAACAAAATCATAACCATGTTCCTCTGTTTATATACAGATTGATGCATCAAAATCAAAATCCACTTCTATCCTGCGTCATGTGCTATGGAAGGAGGCTTGTCTAAATAAAGAGGGAATAATGATAGATGAAAACACATGAAAAGTGTAGAAAACATGTGTAGGATATGACATAATAAATTTTTTCTTTTTATTTAAATATCTATTACATAAAAATTATTACTTATTTTACAGTATTTTATATCTAACATTGTCATATGAATCAAAAAAACCTACACTAGATGTAGGCATACATTCTGCGGCCTTGAAGTAGCCATAATAGTATGGCCCTGTTAGAGGTGCGGGTTTTGGGGTAACACCATGAACATATTTTCAGAAATAAAAACAAGTCGAGGATCAAACTGAGGAAATGAAAAATATGACAAGAAAATTAGATATATTTCAAGGAAAATTACAATACTATAGAGATGTGATAGAAATTGTGATGGGGGGAGGCAAAGAGAAGAAAAAACTCATGAACAACACATGAATGAAGATCCCGCACCACCCCCACCAGTTTTGAGGAGATCCATTCCCCTAAAAAAACCTGACTTAGATAAGGTAATAAATGTTCAAATAATTGTTTATATGAAATGTGAATCACATAGACACTAATACCTTTCCTGTACTGATATTATATTGGTTGAAAATGACTATGATTTATATCCATCTACCCAAACATATCATCTTGTAGCGAGGGATACAGTGTTTAATATGCAGAATGAAATTCTCCACAATAGACTACTTCCAAAAGATCATGTTAGAGTGTTGATTGACATAGCTCATGATTAGAGCTCCAAGCTACCTATTCCAAATGATGATGAATATATTCATATAGCCGAATAAGCTATTGGAATATTCAAATCATTGACATCAATTACTGTAAAAAAATATGACGACAATGAGGTATTCATTTCCAATTGATTTTTCAAGATGAACCTTTAACATTTAATGAGAATGTTCTGAATCATTTAATGTTGTTACAGAATGATAAAGGAAAGGAGGTGAAATGAAATATTAGCTCAAAACTATCACATGGATCAACCAACCAATTGAAATGATCTACTGATAGCACCTTCACCCTCTCTGTTTTATAACCACATTTAATATTATTGCATCCTCATGAGGTTATGAAGTTGACAGGTGATAATACCCACATAGTTGATTTTGAAAAACATATATACATATAGGAAGAATCAGATTATATTAGTGCTAAAAATTTAAATGAAATTCTCAAGTAATAATGGCTAGGTTCCTTAGTTATAAATGTATACATGGGGTATGTTTTTAGGATTTTACTTTACAATAGCTGATATACTGTGATAATTATTACTAAATACATTTCATATTATTTTCAGGCATATATATGAAAAATATTTGAAGGGATTTCCTCATGATCAAAAATTTGGACTGGTTAGTCCTTACATAACCACTTCAAAAGAATAAATAAATTCAAATAAAGAGGTTGAAATAATATCATCCCTATTCAAATCATTTAAAAACAAAATTATAGATGACATAGTATTTTTAATACCAATGATACTAGGGTAAAACTATACTATTTAATCATATGAACTATATTTTCATTTCATTCATTACTTATTCCTTTTTTTGTTTATATGTAGCATTGGATGATCATTTTGGTGAATTTGGATACTGCAAATATTTATTTTCTAGATTCAATGCATGGATATCCAAAAACATGACCACACATGATGGAGTTTGTCAATTTTAATACACTATATCCAACATTTTAGAACTAAACATCTAGTTATAGAATTTATATTATATTTTAATGAGGATTATTTTATGATAGGGTTGTGCATCAATATTGTCTACATCATGGAACGAATCCAGGGCCTATGGACAAGAATGCCCACGAGATCTACAACTAGACACGTATCATGGTATATAAAATAAGATTTCACTATTCAAACACATATTAAAACAAATTACTTATTTTTATCAATGTTTCGGCATTGTCCAAACCAAACAAACAGAATGAATTGTGGTTATTATGCGATTGATATTACTCAAAGTGTCTCTTTTTATTTAAAATTGACATTATTTCTAGTAAAAAGAATGAGTGAAATATACAAAAATAATCAAACACATTTTTATTGTTTTGATACTTTAGGAAAATGATCCAGAAGTCATTTAGGACATTTAGGAATTGAACGCACCTCAACTTAACACACAATGTGATAGGTATGACTCAAAGTGTCTCTTTCTATTTGAAATTGAAATTAATTTTTGAAAAACACACAAGTGACATACTGAAAAAAATGAATTAAGATTGTTTTGATAATTTAGAAAAATGATCCACGACTCATTTATGACATCTATGAATCAACTTCACCTCAGTACGATGCACAGTGTGACCAATATGGCTAAAAGTGTCTGTTATCAGTTTAAAATTAATAATTTTGCTCAAAACGTGTCATTCACTGAAAACCAAGAAAAATCACTCAAATTATCTTTATAATTTTGGATATTGATTCATATGTATTTTTTGTGACATGTATGAAGCAGACTCATACCAAACCTATACACAATGTGACTGATATGACTCGAAATACGTGTTTCTAGTTAGAAATGAAATTTTTGTAAAAAAACACAACTGACATTCTACAAACTAAGAAAATGCTTTCAGATTATTTTGATGCTTTAGGAAAACAACCCATAAGTCATTTGTGTCATGTAGGAATCGACCACACCTCAATTCAACACATAATACAACTAGTGTGACTCAAAATGTCTCTTTTTATTTAAAATTGACATTAATTTTATAAAAAACACAAGTGACATACTGAAAACTGAGAAAATGAATTTAGATTTTTTTATACTTTATATAAAAGATCGATGAGTCATTATTGACGTGTATAAATCAATCGCACCTCAAGACAATGTACAATGTGATTTTATGACTAAACATGTATGTTATCTGTTTAAAATTGACATTTTTTCTCAAAATGTGTCACTCAATAAAAACCAAGCAAACCCACTCCAATTATATTCATAATTTAGGATAAAAATTCGAAAGTTTTTTGATGTGTATAGAGTAGTTTCATATCTTACTAACAAACGATGTGACTGGTATGACTCAAAATATGTGTTTCTAGTATGAAATGATATTTTAGTAAAAAAAACACAACTAACATACTACAAACTGAGAAAATGCATTTGGATTATTTTGATACATTAGGATAACGATCTATAAGCCATTTTTTATATGTAAGAATCAATGTCAAATAAATTCAATGCACAGTGCAACTTGTATGACTCAAAGTGTCTCTTTTTATTTAAAATTGACATTAAATTTTGAAAAAACACAAGTGACATACTGAATATGGAGAAAAAGCATTCAGATTTTATTGGTACTTTAGAAAAATGATCCACGAGTCATGTGTGATGTGTATGAAATGAATTCAATTTAATTCGACACACGGTGTGACTATTATGGCAAAAAGTGCATGTTATCAGCTTCAAATTAACATTTTAGCTCAAAATGTGTCACTCACTAAAAACCACGAAAACCCACTCCAATTGTATTCATAATTTAGGATAATTATAAATAGGTTATTTGTTATGTGTATGAATTAGTCTCATATCAAACCAACACATGATGAAACCAGTATGACTTAAAATTCATGTTTCCAATTTGAAATGACATTTTAGGAAAATAACACAACTGATGTAATAAGAAATAAGAAAAAGAATTCAGATTGAATTGATACTTTTGGAAAATGATAAAAAATTCATCTGTGACATGTAAGGATCAACTGCACCTCAATCCAATGAATGATGTGACTCGTATGACTCAAAATGTATCTTTTTATTTAAAATTGACATTAATTTAAAAAAAACACAAGTGACATACTGAAATCCAAGAAAATACATATTTTTTTTGATACTTTAGGAAAATGATCCATGAGTAATTTGTGATCTGTAAAAATCAACCGTACCACAATCAGATGCATGGTGTGACCGGTATAAATTCAAATGTGTCATTTAAGTTTGATATTAATTTCAGTAAAAGAACATGTGACAAACTCAAAACCAAGAAAACCCCTTCGGATTGTTTTAATATTTTAAAACAACGATCTATGACACATTTTTTGACCTATAGGAATCAAACCCACCTCAATATGACACACAATGTGACCGGTAAAACTCCAAACGTGTCTTTTTTATTAAAAATTGACATTTTATTAAAGAAATTTCAAATGAGGCATGAGACCCATTAAATTAAAAAAGATAGAAAAGTAAAAAATTGGAAAAGTAAAAAAATGAGTAGAATACAAAATGAGTAACAAAAAAACAAAGCCAAATGAATCAATTCAAACTGGAGAGTGAATGCTCATACCGTGATAAGAGGATATTCCACCCTGACCACGATCGCGGAGACCCCTTCACGAATTTTTTACAAGCACCCATGTTCCATCACAATCATCAGAGTGTACTATATCACCATCTTCATTTTGTTGTGCTCACAACAGGTGAACCAGAATCTTCTACACTATTTTTAGAAGCTATTCAATCAAAGGGATTATGATTTTATACCTTTTCCTTATCCTTTTATTTAAAATGATGAGCAGTAGGAGATGTTACATTCCCTTTAATATCTAAGCTCTGCACTTGTTCCAAGGTTTTATTATATTTTACATATAATCCCCCTTCATCTTTATTATAACGGGATGCTATAAAAATGGCTAGAGCCGATCCTTTTCTTTGAGGGATAGAGGCTTTAGAAACACTACAAGAAACAAGGTTGACAAGAGTATCAGTAATCAATTTCCCTGAAGAAAATTTTGAGTCAACATCAGGTGTAATTGAATCCATCCCTTGAGTAGGGGTTTCATTGGATTGGAGAGCTCCTCTAGATTTAGTCTTTGTAAATTAGGCTTCATTTAGCCTTGCCTTCCCCTTGTGGTTCTTATCATATATCATATTTTGTTCTTGCCATATGTTGAGGTCCATCGCCTCCTTAGTGAAAAATTCTAGGGCCAATTGACTATCCTCTAAGTGTTCAACAACCTGGTCATCATACATACCTATGGATAACATGTCCTTGAAAGAAACAATGTCATTATGTTCACTTTCTCCCAAATCAGTCCAAGAGATTTCAAGTTGTCTGGACTAGACGAGACAGTAATACACAATGTACTATCATAATTTGGAGCAACATTCTTGGAATGTGTACCTTATATATTTTATTTTACTACCCTAGTGAAATATAAAATGGGGATACCCTTATCATGTAATGATATAGAAACATTATTAAAAAACTCAATGATGGAGTTATGATAGGAGATGGAACTACTCCAACATCAACATTCACATCTACCTCATTAATAAGTGTATCACTCTTGTCTCTTCTTTTACAGTGATCTAATTCATGTCATTTCAGATGAAATTAAAGACAAATCATTTTTCTTCTACATTCTGAGGTAGTATGACCAATAACAATACATTATCTATTTATTATATCATATCTCTAATATATACTCTCATTATAATTATAGAATCATATATATGTTATAAACAACATTGAAGAGTATATATTAATAATATAAATTTATCTCTCTTTCCTTCTAGTTCCACCATTTTATTTTTTTGGGGGTAAAAAATAACTCCAACCAAACAATATATAACATTTATATAAAAAAAATTATATACCCCAACCCTTTTAATTATTTTTTAGTTTAATAGAACTAATGGGGAATTTTTATAAGATCAAAAATAGTCCTCATTTCCTCCCTATAAATGGGTTTTGGTAATTTTAAATTTGATATCATGTACCAGACCCTCTCATAGTTCTATTGATCCTCATATAAACACCATTTTGTATAGAAATAATTGATACTAGTTTTACTATGTCGATGTTGAATATCCTTTAATATAACTTTTATATACCAGGATTCTCTCATCTATTTTCTGTATACATGCACTTTAACCATCTACATATTTCTTTTTCAACCTTCACAACTAGTTTCTTGAAAACATATTGCACCTAAAATTTAATTTTCAAAGGAGAAAATAAATTTTTTCTGGAGTTATCATATATGAAAGTCAAAAAATAGAAACTTATTTTGTCTTTATGTTCATCAAGTATACATATGTAGGAGTCAAATAAAAAAAATATTTCTGTTATAGGTGATAAATGACAATGAAATGATACTTTATGTTTCTTTCCATGATAAAATTAATTAAAGTATACAAACAAGTACATTCAGTTCCCAGGGGTGGTTCTTCATTAAATTTATTTTTAAAAATATATTTCTTATATAGATAATAATTATATGTCCCAAATTTATAAGAAACTCTATTCCAGGTAGAGAGAAGTATTTTTCTAACCATTACCAAATATATTGTCATCTATAATTTTCTATTTTTCTATAACCATTGGAACTGACATAGACATTATCAATAATTTGTGTGGATATAATATTGATGAAAAAATTTAGTGTAATTCTCAAATATTTCAGTAAAAATATGTATCCAATATTAGTCTGTAGAATGATACCACTAATACTAGTAGTCTTGGATATATCCTTATTTCTCAAATCCACATGTACAAAACTCATTGGAGTGTAATAAAAAAATAAATATCATCTTTATATTAAAAATTAAAAGTTTATCAAATGAATCAATCATACTGAATCATGAATTAAAATTATAACTTCATTATCACTCTAAAAAATAATTATCTCAACATTGATAGTTATAACACAATTGTTTTGGGAAAAAATTTCTTAATTTCTATACTCATCCATCAAACTATTATGATCCTAGATAATGTTCTCAGGCTTGAAATATTTAATTAAAATCATATCATATTTCAATTTGGATTTTGATCAGTTCTCCCTTTATGAATTTTGGTCACAAGGATCTTTTAATTAGATTATTACCTACTATTTTTGGTTCTCTTTTTCTTTTAGTGAATATATCTTCTAATTATAAAGAATATCCTTCATCTTTTCTAAAATTTACCTAATTCAACATTATATCCTTCCCCATTTCCATGGTGATCATTCCATCTCAATAAAAATTACTAACAAACAAACCAATTGTGTCCTACGTCATTGGTAAGGATATCTAAAATTAACAATTCCTACAACTCCTCATCAATCATCAATTTCATAGAATCTAGTTATCTAAAAATACCTTGAAACTAGATAATGTTCTCTAATATGAGGTTACCATCCTTATACTTATGGTTGATAAAATAACATATTAGGTTTTCCTTATTTTAGGTGGTTGTCTGGTGTGCATTTTATCCAATTTTCACAGCATTATAGATGCATCAAGTTCATTATAAAAAATTTAGATGATTATCTTATCAAATAACTATATTATTAGAGCATCAAATTTATTGTTTAGAATAAAACAATCCATATCAATTGGTAGGGTAATGATATACATCTTCTTTTGATTGGATTGGAGATAGAATTGTGTTTTATCAAATGAAACTACAATATCCTTAGTGGTCTCCACTATAGTTTTCTAATGATCTTTAATGTGAAGAATATATTTTTTTTTGGGTTTCTAGATAGCATATTAAGTTCCTAGGATAAGGTATCCTCACTGATAAAGGGGTGATGAATCTATTTTTGGTCATTTTTTATTTATTTTTAAATTTAAAATTTAACCTTCTGAACATATTAAAATATTATTTTCTTAGATATAAATTAACAGACACAATCACATTGGTAGAAAATAATAGATAAATGAAAATTAGGATTTTGAAAAGGTTAATGCACTTCCTGGTATGCCTAATATTGTTTTGTGGTTGATAAGGCTCCCCTAAATTGGTTTCATCACTATAATCCTAAGTAGTTATAAGATTACATCTTGATAATAGAGCTTTACTATGCCTATATAGATCCACATCAGACTGAGTAAATTCACAATACTATTAAATAGATATTCATAACATAATAATAAATATATCATTGAATATGTAGTTTAATCTCTATATTGTCCCCTAAGAGCCTCTAGATCATCCCAGTTGTAAAATTTCCATACATTCACGCCTCTTCCAACATAATTAACGTATGAGGTTAAAATACATGGAAGTATGTCCTTAACAAATGATGTTAAAATACATATAAGTACATCATTACCACATGATGTTAAACTAAAAAAAGGAATGTATGTCTCCACTACACGAAATTAAATTGGGAACACTGTTACCCATTCATCCTTCCTTATCGAAGGAAAACAAGAGAGTTAACCCCATAAAACATAGTATAGGGTGCTTCCACTATCTTGAAAAGAAATTGAATTAATAATACATACATCATGCCTTGGGTTTTTGTGATCGTTTCAACCTTTCACTGACCTTGGAAAGTATATACAGATTCACAGAACTGTTTCTTGACTATACATGCCTGCCTATGGATCCTGCAAAGGCGCTTATGACCATCAACCAATAGTATCACTCTGAAAAAGGACACTCTAATACTTTTGAGCAGTAACATCACTAATTTAGTCCTCCAAACCTTAGTGTGTCTCAACTAATCCTGGTATGACTTTCCCATATCATTACTCTTGATTCAAGAATATTGATATGTGATTTGCAACATTTCCATCTCCTACTCAAAAGTATGTTGCGGTGCCCTTGACCCGTGGCATCTTAATTAGGATATTGTGTAACATCTCCCATTTAGGTCCATGTGATTCATGTCCTTAAAATTCCTAAATTTTGGTCAAATAAGTATGACCTTAAACTACATCAAAAAAATGGTCCAAATTACAAGACCATAAACTGCTAACAAAAGAGACACAAAACTTGTCTGGTTGAAAAAAAGGGTGGCCTAATCAAAAGTTGGGTCTTCTATAATTAAACTCCTCACTCTAAAAGATTTGGAAATATTTAGTGTGTAAAGATATAAGTAATAATGATCATAGTTTTTAGCTTATAACCCAATTAAAATTCAAGCTATGCTTGCTGGACACCATGGCACATGAAAAATGTAGAGTAATTATTTGTCACATCTCCCCATCACAAGAATATGTTCATTAGGCGGTGGCACAAATTTTAGCATACTCTAAACCAACATGGATAATACACTTTCCACAGACCACACTTCATTATTTGGGGTGTCTTGGATCATCATAACCATCCATGTCCTTATAAAGGATAACTAGAGTTGAGGGCCCTTTTCTTGAAAATAAAAACATGCATATGGCTCATGAAATAGTACCTATGGACATCAACAAAATACATCACTCTAAAAAATGAATTTCAAATCCAAGTGAGCCCTGAAATTATCATGGAAGCACTCAACATCTCAGTGTGTCTGAACCCCCCCTCGTATGACTGTCCCATATCATCTTCCCGACTTGAGCCCTCTGGGTCGTGATTTACAATCCTCTCAAAAAACTATCCAAGAGGAATAAATATCCTCTAAATTAATTCACCATGTTTTTTACCCTATCTCAAGGATGGAATACGACACTTCATTCATTTTCCTAAGATATCCCACAAATAATATTTCGAAACCACATGGCGTAGGTCTCATGCTTTATTATTATAGAGATAATTTCCCTAGGGTGTCAGAACTCTTCAAGGGTGGCCTTCCCACCATACCCAACATATCACCTGAATGTTTGAGACTTAAAAAACCATTCATGACCCTAATATGAAGGTAAAGATAAAATTTTACTTGACATGATACCGACACATAAGGTCCATGACCCGCCAACTAAATGAATCTTCTCTATGCCACAAAGGAGATTCAATATAAAGGATACACAACTTCAAGGACTCTTTTCTTGACTATGAATGCATTTTTATGGCTCCTGTGTGCATCCATATTTTCATTTACCAAAGTTTTCACACTAAAAAAAGTTCTTTATGATCCTTGTAATCCCTAACAACACTAAGGAGTGAACCCAACATCTCAGTGTGTTTTGGGTCATTCCTGGCATGTCTGTACCATATCTCATTATAATATATATAGTCTGAGAGGAAATAACATGAGCTAAAGAAATGTAATGTTTGAGATAAAATACCATACAATAAAATGACATTAGGTTCGAGCTAAAAGACCTTTAAAAAAATCAACATTTGGTCCGAGCTAAATTTCTTTAAACTCAATACATATTAGGTCTGAGCTAAAATTCCTTCAACTAAAGCAAGATTATGTTTGAACTAAATGATCTTAAATTAAAGAAACATTATGTTTAAGATAAAATAACATAAACTAATGAAATATTAGGTCCAAGCTAAAACCCATTAACTAAAGAAATTATAGGTCTAAGATGAATGAACGTAAACAAAATCACAATGGCAGTCCAGCCTGTGAGATCTTATAAGGCTCACCATATATACTTAAAAAATAAATATCTTCACACCAAGCCTATAAATTTTTAAAATAACTAAGCACTCTACCTCTAGAATATATATTATACCCATTTATCCTTATGAAAATAAGTTGATATCAAGATAACTGGAATAGATCATCAGTTGAGAATATCATTTTTGGGGGCATTCATGAGCAATCATCAAAATTTGTTCTGTTGTGATCAAAATCTTCATATCCACACTTTCAGGTTTTCTTGATTTTATGTAAAGGCTGGGTACTATTGGAAATTATAATAATGTTAAAGAAACCATATATCATACACATCATGAAAAGAAGACTGTTCATTATCATTATAGAAAATTCAAAAACCTAATCCATTTGGAGTATGGAATGGTGGAATGAAATTTTCATAAATTCCACAAAGTATAGGTACACCGCAGATCTATTCCATGTATCGAAGATAGATTCTAACCTTTCTATACATATGATGGAATGTTTTTGGATCCGGTATCTAATGGATATATAGATTCACCAAGAGAATCTTGTTGCAATAGGTTAATGTCTCTAATATCCATATGGCCTCATACATTCCAATTTCCTTAATATCTTTGGGAAATTAAACGATAATATATTAAATCTAGAAGGTCCACCCCCAGTCTAGTCAAAATCTACACCCCAATCAGATGTCCCAACTAGAGATCCATACAAATGTTTGATCAAAGGTTCACTACTGTATTATTGAATGATACATACATAGGTCCTTATCATATGCATAATCAGTTATGTGTAGGTATATCGGAATAAATTTCAGTAGGTGGCTATCCTCATAGTCCACTTAGTGATAAAGTTCCCCCCAAAGAAATGTTCACTCATAGAGTGTTCTAGGCCCTCTGAATCCATGAAGAGGGTACAAATGATGAATTTGGAGGAGGAATGGGAACATAATTATTGAGACCAAACCAGCAAATGGCTGAGAATTTTGAAAGGGGATAGTTTGATATTTTTTGTCCCATAAAATTCATCAGACCCTGTTGAAATGATCCAATCGAATGACGGTAAAATGGATCCACCCCTGCCAAAATAGCATCACAGTAGGAAACTGCTGCTCTTTCCTCCCTCTAAGAAACCTTGTGAGATGATATATGAAGAATGAAAGAAATCTGAAAATAAGTTAATGACTTGTGTTAAATTAATAAAAAGAATATTTTCAAATCATGATGTGGACCAACAAAATCATCTGCATTGTATGACTTAGTTGGGGATTCACGTACCACATAAGGAGTTCACAGATCGTATGACCTCCCGAGGACTTGCAGAGAACATACCCCACACAGGGAATCACTAAAAACACATGAACCCCTTGGATACATGTTACCATGTGACCAGAACATGTTCACTTGATTCTTAGATGTTCGAATGATCAGGCCAATGATTCTCGTAAAGTCCTCAAAGAAACTACATCCCTCATAGCAGATGTATGAGAAATTACTAAGGTATAATTCACATTTGGATCACACAAGTGTATGGGAAAGATAAAATCTTGAAGGATAGATATGAAGAAACAAAATCATGTCATATACTCACAAATGGGGCTCATGATCAGGGTTCGTAGCACGATATCATGACGGAGGCACTCGACGGACAGGAAAATGAGAGCGCCCTAGAAAAGGGGTGACCAAAAAAATTAATTTTTGCCCACCACCTATATATAGGATGTTTCGTGGAATACCAAATTCCAGTCAGTATGCCATACATAGCCCGATACACCAACAATTTCCCAAGACATTGGTTTGTGACGCTGCTAATGACTCAAGCAGGCATTAGTTTTCCCCAAAACTGGGAACTTGTCCCCAAGGATGTCGCACCTGATGGTGGGGGGGGGGATTGGTTGAATCCTAACAAATGATAATCATCAAATTTACAAAGTAATACCTATGTATGAGAATTACATTCCCTGTAAGAGAAAAGGATTCGATACTTGCAGGTCGCATAAGCCTATGATGGAATCGTGATCTTGTCACCATTTTGAGGTCATAGAAAGAGTTCATGCACATCACATTACCTGTAGAGAATCCCATAGATTCCCCTTCAATGGAAATTACATATCTCACTATGGATATCCATACAACCAATCAATACATTATGATTACCAAATGTACACCCCATGCCACATGGGTAGTCATTGGAAATTTCCTGACAAACCATCCAAAATTTATTTATTAATATGGAAGAATAATATCCAAAGGGAGATACCCCCTATGGATGTGATGATCATACACAATGGAATCATTCAAAAGAATAAATTTCTATGATGGTACTCATGAAATCTCACGAGAATCCAGAACCATATATGAATAAAACAAATGAGATAAAAAGGGAGGAGGTGGTAGGTACTCACGGTCATTGAAGAACATGAGGCGCGCCCCTAGAGAACCACAAGACACCGCCAGAACTTGGAATTGTCTTTCCTCACCACATGAAATATTTTTGCATTGTCATCATATCCCTATGGAAGTCATTGGGTATGTCTTGGAAACTCCATGCTTCTCCTTTGGTTTCCTAAGTGAAAACAGAATGATTTTTCCATGACATACACACAAACCCCTATATGACTCATATTGGCCATGTGAGGCATCATCAAAAAATCATGTAAATTAACTTGACATTACTAGTGAAAATTTCCATACCTCTAGAGATTTATATCATAAAAAGGGGATAATGAGAAGGATTTTAGAGGTTCTCACAAACGCTAAAGGAATTGCGACTCACCCATGATGATCTGAAGGGAACCAATAGTCCTTGATATGTATACCTCATATTGTCAAGTACCTTTGACATATTATCCTTTTCACAAGGAAAGACTCTAGTATCTAAAGACATTGTTTCACTTTTCTTTGTATCATTATGGGGTGATTAATATATTTTCCAATGAAATGCTCTTGAATCCCCACAAGACCCATATCGGGCACGTGACGTGTCACCTAGAAATAGAGTAATTGTCACTCACATTTCTTATTAAATCTCACATGAATCTCAAACTTTGTAACATAAAACAAAGTAGTTAATAGAGGGAAGATACAGAATGTAATCTTAGTCATAAAAAGAATATGAAAATCAATGGAAGTATACAACATGGTCCCACATGACCCTTAAACAAACCATACTTTTCTCATGGAAGGTCGTAGACAAGTCACCAAGCATCTTACAAACTACTTTTAACGGGCACTTTGGATCTCACAAAGGACCTTGGGAATTTCTATAGGATAGAATGAAAATTCCTTTGACATTACTAAATGATAGATAAAGTCCCCAATAATTAGAAATAATCTGATAAAGCAAGTGTTGACGGAAGATACTTTCAACTACTAAAAATCAAGAGACACACTCGAAAAGACTGATAAAAGAGACTCAAGAAACCACATGGTGGAATCCCACTTCTCCAAATCCAGTCAGTTCCATGAAAAATATGTCACAGAAAGCACATAAAAACCTAGATGGATATTCTTATAAATTACAAAACTCATCATGAAAAATGTACCAGCTACTACTCAATTGAAACTCCCAAGAAAAAAGTCCCAAGAATATAAGAGGGCTTCTTGGAGAAACTGATCATCTGATTGGATATCTTTTTGTTAAATAATATACTGGAAACCAGATTAAGAAATCCTAAACCATTCATAAGGTACTTCACATGATCATTTATAGATCATGAGAAGGGCTACATTCAAGGTATGCAAAGAACATACCACATGTTTGCTAGATCATGTGAGACTTAAAATAAAATTATGCCGAAAAAACCTGATTTATTCACAATACAAGGTATAAAACCAATATCGAAAGTGGAATAATTAAACAAAATACAAGCTCAATGACCCTCATGAAATTCATTTGAGTCATACAAGGACATGTGACAGCACCAGTATACATCCATTAGTCCTCAAAAAATTCCTTCATCATTTTATTTAGGACACCTAAAATCCTCCTGAAAAATCCAATGAAGTCACACAACCCCTCTAGATACAACACCTTGGTCTCATGATTCCTTCTAGGTCTATCACACAAGGCCTATGATGTCCTTCATATACATTTCTTGAAATAAATAATTTCATTTTCTCATATTAGTCATGTCTCTCCATTGCATCTGGGCATGACAACCAAACTCTCGCAAAACCCTCCGGGATAGCCAGATGAATCCCGCGACACCCTCCAAACATAGAGATCAGGTATTAGGATGACCCCCATGGATGTTATCCAATAAACATGATATCCATCAGACCATGTCACATATACTCTTTCAACACACCCAATATGTGTCAATAAATTTCATGTGATGGCTTCCAGAACAATCCAACTAGGTCGTGCGATGTCCCCCAAAAAGCCAATGGGGTCATCAATGCTGTGTGTTTCTTGACAACAATGACGGTGTTCAATGATAAAGATGATGGGTTCTGGTGGATTCTTCATCTGTGATCTGATTTGATGATGGGTTGTTTTATGTCAGGGTTTGCATCTCGAGGTGGGATACAGCCCAAGGAGTGATGATATTGTGTTTGAATTTTTAATTTTGAAAGCTGATGTTCGAATTTTTGAATTTTTCTTTGTTTGGGAGGTTGTGAAATTTTGGTATATGGTTCTCACTTAACCCAAAATGTACTTCTCAATATAATAAAAATGTCATTTAGGTATAACGGGGTTATGTGACACCCTCTACCCAAGCAGGCCAGGCCACAAGGGCATCCTAGGATTTGATAGCTCAATCCATACTCAGTGTGTAATCCCCAACTATAAGGGAAACCTCAGATTGTAAGACCCGATCAAGGGAACTACATCGACTCTGATTCCTTCCATATTCAAGATATATAGTCCACCTCTATAATGTTCAATCTCCATATTTATCAACCAAGGTGATCCCAATATCTAAGCCCCTTATCCAAAATTATGGAATTGATCCCTTTCTAACCCTTGTATCTCGCAATGAGAATGGCTCACATGGGCTTAGGAAGTTTCACTGATCATTCCATCTTCACTATACACCCCAGGGTTACAAGGGAAATATTAGAGCATAATCCCAAATCAAAATTGAAACCCCATAGTGTAATCCCCAACCAATGGAGAAACCTAAGTGTGTAAGACCCAATATAAAATGAACTATGAGAACTCTAATTCCCTCCATAATAAGGATACGTAGGATGCCTTTCCAAGAATCAGGCTCAATACCAAAAATCATAAGGACTATCCCAGAAAAGAATCCATTTATATATATTCCATGATATTGACCATATGTCCCCGTTGTTAATCATATCGATCTTAGCTCAAGTGGGATTAGGGAGATGCAATGAACATCTCATTGAAAATCATGAATCTCCACTCACTATGGAAATCCCAGTATGTAATACTTGATGAGTAGTATGGTATGAATGCCCATAATATAAAGGTATATATCTTGGGGATAATACCATGGGTGTAATTGAACTATAAAGAGTCATATTACATCAATAACTCGGATACGTAGGATGTATCTCTAAGACCCAAGATCAAACATTTGGTGTCTCGAAACCCGCATACATGTCAACTCTACATGACACTAAACTGTATGATATTAACAAACTATATGGGTTTTTATTCCTAAAATACTCAGGATATATTGGATGACTCATAATGGATCAATCCCATCCTCATAATATTAACATCATCCTCTCAAGGTAGCATATTATAATGAATTTTTTAATACGACATAACCACATAAAGCAATTACTCTCGATTAAGGGGATGGATGAATCACCATGAATACATACAGATAGATTCAAAAATGAGAATGCACTTCCATAAGTTCATCAATGAGACTCCCTTTATTTGTTTAATGAGAGAACTAACCAATAAAACTCTTTAGGGTAACTGGTCCCATATTAGGATTAGTAATAGATACACAAACATATCTTAAATCTATAAGAGATTCCGAGAGTATCAAACAGTTCCCCCTAAAAGGGTGTAATGAGCATAACGTCAAATCCTCTAGAATAATGAGAGTCCCCTAGATTTTTTGGTCTAAAAAACCCAGATGAATTTTGGCCTTTTTGTTGTAGGTATGTACCTAGATACTAATGGTAGAACCATTGGGAGTTTTTGGGAAAAGTGGTAATGGTAGCGCAATCAGAAAAACCCATTCCACACCTCAAAAACCTGATGAAACAAACACTTAATGATATTCCTTTTTAAAACTTTTGAATTTACAAAAAAAAATATAAATAAATTATATTTTATAATACATTAATATCCATATAAAAAATATTTAAAATAATTTCAAGAATATCAACACGGAAAAAAATTATTTGATAATGAAATCATTAAACATTTAAGGTGTCTCAAAGCTCTTTGAACATTTAAATCATAATATCCATCAAATAATACATTTACCATAACATTAAATAAGATCAATATAGATAAAATATGATATTAAACGTCATATTATATTAATATACACTATATAAAAGAATAAAGGTTCATAACATCAATCTGTTCCATAATGAAATGAGATTGAGATAAAATCCCATACAAATATCAAAACATGGATGTGGAAATTAATCAAATAAAATTAATATGTGTATATTATGTAAAACCACATGAAAAAAATTTAAATACCACTTAATATATTAAAAATTCATTTTTCATGTAATATTAGAATGTCATAATCAAGATGTATATGTTTAACCCAATGAATTGAAATTGGGTTAATAAATTCCCTTTCCTTATGTCTTGAATCTATTTATACTATTAAAAACCCCTTGTATAATAATTATAAGTTAATTATTAATATATAATATAACCATATTAATATATATAATATGATATATTATTTACTTAATACATTATATTAATCATTCATTAATACATCCATGTTTATGTTGCAATTTGTGTGATATTTTCTTTGGTAATCATACACGTTTTGACTTCTTATTATTTATTATAAAGATTTAATTATTTATGGAATATAATAAAATATATAAATATCTTATATATTAAATATATTTATTTATAATAATCTTTAAAAATAAATAAAAAATACCATTCATGGAGACAGTAGGTCGTTTGTACGCATGAACGCTATTTTTGTTTTCCTGGAGTGTTAAAAGAACAAAAGTAAATTTATTGTATGTAAATATAAATAAATAAATAAATATATATATAATTAACATTAAATAAATATTTCATTTATAAAATATATGTTTACTAAAAAATCCTTAATATATTCAATGTGATGTGTGAATTAATCAAATTGCTTTGAGGTGGTGGTAGTCCACACATTCACAAATGAAGTTATCATAAAACCACAACATGAAGATCATGAAGGAATGGTTAATATAACATTCAAAGAATATTAAATTGGTTATAATAGAAGTTTTAAAATACTTTTTATCCAAAAATATAGTTTTAAGACTATCCATAGAGGTGGTAATTTAAAAACAACCAAAACAATATTCTTCGAGGCGATTAACTAGCATAACATGGACAACAATTTCATTTTTTTAATAAGAGGTGATAAGAAATGAAATGGATATGAGATATTATATTAGAAACATAAAACTATAGTATATACATGATTATTTATTTATCATAAATTTATTTATGAAGGAGTTGAGGAGAAAAGAGAAAATGAAAATAAATTAAGAGAGGTACTTTGGGAAAATTACATAATGTAAATCACCTCCTTGAGAGGCTCTTAAGGACAAATGATTTGTTATTTTGGTGATCCCAGAAGCACTTGTACATGGAGAGAGTTATGAGTAGATGTTTGAGAAGATATTTTAGGAGTGAAATGGATTTTTGGTTCTAAATGGGGATGTTTGGGGTGGTATTTATACATGAGGAGACGTGGGTTCAAGTGATTAAATTATTGATTATTACATATTTAAAGCTAAACTCATTGAGCTGGGATTGATTTAAATGAATTATAATTTCATTTAATGTTTTCTATTCTAGTTATGTATTATACACACCTCATCCAACCTTTAAATTTTTAGGTGTTTAGGTATTTTAATCCTTTACACTTTTAACTTTAACATGTTTCATTTTTTACTTATACCGTGTTAAATAATATTTTTACCATGGTAAATTTTTTAGAGACAAAAATTAAATTTACATTAAAACTTAATTTTAACTTCACTATTCCAAATATGGAATCCATTTTACCTAAAAAATTAACATAATAGGAAAAATTATAATTAAAATTAATTTCACAGGCACAATGAGAAAGCAGGGTTTTAAAGTGAATGATCAAAATTCACAATGTTTTTATATCCACTTTAAATGACCTAAATTATATTTATTTATGTATAATGGAAATAATTATGATTTTAAAAAACATAAAATATAATTTATCTAAATAAATAAATTGGAAGAAAAAGAAAATTTGAACTAATTGTTTGTATTATTCTATATTCACCAAAATATAAATGTTCTTAGAAAACATTCAAAAACATTACCCTAAAAAAAATTGTGTATCACATTCAAATAAAGGTTTAATTTTTTACATATAAATTACAATTGTGTAAGAAATTATATTTAAAATGGGTTCTCTATGAAAAAAATGGAAAAACAACATTTTAAAAACATTTATGCTTTTTATGCTTAAAATTGGATTTATTTTTATTTCAAGACAATAAAATCTATTGGATTAATGTAAAAACACTTAATAAATATGGTTAAACATAATATAGTTAGTTATATATATTCTCATAGATATAGTGTCTAGGTTATAACTTCCACTTACAGTAGTATTGTTAAAATTGTATTATTTTTTGTTATAACATAGTATTTCATGCAACATGTGATTTCAGAGAAACTCATTATTATAAGTTGGGTATGATATTGAACATAGAAACCTATTTAGAGGAAAAAATACTATAAAATTCAGAAATATTCAGAAATATGAAAATAACTTTTTCTTTAATTATCTGGGATGTTACATACTTCCCCCCATTTTGTAAATTATTTCCTCGCAATTTTTAATTCATGATAAAAAAAGGGCTTTGAATTTTCAATTTACCCTTATTGAAATTCCATAATAGAAAAATTATTAATAAAACATCCAATTTAAATGAAATTAATGTAAGTAAAAAGATTAACTAATATGACACATACTTGTGATCCATGTAGGATAACATGGATATATAATTGAAAACTAATCATCATGTTTTGATGGGGTGTGATATAAAATGTGGTCAGGAGAATGTTAACAATAAAAAAACCATAAAACCATGATTAAACAACATAAGAAAATAAATGGATAAAGTTTTTCATTTCAAAAATACATTTCCTAGAGTTGTGGAATTCCTTCAATATTTGTGAAAATAAGGCCATATAATTACTTAATATATTTATATTTTATAAGAAATATTGCATCCTCTTAATATTAAATAATTATTTTTTACATCCATAAAAATAAACATAACAATAAAATATCACAAAAACCCTAAATTTTATCAATAACTTAAAATTGATGACGAAAAGTAAAGTCATACTTCACATTAAAAAAAAGTTTTTGCATAAAAATAAACAAAACACCTCCCAGAAATATCCTTAATAACATATTATTGCATCACTTAAAACCTCATAAGGTGTTTATAAATCAATAAACTTATGGTTATCCTTTGAAAAATACAATCCATTATGGATCTTTTATCAATTCACCAGATGTCTCAACATCAACTATAATATTATGAACAAAATTTCCCAAATCATTTTTCTTCTGATCATGATGTTTTCCACCCTGAGTAACTTTTATCGAACAAAAATTCACATAATATCCCAACTAATTAAAGATAAATAATATTACCATATATTGGTTATCTTTTATCTAATTATTAGACTCTTCAAGACCATTTTCCTTAGAGTCATGAACCTGGTGAGAAAACATACCATAATGGTAACACATTCAAGATCCTGACATAGATTCCCCAAAATGAATTTTACCACACATGGAAATATTTTTAAGCCTACCTCTAGAATTATTAGTTGGTTGCTTCAACATTTTCTTCCAGTAGGACTTTTTTACACTTATAATCCCATGGAACATATGCTTTGGAAAACTATATTTTAAATTTCTCATCACAATTGAAAAAAATTCATAACATTTAAATTATTTAGGGGCCAAATTACATTATAGATTTTTTTTCAATAATTATTAAAATATTTTAATTTTACTGCCAATGTCTCAAATAAAATCTGGAACATACATGTCCAATCTTGTGTGGTTTTATTCATATGCAGAAATTAAATCATCATCATTTTTCTTTAATTCTATGAATTATTTCTCCATCCTAATTATGAAAAACTTATAAAAATATTTGTCAAGGAAAATAACTTTAAATGATTCCCATTCTATGGAATCAAGATCATTTTTATCTATAGTATTATTAACCAAGGACCACCAAAAATCAGATTCACATTCAAAATGATAGATGGAAGGAGTTACCATTTAATGTTATGAACATTCCATGACATAATATATCTTCTTTAGGGAATTGATCCGTCATTCATCTACTACTAGGTCAGAAGATCCATTGCATTATGGGGGTTTTTACCTTATAAAATGTTCTACTACTAACATATTCCTCTATGATTGATTTGGATGATCTTGTACATAGATGCCACCACTATTAATAGCTTTTGTCAAATGATTCTTCCTAGTAATAAACTATTCAATTCGGATTCTGAAAACCACATGATGTTGATTTCAAAGGTTGTTTTCTTCTAAATGCCATCCCAAAACAGAAATAATATTTCCTCTATGGAAAACCATTATGAATAGACATAGTTTAGATGATGAAACATGACAATATTAAAATTTTACATCATTTCAGCATAACCAAAAAGTAAAATATTCTAAGGGAATGCTATTAACACTCTCCTAACCTCTAATGTTGTCTAAAATAGAATCTAAGACCAAATTTAAATAAATGTCCTTAAACAATACATTTTATAGTGTTTTTTGAACTCAAATTCACATTTGATGATATTTTCAGTTTATAGTTTTAGAGAATTAGGAAAAACTCTTACAATGTAAACCCATATATTAAAAGTGGTCTTTTATACTTAGTGCCTATTTTTTCACCAAAGAAAATATTATAAAATAAAACACGGTATCTTAATAACATCTCAATTCACATCATGTATGCATCCTTTTCCCTACTCATCCTTTAACCATGTGAAAGACATTTTGAAACATGGGTTGAGAACAAAACCTCAATAAGGGACATAAAAAAGAAATAAAACCCACTATTCTAGTAAAAAAATGAAATCCAATTTAATGAATGAAATTAAATTTTTTTATGAATAACACACATTTATTTTCTCAAATAAAAATCATTTAAACCAATAAAAATATATTAAAACTATTTTAGGTGTCTTAGAGAATCATATACATAAATCCCTTCCAAAACCCTTTCAATTGGAACAAAAATAAACCAAAATTCCAATAATTATTATTACCTAATGAATTGGAGATTATTAATGGGGATCAACCTTCATATAAGCTATATCAGGCTCACATGTGAGCTATGATGGGGCTCATCCCTTCATATAAGCTATATCGGGATCACCTGCGAGCTATAATGGGGATCAACCTTTTATATAAATTGTATCAGGCTCACTCGCGGCCTATAATGGGGATCATACCTTTATATAATCTATGTCATGATCACCCATTTCATATAATTCTGATGAACCTTTTCATGTATACAACTCTTTCATTATAAAACCAATTCAAAATTCTTTTAAGTCCATATAGAAAACACTTTAATATAAAAATTCCCCATTTATTTTAAGAAACCATTTTCAATACCAATAAAACAATAAAATGAAAGTGATTTCATAATTTTATAAATCATGTAATCTTTCAAATCTAGATATAAATTAAATAATATTCATGATAGCAGATTATTCATTGTTTCTATGTACATTAAATGTAAAACATTTCTTTTGTTGTTTTTCAAAACATTCCTTATAAATCACTTAAAGATATTAATATTGTTTTTTTAATGAAACTAAATAATATACATAAAATTTATTTTATAATCATTTTATATCCATATATATAAATTTGTAAAATAATATCAAGAATATTTACATGGAGAAAATGATTTTATAATAAAATTAAACTTTCAAGGTGTCCCATTACACTTTGAAAATTTAAATGTTAATATACATAAAATAATACATTTACAATAACATTAAATAAGATTAATATATAGAAAATATGGGTATGAAATGTCTTATTAGATTTATATACACTTTATAAAAGAATAATGGTTCATAACACCCTGATATACCTCAATTAAAGGAGATTGAGATGAAATCCCTTACAAATATCATAACAAGGATGTGGAAATTTAGCAAATGAAATGAATATTTGTATCTTATGAAAATAAATATAAAAAAAGTTTAAAAAAACATAATATATTATATATTTATTTCACACATATTATTATTATAACATAATCAAGAATTATAAGTTTAACCCAAATAATGGAAATTGGGTTATGAAATTCCCTTACCTTACGTCTTGAATCGATTCATACAGATAACAATCTCTCAATTAATAATTATAATACCATATTAATATTTATAATATAATATTCATATGTATAATACCATATATTATTTACTTAAGATGCTATATTACTCATTTATTAATAACTTCATGTTTAAGTTATGTTTGAGGTGATATTTTATTTGTTAATGCTACGTGTTTTCAGTTATTATTCTTGATTCTCAAGATTAAATTATTTATAGGATATTAAAAATAATATATATATATATATATATCTTATATGTTCAATATTTAAGTATTTATAATAATATTAAATGATAAACTAAAACAGAGTTCATGGATATTGTAGGTCATTCACACGCATCAACACTATTTTCGTTTTCCTTTCGTTTTGAAAGAACAAAAGTAATTTACTTGTATGTAAATATGTATATATATATATATATATAATATCATTAAATTATCATAAATAAGTCATTTATATCATATATTTTTGCTAATACAATCCTTAATACATTCCATGTTATTTTTGAATGAATCATATCGCTTTGAGGAGGCGGTAGTCCACAAATCCACAAACGAAGTTATCATATAATCACAATATGGAGAGAATAAAGGTATGTTTAATATGAAAATAAAATAATATTAAATAGGTTATAATATAAATTTTAAAGTTATATCTATCCAAAAAAATGTTTTAATACTATCAATGATGGCAGTAATGGAAAAAGAACTAAAACACTATTCACAGATGTGATTAACTTTCCAGGCGTCTAGCTCTTCAAGCGAGGCTCGGAGCAGGCACTGGTGTTGCAGGGAGGGGGGGCGAGATTTTCGATTCTGGATTCCATCTTCATGAGGATTTACTTACAGGTTCGATTTTGGTGTTTTTTCTTATGGTGTTGTTTGCGGTTAAGATATGGAGATTTGGTTTGCTTCTCAATTTCCGGAGTCAACTGGTTCGTGGTTATACTGCGGTGTCTACGTTGTAGGGTGCGATGTCTGTATGGCTTGGTCTTCCTCATTATGGTTTCTTCGTCACCCATTGTGGATGTCCATTTTCAGTCATCTCACGTCGCTGGAGGGTTTGGGCACACTATGACTGAATCCTCCACTGGGTTTGTGGATTTGGGCTGGTGTCGATGGTTGAACCGGTGGGCGCTCGAGGAGATCGGTTCTGTGGTTTGTTCAGATTTTCTAATGTTCATGTTTCTTGGTTAGTGGTTCCTCAACCTTCTCTAGAATATTTCAGCTCCATATTTGATGGTTTGTCTTCTTGAATGCTTGAATGGATTGTCTATCCACTGTTCTTGAATGTTGTTTATTGTGAAGACTTATTTGTTTAAAGTGGTGAAATGGTGAAGTGGGGAAGTGGTGAAGTGGTGAAGTGGTGAAGTGATGAAGTGGTGATGTGGTGAAGTTGTGAAGTGATGATGTAATGTTTGGTTTCTTACTTTTTCCTCAAAAGTGTTTTCATTATAATAAAAAACAATTTTCAGTCAGATGTGATTAACTGACATAACTTGGACAACAATTTAGTTTCATTGAATAAGAGAAGGATAAAAATTTAATGGATATGAGATATTAAATTAGAATCATAAAAATACAGTATATTAATTATTATTCAGTTATCAATCATTTATGGATAAAGTATGTGACGAGAAAAGAGAAACAAATAAATTAAGAGAGGTTATTTGGAAAAATTACCACTTGTATATAACCTCCTTGAGAGACCCTTAAGGACTTTGGATTTGGTGTTTCTATGATAACACAAGAATTTTTACAAATAAATAGTGAGTAGGTGAGGTTTTCTCATATCTTAGAGGATCTAAAAGGATTTTGGGTTGAAATTGTGAGGCGATGGGTGGTATTAGGCTTGAGCAGAGGTGGTTTAGTTGATTAAATTATTGATTATTTTATATTTAAAGATAACCACATTGAGGTGGAATTAATTTAAATTAATTATAAATTAAATTAATTTTGTCTATTATATTTAAGGATGAGAGAAATCCCAAATAATACTTTAAATGTTTTGTTTTTTACATATTTTAAGCCTCTATACATTAAACTTTACCATGTTTCATCTTTTACCTATACCATGGTAAATAATATTTTTACCGTCGTAAAATTTTTAAAACTAAAAATAAAATTTAAATTACAAATTATTTTTACCTTCTTATTCAAAATATGGAATCCATTTTACCTAATTCAATTCATATAATAGTAAAAAAAATTCAAACTAATCCTAGAGAGAAAAAAATTGTTTTGAAAGTGAAAAGTTAAAAAGCTCACAATGTTTTTATATCAAATTTCGATGTGAAATTATTTAAAATGACCTATATTATATTTGTTTATTTATAATTGAAAAAATAATAATTTAAAGCTAATTACCATATAATCTAACTATATACAAAATTGGATGTAAAATCAGTTTTGAACTAATATTTTGTATTATTCACTATTCACCAAAAAATAAAAGTTCCCAGAAAAATATGAAATATTTACCAGAAGCTAATTTTTTTTGCTTTTATTTAAAATATGAGGTTTAATTTTACATATATATAAATGTGTTAAAAATTATATTAAAAATGTGTTCTCCATCAAAAGGCGGTAAAACTAACTTTCAAACAAAATTGAGCTTTTTATGATTAAAATTGGATTTATTCTTATTTTAAGACTATAAAATCTATTGGAATAATGTAAAAATATTTAATAAACATGTGTAAAAAATAAAATAGTAAGTTATATCCTTTTTCACTGATACATCAGATAGGTAATAACATCCACTTAAAATAGTTATATTAATATTATATTTTTTGTATAACAAAGTCTTGCATGCAAAGTATAATTTTAGAGAAACTCATTGTTTTATGTTGGGTAAACTATTGAAAATAGTGACCTATTTAAGGGTAAAATTACTATCTAATTCATAAATATTAATAAATATGAAAAATCCTTCTTCTATAATTACCTGGGATGTTACAAGGAAACCTTACTATATATCAGAGTTTATACTAGATTCTATGAACTCTTATCCATCTTCACTCAAGATAAACTCTTAATTGGGACCATTAATGATTTATCTTCTGCACATCACTATACAAGTGAAAATCATCTTAAAAAGTTGGGTGAGTAAAAAATTTATTATTAATGGGTTTTAAAATATGAGTTGAAATAATATCTCTTTTTAAATTATAACAAAATGATTTTAAAAACAATCCCTTCTTAGCACATATTTTGATGAAAATAAATTTTTTGATAAAACACATAATTTTATATAAAAAAATTAGCTTTAAAAAAATATAAAATAATAGATTCTTTCAAAAACAGTCGATAAAAATAAATATTATTTTGAAAATAAATTTATTTTAAAATTTCAATATCCTTTGAAATAAATATAGATTTATCCTTTGATACTTCAAAACATTAATTTTGGAAATAATATATCTTGGGGGAAAATAATAATAATTAGAAAACTCTAAGGAAAACTTATGGGAACTAGGAATATTGAACGCCTATAAATCGCTTTTTAGGGAAACAACCGCGTGATATTATGAGTTCACTCCACATTCCTCATCATCATAACCAATACCTATGTACCAGATTTTAAATTAGTCATTTTAGAAAATATTTCCATTATAATTATAAATACATTAAGATAACCTTTAAAAAACAACACATATAATTAATTTATATTCAAAGATAAAAAAATTAAATATCTAATAAACATATTCAAATTCCCTTTATTTTAAATAGGTCCTTTCATAAATATTATAAGTAATCAAAATTTCATGGGTAGAAATTAGATATTAAACTAAAAAATAATTTTTGTAACATATATGAAATGTCAATGAGAAATAAAATTCAACTCCTTATTATACATTAAATCATTAATTACATCCATAAAATTAAAAGAGTACTTGAGATACAAAATAATATCCAAAACACTATGATAAATCCATGAAACCAGAAAACCAAATTCCCTTATAAGGATTTTTAATGTTTTGAATGGTAATATTGAGAAATAAACATCTCAAAAATGAGATGTTATGAAGAAATCATTATTAATAAAATTCATGAAATAACACCTATAAAGAGGTTTTTAATAAAAAAATTCCCATTATAGTAATAGTTTTCCCTTAAAATCATAAAAACATTAGGTTAAAATAATATTCCCTTATAAGAATGTGTTTTAGAAAATTGAGGTAAAATCATTTTTCTAACTTATAATAAAAATGGGTTTTATCATGAAATCATAAAATAGAAGTTTAAATTCATATCCCTAAACATAATCCATGAAACAATTATAACTCTTCTTAGGCCATATCACATCCTTTAGAAAAGATGCCCTTTCTATAATTAGTTTTCCCACAACTAGAACTATTGAAATATGGGAAATACTGCTAAATAAATAGAGACCTACATTAAAGAAAGAGTATACTATTTATATAGTTAAAATTAAACTGTATTTGAAGACCAAAGTGAATAATATAGTTTTTTGAACTTTTGGAGAGTCATGGAGGATGATAAAGTCACATTTAAAGGTGATAATATAAGATTTCAAATGTGAATCTTCCTAGAGGTTAAGATATTATGGATTACAAAGTAATATGGAAACTCTTACAAGGTCACATAGAGATAAAAAAGGTTTTATAAATGCTAATGTGTCACATTTCATTAATCTTGATAGATATATAAACCTAAATGATAATAATATATATATATATATATAAATTCCTTAATTTTATCTAGATACTTCATGTGACAAAGAAGAGGACATGATGTAGTAGTTTAAATTTTTAGAGTAAGGGCTTACTTTTACAAGGAGAATACCTTTACATGGTATTTTAGAAAACGTTTAACCATTAAATGAGCTTATTTTACCCCTAAATGGAGTTTATATTACACATAAATATCTTTAAATCTTTTATGTTACCCTTATGAGAGGTTTTGGATACCCTTAAGCATGTTCTATTTTAGGTATACTACCCTTAACATGATATATTTTGACATTTACATGAGATTTGAATCTATAAATTACCTTTATATTGGGATATGTGTACCCTTATGTGAGATTTTATTTACAATATTTATAGTCGTTTGACCTTATTTTAGCCCCATTTGGGGTTTTTTCAATAATGTAAGTGTAGGATACCATTATATAGCATATTGATAGAGCAGTCTACCATTACACAAGTGTTTTACTAACCTTATGTTGGTTATGTATGAAGTGACTCACCCTTATGTAAGTGGTATGATATCAGAAATGGTATGAGATCTGAGTTATAAGATCCAGTAATACCACCCCAAAAATTTATTATAAAATTAAAGTAGTACATGTTAAAGAATGAGGTCCAACATGCTTTCACGAGTATAAAGTACATCAAAAGAAATCTAGAAATTCCCCAAACCGTTTTCAAAATAAGTACCACAATATACATATAAATTTAAATTTGATTAATTACAATTACTAATTATTTAATCCAAAAATGAGAATCTAATGATTTTACAAGCATTATTGTCCAATAGAGAGCAGGTACTAATATAACATTTAAGTTGTTATTAGAGTTCTCTTTAGTCCACCAAATAAATATCAAAATATTTTAACATAACCAACATACAATAATAAATCACTCCCCAAAATTACCTATAAAAGATAGAAAGAATCTATAATCCAACCAAAGTTTTCCTTAAATGATTATACCAGGTGGACATTAACGTATGGTAAACCAAAACTAGAAATAATGTACACCTTGAAAATTAAATTAACTCGTGTAGACAATTTCTTATGGGTGTCTCTAAATGGAAAATGATATATGATAGTGTTAATTTAATTAAAAAATCCACTACATACAAAATTCCATAGTTTTACAACCCTAACAAGAAGTAATGTTTTCATCGTGATTAATTATTCCCTAAAAAACCAATAGAAATTAAACATGCGTTTCTAATCAAATTCTGAATAATTTTAGCAAACATGACCACTTGAAGATTATGGTACTCATCCAAAGACATATCCCAATTTCTAAATCTTTCAAAATATAATAATTTTTTCATCAATTTAAGAGTATATTTCCTTTATTATAGACCCCTTAAGAACATGATTTTCACTTCTAATCATGGAAACATCTTTAACCTAATAGGATGATTCATTATAGGATTTGGCAGTATTTACGTGATATGTTGAGGGGGAATGTTTTTTTATCCACACTATGAATTCATAAGGATCATGATACATTGGTCCTATTTAACTTAGATTAGTCCATATGTGTTTCTAGGATGGTGAATGATAAAATAATCTGAGTCCATCAATGTATTTCTTTCATTTTGTATCACGAGAGTGGTGAAATATTTCTTTTATTTAGAAAGATTGTTCTTGTGTTTTATGAATTGATTCATCAGAACTATTACCCTCATGATCCACCTCTGTATTAGTTATGGGTTGGGTATCATGAAAAGTAGGAATGAATCATAACACAAAAGCTCCCTCAAGTATATTCTAATTATTGGAGAGGGAAACAAAATTCCTAACAACATCCAAAAAGACAATCCATCATAATTCCTTCTACCTGACCATGGTGGTATCCTGCACTCCAATATGATAATCAAGATTAAAAATTTCAATACAGATAGTATTCTTCTAAATATAAAGTTGTGAACTATGTTTATTTGATGAAATATTATCATGGAGTTCTATAGAGTTACCAAATTTCAAATAAAAAAAATGCATTAATCTGTATTAATTTCATATTTAACTACGTTACACAAATCATTTCCCCCATTTTAAATATATATGAATGATCATAAAGGTATAGAGACATAGAAACCTATACAAATCATATTATTTGAGGGTCTTTATAGGATTATAGGTTTTTGAGTCAACCTTAATTGGAGTTCCAATAAGAATGGAAATAGAAAACAGGGCATCTAGGCTAAAGAGGTGAACGAGTTGTCTTTGAATCCATAACCAAATGGGTAACATAGGTGGCTGGATATCTTTATCAAAATTAGGGTTTTATTTCATTATATTTATACTACAATTTGAAAAGAACTTATTACTATGAGAGTAATGTCTATATTTTTCCTTTTTTGAGGAAAATGAGATAATATTATTCTAGAATCAAGAAGTCTTTAATTGAAGCAGAAAACTCCAATAGTTTAAAGGAACCTCTGGATGAATTTAATGGAAGTATATTGGTGATAAAACATACCAATAAGAACATTATTCAATTAAAATGTTAGGAATTAGGTATTATTCCTCAAAAAGAGATTGTTGGTTTCCACTTATAATAAAAAGAAAAAGGTGATATATCTAGTGGGAATTAGACAACATTAGGTTTAACCATTGTGCAAGTAAGGCTTCAGGAAAGCTAGCCGTACACAATGGGTGATACCTTCACACTAGAATATCATACCCTTATGTAGCCTATGTAAAAGCTTGGATACCCTTTTGTGAGTTGTGGGAAATCATCTATTCCCCTACCTAAACTTTAGAATACCTTTACACAGCATAATGAAACACCTCTTACCCTTAATAAAATAAAATAAAAATCAATCACACTTTCAAAAAACTTTAAAATAGTTGTAACTATTACAAAATATGTTCTATTGGAAATATACCTTAACATAAATTATTCTAGTTAAATAGACTATGATTTTAACTATTAAATTAAGTAATTTTATTTTTATAAAAGTTCATATAATCCATTAATATTAGTATATTCCATTTATTCATTCTTAATTCATGTATTATGATTTTTAATAATATTATTTATTTATATTATTTCATGATAGCTATGTATTGTTGAAAATTTCCTTTATAATTTATTATAATTCATTATAGCTTGTCTAAATAATTTATAATTAATATTATAAGCATTTATTTTTAAAATATAATTTTCAATAGGTTTAATATAAATAAGTTATAAGTTACAAATTATCATATTACCCATATGTTAGTGATTGTCCATTTAATTAGAATTAAAAATTGATATGATTAAGAATAAAATTTCAAATACTTACATAAATTTTTTTTCAATAAAAATATATTCATATTATTTCTTAGAAAATATTAAAAATATGGTTAAAGAAGTAATTTTTTTATAATATGATTAGTTTAAATTAGCTTATTCCAATTTATGTTTTTTATATAAAATAATGTAGTTTTGTAAAATAATATTAATGTTAAAATATATCCTATTTTCTTTATTTACAATACAATCAATTCTAAAAAAAACTTATGTCAATGAAAATAATGCCAAAATTTTTGGGATATTACATTGTACCCCCATAAAAAAATCATGTCATCCTAATTTTAATTATCAAAATAAATGTTTATTTTTCTAATTAACCTCAATTACCTCAACATAAAAGATCATATATACAATAAATATTATATATACCTTTAAAATTATTTGTATAAATCAAAAATCATTATTCCTCAAATAAATAATTTACTAAAACACAAACTAAACCAAAGGATTATATTTCCATAAATTTTTTCCAAAATTATGTAATTTTGGATCACTAGATATCTCATTAACCATAAGTATCACCAGTCTCATAAATTCATATCTCTAAAATTCTAATAAGAAAAAACCATCGTTAACTATTGTCATTAAAATTTAATAATTTTTTTAAACCTTTGATCCAATAAGATATGTGACAACACTTGGAATCTCACTCATGAATCCCATGAATAAAAATTGCATTTCTAACCCAGAAATCAATAAACATAACACAATTTCAACCATCAATAACTTAAAAAATCTAAAGGAAATATTGGATCATTTACATACTCAATGATATTTTAATTTTAGATTTTTAAAGGATTCTGATACATTAATATATATCGTAGTTTATATAGTACTCTAAAACTGTTATCCATCTTCACTGACCTTGGAATCTTAAAAGATACAATTCACCATTGATATTATAATCATCACTATACCTATAAATATTATTTTAAAACATAGTGCGAGTAGAAAACTTATCAGTAAGGGGTTTTAAAACATGAGGTGAAATCCTTTTTCTTTTAAACTTCTTTTCTAATTAATTAAAAAATAATTACTTTTAAATAATATATTTTTAAGAAAATAAAACATTTTATAAAATACATATTTTATTATAAACAACAATTTAGTGTTTTTAAAATCCAAATATAACAGGGGTTTTTCGAAACATTTGTTAAAAATATGTATTATTTTGAAAAAACTATTATATTTAAATTATAATATCCTTTAAAATAAATCCATATTTTTCATTTGATACTTCAGAACTTTATATTTGGAAATAATATATATTTTTATAATATAATGATACTCAGAAAAGTTAAATAAATCATTATGGATACTAAGAAAATTGAAGATATAAGCCTCATTTTTTTGGAAAACATCTCCTTTGGGTTATGAGTTCACTCCCCATTTATCATCATTATAACCAATTCCCAAGTGCCAAATTTTAAATAAATCATTTTTGAAAATATTATCTTACTCATTATAAACTCTTTAAAATAACCTTTCAAAAATGTGACATATATTTAATTTATTTTCAAAGAGGAAACTAATTATATATTTGATAAATATATCCAATATTTCCTTAGTGAAAATTTGTTTCTTATTCTAGAATAAATGTTATAAAAATTTCTTGGGAAATACTTGGAAATTTAAATTAAACAAATGGTTTTCATAACATATATTGAATTGTAATGAAAATATAGTGCATGAACATAAAAAAAATAAAATGATGAGTGATATTTATAAAATTTAAAGAGTATTTCATATAAGTTCTTAGTCCTGCTCATTTATTTGTAATCAATGATATTTCAATATGTGTTTGTTAAGATGGTGATGAGAAGTGTTTATTCATGGCTAATTGTGATGGATTCATTTTATGGAATTGGATGTCATTTGTGGAAAATTATCTATGAAAACATCATGATTTTTGACATGATCTTAAATTAATAATAACATGTTCCAAGGAGTTAGAATGTTTCTCAAAATAAGAGAAGTTTTCATAAAAAGATAAAATAAGAAATTCATGAGGATGTTGAATTGATGGCGTCCATGAAAAAGTAGAAGTTCATATATATGTTGCACGAAGAATATGTGTGGAAGAAAAAGAGAAAAATATAAGCAAAGTTGGATTTAAATATTTTATTCAGGATGAAATTACATTTTTTACTTAGATTTATTCTATGTTATTTATTTAAATTGTGGAATTTATTAAAATAATTTCCAAAAAAAGGGATAGCCTCATTCATGCTTTACCAAGGAACATATGCGATCTAAAGGGGTCATCCCAACCATGGGAGCCTATCCAAGTACATCCCATGGGCATCATGAGTGGGTGTATACCTTGCATGTGGATGGTCCTTTGTATAAGGCATGTGAAGGAGTGAGAAAAACCGCCTGAGAGACAGTGAGGCAAGGAAAGGGAATTGGGACTACACTATGGTAGGTGCTTATGTCCGACTAAGTAAAGTATTTTGTATATACCATTCCCCAAACATATGACAATCTCTATATGGGATGAATTTGTGAAGGTACTATTTACCCTCACTTAAAACATATGGAAAGAATACCATCCATCCTATTAGATCACCTAAGATATTTGATTGCCACTGTGTGATCAACTTCTTCCTCCCATCCCTTGACGGGGAGATAGTTCACCAGAGTTCATGAAAAAACATAGGCTGATCATCAAAGTGATCAAATCTAGGTCTCCTTGAATGTTCTCTAATTGAAATGAATAGATGATGATAATGAGAATCAACTCGCATTATATTAATTTTTAACTTCCATGAGTATAATTTAAGGAACACATCTTGGTCCGATGAAATCATGAGTTTCATATGACACTTCAGAAGGAGAGTTCCAGGTTCCATAATAAGGAGATTGTGATTATCATTGCATACATGTGAAGATACCACTGCAAAGGAACATTGCAGACTCTTAAAGTAAAACACCATGAAATTTGGCATGCCTCAAAAAACCTAGGTATTTTAAGATAAGCCCAAATATGGAATTATTATCATTGAAATTATGGATTCTTCATCGCGGCTTGAAATTTGGATATTAGGAAGTAATCATAAGTTATAAATACCATAGATATATGATGAGGAGACGTGATGTTAGTATTCAAGACCTACCATTTTTAAAGAAATAGAGAACACATAAACCACATTGGTTTAAAAAATATAGGTAGATCTATGAATCATTTTTATTTCATAAATTAGAATCATGAAGGCAAACAACCTGTGCATAGCACACAATTTTTTCTTCATTGATAATGTTATTCTGTAGAGTAGTTTGAATTGTGTTAAAATATCACACGTAACCTTTCTGTTTCTGAAAAATAAGATCTATGAAGCCTTCTTGGTTCACATGATTTTCTTGATACATCCTCAAGATATTATAAATATATAAACTCTGTTTCATGAAGAAGATATTGTGGGAATCAATATCACACACACATTCTAGTTAGCTTGCATGAGGAAAAATTGCAGTGTACATTTATATGGGTGCACACAAAAGATGAAGTGCATATAAAAATTCATGATACCCACGCATAGAACACATGCAGTATTTCTGTGTGAAAAAGATATTTGAGAAGATGAAAAAATATTAATGCACACCCATTCGGTTTTGTGCAATACATATAAGAATTTTACGTGGAAAAAAATTCATGGATTCATATATGATCATGAACATGTGAATATAACTCAATAATAGAGAAAACCCCTATACATGTTGTTTGGAACCATTGGTATAGGTATCCAAACTACTAGTATAGTTTATAATAATTGTTTGGAGCATCTTTGGGTATTATAGTCATGGTATATACCTATACAAACAGTTGTGTAAAATCATTGGTATCGGTCATATGAAAAACTATAACAATGGTTTTACAAAACCTTTTGTTTTGGTAACATAAAAATATAACCCAACATTCTTTTTATCCCAACACCACCCATTAATAATCCAACAACCTAACCAGTAACCTAATATGAAGTTTTAAACATAATTTCACACACAAATATAAATATATATTTAATGAATTTTAACATTTTATGTGTTTAATGTTATTTGATAAAAGGGTCCATAAAAAATATGGGTAAAATACTAATGGTTCTCAAAACCATTTGTGTAGACATATACCATATGTTTGGAGAAAAGTTAGTATGGGTAACATGATTTTTTGATCTATACCAATGGGTCTTCCAAAACCCTTGGTATAAGGTTAACCTATACCAATAGTTTTAGAACAAATATTGATCATGGTCTCTCTAATAGTGATATACCAATAGGTTTGGCCAAAGTTATTGGTATAACTCTAGATAAGTGACCAATAACAATGGTTTTAGATAAACTGTTGGTATTTGGTCACTATAAGGGACATATACCAAAGGTTTTGGGATAAGATTTTGGTAAAAGGTCTCTTCATGGCACCTACACAAATGATTTTTCAAAAATATTGGTATAAGGTCTCTCTAAGGTACCTATATGAACAGTTTTGAAAAAACCATTGGGATAAGTCCATTAGTAATACTCAAAATTCTAGTAGTGATTTGAGATACCCAAACAGAATATAATAATCACATAAAATATTAAAATAATATAATATGTGTATTATTTATAATATCTAGAATCCCATGAAACATGTATAATGAGTACTTGAAAGAGTATTGAGATTGTGAAAGAAGTATTTTTGAATAATATTATTGAATAATTTTTGTGCACCACTTTCCAACATATTAAGTGATGTTGAGAATTAAGTAGAAGGAAGAATTTTCATGAGCATTGTTGCACTGGGGAAACTGATCAAGAATAAGTGATTAGACATAATTAAGAAAGGAAAATTGACCAAATCCGTGGCTTTTAAAAATACACTAATAGGTACATGATCATGTAATATCCTACAAGATCAGGAAGGAAGATCACAGAATCTTACTTTAGTGAATCAAGCCCATGAACAGAGGTGAATCATTTCAGTTGGTGGGGGGAGTAGGTGAAGTATTTTGGTAGGATTTAGGATAATATTAAGTCCCTAAGATAGAGGCTGGGAAATAATTCTTTTGGATGAGTCCAAAATACAACAGAGTCAATTAATTTGTGATGGAGCACAAGTCTTTCAGTTGGATCTAAAATCAATTTTAATTAATTTTCAAATAGTGAAATATCATAGAGAAACCATGTTGGGGTGAATAAACATCATGTAAAAGAGTATATTTTTATTCCAAAACTTATAAATAATATTTAAAACTCTTCTATTTTTTACTACTTCACAATAGATGATTTTTACAGATAATATAGAGTGGATCGAGAACATTAACATGTTCAAGAGGTTAAATTTTAAAGAAAATAAATTTTCAAAATTTTTTGGTTCAACCCTTCCATATCAGTTTTCAATCTCTCCTAGTGTACTATATGTGGTATTAGAGATTAGGAAACCTCTAATGATCCATGATATTCTTTATGAATTAAATATTTTAGGAAATGAGTTTTAAACCTCAAATGGAGATTTATACCAAGAGTCATAAGAACTGGAAGAAAATATAGTCAATGATTCTAAATAATAATATCATAGTAAATGAAGGGAAACCTCAGAAAGGAGGTAATATGAAAGATAGATTATGAAATAATTCATTCAATTATGATTCTTCTAATGAAGCCTTCTCATGTTTTAATGATGATGTATCACTTAGTGATCATACTTTTGAGTTTAATGTTCAGCTAAATAAAATCCTCAAAGATGTTGAAAATTGTATTGTTAGAGGTTTCATGTATATATAGAATGAAAAATTACAGCTGAAAAAGGAATAAGATGTCATGGAAGAGGCATTATACAAAAGGGGTGGCATATCCAACACTCTCACAAAACATATAAAGGGATATTAAGAAACAAATTCTCCTTCCATTGAAATATAGTATGAATCTATTTAATAATTTCATGAATGTGTTTGTGATAATGAATTATTTAAGATTGTATATGTCAAATATTTACCTTCATTTGAAAACTTTCAGAAACATTATTTGGGTTTCAATGAAGCTCAAATAGAAGAAAAAGATAACAAGGTAAATTAGGTTGACATTTCTTTGAAGGAATAAAAAATATTCATGAAGATCAAATGAATAATGTGAAATATAAATGGGAAACCAATATTAGATTAGTTTAGGATGAGAAGAAGTCTCTGAACATGAAGTTCTTAGCACTATAGGTGATATTAAATAATCAAAAATCACCACAAGATGGACCATCCAAATTTACTATGAAAAGTTTTGTTGATAAACTAGTGTGATTAGAGGATCATGACTCCAAGAAGATCATGAGATCATTATCTATTAAAAAGGACACACCCTTCAAGAATAAGGTATCCTATATCTTAGAAACTATTTCATGTACTAATAATTTTTCATGTGTTGGAACAGATTTAAAATCTTTCTTTGGGAAATTATATATGGGGGAAAATTATATTAAATCCACCAAATCTAGGGTGGATGTAAAAGGATTTATAAATATATGTTCCCCAAGAAGTTTTCTAATGAGTTATGGTTTTACTCAAAAGAACCTAGGTTCATAATATGTCAAATCTAGATAGATTACACCTGAATCGAATAAAAGAATAACCATTGGATATTTGTGGTGTTATTGGATATTTGGACACAAGTCATTCCATGCTTGCACAACATGTCAAATCATTAGAATCATAGAAGGCCTACATTTTGGGGGATATAATATACAAAAAATTATAAGAATTACACTAAAAAAGTGGAATCCATATAATAAAAGGGTGACAAGTTATCCTTATGTTGTGAACCTAATAAGAAGATTGTTAAACCAATAGTCACCAAGAAGACAAATGATATATCATCTCTTGTAGAAAAGTAAGAAAGAAGTGTAAATTGATGGGGAAATCCCATAAAGCTATCAATATTCTGAATTCATTCTTTTAATTTTTTTAGATGATTAGGAGAAATACAAAAATTTAGAATAAACACAAGAAACAGAAAGTGTTAATGGAAAAAAAGGAACACTCTACATGAAGAAGACAAATTTCATGAGAGGCTTCCAACAAATTAAAACTCACGTATTGAATAATTTCCATATGATAGATTAAATAAAGCTATATATAGTGAAAGTGGATGTTTAAGAACATTTCGAGAACTAAAAGAATCCTTAATGAGAATGAAGCTTTCATCAGTAGATGAATTTAATTTAATGGATAAATAAATAACTATATCACACAATGAAGTGGTATGAGTGATAATATCCATGTTACTAAAGGATAAATGAGATTTTAAAATTATATGTATAAGCCAAAATCCTGGAGGAATTAGAGAGACTTAGTTAAGAAAAAAGTCTCTACCTTTTTGTTTACATTGAGGAACAAGTAAGGTACTTAATTATTCCTTTATATATATGAATGTTTTTTACCAAAATTTAGTGAAATGAAGGAGATGGATACATCCCATGAGGCAGAGCATTGATGAGATGAAGCTATTAAATCTTCACTGCTAAGTGAATGTGGAATTTCTGAATAGATTTATAATTCCAATCACACTTTCAAACCTTTTCTTTAATTATATAATATATATCAATTAATTGGGAGTGTTTGTTTAATGAAAATATTACACAATTGGGGAGATTTTTATTCACCAGAACAATTTGATGTATTTGTTGAAACATGTTCATGATTTAGAATGTCATTAAAAAATTTGATTATTAAAACACCTTGGATGATAATTGTGACATTTTGTGCATGATTTCATGTGCATGGTTGTTTAGGGACAAAATTTAAACCCTTTTCCATATATCATTGGTTTTCTAAACCATTATAGTCCATGTAGACTTATTGTTGACTAACTAAAGTCTCTTTTCTACTAAAATCACGTGATATCATCGTTCTCTAAGAGTTATTCATGAAATAATCTTCAATGGAAGGAGGATATGTTATTCAGAAAATACACAATTTTACTTGAATTTGATTTTCAATTTTTTAGTGAAATGTTTGATAAAACACATTGACTCTTACAGTGTGTACTAAATATGTATTGAAGACAAAATACAAATAGGGATATTGTTGGGCTTAGTGTTGAACTTTGTTCAATGATATGATAATATTAGTTTGAATAGTTGATGATCAGGAGTGGTGAGGCATGCATAATTATTATGGATTCATTTTATGGAATTGGATTTCACTCTTGAATAATTATCCATGAAAAACTGATGATTGTTTAATTGATCTTCAATTCATAAAGGCTTATTCTAATCAGTTAGCACATTGTTTAAAAAAAGAGAAGTTTCCAAATAAATAGAGAATAATAAATGCATGAGAATGTTTAAATTTTTTTGGCCATGAAAAAATAAAATTTCATATATATATTTCATGAAGAATATGTAAGGTAGAAAAATGGAATAAGAGAAGTGAAGTTGACTTGGAATATTTTATTAAGGATGGAATTACATTTTTTTCAATTATATTTATTTCATGTTATTTATCTTAGTGGTGTCCTTAAATAAAAAATAGGCCAATAAAAGAGATATCCTCTACCAGGATTGATGAAGGCACATGTGGGATCCCAAGGTGTCACCATGCCCACAGTATCCCCTCCAAGGACATCCCAAGGGAGAAATAATTTGGTGCATATCCCATGTGTCGATCGGACCATATATAATTCCTAGGAAGGATCAGGTCATACCACATGGGAGGTAATAAGTCAAGGCAAAGGAATTAGGAGCACACCACAGTGGATGATTCTAGCTGACTAAAGAAAGTGGTTAATTGATATTCCATGCCCCCGAACATATGGATATATTGATGTGGGAAATATTTATGTAGCTATTATTCACCCACACTAAAAACATACTAAAACAATAGCAGTTATCCATTGAGATCACTCGATATATTTGACCACCATTGTGTAATCGTCTTCATTATCCCATCCCTCGATGGAAAGTTAGTTCACTGAATTTCAGGAAGAAACACGGGCCAATAATTCTGTGATCAAACTATGGTCTCCATAGTTGTTCTAGGATATAAATGAAGAGATGATGATAATTATAATCTACATGAATGAAATTGACATCTTTCATTCATGTGATAATTTGAATAACATATGTCAACTAGATGAAAGCAAGAGTTGAAGATGACATGTAAGAAGGAAGAACTCAAGATTCCATTTTGAGGGGCACATGATTCTCATTGCATGAACATGAGGATACCACCAAAAAGGAATATCATGAACTCATGAAGTAAATATTCAATGAAACTCATTATACCTTGAACAACTCGAGTGTTTGAAGATGAGATGAGATATGAAATTATTCTCAAAGCATTGATGTAATCTTCAACATGGCTTGAAATTCATATATTAGGCAGTGATCATCACATATAAATACCATATCAAGATGATTATGAGATGTGATGATAATATTGAATACATATGATTTCTTAAGAAATAGAGTATACAAAAAATCCGCTAGTTTGAAAAAGGTAGGGAGATCCATGGGGAATTTTTCTTTCCCAAATGAGAATATTTTGGGCATACTACCTATGCATAAAACACTAGTTTTTCTTCATAAACAATATAGTTCTACAAATCAATTTGAGGTGTGAGATACTCTCACATGTATCCTTTTTTAGTAAAACTATTATATTTGAAGCCTTTATATTCCATTTGATTTTCTTGATACATTTACAAGAAAATGTATATATATACACTAGGTCTTATGAAAAAGATAATACATTCATCAATAGTACATTACATTCGATTTAGTGTGCATAAAGAAAAATTGCATTGTACATTCATTCGGGTGTTTAAAAAGGCGTAAGTTCATATATACAAGCATAATACCCATTCATAGAACATAATAAGTCTCTGTGTGTGTGAAAAATAGATTTGAGAAAAAGAAATATGATTAGAATACACCCATTATGGTTTCTGTATGACATACAAGGATTTCACATGGAAACACTTGAATTAATTTATGCATGATCATGAAAGTGTGAATATCATTTGAGATACCCAAAAAGAATATAAGAATCACATAAAATTATAAAAGAAGATAACATGTGATATAGTTTATAATATCGATATGCCCATGCAATGTGAAGGAAGAGTACCTGAAAGATGACTGAGAATGTGAAACAATGTTTCTTTATAATACAATGGAATAAGTTGTGGGCACCAATTTCCAAAATATTAATTGAGTTCAGGACATTATCATAAGGAATAAATTTTCATAGCATTGTTTCACTAACGAAACTGTTCAAGAATACGTTATCAGATATAATTGAGAAAGACCAACAAACCCACGTAGAGGCTCTTGAAGGTACTTGAATAGGTACAAGAGCAAGTATGAATCATAGAATTTTATGGAGGATAATTATAGAATCTTATTATAGTGGATCAATCCTTTGAACATTGATGAAGCCTTCTAGTTTGTGTCGAGACTAGGTGAAGTCTTATGGTAGGTGCCAAGTGAAAATAGAATCTCTTAGTTTGAGTGAGAGAAAGAAGTATTTTGGTCGGATCCAAAATAAAATGGAGTCTCTCTGTTTGATCCGGAAACAATTCTTCTTGTTGGAGATGAAATCCATTATTATCACATTTTAGATAGAAAATTGTAGTGGAGAATCCTTGTTGGGGGTAATAAACAATATAGATAGGTGTAGTTATTTATGTTAAACCTTGTAAATATTGTGTACTGCTCTTTCTATTTTTATTACCACACACGAGATGAGTTTGAGTGATAACAATGAGAGGATCTAGAACTATAACAAGTATAGGATTTTGAATTGAAAATAAAAAAAATTCATAAAAATAAACCTTGAATTCATCCATGAACTCTCAGTGGTCAATCCGATTTGGGGAACTACACCAAAAATAATTGTTTTAACACTTCAAAACCTTACTAGAAATAAAAAAAATCCCTTTTAATGATTTGTAAAATAAAAAATAGAAATTTTAATAATTTAGTATCTCATACAAGATATCTTTTGAAGAATTAATTTTAAATAAAAATAATAAAATAATATCTCTAGTAAAGATCATTTTTAAAAAATTATTTCCCCTTATAATATCATGTTTTCCTTGACATATTAAAAATTAAATTTTAAAATCATATATCATTATAGGAAAGGGTTTTGGAAAATAGAAATAAAATCATTTTTCTCTCATATAATAAAAGGGGTTTTATATTGAAATATTAAATTATAATTTTGAAATCACATCTTTTTCATTAATCCATAAAACCAATTGAAATCATCCCATTCTATATCCCATCCTCTAGAATAAACGACATTCCTCCAATTAATTTTCTCATTACTAAAACTAGATAAATATGTACACTATTCATAAAGAAGGAAATACCTAATTCAAATAGAGAGTTCACCCCTTATAAAGTCAAAAATAAACTATATATGAATAATAAAGTTAATAATATAGGTTCATGAATCTTTGGTGAGTCAAAGAGGATGATAACATCAAATTTAAAAGTGATAATATAAAAGTATTATATCTTGTTAATATTTTAGTCTTCACCAATTTACACTACATAAATATCATATAAAAGTAATTTTAAAATTATATTCAAGAACGGGAAATTATTTATTAAGACCTACTATATTATTTAATAATTTATATACTTTCTAATACAAAGATTTGTATAGGTTTAGCAACAAAGGTTTTCAAAGAAAGTTGGAAATTATTACCAGGTCATGTAGAGAAAAACAAGGTATGTAAAATGTTGATGTGTTTCATTTAACTAACATTGATCATCATATAAACCTATATTATAATAAATTTATTATATATATATACTTTAATTTTATCTAGATTTTTTTTGTCTAAGAAGATGACATGATCCAATGGGTTAAATTTGAGGGTGGGGACTTACCTTTATGTGTATATAAACTATATGCTAAATTACCAAGCATGGTTTAATCATTATGTGAGGTTTTTTAAAAATAACATATTTGGGAATGCCCTTTAATAGCCTTAAAACATCAATGTTACCCTTATGTGAGGTTTTAGATACCCATACATAGGTTCTATTTTAGGTATGCAACCCTAACATTGCTATGTCATGACCTTAAATTGAGATTGAAACTGGAAATTACCTATACATAAGGATAAAAGTACCTTCATTTTAGCATTTAGTTATAATATCTACTATTATGGTAGGTTATGTTACCCTTACATGGTGTTGTTTTACCCTTGCATGAATAATAGGTTACCCATGCATAACTTAATGATGGGGTGGTCTACCTTTACACAAGTTTTGGGGATATTCTTACCCTTACATAAGTGGTCTGATACCCTTATGTAGAGATGAAAAATTGTGTGTTTCCCTTATGTGATTATGGATGACCCTTACATTGAGCATGTATACCATTTCTTAGTGCAAGGTTGAAATTTATGTGCCCACGTTTAACCCTAATGTGGATGAGGCTCCTCGAAATATACTCTTACATAAAGGGTGTTACCTTTATAACAGAACAACCTACACTTAAATTTCATATTTAAATGTTATTCTACCCTTATGTGAGGTGTGGGAACTCAACTATACCATTACATAGTCTTTAGAACACCTTTATGAAACACCAGGAAACACCTATTACCCTTACAAAACGAAATAAAAACAACATGTACCCTTACACATCCCATTAAAATAAGTGTGACCATTATGTAAGATGTGCTATTGGAAATCTACCGTTACACAAATTATTCTTCTTACAAAGAGATTTTTTTTGACAATTAAATTCAATGATTCTAATTCTATTAAAATTATTATAATTCATTAATATTAATTTATTCTATTTATTTATTATTAATATATTTCTTATTTATTTGAAAAATAATTTTAATTTATATGATTTCATGATATCAATTTTATAAAAATTTACATTTATCATTCACTATAACATATCATAGACTATTTAAATAATTTATAATTAATACAAAAAAAATTTATTTTTATAATATATTTTAAAATATGGTTAATGTATCATTACATAAATTTTAAGTTATAAATTAACATTGTTCCCATTTGTTTGTAATCATCATTTTGATTTCAACACACAAAAAATTATGGTTTATTTATAAATCTTTAAATTCCAACTTATTAAATGAGACTTTATATTTAATAGAACTCCATTCATATTATTTCTTGGAAAATAATAAAAATATTTTAAATTATTATTTTTGTATAACTTTTATATTTTAATATATATTATTCCAAAATTTATATTGTTTGTAGAAAATCATTTAAATTTATAAAAGATACATTATGTTAAAATATATCCTATTTTATTTTAAATTTGAATCAAGATATTTGATAAAAATGAATCTAAAGTAAACATTTTCAAGAATTCTTGGAATATTAAAAGTCACTTATGGGTCAATGTAATTAAGGATGTGTAAGTAGAACAACTTGGCATTTGACCTTCACATGAAAATGGTGGTTCATGCATTCAGATGTTCGAAGAACTATCTTTTAGGTAAGAATTTTGTGGTATTCAGTAATAAAATGACTATGAAATATATTCTCTTATAGAAAAATTCGAATATTTTAAAGTAAAGGTGGGTTGATTACCTAAAATTATTTCACATCGAGTTGTAATGTACCCCTGGAAATGATAATGTTATTGATAATGCACTATGTAGTAAGACTTGGGTATAGGCGGTGAAGGAGTCGATCAATGATTGGTAGATAGTAGACTTTTAACTGATATGCAACATGATATTTATAAGTATCTAGGTCAGGAGAACCATATATATTTATATATAACTTCTTCACTCCTTGGTAGGGTCTAGATGATTCATTTATCAAATTATGACTTTCTGATTATGAGGAATTTCATATATGTTTGGGATCCACCACCAAAGTAGTCTCTTGATACTAATGATATATTTTTATCATCGAGATCATGTTATGGTCCCTATGACCATTCATATAGATCTAATATGGGATTAATATACCTAAATGTGAGTTATATATTCAGGTTTGAGAAAGATGTGTTGCAATATATGTAGATGGTTTTAGTGTCTTGGGATAAAGAAAAATATTTAAGGTTTCATTACACAGTGCTCCACCTATCAACATGTGAATCTTGAGCACTAGTGATCCATCAGCCTTCTTCTATCAATACCCATTTCTAATTGGAAATGAGAAGGTGTGATTTTCTAGGATACCCCAAGTTAGTTATGTGATATGTGTTTTTGAAGATCAATTCAGTAAGGTTTGTCATTTTATATTGGTCTGAGATACATTCTCTATTGAGTAGTTCGGAAAGGTCTATGTGTAGTAGATAATACATCTAGGGTGCCTTAAAAGAATTTTATCAAATATGAAATTATGTTTTAAATAACACCTCTTGAAGGAATTATAAATGGTTCTTGATATTAAATTAAACTAAATTAATTCTTATAATCCTCTAACAATACTCCGAGGAAACCTAGATATTAGAGGGAATGATGTGCGTTTGTTTTTTATAATTTTGTGGGTTTGTGGGAGAACCATTTGTTGCTTATAATGTTTACTTACAAAAATAGTTATCGGGAGTACCTTTTAGATGTAACCTTTTAAGGATTTATATGGTATGAAATCTCGATCATCTCTATATTTCATAGATCATTGGGAGACATCAATTATTTTATTGAGTCTAATGCGAGATACATCAAATCATATCAAGCTGATTAGGAAGTGGTAAATTTTTAAAAAAAGACATAGGTCATATTCTAATCGATTATACCATAATCGAGAGTTTTAGGTGGGTGACCAATTATTATTATAACTGTCTCTTAGGTCCTAGAATCATCATATTTGGAACACATGGGAATTTAGAACCTAGGTATATGTGTTATTTTGGTATTATAGAGAGAATCAGTACGATGCCATATCATTTAGCTCTTACACATAATTTTATTGTAATGAATGATGCATTCTATATATAATATAATTTAAATTATTATCCTAAAACATATTTTGTGATTAAAACATATAATATTTACCTTAAGGTTGGCTCATTATTTAAAGAGATTCTAGTTTATATAGTTGATTATAGTGAGAAGACTTCATATGGGATGACGATTCCTCGAGTACTAGTGATGTGGTATCACATGTGTATATAGGGAAGATATGGGAGTGGGAGTCTAACATGAAAACAAAATGGATTTATTTTTTCACTTATGAGTCTCATTGATGTTCGGTAATGAATATCAAGGATGAAAAACTTTATTGTGGTGAGTCTTAACACCATAGACTAGGTTTAGATATGAACCCATTTAATTTTTTTTACTAAATCCAAGTTTGTTTTAAGTTTTATCTAAATATTTTTGTTTTAATTTTTTTTGGATTTTATGTATATTTTTGAGTTCTTAGATGGTGTTTCAGGATAGATCCTCATTCATTCATGCACATTGGGACATTATGGTGGTGGTTGGAGTGTTAATCTAGGCCATGGATTGAGTCTTGGAAGTTGGGTTGATATCAGAGACTAGTTTTCTTCTATTTAGAAGTAGTTTCTTATATTTATTCACATATAGGTGAGTTATAAGGAGTTCTATATGTTTTTTGAATTTTTAGGGTTATTTAAATTGAATTTTTTACTTTATTAATGAGTTGTAGTGCATTCTATGATATTTAGCTATGTCTAGAATGACCCTTACATATAAAGGGGAGTTGACCCTTACGTATTGATTTTCCAAATATTTGGAAAAGTCTATGAACATTATCTATTTCGGTGAAATGAACATCATGTATGATGTTTCCAAAAATTTGGTTCCATGACCTTTATGAATGTGCTGAGATGACCCTTACAAATTACTTTTTTGGATATTAAACTATTCATTGAACCATGTATATTGGGTAAATACCCTTACACATGGGCCTTGGTCACACTTATATATCCCCACAATAAGAATTTGGTTGTGTTGACCTATATTCATTAGTTAATAACCCATACATACGAGATGTATCATCTCTTATATGTAAGCATTTCTAGAATTTTGTAATGTCCTGTCCCAAGGAACCTTACATATTAGTTGGTGATCTTTTCATATAGGTTCTAAGTTTTACGTATGGTGTATGTTTACACTTACATATTACTTAGTATCTGAAAATTAATATTTTATAAACCTTATGTATGCATTTTGAAATTTGGCTATGTATAGATATAGTTGTGTATTGATTATATTGAAAAGTACATAAAGAATTTTCTAGAATTTGGAAAATTAACAACCCCTATGTACAACGACCCTTATATATTGAATATAAACGTTATGTATTGAAGTATAAAAATATAGGATAAAATGAAATAAAATAAAATATTATTATAATAATTTAGATAAACTATGGGATATTAAAGATGGAAAATTAGGGTTCTCATTTATAGTGGTTATGTCTCATCATTTCCATTTCACACATTCTGGATCATTACTCTTCTAATGCTGATTTCCTTTATTCCACAATCATTTTATATGAAATTTGTTATATGTGAATGATAAAGTTAAATATATCACTATTCTTATATTATTTCTCATTTTTACATAAAACATTATAGTCTTAGGTTGTTTATATCCATTTATTCCCTCTTTCAAGGCTTTAGTCAAAATCATTTGTTTCTTCCATGTGAACTTGTATTAGATACCAATATTCAAAGAGAATGTTCCTACTAGAATAATATCGATGGTTACTAATTTATCTTCAATTTTAAAAATCATTTTTGATGTTTATGATGTGGTATTTCACTGACCTAATGTGTACTTGGCCTGAAAGCCTAATAAAATTAATTCTATTTTTTATAAGAAAACCCATATGAGGACCACAAGTGGTGTATTTTTGAGTAAATAACCAAAAAGTTTAGCTACCAAGAGATTCATACCCTAGATTAATGAAGTGGAAAATAGTAGAGGAAAACTGAGGGGTTCCTTAAATGAACTTTTCAGCATATTGAGATGAGTATAGAAATGTAATTCATGGAAGTTGATATGATTCATCTTGTTGATAAAATGTGAAAATTATATAATATAGTTAATTCATTTATTCTTAATTGATGACATGGATTTAGGGTAGGGTTTCATTCTTCTTATTGTATATGGGGATTGATAGCACAATAATATTACCAAAGTGTATATGTATATTCAAGGAAGAGTTTCATTCCTCCTAGTGTGTATGTAGATGTAGATTCAAGGTGGAGTGCAATTATACCTTGGGTTGTAGAAGATTAAAGGTGGGGTATCATTACCCATAGGGTGTGTATTGATTCATAGTAGGTAATTGGGTCACCTTAGACCTTCACTCCTGGGTCTGATGCTAAAAACACATGTTTTTTAAAATGATCTTTGATACCGAGTAAGATGATCCGAGATAAATTTTTTGAACATTATATTTGTATTACATCTCATAATAATATCACACAACTCACCTAACCTTTTGGATTATTGTATATTAGGTTTAGTTATATAATCAATTTATTTTACAAAACATGCTAACATTTAACTATAATAAAAATCCTATGGACTCCCATCATGATTTCCCACATTTTATTTCTATCTTAATAACATGGGGAAAGAAAACATAAGAAAGGTGTGCACTCAAACACCCAATAAGAGAAAACAAATAAATATTTCGTCATGGGTTGTATCATAAGAATGTGGGAAATCATGGGAATGGGATAAATTTCTTATTGAAAATAATATAAAAAGTAAGAGTTAATCGTAAATAATAATATAAAGAAATTTATTATCAAATGAACAAACAAATATCATTGAAAAATATAATGGAATCTTGTGACGATAAAAATCGGATATAGAGAATAATCATTATTATTTGACATGGAAATAATCTAGGGTCTTGAAACATTGAATAATAAAGTACTTTTACTCATATATTAGAATACGAAAATTATAACGTTGTGAAAAAGATGTCCTTGCTTAAATTTGGAAAAAAACAAAACGTTCTAACTTTATATTATGAACAAGACAAATTACCATGATTCTTATTCTTAATAAAAAAATGTGTGTGCTTCAAGTTGTGAAAGAACAATATTTACACCATTAAAATCCATATCTCATGAGATATAAATCCTTAACCAATAAAATGGATGAATTCAACGAACCTAGACCTTATGAAGGATTTATCATACCTAAACTATCTCATGTCTTTATTGGGACTAAACAGTCTTAGGGTTTTATCAGAACAAAACGTTTTTAGGGTTTTATCACACCCAAACCATATTTGGGAATTATTGGACCCAAACCATCTAGGGCCTTTATTATACTGAACCCATATCATATATTTTTCAAACAAAAACCGTATAAGGGTTTTATAAGACCCATACCATATTAGGGATTAAGTAGGAAAAACTATACCATATTAACAATATAGTCACATGGGTTTCATACAAAAAAATAAATACAATATCAAAACTTAATGAACCAATAGAAGAAAATGGGTTTAATATCATTTCCAAATGGTATAACCCAAATTGGCCACAAGAATATAAATGGTTGATACCCAAACTTTTTTCACCCAAAATATTATTTTATAATCTAATATAGTGGGTGATTCATGAAAAATAATTTCCATGTCAATAAACTATTAAGACATTAGTAGGAAATGATAGTGAAATTTTAAAATAATGTTTATAGAAAACACTTTTAAATATAGTTTTAAAAAATGAATTTATGATCACATTAAAATTCCATTTTCTACTTAGTGAATTCAAAACCATTGAAAAATGGTTAATTTTAAAAGTATATCTCAATGGTTAAGCCATAAAAATTACCTAAATGTTTCAAAAAGGTGAAGAGAAAAAACATTGAGAACTTTTATTTTTTAAAATAATATTCAATAATTAAGCCTTGAAAATGACAGAGTGGTTTCAGAAATGTTAAGTGATTTGATTTAAAAAACATTATTTAGAAAATGAAAAATTCAAAAATAGATATTAATGAAAACATAGATTTTAAAAAATGTAAATTTAGTGGATGATAAAAAATTTTATTTTGAAATAATAGAAAACCTTTTGTATATTTTGGAATACCATTGATAAATAAATACATCGAAAAAAGAGTAAACAAAATTATTTCTCAAAAGATGATAATGGAAATATAAATTTCACATAACACGTAATTATAAATCTAAATTTAAAAGAGAACATTGATAGGAATGAAAAATATGTACATGGAAGGGAAATCATCATTGAAGAGGATGAGAAATATTCTAAATAATGATATAAATTTTTATGTGGAAGGTACTCATTAAGGAGAATGATTTCAATAAGCTGTGTCATTTACCAAATAATAAAGGTAATATTCCATGAAATTAAATATTATGGTAGAGGTAACCAATATTTAAATAAATAAGTTCAAGAATTTTCATTATAATTTAAATAAGGGAGTTGAGTTAATAAAAACTCTTATGGTAATGGTAACATAATAATCAGAGAACATATGTGGGATCTCATGAAATATTCATTAAATTTTCAAGAAATGAAATATATTAATTATACTTTATGGTAATGGGGAAATTAATACACAATATATAGTAACCCAATCGTCCTAAACATATTATTATATTATTTTTAAGATAAATATCCAATAATCACAACTGAAATTTTGAGAGGCCTAGTGTCTTTGGAAAACTATGTTCAAAATACATAAAAATTAAACTAAACTAAAATAACTATATTTTAATATCTATGATGAATTCCAAAATAAATTTAAGATCCTAAAACTAAATATAATAAACTATAGAATACATAGATAAAAGGGGTGAGATATAAAGCCCAGTAAGGGAATAATAATGATAAAGGATCATAACATATGAGTCAAAAGGAAATAAATGATATCATAAAATAAATTTTTTTTTGAATAATCATAATAGAGAATAAAATAAATAACATATAATCATAATATATTTAAAGACCCGTAAATTTCAAGGAATTTTTTTTCTTAATTTTCTTTGGAATTTTACAAGAACGCAGTTTCTGACGGCACCTGATTCCGAGGCCCGGTGTGCCCGGAATCATGTTCCGAAGTTTGGCTCGGGTACGTTCAGTGAACGAACGAGTGAGTTTTTCTAACTTTTGAACCGGTCCTCGGAATCAAATTCTGAGGGCACCGATAAAATCACAGTGCCGGTATTTTCTTATAAACGCCTCTTCTGGAGTTGCGTTTGCTCGGGTATGGTTTTTAAATTTTTGGGGTTAAGTTACTAAATAAAATAAAGTGGTGCGTCAAATTTATTTTTATTTCACTTAAAGCCACTTCAAGCTTCTTAAGCTGAGTTAAAGCGGATAGGGAGCAATTCAAAATATCATACCCTCTTGGTAGGATATTTGTGAGGTGGGGCCCGCACGAGCCCCACTATTTCTTTTCCGCTGAGTAACGCACCCGCGAAAACCCTTTTTAATTGAATGTCAACTAACACGTTTTCTAAATTCTTAACGCCCATTTAATTGGGCGGTTTATTCGTTGAAATTAATTCTATTAATTAATGGGTCTTTACTTAGTTTGTTTTTCATTTTGTTGGCAGGTTAATAAAATAAGACCAATGCTTGTCTTCTTGAGGATTGTTCGTTGAGAGGATTTGACAGAAACCTTAAGTCCTTCATCCTCCTTCGCGAAGAATGCGAAGAATGCGAAGAATGCGAAGAACATGAAGAATGCGAAGAACATAGGCCTCCGAAGAAGGGCGACGAAGAACGCCAGGCCCCCGGAGATCGACGACGTGACGCCAACGATTCTCCCTCCGCAACGCTTCTTCCACGAAGATCCATCCCCGCGACAATCTTCGATCGGCATCTTGAGGTAGGGGATTGCGGTCCTTTTTAATTCTTTGTGGATTATAACATCAACATGGATTTAATTGTTATAATTAATCTATATGTTCTTGATCCTCGGAGTTTGTCTACGTGACGCCGAGTACCGCTCGACAGCGACGCCCTTCCGCGATGCGACGATCCGTTTCTTCCGCGACGGTCAATTCCGCGACGAACTTGCGTCCAACGACGACGTTGAGGTAGGGGTCGTTTTGAAAATGATAATACCCATGTTTGTTTTCCTCCAAGGCAAGAACGCGGACCAACCAATTAACAAGTTGGTTCACGGATTATTCTTGCGGGTCTTGGTGTATCAATTGCTGGGAATTATGGTGTTGTTTCAAACCGCTAACGCGGTGGGTGCGGACCAACGAACAAGTCCGAACCCACTGCCCTTTTGTTTCTTGGTGTGCGGAACTGAGGATGATGACAAAACGTGCTGCAGAGACGATTTTTTGATTCTGTAGTGAAGAACGGGACCCGGGATGAGCTACGGCGCAGACGGAAATGAAATCGGACCACCAGAGCAACTCCGGTGTCCTACGGACTCCACCAGCGCCGCAGGTCGCCGGCGCGGCGGTCGGAGCCATGGCGGCGGGATACGGTTCCGCGGCCGTGTGGAACTGAAGGCAGGGACGCGGCTTAAGCCGCGTCCGGTGACACCGAGCGTCCCCACGCGGGGCCGCGGAATCTTCAAGGGGGGCGGCGCCCCCTTGCACCCGCTCGGCCATCACGGCCGAGCCGCCAGGCGGCCGGCTCATCCTAGGAGCAGTTGACGTGCGGAGTCCTAGTTTTCCTGCAGTGGTGGATCAGTATGTGGACGTCTTTCTTGACAATGTTCCAGGGCTACCTCATCGCAGAGAGGTAGACTTTTATATTGACCAGTACCCTGGGACAACCCCGATATCGACTCCAGTATATCGGATGGCCCCCACTGAGCTTCAAGAGCTACGGGTATAGTTGGAGGACTTGCAGGGCAAGGGATTCATCCGACCCAGTGTTTCACCCTGGGCTTCCCCGATTTTGTTTGCCAAGAAGGCGGACGGGAGCTTGCGCCTTTGTGTCGACTATCGTCACCTGAACCAGGTGATGGTGAGGAACAAGTATCCGCTACCGAGGATTGATGACCTCTTCGATCAGCTCAAGGGAGCACGGTGGTTCTCGAAGATAGACCTCAGGTCAAGCTATCATCAACTCAGAGTTCGGGACAAGGACGTGCAGAAGGCGACCTTCAGATGTCGGTATGGACACTATAAGTTCTTGGTTATGCCTTTCGGCATAACCAATGCTCCAGCGGTGTTCATGGGCCTCATGAATAGGATCTTTCAGCCATACCTCGATCGATTTGTCATAGTCTTCATCGACAAAATTTTGATACACTCGACGAATGAGGAGGAGCACGCCTACCACTTACGGGTTGTACTAGACACACTCCGAGAGCACCAGCTTTATGGAAATCTCTCGAAGTGTCAGTTCTAGATACGTGAGGTCCACTTCTTGGGACACGTCATCTCTGAGGCGGGAGTTGCGGTGGATCCTGCGAAGATTGAGGCCGTGCTAGCTTGGGAGCCACCCAGGAGCGTGATGGAGGTGCAGAGTTTCTTGGGACTATCCAGGTACTATCGAAGATTTGTGCCAGACTTCTCCAGAGTTGCGACACCACTCTTAGCCTTGATGGAGAAGGGGAAACCCTTTGTGTGGTTAGACAGATGTCAGCAGAGCTTCCAGGAGCTGAGACAGAGACTGACCAGTGCCCCTATCTTGAGGTTTCCTGAGGAAGGAGTAGGGTACGTAGTATACTACGATGCATCAGGGACCGGACTCAGATGTGTCCTGATGCAGGAGCGGGTGGTGATCGCCTATGGATCACATCAGTTGAGGCTGCATGAGCAGAACTACGCTACCCATGACCTGGAGTTAGCAGCAGTGGTCTTTGCTCTGAAGACATAGCGACACTACCTGATGGGAGAGCGCTTTACAGTATTTTCTGACCATTAGAGTATCAGGTACATCTTCTCTCAGAAGGACCTGAACCTGAGACAACGACAATGGCTCGAGTTCCTCCAGGACTATGACTCTGAGATATTCTACACTCCTGGGACGGGGAACGTGGTAGCCGATGCTCTCAGCAGGAGGAAGGGCATTCAGCTACATGAGGAGGCGACAGAGTAGCTATCCGCTTTGCAGATATCCTTTGTGGAAAGAGATGGAGCATCCTTCCTTCAGTCTCTCACAGTCACCCCTCCACTACTACAGTGGGTCAGAGAGGCACAGCGTGGGGACGCTGACTATGAGACGTGGCATACACAGATATCCTCAGGACAGTCTCCTGATGGTTTCTCCTTCGGGGCAGAGCACGAAATCCTTTTCAGAGGACGTACCTTGGTACCAGTTTCTTTATGGGAGGAGGTGTTGAGAGAGTTTCACACTACACCTTTGGCGGTACATCCTGGAGTGGCGGAGATGTAACAGGATCTCAGACGACAGCACTGGTGGCCAGGCATGAAGAAGGTTGTGGCAGAGTTTGTTTCTCGATGCCTCACCTGCCAGCAGGTGAAGGCAGATCATCAGGTACCAGCAGGCTTGGTACAACCCTTGGAGGTCCCGGAGTGGAAGTGGGATGGGATATCTATGGACTTCATGACTAGACATTCACGCACTTCCGGAGGTCACGACTCCATTTGGGTGATTGTCGACCGACTCACCAAGTCGGCTCACTTCTTACCCATCAGAGAGCAGGGCTCAGTGGAGAGCTTGGGGCGTCTCTACATTCAGGAGATTGTACGGCTTCACGGTGTTCCATCATCTATCGTCTCCGATCGAGATGCTCGCTTTACTTCCCAACATTGGAAGGGGTTGCAGGAGGTGTTCGGGACGCAGCTACGTCTGAGCACCGCCTTTCAACCTCAGACGGATTGTCAGACAGAGAGGACCATTCAGACTCTCGAGGAAATGCTCCACGCATGTTTCCTCGACTTTGGTCGCAGCTGGGAGGACCACCTACCCTTGGTGGAGTTTGCGTACAACAACAGCTACCACTCCACCATCGGGATGACACCATACGAGGAGTTGTACGGAAGACCTTGCAGGTCTCCTTTACGCTGGACAGACCCTGGAGAGTCAACACTTGTGGGACCAGAGATGGTCTGGGCCACGACAGAGAAGGTCCAGGTCATCCAGGAGCGGATGAGGACAGCTCAGAGCCGGCAGAAGTCTTATGCTGACAGGAGGCAGAGTCCACTAGAGTTTGAGGATGGCGACCATGTCTTCTTGCGTGTCTCACCTCAACGTGGATTACAGAGATTTGGTTGAGGCGGAAAGTTGTCTCCACGCTTCATCAGACCATTCCAAGTCCTCAGTAGGATTGGCGAGGTGGCTTATCGCCTGGCTCTACCACATCAGTTGCACCGGGTGCACGACGTCTTCCACGTATCTCAGCTGAGGAGATACGTGCACGACCCGACGCACATCATTAACCATGGGGATCTAGACATTGATGATGGAGAGACTTTTGTGGAGGTTCCAGTAGAGATTCAGGATCGACAGGAGCGGGTCCTACGTGGATGATCGATTCCTCTAGTGCGCATCAGATGGCAGCATGAGAACCTCCAGGAGAGCACTTGGGAGCAGGAGGCTCAGATGCGTGCTCAGTACCCACATTTGTTTCCCTAGTTTATGATGTATCTTTACGGGGACGTAAAGCCCTGAGGTGGGAGTGGTGTAAAGACCCGTAAATTTCAAGGTAATTTTTTTTCTTAATTTTCTTTGGAATTTTACAAGAACGCAGTTTCTGACGGCACCAGATTCCAAGGCCCGGTGTTCCCGGAATCATGTTCCAAAGTTTGGCTCAGGTACGTTCAGTGAACGAACGAGCGGGTTTTTCTAAATTTTGAACCGGTGCTCGGAATCAAATTCCAAGGGCACCGATGGAATTGCAGTGCCGATATTTGCTTAGAAACGCCTCTTCTGGAGTTGCGTTTTCTTGGGTATGTTTTTAAAATTTTTGGGGTTAAGTTAAGAAATAAAATAAAGTGGTGCGACAACATTATTTTTATTTCACTTAAAGCCACTTAAAGCTGATTTAAAGCTGATAGGGTGAAATTCAAAATATCCTACCCTCTTGGTAGGGTATTTGTGAGGTGGGGCCTGCACAAGCCCCATCGTTTCTTTTCCGCTAAGTAACGCACCCGTGAAAACCCTTTTTAATTTAATGTCAACTGACGCGTTTTCTAAATTCATAACGCCCATTTAATTGGGCGGTTTATTCGTTGAAATTAATTCTATGAATTAATGGGTTGTTACTTTGTTTGTTTTTCATTTTGTTGGCATGTTAATAAAATAAGACCAACGCTTGTCTTCTTGAGGATTGTTCGTTGAGAGGTTTTGACAGAAACCTTAATTCCTTCATCCTCATTCACGAAGAACGTGAAGAACGCGAAGAACGCAAAGAATGCCGGCCTCCGACGAAGGGCGACGAAGAACGCCAGGCCCCCGGAGATCGACGACGTGACGCCGATGATTCTCCCTCCGCGACGCTTCTTCCACGACGATCCATCCCCGCGACAATCTTCGATCGGCATCTTGAGGTAGGGGATTGCGGTCCTTTTTAATTCTTTGTGGATTATAACATTAACAAGGATTTAATTGTTATAATTAAATCTATATGTTCTTGATCCTCGGAGTTTGTCTACGCGACGCCGAGAACCGCTCGACAGTGATGCCCATCCGTGACACGACGATCCTTTTCTTCCGCGACGGTCAATTACGCGATGAACTCATGTCCGACGATGACGTTGAGGTTGTGGTCATTTTGAAAATGATAATACCCATGTTTGTTTTCCTCCAAGGCAAGAACACGGACCAACCAATTAACAAGTTCATTCGCGGATTATTTTTGCGGGTCGTGGTTTATCAATTGCTGGGAGTTATGGTGCTGTTTCAAACCGCTAACGCGGTGGGGGAGGACCAACGAACAAGTCCGAACCCACCTCCCTTTGTTTCTTGGTGTGCGGAACAGCGGACGATGACAAAACGTTCCACAAAGATGATTTGTTGATTCTACAGTGAAGAACGGGACCCGGTATGAGTTACGGTACAGACAGAAATGAAATCGGACCACCAGAGCAACTCCGGTGGCCCGCAGACTCCACCGTCGGCGTGGGTCACTGACACGGCGGCGAGAAGCGGTTCCGCGGCCACACGGAACCGGAGGAAAGGAGGCGGCTTAAGCCGCGTCCGGTGACACCGAGCGGCCCCACGCGGGGCCGCGGAATCTTCAAGGGGGCGGCACACCCTTGCACCCGCTCGACCATCAAGGCCGAGCCGCCAGGCGGCCGGGCCGGGTCGCGCCCAGGCCAGGTCGGGCCACCCTGGCCGGGCCGGGGTGCACAGGCCGGGTCGGACCCGGACCCGGGCGGGTCGACCCGGTTCGGGCCGACCCAGGGGGGGTTGGGCCGGGTCGGTCCGGGCCCATACCCCCCTTTCCCGGACCTTTTCGGTCTATTGCTCATAACATGAGCTACGAGACTCTGAATGACGCGCCGTCAGTGGAGATGCGATCCTTTGATCGAGACGGTCGGTTCGATATATCACACTCAAGGATTTGGAATACTTTGGGTTCATCTGGGTTGCTTCGTACACGAAACCAACCGGGCCCTCGGAGCGGAAACACTCATATCTTGAGCTTCAGAACTCCGATTGACGTGCCGTCGACTTTGTTGAATTCCTCTAAGTGAGATGGATATTTTGGATTACTCCGCCCAAGGTTTGGATGCAGGTGGAGTACGGTAGGGTTGGTTTTTCCTTAAAAACCAACCGGGCCCCTGGAACGAAAAAGCCAATAACTCTCAGACCGGGCGTCCGATTGACGCACCGTCTACGGCGTTGAGTTCCTGTTGATGATACGGAACTTTTGGATACATCAACTCTGGACTATGTGTCAGTTGATGTATCAGCCTCTCGGCTCTTGGAGCTGACCCTCCAAAAAGAGCTTGCTGTGTGCGGGAACCCTAGAGCTGGCTACGACTGCTACTGTGACAGTGACGACTGTACAGAGATCCTCAGTGGATTTGACGGCGACGACTACAACACTCAGCGATACTTTGTGGGTCAGTGCTACCGATACTGTGTGGGTCCGATCCTGTGTGGGTTAGCGCTCAGCGGTCCTGTGTGGGCCAGCGCATATAGATCCTGTGTGGGTCCGATCCTATGTGGGTATTTGCGGGGGTTAGTTACCTATCGATCCTGTCTGGGTCAGATCCTTTGTGGGTCATTGCAGGGGTTAGTTACAATCGATCCTGTGTGGGTCAGACCCTTCCTGGGTCATTGCGGGGGTTAGTACCTATCGATCCTTTGTGGGTCCGACGGCTTAGATGAATCAGTGGATATATCTGATCATCTCTATCGTCATTCAAGAAGTATAACTTTGTGAGCCAAAACCCTATGTTGCTTTCCTTTGTGGATTGTGTTGTGCTATATTGTGTGGATTTACGTTTTGCTTCCTGTGTGGACTGGGTTGTACTTGGGCTCGGATGTTGGAGCCGAACGAGAATTGATGACTTAGGTATATGTAGGGGCATATACCTAAGCAGTGTCAGATGTTACTTTGTGATTGTATCTTTCCTTTGTGGATTATCCTTTGTGGTTTCTGGGAGACCTTTTGGGGTCTCAGGGTCCCTATTGAGTAGCTTATACTCACCCCTTCACGGGCTATGCCCGCACTACGTTGTTTTGGTTGCAGACGACGGACAACGCTGATCGTGGTTGAGGCTTTCAGGGCAGGACAGTACCTGGAGGTGGACCACTAGACGGGACGTACTCAGAGTAGACGGCTGGACCTGATGAGCTGTGGAGGATATATGTACCCACCCTTCAGGTGGGACTTCCAGTGGACGGGTCGACGTTGCGGCTTTACTTTTCAGTTTTTGTTTTCCTTTTCGAGTTGTACTTTACTTTTAGTTTGGGTTTTCATTTTGGCCCACTTACTTTTCCGCACTTACTATTGTACTCAGTTTTTACTTAGTGTTTACTTCTGCTTTCTTGCTCTGTGGTGTTTGTTTACTTTACAAAGGCAATGCCTTCCCTTTTTACCGGAATTTACACCTTGGTGCTAGTCGCCAGCCCCTGGCCTATGGAAGGTGGGCTTGTGGTAGTCACGACACGGGCCCTGAGGATGGGTCGTGACAATATATTAGCAATATAGGAATTTGGTGACAACATAAAACATTCCATAATTATATGTCAAGGCTGACTTCCATGACAATATAACCTAGTGCAGAGAGTCCCATAATGGATTAGGTTTACAACCCAATCCCAATAGATAATCATAAATAAAAACTACACAATGTATTGGATGGATATTTGGAAAAAATAACCATAGTATTTACATGATTATGTGTTCTATAAATGTAAATAAAATGTAAGACATAAATATAAGAATTTCTCATGGAACGAAATGGGTGGCGTAGTCTTTCCTTTTGTCATGTTCAAAGAAGATTCCATAAAGATCCAATAGAGAATAAGGAATAAAATATTTTTTAAATTAATATCTAAATAAATAACCATAGGTCCAAAATATTTTTTTTTCATTTAAAAAATGCATGATATTGGCCATGTAATTGGATATATAAATGAACTTTTAAAATGGTGTTTTTAAAGAATCAGTTAAAGATATTTTAATTATTAAATAATAAGGTATTTTACTTAATAAAGGTAATATTTAATTTGTAACCCTAAAATTTTCCCTTAATAAATAAAATCATGAATGGGAATATGGTCTTTAAAAGAGTGTTACATAGAAGGATTAAGGGATAGAAAGATTCCCCTTAATCAGGCCTGATTCTAATGAAGGTATTATAAAATAATCATATGGTATGTATAAACCCATAAATAAAAGGATGAATAATATTGGTATATATGTACGACACATATATAAATAATTTATAATCATTAGATAACATAATATAGAGAGATAAAGTGATTTATAGATATAAAATTCATAACAAAGAGCAAACGGGTAGTTCTGGGAGATCCCTTTCCCTTTATTAGGACAGTTTTCACTTACAATTAATATCATGAATAATAAAATTAAAATCATAAATTAATTAACTAATCAAATTTTCTATCTATTTTTTATTTTTTATTATTATTATTTGTTCATTTAAAACCATTTCAATGAGATATCATCTTAATTCTGTTTTTATGAGGGTGTATGTTTCATGGTTCCATGGTCGGATCACTCAGGGATAATTATTGAAGTTATATTCAAATGGAACTAAAACAACAATATTGAAATGAATTTATATTTATTTATTTATATAAATTAAAATATTTTAAAATATAGATATTTTCTCGGATGCCGGGAAGATTCATTGGGTAAAAATGTTAATGTTATGTGGTTAGTTCATTAATATAGTTTTACTGACCATCATGACCTTGTTTAATTTTGTTTAATATCAGAAAAATATATTCTTTATATAGTATGAAATATTTTATAACTCAATTATTATCATATAATTTAACCATAATAACATTTTTATTACCATCCTTGAAGGCAACGAAGAATCAAAAAATTTTTTTGTTCATAGAGGTGGTAGACTAACCATTTTATGAATAATTTTTTCATTTTAGAAACAAATGAATGTATGGTAGAAGATGGATGTTCCATTAAAATAATAAAATTCAATTATATTTACAATCCTATAGTTACTATGTCATTTTTAGGGGTATGTGTGTAGGTGGTATAAGAAGAAATGAATTTAAAAGGGATAAATTGAAAATATTTTCTCATTAATGTCATCTCTTTAAAATACTCGTTAAAGAACATAAAATTTTTATTTTGGGGAGACCAGAAACAATATGAAGTGGGGGAGAGGGTTCAAAAGATAATTTGGTAGAAATTTTTCATGATTCAAGGATTATATGTAGCGAGGACAAGGGATCGTAAGGGTGGTATTTATAAGGGGGTAGAGTGGTGTTTTTAAATATTATATTCTCTAGTTTATGATGTTTTCTCAAGACTACATTTAGAACTAATTCTTGTGACTATATAATGTAAATAGTGGATTTTATTTTGTAATAATGGGTTTTTACATCATCCATTATGCAATTAATTATGTATTTATCACATATTGTTAAATATTGTATTTCACTAGTTTAAAAAATCAACTATTTTCGAAACAAAATTCACCCTAACTATTTTTTATGTATATATTAATAAATTTAAATCTATTTTATGAAATTTATTTTCTAAATATTGGAAATTTTATTTTTAAATAAAATCCTTATTTATTTCAAAAATGCGAATTTTAAAATTTTGAACAGAATTCAAACCCTTTTAAAAATTAATCATAGTCGCAAAAAATTATATTATTATAATAATGAATATCATTTTCAATTCTATAAATAAATATATTAAAAAAAGTTTCTTTTATATATTTTATAAAAATTAAAATAAAAAAAATATTTTCACAAAAATACAAACAATTATTAATCATTTTTGGAATAATTAATTCCTTGTATAGTGATATAAATATGTCATTTTTAATTATATAGAATACGTAAATATTATTTTACACTTCCATTGGTGAGTATATTATTTTAATAGTTATATTACAATTCCTAATGATCTTATTACAATTCAAATGATCATATTACCATTCTAACAGTCAGATTACTATTCCAATTTTTATATTTGTAATGGTTATAAGGGTTCCCCACATCCTATAAATATCTCATATTTCATTAATAGTTCATTAAATTTTGTTTTCTCTCGATGTTATATATATTTTCATTTTCATAAATCATATTACATTAAAAATATCATCTTTCGTTTCTATAGTTTTTGTCATGACTGTGATTATTCTTGGGGATCTAGAAGATCCAAATTTTCCTATTATTGTCTATTAATTTCTATTTCTTATCCCATTGTAACAATTTCAGTTATTATGTATAGATTTATTCTATAATTTTTTTAAAAAATTATTTTAATTAAATTTTATTTGTTTTATCATGTGGTCCATGTTCCCTATATAGTACTACATTACTATGTTTGACACAATTATATAATCAAAAGCGATATTCCATTGATAATTTTTTTGTCTATTTCATTCCTTCCCATTTAAAAATATTTAACCCTCAAAATTTTATTTTACATACTATGGTGGAAAAAATGAGGGTACTTCTATTTAATCACATCCTCTGGTTCCTAGTTCACCTCATCATACTTATGGTTCCTATATAGTACATTCATTAGTTCATTTATCTTATTGTATAAAACATTGTCCCTATGATCAAAGATATTCACCGACCACTCCTCATAAGATAAATCTATTACCAGTTGTATAGATTTTGAGTTCAGTACATCTGATGGATTTGGTATGTACTTCCTCAGTAGAGATATGTGGGACCCATCATTTACATGAGAGAGGTTTGGTGGAAGTTTTAGTCAATAGGCCATAGATTTGATGCAATCTAGAATCTCAAAGGGTTTGATGTACCTTAGAATAATATTTCCAATCATCCAAAATACCATGAATCCATTCCATAGAGATATTTGGATGAGAAATTTACCTCCAACCTCAGTAGTTAGGACTACTAGATAATAATCAATATAACTCTTTTGTTGATTTTGAGTATCCCTAATGTCATTTGGAATGGTCCTGACATTTTCTTCTATTTATTAGACAATTTTAGGACCAAAACAGATTACGTTCAATAATTCATCCAAACACATATGTGTTTAAAATATTTTCCCACAAAGGGATTTATATAGAGATATATGGATTCTTGAGTGAAAACTATTATTTTATGAAAACTCTACCAGAGGAAGATGATGATCCCATCCTCTTTTGAAGTCCATCAGAAAATCTCTCAACATGAATTCAAGTGTATGGATATTCATCTAGGATTGAACATCAGTTTGAGGTTGATAAGTGATACTAAAGTTCAGAATGGTTTTCAGATAATTTTGTATATATTGATGAAACCTATAATGAAACCTTGGATACCAATGGGATACAATCGATAATGGTGTTTTATACATCCTCATCACTTCTCTGAGGTATATCCTTACATATTTATTTAGTGATAAGTCCACTAAAATATAAATTAAGTGACTATTATTTATAACATGATCCACTATAACCTATATATAATTATTTTATCTCTATGTCTTTGGAAGACCTATGAAAATGTCTATGGTGGTGTTTTTCCATTTCCATACAGGTATGGGTAATGTTTGTGTCTTCCCCTTGGAATATTTCTTTCTGCCTCAACTTTCTATCACACAGGGTAGTTTGAGGTATATTATGTGATCTAATTCTTCTTACAGTACCACCAATAATATTATAAGAGATCCTGATACATATTCATGCTCCCTATGAGTATAAATAAGGTTGAGATATGTGAATCATTCAATAAGTACTTATTTGTCTCATGATTTTTAGGGTTCACATAGTTGGGGCCGAAATATTAAAACACATTTTTTATGAATTTGGACCTCTACATATTTTCCTTTTCTTATAGCCTCCACCTTATTCTATATCTCTATATCGTTTCTTTGAGCATCCTTTATCTTCTCCAGAAGGGATGGTTGAATAATCAGTTGAGAACAGAATAATGATGTTTCTTCATTTATAACATACATTTCTATCCTTTTCATTTATAATATGTTTGGATCATTCTCAGTTTGTATCATGGATAAGGTAACAAGATCCTTTATACATAGATAATTTTCCACTTTATTTTATTTTCCAAGACGGCAGTAGATTGAGTGATCGTAATCCTTTAACAAATCTAACTATATTCAATTTTGTATATTAATCTCTTTATATGTGAATATATATTTTAAAATCATATGATATGTTTATATTTCACACTTCTCCCTATTGATATATGCCACAATATTTTTAATGCAAATATCACTACATACAACTCCAAATCATCCATTAGAGAGTTCTTCTCATCATCTTTTATCTTCCTTAAGGTGTAGGCTATCACATTATCATATTAAAATATAAAATAGAATAATCCCTTCTTTAATGAATCTTTATATACCACAAAAAGTACCCCACTTGTTGAATGTGTAAGTATTGGTGCAGTGGTAGGCCACTTTTTCAACCCTCTGAATCCCTCTTTGAAACCACTAGTAAAAAATATACACTCTTCTGAGTTATGTTTTCTATAGGTTTTTACAGCCGTGAAAAGTTTCTCAATAATTTTCAACAATACCCACCTAGTCTAAAGAAACATTAAATCTCTATTATTGATATTAATAAAGAAAACATTTCAATTTATCTATCTTAGAAGGGTCTATGGGTATCCCTTGGGTAAATGCTAAAATATTGATACTTTAAAAATCTATAACTCAAATATATTGTACTTTTAATACAGATTATCTTTCACAAAGTCTTTAGCGTAGTATTCTGTTGTTCATCATACTGCCCCTTATTCTTGAAGCATATTATAATATCATATATAAACAATACCAAATAATTTCAAGGTAATATATCAAGGTTATATTCATTAATTCCATTATGATTTTTGGATAATTAATGGGTTTTAAGGGAATCACTATGAACTCATAGTGTCCATACATTATTCTAAAAGATTTATTGGTAATATATTCCTTGTTCACCTTTAATTGGTGATATCCTTAGTAAATTTCCACCATATGGAAATAATATGATCCATGTAGATGACCAAACAGGTCATATATCAATATCAGGGGATACTTGTTCTTTTTTTTATTTTTTTTGAGTTCACATTAATCAATTAAAAGGTGTATTGACACATACTTATTCTTAACAAAGAGGGCTCACATTCCCCATAGTAAATCACATGGGAATATAAAACCAATATATATATTTTATTATAGTTTCTTCATAATTAATTCTATGTTAATAGTTTATATTTTGTAGGGAGTATTAGATATGGTAATAAATCTATATATAATATCAATTTAGAAATCTACCTTCTCAGTAATGAGGATGTTTGGGAAACTCTTTAAGGAACACATTAATATTGTCCTTTACAATGGTTTTGTCATAGAGCATGCTTATCTCCTTTGTAATAATCATTTGAGATTGATATTATTACTCATAAGGCAGTAATATCCTTGTTTGGGAAGAATATTATAAAGGATATTCACCCCTAATTCACATTTTTATGGAATTGGGGGATGGCTCAAGATATGAAGAGTGATCCCTATATCCTGGAAGTTGATGTAGAATTTATATAGGTATATACAATACTTGCCCAATATAACATCATGTTATACTAAATTTAGAATCATAATATTAATTGGAATATTTATTCCACAAAAATTGACTTGGGAGTAGTTATATATATGGGATCTAAAAATTTATCTATTTTGTTTCCTCATAGATAGCTCAACCCCCATGTTTTGAGTTGAAGTTTGAAAAGTTCTACTAAATGTAAAATAAATGAAAGGATACATAGAACTATAATCAATTAGTACGTTTCTATTCTTGAAAAAATAACAAATATACCTTTTACCACATCATTACTGGGATCTACCTCAGCAACACTAATAAAATATTCCCTTCCTTTCTCCAGAGGCCTTATAGGTTATTATTGTTGATTTTCTCTAAAAACCCTTGCCATAGGGAATTGCCTCACATAATGCATGTATTACATATTGTTAAAACACTAGACCATATAATGATTGTTGATATGAACTTTATTTTATTTCATCACATTAGTGGGATTCTTCATTTCCCTTTGACAATGATAATCCTGGTGCCCCTCTTTTCCACAATTTATACATCTCCAAGTTCCTTTGAGATAGTTTTTGGGATAATTCTTCCAAAAATTTCTATATGTTGACTATTGAGTTTTCTTTCCTACATGGGATTTATCTATTTATACTTGAAAATAAGACTCTATTTAATTATTTTTATTTTCAATCCCTTGAGTCCACTGAGATTCTCTAATATTCATTTCAACATTAGAGAACACCACAAATCTCTTTATGGCTATAAAAGTCTAAAATCTCATTATATTTTTTAAAACCACCTTTAATACAATAAGTAATCCACAATAAATTTGGTGATTATGAAAAGGTCAAAGGCATAATGTGTAAGCCCTGGGGGTTTTTTTTCTGAAATTCCTTGATAGACATATCTTTTTTTGGCTTCAGTCCAAGGAAACCCGTCTCAATTTTAAGATGAAAAGTTTAGAGAAAATATCTAATAAAAAATATTTTCTTCAATACTTATGATTCTAGGGAATGGATTTACTATTCTAAATTTGTCTTCTTAATTAGTTTTGGCCATTTATTATCTTCTCCCATTTGGAAATAAATGACCAACATTAGTCTCAATTATTTCGAGCATTGGGGGACAAAGAATTTCTTCTCAATAGAGTTAATCCATTATTTTATGATGAATTGATCATAAGATTCACTAATGTTATGATTATATTATTTAATAATTGATGTAAATGAAACTTAATAATTCATAGGAGAAGGAGGTTGTTCTACACAATTCCTGTTATTATCCATAACACGAGTCAATTGAGCTAGTACATCCATGAAGTTCTTAGTTCTTGTAAATCCTTGAGGTTTGGTGAAATATTTTAAAAAATAAAAATTAATCTTTTAGATATTTTTCATTACATTCAACACCAAGTTTTTCATGTGGTACATTCAATTATGAGTTTATCTTCCATTACACACAACGCTATGTTTAAACAAAATGTACCATACTATTAAAATATTATTATTATTTAATATGATAGTTATCACATAGTCATTGGAATGGTGGGTATGAATATGAATAAATTAATGTTGAAAATACATGGTTTACATATGTGTATATATATATTTAATTCTTTAGTAAATATTTCATTATAAATGAAAATAAAAACCATTTCAAAATAAATGGAATCTTTTTCTGGAAAACTGTTTTTATGCATACAAATATGTTTTATCTTAATAAATTAAATTAAGAATTTTTGGTAAATTATTTTAATTAAATATATATAATATATATTCAATAAAATATTTTAAATTATAACATATATTTCTTCTATATTAGATATAAGAATAAATAAAATTTTATTCTTAAAACTGTATTTTTCAAAGAAAATAGTTTTCACACCTTTTCACCCTTATTTTGAAATTAAAATTTTCCACTTTTATAATCATTATTTGGAAAAATGAAATTAATTTTTTAAATCATAAATTAAAAATTATATTATGTTATATTATAGATAATTTTATAAGAAGATAAAAGTATCCTTGAACAGTGAAAAATACGTATTTTTTATCATGAATTGTTTTTTTCTTTAAAGTATTTAAAAGTTGAAATGAAATTTTAGATGGATTTAAAGGTAAAATTAGTAAAATTTTATATCTATTACTCTTTTTTATATATTTTTAATCAATTTTATATTTAATATTAATATAATTTTTTTAATGTTTGAACATTTTCTATTTGGAAAATCACATTCTCGTTGTGATTGGAGGATTAATTTTATATGCAAATTTTCCACTTATATGAATTGAATTTGTAAAAATTGATTCCATTTTTTTAATAATAAAAATTTATTGGATCGAATATGGTCAAATTAATTTTTCTCCATTGTGGATAATAAAAATAGTAAAAATTCATTTACCATTTGTATGGTAAAAATGGGTTTACTCGGGGGGGGGTGGGGGGGGGGGGTTAACTAAAAAGATAAGGGATAAAAATGACCAAAACATATATAAAACCCATTGTATATACATTTTTAAACCTTATATCTTATGGTTTCAATTATGGTTCATTTGTAAGCCTTTAGTCATGTGAAAAAATGGTCACACATATTTCTTTTCAAAATTTTCAAGTGTATCACTCACCTCACTTATAAAAGGAAACCCCAACTCCTCTCCTCTTCACACTTTCAAAATACATTGGTTCTAACATGAAATTACCAAATAAAATAATTAATTATATAATCTTATCATAGAAACCTTATTTAGGTCAAAAATTCAACTGAAGAATACTTTTGGTGAAAAATAAAATATGTTGTTTGAAGAATATGTAACAACCCTAACCGAGTATTTTATTTAATTTATTTATCCACCTCTTTAAATTATTATTAAACCATGATGATATAAAAACATAAATATATTAAATATGTTTATATGTTTTTTCATATTAATTTAATTATCAAAAATCATCTCCTATTCCATCAAATGGTATATGAAATCATCTTTCGAGTTTACAACAGACTACTTCCTGGTGAACTATTATTATTAATTTTCCACCACCACTTATCGGGAATAGATATAACGATTTATTAATGTTTTATGTATGATTTTTAATATATTATTATTCTTAAGTATTTATTATATCACAAACTAATTTATATTTTAAAATTTCTATGAATATGATAATGTCGTTTATCTGTACGAAAGATGATCGCCTCACGAAGTGATGTGTTTCGTTAAAGCTTCTACATGGGATGTAATAATGACTGGGTAAATAAAAATATTTTATATATGGGAAATAAAAATTATTATGTAATTTTAATATATTATTTACCTCCCTTTCTTTCAATCTCTTGAGAAAATGAAAACAACGTTCTGACATATCTATGGCCTACCATTTCAATTAATAATGTATTTCATTTTATATATATAAATATTATGGATTAATATAAAAACATATATAATGAATATATATTATATTTATATAATTATTAAAATTATATAGATTATGGATCCAATATCAAATTAATCGTTCTAAAATTAAAAAATCAAAACATACACAAAAAAGAAAACAGTTATTGCCCAAAACATGACATACCAAGGTATTATAAATAAAAGTAAATAAAAAGTAATCCATAAATAATATATGGTATGATATATATGTATTTAATTTCATTTAATATATGAATAATTATTTTATTTTTATTATACATGTGTTTTTAATATTTATTAAGGTAGTCCGGACTTATGGTAAGGCATTTCCGATTTCTCTTTTATTTCTATAAGACATATAAAATTCACAACTCAATTTTTTTGTGGTGTATATACTCAAACATTAAACAATTATATAAATTATATAGTTATTTTAAATATATTTAATTTTTCATTTGATTTTATGATTTATTTGTGATTGTGATTTAAAAGATTACTAAAGTGGTATGATATTTTCTGTCTCACTTTAATATTCATGAGATACCTTCCAGATTCACCACTAGTTTCTCATATGTTGTGTATATAAAGTACATGAATGTATTTTATCTTTATTATAATGAAAATTATGGGGATTTAAATATATATTTTTCAATTTATATTTCAAGGGTATTATTGTTCAAAATATACCCAAGTTGTAAGGGTTTTTTGTCTTAAATTCCCTTAATTGAGACATATGTCAAGTTATGCACATATATTAATTTATGAGGTTATATGAAACCTCTTTGACGTGTAATATCATGAATTTATAAATTCTCATAATAATTTATATTTAATTTAATTTTAATCTTTCATGGGTATTGTGTTTCAAGTTACCAATGTGGCTTGAGTTTTATGATACAATCTCATTGTCTATCAAGATTTCTTATAAATATATTTTGGACAATGAACTATTATGGTACATATCTCAATAAACACATTAATTTTCTTATCCTCTATTTATTTCATTTGAATGAAATTTTATCATTCATTTTCCTATCATTAGGTACTCAAGAGAGCAGAATAAAAATTTTAAGAAAAATCTTCATAATTTTACTCTTCAGTCAAAAACCATATTTCAATGGAAACAATGTTATTTAAAAAATTATAAAATGATATTAAACATACACAAATTTTTTATAAATAAATTTTTTACCCATTTTTAATTTTTTTTAATAAAATTGATAAAAATCTTCACTTCTCTTTCCAAATAATGCTTGATTGTCATTTAATGAAAAATTAAAAGAAATATTTATTTAATGTGTAAAATATGAACATAATTTCTCACCATCATGGATAGTATTTTAATTTATTTTTACATTATATGTTTTAAAGGTTATTTTCAAATAAAATAATTTTCAAAAAATTTATTTTTTCAAAAAAAAATTCAAATTAGAAAGTATATTTTCCTTAATAAATGTTCTAAATGAATTTTAAAGATTACTTTATTAGCTTTCAATGTTATTTTCAATCTAATGATTTTTAATTTTTTTTTAATTTTTTTAAAAAGAGGAAATTATATTTTCCTCATGAAATGTTCTAAATTATTTTTAAAGATTCATTTATATGTTTTCAAGGTTATTTTCAACGAAATTTATTTTCCAAATGTTTTCTATTTTAAAAAAGTGGTTTTCAAATCAAAATTGATATTTTTTTCAAGGAATGTTTAAAATGTTTTTTAAATATTAATTTATTAATTTTCATGATTATTTTTAAATTAAATGATTCGAAAAATATTTTCTGATATTTTTTTCTTAAAAATTCATTTTAAAGAAATTTATTCTGTAAGAAATGTTTTAAATGATATATGAAAATAATTTTATATTTAAGATGAAATCCTTTAATGTTAATTATTCATTACTAGGGATGCGATCTAAGGATTGTATTCTTATTAATTATCTGAATAGATTATGTATATGATGGCATTATCTTTATGAATCCTTTTTCAATTCAACAGGTTATACCATGCAAAAATTCTTAAGAAACTGGCTTCTTTTCATTAGTTATTCATTGATGAAATGATTATGAGACATATCTATTTTATATACGATATAATATTATCAAATGTCTGTGAAAGAAATTTAATTTCATTTTGTATGATATGATGACTATTCTTTCTTGTGTCACACTAATGTTTTATTTTTATTATGTGATGGGTGGGACCTATTTCTCCATCTAATTCATTGTTTAAATATTTATATATCATGCGATATCTAGGATTGGAATGGGGAGTAAACCTTGTTTAGTCAGGGAATTTATCAAATATGATGGTCTTGGGAGTGAACGTTGACTACTATGAGGGTTTGGGGAGTGAACCTATTTCCATATGGCATCTTTTGAAGTGTGCCTTGACTACTATGAAAATTATTTTCTTTGAGTATTTATATACCGTAATTCTATGCATTATTCTAGTGTTTTGATATCATGGATCATGTTCATTGATTTCCTTAATACATATTTATTATGAATGACCAATCATTATTCTATGACTCAATATTATAATCATTGATATGAAGGGTATGGTTTTAAAATATTATTCACATATTCTCATACCCTTATAATCATGTTATGCTTACATATCTCCCTTGTTTATCATTCCTATGCATATGAGCCCAACCTTTCTTATATTCTATTACACCAGTTTATAAACAATGGTTTCATGTAGGGTATGTTTTTGAATAGTAATAAAGGGGAATATCTTTATGGGTTATGTTTAAGATACTTCAATAAATTAGAATATTGTGTACCTAATCTATAAAATAGCTTCATCTTTAAAATCATTAAGTAGATTGTTTGGGTTATGTAATGAATATTAATCTAAAAATATATAATATCTATGTATAAAAATCTCAGGTCACTATAGTTGGTATCAAAATATTTTTTTACTTATACTTAGGGAAAAATGATGAGAAAACATTCATCTAATACCTAAGGATATGTATAAAGATAAGTCCACGGATGATTCAAAGTATAGAAAACTAACATGTAATTTTGTAAATGGATAGAGTGAGTGATTTCTATAAAACTAAATACCTATTTGGATACTATAATTTGATGTGGCTCTATCAAAAATGTTCCTAGTTGTAATAAGTCTAGAAAGGGAACATTGAGATGGACTCGATTTTAACGTGGTTCATAACAATAGGCCTTTCTGAACACCTGGTTTGACACTTATGTGGGATACTATTTGGAAATTCAAAAAATCAATAGGAACCATCATAAAGGATTTAAATAGATGATGACTATGTATAAACTAGTTTAAACCCAAGGTTTCATTTATTTAAAAGTAGGTTTCTTGATTTAAAAATCCTATAAATGATTTTTTCAGACTATGTGGTTTTCTACTATGATTAGTATTTCTTGCACTATGATGTTTGGTTTTAGTGAATGGAAAAAACCAAGAGAACCTATTTGAAATTTAATGTGATGGAAATTTTGGTAATTATGAGAAACCAAATCGAATGATGAATAAAAAAAAGATATTGTGATTATACATAATTATCTATCATGTTATATTATTAACAATGTAATCATTGTTGAGATTCATAACATGTAAAATAAGAGGAAGACAGACTTTTATGAAAATATTATTTGCTGATGAACATATATGAAAGAGTATTTGGATTCCTACATGTCAATAATGTGGGATGAAGAACCTGGAAAAATATCTAAAATGTAGGGGAAAATGTTTTCTATTTGGAAATTAAGGTCTTAGAGTAATGAATTGCTAAGGAATTCAGTGACTTATCTCTAAGGAACTTTGTAATTATATGATTAAATGAATTAAACTAAGGGTTATCCCGAATAATTAAGATTAACCTATTTAATAAAATATAATTGAATTAAAATGGTTGAAAGGTTTATGTATTGGAATTTAATTATAAGGAAATAAATAAGAACTATTCAGTATGAGTTTTTTATGAAGGATTTACAAGAGTATGTTAAATAGAATAGATATAAATGAAAAGTGAGTTAAATGAAATGTGTTATTTTGATTAAGGTAAGACAACCCTTCATATTTTATTAATGCTACATAAATGGTGTGTAGTTTCGGTAAAGAGATGATTGATATGGATAAAGTAATTTGGATAGAATTGATGACCTTTCCACTAATAAATTTTTTTTGGAAAATTGGTTTGTCATATCATTGATGGATTTTGTTACATTATTAGATCTATAGAATATATTTAATAATATTTAGTTTTATCCAAGGAATAAGGAATCATGTTTCATTGATGTTTTATGGTAACTATGGTTATTAATAAGCTTCAAAAAAATATGACATAGTTATTCTCATATTTGGCATCTGATCATTAAATGCTACCTAATGATATTTTTATGATTAAGGTTATATAAATATTAGTAAATTTAGTGAAATTATATTTAAATTTTTAATTTTGGATGGTTTATAAGGTTATCTACATATGGAATGGTTTAAGTTGAAATTTGGATGAGGATTTAGATATTAATGTTTTACTTCACTATTTGATGATTTATGCATATTGGATAACTTGTGATGAGCATTTTTTTTATAATGAAAACTATAGATATAAGGAATAACTTATCATCATATTATGGATCTTGTGTTTGGTTAGTATTTGTAGTATAACATATACATCTTTATTTGTTAGATTAATACCTGATGTATAGATTGATCAAATCACAACCAAAGGATAAAATTGTGCTTATGAAATGGAATAAAATCAAGTAATTGAATATTTTCATGAAATTTCCCCAACATTAGAAAAAGGAAATCAAAAGACATTTACCTTCATTTTTTTGATGAGTGGTATTTTCACCTGTCATGGATTTATAGTTTTGAGTTCCTTAAATTTATTCTAAAAATGTTCTTTATCACTCCCCATCAGTATTTGGGTGTTATTATTCTCTTTTGTATCCATTATTTTACTTCCCATCAATGTTATCCTACATTGAAACTAAGTTATCTGTTATTTTAGATGACCTTCACACATCCATTTCACTTTTTTGAAGATGAATTTTTAATAACCCATTTTATGATGTGGGTATCCCATAAATGGATTTACAAATTTTAAACCCTTGTTTACTGAGAACTAATTTAAATAGTGAATATTTAATTTATTTAAGGGGTATAATGCAACACCCAAGATGATATGAAATATATTTTTTAAATAAATTTAATCTTTTTTATTTTTTAATTCCATGAAACTCTTAGATTTACATGTGTTACAAGTAATAACCAGTTTATCTTGAGTTACATGCATCACATATTATAGCTTGTGTTATAAATAATATAATGTTTTAATGAAACATAATACATTATTAAAATATTATTATTATTTAATAGGAATGTTATCACTTAGTCATTTGAAAGGCAACTATGAATATTATTTAATAAATTATAAAAGTATTCATAGGTTAGAATGATTGATGGTATAAGGCATGGAGGGGGATATGGACTTATTAAATTTAACAAAGCCAAAAAAATTATGTTAGATTAAAGTATTGTTAATGTTAATTTATAGTTTTAATTAGAATATAAAAATAGAAAAATAAAGAGAACACACAGAATTTGATATGGGTTCAATCTAAACAACTTAATCTAATATTCACACATTGATCGATGCATTATGAAACCAAATTTGAATGAGAGAGACTTTTATGTGGTTGAAATATTAACTCATAAATTTTCACTTGATAAATCCAAACCCATGGATTTTTGAAGATAAGACCCAATGTAACACCCCAACCCCTGTTACCCAGAGTCGGTGCATTATTACATAATATTGGAATGATCACAAAAGATAAAGTATCTAGAGACCGATTAGTTTAGTAGCCTTGGAAACACTAGATATATTCATATGTCTTACATTACATCATAAGTAAAAAAAAAACTACAACAACATATTTTCTTCATATCCCCTCATACATTCCCTGTAGGTCATTCATAAAATACTTCTTCACATCCTGGTAAAAATTAAAACATTGAAAGGGGTGAGCTCAGATGCTCAGTAATGATAACAATATAGAGGAAACTTTCATAATAAACATAATCATTTAAGGCAATGTATAACTAAAACAAAATCCTTTAAAAAATGAACTTCAGCATAATATGGAAAAGTTAAAACGAAATAATTCCATTTAAGTATTCACATGGATATTCTACTAGTCGAATAATAACATGCAATATCAATAACCACTTTCATAATGATGGAATGCATAATGCCAGACTATCATAACCACATAGTCAAGGCCTTCTACCAAGACTACAAATAAGATTTTCCCAAGGCCTTGTGCCAAGACACTAGTTTGTCTCATGAGACCTACCAATGTATCGAGGAGCTATAGCGGGCTCCACCCATCACTTATTAAGTCCAATGTATTCTTCATATGAACAGGTTTAATCATAACTTAAACATTCGTATTAAAACTAGCATACGAAATGTCAATACTTTCTCCATAAACCATGACTGGTATAAAAATAACACATCCACATTAAAAAATATCACAAAACCTTCAATACAATATGGAAGTTTTCTATCATAATAAATCAACTTCAAATAAGCTTAAAATCCATCAAAGGATATTGACAAAGATAAAATCAAAAACTATTTGAGAGAAATATCCCTTTTTTTAAAATCATTTAAAAGTCACATAATTATAAAAGATAACATTTACTTTGAAAATATTTTTATAAGTTTGTAAGGAAATATTAGAAGATTTTATAATGGCAGAAAATAGCCACACACACCATATAAGTTAAAAAAAGACATTCTTGCCTTAATTCTTTCAAAAAGGTTAAAAAGGGCCTTGTTTGGAAAACGATGGAAAGATTCCTTTATTAACATCTTATAAAAAGTCAAAAATGGTATAAATGACTTTAACCCATATTCTTTAAAAAAGTAAGAATTTTTTGAAATACGTTTTTAAGAAACATGGATGTGGATGATAAAGAGGTCCCAGTAGATAATTACATATAAACAACATCGGATAATGAAGAGATTGTGAAATAAACCATTACCTTGTACTTTTCCTTGGTAGAGGGTAGGTTAACCTCCTGTATAATGGTGAAATAGTTTTTATTAAATTATACAAGAATTATATACATTAATTATGATATCATATATGATCTTTTAACATTTATTTGTTTATAATATCGTAGTATTATCATTGTTTCGGGTGTTAACTGATTTGTTTTCCTTTATATGATTTGTTACGTAGGACATGTTTTTTATGGATAGGTTGTATCTTATTAATATACAGAATGATATCAAGTCCTTAAACATTATTTTTAATCATCAAATGAAAATTAGTCTTGAATGGATACGATGGGGAATGTATCGCATCGTGTTCGTGGAGACGGTAGTCCGTACGTACGCACGGGCAACAATATCATTCTTTTGATATTAAAATAATATATAATTGGATGGTGTATCATATATAAAGATTAATTATCATGTTATATTTATTATTTACATGAATTACACATCATTATTATACCCATCCAAATAATGATGTTTTGAATAACAATTACACCACGACGTGGAGATGGTAAGCCGTACGTACGCACATATGGTGACATGTCATTCAATGGATTGATAGAATAATGAATATGGTTGTATCATATTTATAATAATATCACAGTATATAGAAGATATTGGATTTATTATTTTAGAATGAAAATAAAAAATAAAGAAGAAGTGGAAGAAGAAAGGAACTTGAACGAGGGTGGTGAAAACATTACCTCTTCTTCGGGTTCTTACTTTTGATTTGATCAAAGGGCTCCTTAGGTTGGATTTATGATGAAAATAAGGCCACTAGGTTGAATTCAGGGAAGTTTAGAGAATATTTGGGCAGTTTTTGGCTGACCCAAATTTCTTTGAAGGTGTGAATTAGTGAGAAGGGGGAGTTCCCTTTTATAAGAGGGGTGTGGGGCACCTTAAGAAAAGCTAGAAATATTATTTTATAATAAATTCATATTCAGTTTATAATGGCTCCAAAGTGGATTATTTAATGGTTAAGGTGGGGATTGGTCGAAAACCACTCAACCAATAGGTTTTAGACAGGTTTGGGTCACTATATTAACTTTAACGTTTTGATTTAACTCTTAGTTAAATAGTTTGACATTTACCATGACCCTTTGTATTTTTATATTATATAGTTAATAAACATAGTATATACTTCCAAGAGACCCTCAGGTGGTCCATTAATGATAAACCTATCATGATATCATTACATTGGCCGAACATTAGATTTTTAGGAATAGAATATCAATTAATAATATAATATTTGTTTTAAAAACTCATTTATGTCAATTTTGACACTATTTAATAATTTATATTTTTTAAAGTCATAAAAAATTTATTAATTCACAGTAAATCCATTTAAGAAATTATAACATGTCATATTAACCAATAAAATTCGTGGATGTGATCAAAACTTTCAAATTATATTTATTTTAACATTTATAATAACAATTATTTTATTCATTCATTAATAAGGAAAATACTGCATCATTATTGTGTCATAAATAAATTTAATTATTAAATTTCTAAAAATTATAAATAAAATACCATTATGTAATAAATCTTTTTATATTTCTAATGAATATTTATAGTCGAAAATATAACATATATAACCCTATGTAAAAGTTGGTTTTCTAAAAGATATATGCTTATGTCATTTTTGTATTTACTCTAACTTAATTAATATAAAGTGTCATTATCACTTAAAAGTGGATACATGGGGTCCCACAATCGACCCAAATATGCCCTTGGTCGGACATGTATCAAAAAATTGGGTTACGACTTGTTTTAGGGTAATTTATTTTTATTATAATATTATTTGTTACCCTTATTTACCGGATTTATCCTTTCACAATGGTAAATAAAATATTTACCAAAGTAATTATTCAAAATGTATAAAAATAAAAGTTACCTATTTACACAATTTGGACCTCCTGATTCTAAATATGGAATCCATTTTTCTTAATTAAAAACACATAAGTGTAAAAAATTAATTTAAAATTAATTGTCGTTCTTAAAAGAAAAAGCGTGTTTTTAAGAGATAATAACTATCAAAAGATTGGCACTTGCTTGTGTCCAGTTTAAATATAAAATTATATCTAATAAAGAACATTTGATTAAATTATAAAAATATAATCTAATTATACTCTAAAATCAATCAAATTTATAATTTATAACTCTTAATTATTTCAATTAAAAAAGTTGTTTTTAATTAAAATTTAGTAATTTTCACTATTGATCAAAATATGAAAGTTATCCGAAAAGTACCAAAAAAACACCCTTTGCTAATTTCGATATTCCGAACCCAAAAATGAAATCCATTTTGAAAGATAAAATTTATAAAATTTCAAAATGTGGGTATTACTATTCATAATGGCTAGTTTTATTGGTTGTGGTGTGTGTTAGAACTCAAAGTTGCGCACAACACATGCTACTATATTATTCAAAGAGAAGCATACCATGAAAAATTGGGGTGTTACATTCTCCCCTCCTTCAAATAATTTCTTCTTTGAAATATCTAGAATACTACTGCATAAAAAGACTTGGGTGATTCTTCATCATAAGTTCCTCGGGTTCCCATGTTGCCTCTTCCATTTTATGGTTTCTCCATAGAACTTTTACCAGCCGATTCATCTGATTTCTCAGTACTTGTTCTCTTGTATCAAGAATCTTGACAGGATCTTCTCAATAAGATAGATCAGGTTCCAGTTCTAATTCCTCATAGGTGAGTACATGCGTTGGGTCAGGTATGTATTTTCTCAACAGTGATACGTGGAACACACCGTGAACATTGAAGAGACTTGGCGGCATTGCCAAATCCTAAGCTACATCCCCAATTCGTTCTAGAATTTCGAATGGTCTCATGTACCTGGGACTCAATATTACCTTATTACCAAAACGTATAACATCCTTCCATGGAGATAACTATAAGAAAACATGATCTCCTATATGAAATTCCAAATCCTTCCTTTGGTTATCAGCATAGCCCTTCTGCCTACTTTGAGCTTCTTTGATGTGGTTTTGGATTACCTTTACCTTTCCATTGTTTCCTCCACCAGTTTTGGGCCTACAAGTTTTCATTCACCAATCTCATCCCAATATGTTGGTGTGTGACATCTCTTTCTGTATAACACTTCATATGGTGCCATCCGAATACTTGAATGAAAGAAATTGTTATAGGAAAATTATACCATAGGTAAATATTGATCCTCCATACCTTGAAAGTCAAGTGAGAAATATCTCAATATGTCTTCTAAGGTTTGAATAGTCCATTCTGATTGTCCATCTGTTTGAGGGTGGTAGGAAGTGCTCAAACGAAGTCCAATATCCAAGGACTTCTGAAGATTCCTCCAGAATCTTGAAGTAAAATGGGGATCACAATCAGAAACAATCGATATGGGTAATCCATGAAGTCTCACAACTTCATTAATATATAGCGTTGCTATATGTTCAAGTGGTAAATCTTCCCTTATAGAAAGAAAATGTGCTGACTTGGTAAGATGATAAAAAATGACCCATATTGCATCGTTTTTTTCTAGGAGTCTTTGGTGGTCCTATGACAATTTCTATCATGATATTATCCCATTTCCACTCAGGTATGGTTAGAGGTTGCAATACTCCACTAGGTTGATTCCTTACATCTTTCATTTTTTGATAAACCATACATCTTGACATAAAATCATCAATCTCCTTCTTCATGTTATCCCACCAAAAATGTTCCTTTAAATCTCTATACATTTTGTTGCTTCCAGGGTGTATAGAGAAATTGTAACTATGGGCATCATCTAACAATTCCCTTTTTAGATCAGGTATATCATGAACACAAAGTCTCCTCCCAAATTTCAAAATTCCATCTTCATACACAAAGTCACTCAATCTCCCATCATTCATAGCTTTAATCTTCTTTTGAAACTCTTCTTCATCGGTCAGCGAACACTTTATCCTTTCTAGTAAATATGGGTTGGAAACCATTGGAAAAATAATTGATGTTTCACCTTCCATGGTTATTCCCATATCCAAGTTTACTAGATCCATAAAAATAGGATCCCTCTCAACTCTCATCTTGTTCAAAACTCCATGATCTTTTCCACTCAAAAAATCTTACACCTTATTTTCCTTCCCTAGGTGGTAGTGTATCGTGCAATCATAATCCTTGAGTAGTTCAATCCATCTCCTTTACCTCATGTTGAGTTCTTTCTGTGAGAAAATATACTTCAAACTCTTGTGATCAGTATAAACCTCGCATTTCTCACCATAGAGATAGTGTCTCCAAATATTCAAATCAAAGATTACAGATGCTAACTCAAGATCATGAGTAGGATAGTTTCGATCTTGAATTTTCAGCTGTCATGATGCATAGGCAATAACCCTATCATTCTGCATAAGGACACAACCAAATCCTTTCTTTGAAGCATCACTATAAATAACGAACCCATCATTTCCTGATAGTAGAGTCAATATAGAAGCATTGACTAATCTTCTCTTCAGTTCTTCGAAACATTCTTCACACTCTTTTTTACAAACAAATTTAACCACTTTACGTGTGAGATTTATTAATGGGTTAGCCAACTGGGAAAAATCTTGGATGAAATGTCGATAATAACCTACAAAATTAATAAAACTGTGTACCTCAGTTATAATCGTCGGTTCTGGCCATTATTGTATTGCCTTGGTCTTAGAAGGATAAACAAAGATTCCATCCTTAGAGACAATATTTCCATGAAAAGAGATCTCCTGAAGCTAGAATTCACACTTGCTAAACTTCCCATATAATTCATGCACTACTAGAAAAACAGGTATTTGCAACGGGTCATTTGCGACGGGATCCCGTCGCAAATGGCTTTTTGCGACGGGGGCCCGTCGCAAATGGTCCGTTGCTGAAAACGGCATCGCAACAACACTTATTTGAGACGGGCCCGTCACTAAAGCCTTTTTTTGCGACGGTTATTTTCCCCATCGCAAATAGTACACCGTATATTTGTAAAAAAACATTTAAAATAGTATTTGCGACGAGACCCGTAGCAAAAACTATTTTTTAAAAAAAATAAAAAAATATTAATAAATTATTTTAATGCATATAATAATACTAGTATTTGCGACGGGCATAGTATCCCGTCGCAAATACTATAAAAAATTAAAAAAAAAAATTATTAATAAATTATTTTAATTAATATAATAATAGAATTATAATTCACAAATAAAAATAATAAATTATTTTAATTAATATAATAATAATAGAATTATAATTCAAAAATAAAAAATAATAGAATATTAATAAATGATTTAATTAATATAATAATAATAGAATTATAATTCCTAAATAAAAAAATATTAATATGTTATTTTAATTAATATAAAAATAATAGAATTATTTTACATTCAAATATTAAAATAATTCAAGTATTACAAAAAATATAATTAAATTATAATATTATAAAATTTTAATATATATATATGTTTTAATATTATAAAATATAAATAATATTATTATTCATATTAATATTGTTATTTAAAAATATAATATTATTAATATTTTATAATAGGACAAAAACTAAGAATAGAAAAAAAAAATATTTTGATTTCCCAAATTTTATAACATAAATACAAACTCTAATCTGAAGGAGGGGGGAGAGGTGGGGGATCTACAGATGGTGGTGGAGGAAACTCCATCCCTAAAGCATGAGTGAGTCGGCGCATGTACTCCATCTGCTCCTGATGCTGCTGCTGCCACCGACTCGTCTGCTCCTCGTACAACTGCTACTGGCGTCGACGCTCCTCCTCATGCTGCTGACGTATCTGCTCCTGCTCCTATCGGAGACTCTCTATCTGTGCAGTCTGAGATCGCAACTGATCCTCATACTGTGTAGTAGAAGAAGATGCACGAGCTCCTCTCGAGCTGGACGCCGACATCGCAGCACTGCCATAATAATCTCCGGGAGTCAGTCGAGAGCCGATACCAACTACCCGGCCCTTCTCGAAGGCATACTGGGTGGCCTGCATCCATGCCGCCTCATCAAACTGACTAGCAGCGGTCTGATCTGATGACTCGGCCTGACTCTCAGGCCGGGCCTGTGACGCTGCGGCCTCATATGACTCCTATAGTTGCAATTTAAAATTAAAATTGTGAATATATTATATGCAGTTAATTTTTAAATTTGAAAACAAATAATACTGACCACGATGTGATGATGACGATCACCTCTGAGCTCCCCAGTAGTAGGATCACTATACATCCTCCGATATACGTCGTACTCTGTAATATCGGGGTGCTCGACAACCTATAAGAATAAATAATAAACTGTTTATATTTATAGTTATATAAAATATTTATAAATAATGTACGTACCAGATGCTGTCTATGAGTACTGAAAGAACGACTCTCAGCTCGATGAGTCACCTCCTGTCTCCCCCGATTCTGCCTCCCCACCGATGATCTCCTCTGAAAGGCACCACTCAACCAGTGCGCACATAATCCATCCCATACATGGGATGAAATATACTCTGGTCGGTGTGCTCTACATGACTCCTCAAAATATGACACTCCTACTTTCATCATCGCATCTTTTCATAAATTGTGCAAAAACTGACGAAGGCGATCACGCATGGCCGAACATGGCCTGCTGCACATCAATGGGAATCTTCTCCCATGTGGTCCACGACTGAGAGAAATAGCTGCGCAAAATAGCGCTGCCCTGTCTGACTGCTATATGCGGAAAACTGAAAAAATAATAAACATTTATTATGTGAATAGATTAATGAAATCTTAGTCAAATCCACAGGTTATCACACAGGTTATCACACCTCCGTGTGCGTGGATCAAACCCAAGATGTGGACGTCGCTCGGGGACAGGGTCAGGAATCATCAATTGTGCAAGACCGCGCCCCCTTCGCGTACTCCCTGGAGCGCCTGCAGGCTGAGGGTCATCTGTCAGCAATGCATCCGCATCGAAAGTCAGGTCAGCATCCGCCAACTCACGAAATGTGGCGTCGTCCATCTGAAACAGAAAATTTTAATGTTAGCAAATAATTGATAATTACTATTATATATACATATATACATATTATGATTGTATATAAATACCATGGAATGCTATTAGTGTTCATCTTCATCATCATCTTCATATATGTCAATGTCATCTTCATATTCCTCCTCAACATCATCGATATCCATTCGAGTTACAGTTGCTTCATCTCTTACCATTTCAAATTCATATGTGACATCATTAACATCATCGTCATCATCGACTCTTAAATGTGGGGTGTCGTCATCGATACTCATGTCTCTTTGTAAAAAAGATTGATTTTGAGTACTCTCTTGAAAAACTTCAATTCTTTTCACATCAGTGAAAGAACATTCACTTTGACTAAACTGATTGTCTCGAATTTTGATTTTTATTATACTCCACCAATCAGTCAAGTCTCTTGATGTTGCACAGTACTTTGCATAATAAACTTGATATGCCTGTTTAGCCAATAAGAATGGTTCATTTACTGCGAGAACACTTTTACATTTAATATCGATGATTCCATGAGTCAGATGAACACGCACGCCTCTCTCTGTATCCAACCACCGACATTTGAACATGGTTATGTAATGTTGTCCAAGATAACAGAGTTCAATGATTTCATCAAGTATGCCATAAAAGTCAACTTCATTTTCCCGATGATGAGATCCTCTCAAGCTAACTCCACTGTTCATTGTTTTTTTCGATTCCCCATATGCATGTGTGTGGAATCGAAATCCATTCACCACATATGCATTATAAGTTTTAACAAGTTTGGAAGGTGGATTACTCAATACACACAGTCGTTTGTCAATTTTATCAGTATATCGAGACACCTGAAAATTTGTGATATAATTATCAATATAGTAAACTATACATTGAATGAGTTGCTAAAAGATAAAGAATTTATGTTACCAGTTTTTGAAACCACTGAGAGAAATTTTTCAATAGACGTTCTTCGAGAGCAGCTGCTGTAATTTGTGGAATTTGTTTCTTGATATGATTATCATACAACCTATAAAGACCAAAGTTATTTACTGTAACATAAATGATAGAATAAATGATATAAACACTTATAGTACAACTGATGTCATCTCTTCACAGTTGAGAAGAACATACGTATGAGCTCTCTGATGTTCATCATCTGAAAGCCAGCGTTCATAAACTCCACCAAAACCAAGCTCTGACTGGTTGAAAATAGATAATTGATTATCGATTTCATCAATATTCCTCTCGTTCCATCCCATTCGGTTGTGTTTTGAAGGATACTCAGATTCAAAATAATGGGAGCAGAAAAAAGATATTTCCTCTTGCAAATAAGCTTCTGCAATAGATCCTTCAACAGATGCTTTGTTACATACTTTTCTTTTCAATTTTTGCATGCATCTTTCAAATGGGTACATCCATCGAAACTGTACCGGACCTCCACATTTGGCTTCATATGGAAAATGTAACATCAAATGTTCCATTGAGTCGAAGAAAGACGGCGGAAATATTTTTTCCAGTTTACATATAACTACAACAACATCTTTTTCAAGTTTTCCTAGAGCATCATAATCTGCCGTAGCCGCACAAATTTCCCGAAAAAAATGAGACATGTCTGTTATGGAATCCCAAATCATAGAATTCAACAGACCTCTTAATCCAATGGGTATAAGTCTCTCCATTATAACATGACAATCATGACTTTTTAATCTAGTAATATGACCATTCATTACACATCTACCCAAATTAGAAGCACAACCATCTGGAAGTCTCAAATCTGCAATCCACTGAGAAAATAATAAACAGTTTTCTTTAGATAGTGTATAAGCTGCTTTTGGTTTCAGTAACCTTTCTGTTCTGACATTCTCAAATAGTTCCAATTCTGGATGCCTGCAAATTTGGGCAAGATCTAAACGTGCATTTACATTGTCTTTGCTCTTTCCTGGCGTATCCAAAACTGTATGAAACAAATTATCAAAACAGTTCTTCTCAATATGCATGACATCTAACATGTGTCGGACCAACAGATCAGACCAATATGGAAAATCCCAAAATATGCTACGTTTAATCCAATTGTGTTCTTTCCCAAAACCAGAAATTTTCTGTTTGTTTATTGTGGGACCAAAAGTGATGGGGGGTAATGAAAATACAACTGATTTTAACTCCGAACCTGATAGCATTTTTGGAGGTCCATCCCTTTCAACTGTTACTTTTCTGAAATGAGATCTGTTTCTGCGAAAAGGATGATCAGCTGGAAGAAATCTGTGATGACAGTCAAAATAACAAGGTTTCTTTCCATGAATGAGCATAAATTCTTTGTTCTCTCCCATACAGTAAGGACATGATTTCTGACCATTTGTACTCCAGCCATATAACATCCCATAAGCCGGGATGTCACTTATTGTCCACATCAATGCTGCTCTCAGTATGAAATTCTGTTTCGTTGCAACATCATATGTACTGACACCATTACTCCACAATAAATTTAATTCATCAATTAATGGATTTAAATAAACATCAATATTTTTCTTCGGATGTCCTGGAATTAGTAAATCAAAAAGATATATGGCTCCTTCATCAACATCCATGGAGGTAAATTGTACGGAGTTAAAAAAACAGGCCAACATGAATATTGACTACCATAAGATCCAAACAGACAGAAACCATCAGTAGAAAGGCCCAGTCGAACATTTCTAGCTTCTAAAGCAAAGGATGTATGCACTCTATCAAAATGTTTCCATGAATCACCATCGGCTGGATGATTCAAGCTTTTATCGGTTGAAATATTCTCTTTATTCCATGACATCATTGTTGTTGTATTCTTAGACATGAATAAACGCTGAAGTCTGGATGTAAGCGGAAAATATCTCAACTGTTTTACAGGAATCAAACCAGACTTCCCATGTTGTCCTTCTTTATATCTCAGTTGCCCACATGTAGGACAACTATCCAACGACTCATTTTCCCCAGAATATAAAATGCAGTCATTTGAACATGCATGAATCTTCTGACAAGTAAGTCCCAAATTTCGAACCAGCCTCTAACTCTCATAGTAATTTGCAGGTAAAACATTTCCTTCGGGTAACAGTGTTTTCAGCAAAGAAAATATCTGGTCAAAATAGGTGTTTGACATTCCGTTATCTGATTTGATAGCCATAAATTTTGCAACTGCTTCTAATTTTCTCATCTTGCAGCCAGGATATAATGCATCCTCAGCAGATTTCAACAACTCATAAAATTCAGACGGTGCCAACTCAGGATTTGAAGCTATATCAGCCGGAGTTTTTGTATGTTGAACAGATGAACCTGCAATATCATGTACTAAATCTTGAAACCGGGATAGATCCAGAATCAAGTTGGTATCACCTGCTCTGGAACTGCGTTCACCGTGTTGATACCAAAAAACATAATCTTGTTGAAAACCAAAATGCAAGAGATGTTCTCCCACTTTGTCAAACGTGTCAAACGTTCTCAATGCACATTTTCTGCAAGGGCATTTTATTTTGCCTTCTGAAACAAATTCTGAATTTGATGCCGTAAATGATAAAAAAGTCTCTACACCCTCAACATATACTGGATTTAAACCAGAACCGTTTGGATTTCTATGTTGATTTACCCATATGCGGTCACCTAATAATGATTGTTGACGACCTCGTTGTTCTATATTTCTCTATAAAATATAAAAGCATTACTGGTTTTGAATAATTTGTTAGAAAAAACACTCAAGTAAAGATTGAATATATTGAGAATAAAGCAAAACATGTTACAAATATTGATAATTTTAATATTATATTGATTTTTTATTATTTTAATAATACTAATATAATTTTTTCATAGAAATTAATTATGTAATAATAACATTATTACATTATTAGTATATTTTATTATTAATATTAAAATAACATAATTTTTTATATTATATACAATTCTCCTTTCATCTGTGTGTTTAACATTCTGTCTCCACATGTAATATTTGCATTCACTTTCACCTCTCCATTGGCGAGTAGGTTGATAATTTTGAAAAAGAATGCGAATATTACATGTGGAGACAGAAAACACACAGATGAAAAGAGAATTGTATATAATATAGAAAATTATATTATTTTAATATTAATAATAAAATATACAAATAATGTACTAATGTTATTATTTGTAAATATTGGTAATTATTCCAAATTATTGGTAATTATTTCTAATTATTGGTAATTATTTCTAATTATTGGTAATTATTTCTAATTATTGGTAAATATTGGTAAATATTGGTAAATATTGGTAAATATTGGTAATTATTGGTAAATATTGGTAACTATTGGTAATTATTGGTAACTATTGGTAATTATTGGTAATTATTACTAATTATTGGTAATTATTAACAATTATTGGTAATTATCACTAATTATTGGTAATTATTACTAATTATTGGTAATTATTACTAATTATTGGTAATTATTACTAATTATTGGTAATTATTACTAATTATTGGTAATTATTACTAATTATTGGTAATTATTACTAATTATTGGGAATTATTGGTAATTATTGGTAAGTATTGTTAATTATTACTAATTATTGGTAATTATTAATAATTATTACTAATTATTGGTAATTATTACTAATTATTACTAATTATTGGTAATTATTACTAATTATTACTAATTATTGGTAATTATTACTAATTATTGGTAATTATTACTAATTATTGGTAATTAATACTAATTATTGGTAATTAATACTAATTATTGGTAATTATTACTAATTATTGTTAATTATTACTAATTATTGGTAATTATTACTAATTATTGGTAATTATTACTAATTATTGGTAATTATTACTAATTATTGGTAATTATTACTAATTATTGGTAATTATTACTAATTATTGGTAATTAATACTAATTATTGGTAATAAATACTAATTATTGGTAATAAATACTAATTATTGGTAATTAATACTAATTATTGGTAATTATTGGTAATTATTGTTAATTATTGGTAATTATTACTAATTATTGGTAATTATTGCTAATTATTACTAATTATTACTAATTATTGGAAATTATTACTAATTATTGGTAATTATTACTAATTATTGGTAATTAATACTAATTATTGGTAATTAATACTACTTATTACTAATTATTGTTAATTATTACTAATTATTACTAATTATTGGTAATTATTGTTAATTATTACTAATTATTGGTAATTATTACTAATTATTGGTAATTATTACGAATTATTGGTAATTATTACTAATTATTACTAATTATTACTAATTATTACTAATTATTGGTAATTATTACTAATTATTGGTAATTATTAATAATTATTGGTAATTATTCCTAATTATTGGTAATTATTACTAATTATTGGTAATTATTACTAATTATTACTAATTATTGGTAATTATTACTAATTATTGGTAATTAATACTAATTATTGGTAATTAATACTAATTATTGGTAATTAATACTAATTATTGGTAATTAATACTAATTATTACTAATTATTGGTAATTATTGATAATTATTACTACTTATTGGTAATTATTGATAATTATTACTACTTATTGGTAATTATTACTAATTATTGGTAATTATTACTAATTATTGGTAATTATTACTAATTATTGGTAATTATTACTAATTATTGGTAATTATTACTAATTATTCCTAATTATTGATAATTATTGGTAATTGTTCCTAATTATTGGTAATTATTACTAATTATTGGTAATTAATACTAACTATTGGTAATAAATACTAATAATTGGTAACTAATACTAATTATTGGTAATTAATACTAATTATTGGAAATTATTGGTAATTATTGTTAATTATTGGTAATTATTACTAATTATTGGTAATTATTGGTAATTATTACTAATTATTACTAATTATTGGTAATTATTACTAATTATTGGTAATTATTACTAATTATTGGTAATTAATACTAATTATTGGTAATTAATAATAATTAATGGTAATTAATACTAATTATTACTAATTATTACTAATTATTACTAATTATTACTAATTATTACTAATTATTACTAATTATTGGTAATTATTGTTAATTATTACTAATTATTGGTAATTATTACTAATTATTGGTAATTATTACTAATTATTGGTAATTATTATTAATTATTACTAATTATTAATAATTATTACTAATTATTGGTAATTATTATTAATTATTACCAATTATTGGTAATTATTGATAATTATTACTAATCATTGGTAATTATTGGTAATTATTGGTAATTATTGGTAAATATTGGTAATTATTGGTAATTATTGGTAATTATTGGTAATTATTGGTAATTATTGGTAATTATTACTAATTATTGGTAATTAATACTAATTATTGGTAAATAATACTAATTATTACTAATTATTACTAATTATTGGTAATTATTCCTAATTTTTACTAATTATTACTAATTATTACTAATTATTACTAATTATTGGTAATTATTACTAATTATTACTAATTATTACTAATTATTGGTAATTATTGGTAATTATTGGTAAATATTGGTAAATATTGGTAATTATTGGTAATTATTGGTAATTATTGGTAATTATTGGTAATTATTACTAATTATTGGTAATTATTACTAATTATTACTAATTATTACTAATTATTGGTAATTATTACTAATTATTGGTAATTATTACTAATTATTGGTAATTATTACTAATTATTGGTAATTATTACTAATTATTGGTAATTATTACGAATTATTGGTAATTATTACTAATTATTGGTAATTAATACTAATTATTAGTAATTAATACTAATTATTGGTAATTAATACTAATTATTGGTAATCAATACTAATTATTACTAATTATTGGTAATTATTGATAATTATTACTACTTATTGGTAATTATTATTAATTATTGGTAATTATTACTAATTATTGGTAATGATTACTAATTATTGGTAATTATTACTAATTATTGGTAATTATTACTAATTATTGGTAATTATTACTAATTATTCCTAATTATTGATAATTATTGGTAATTGTTCCCAATTATTAGTAATTAAATGAATAATTACTAATAATTAGGAAGAATTACCAATAATTACAAATAATAACATTATTAGTATATTTTATTATTAATATTAAAATAATATAATTTTCTAATTTATATACAATTCTCCTTTCATCTGTGCGTTTTCTATCTCCACATACAAATAATACATGTGAAGACAGCAAACACACAGATGAAAAGAGAATTGTATATATATAAAAAATTATATTATTTTAATATTAATAATAAAATATACTAATAATGTAATAATGTTATTAATCCTAATTATTGGTATTTATTATTAATTATTAATATTTATTCTTAATTATTAAAACTTATTACTAATTATTCCTAATTACCATTAACTATGAACAATATTAATAATTTAAATTTATTAAGTAACAAAACAATGTAAACATAATTAAATTACAACTAATTAAGAATAATTGAAACTAATAATAAATTAAAAATAAATATTAAAATAAAGTAAACATAAATACCTTGAAAATTGATCTGCTCTGATCGTTCTTCAAATCTTTAATATCAACTCCGGAGAAAAAAATTAAACTGGAGAAAAAATGAACTTTAGAAATACAACTTTGAGAGAAGAAGAAGATGGAGTTTGATAATGATTTGAAAAAAACGGATGGGGGTATTTATAGGTTAGATTATTTGCGACGGGTCCATTTGCGACGGGATTCCCGTCGCAAATACCTTAGCCAACATTTATTACGGTCAACGGTTAAATAGTTATTTGCGACGGGACCCGTCGCAAATAACCACCTGCCGACATACTATTTGCGACGGGGGAATATTCCCGTCGCAAATACCTTTTACCGCCGCCGGTTATTTGCGACGGGAATATTCCCCCGTCGCAAATAGTTTTCCCGTGATTTGGCACGCAACGCGCGCCAGTTCTTTTGCGACGGGGAAAGCAATCCCGTCGCAAAAGCCTACTTATTTGCGACGGGTAAATACCCCCGTCGCAAATAACCCGTCGCAAATACCCATTTTTCCCGTAGTGATGTCTTCTAAGAGTCTTCAGGATAATGTGCAAGTGATTTTTATGATCTTCGTAGCTTTTGGAGTATACCAATATATAAACAATAAATACGACTAAAAATTTATCAATGTATTCCTTGAAAACTCTGTTCATTAGATCCAGGAAAACAGAGGGGGCATTAGTCATCCCAAAAGGAATTACTGTAAACTCATAATGCCCATACCTGGTTCGAAATGCTGTCTTCAGAATGTCTTCCTTCTTCAGACACAACTGATGGTATCCAGATCGAAGGTCAATCTTTGAAAAGTATTGAGTTCCATGCAATTGGTCAAATAAATCATCAATGCGAGGTAGGGGACACTTTTTCTTTATTGTTATAGCATTGATTTCCCTGTAGTCGATACATAACCTCATAGATCTATCATTCTTTTTAACAAAAAGGACAGGGGATCCCCACGGATAAACACTAGGGAAAATAAATCCCTTATTACTCAATTCCTCTAGTTGTTTCTTTAGTTCAAATAATTCCACAGTGGCCATTCTATAAGGAGTCTTCGAGATAGGCCTTGAACCTGGAAGTAAATCAATGGAAAAATCAATTTCTTGTTCTGGAGGATGTCTAGGTAAATATTTTGGAAACACATCTACATATTCATTCAAAATAGGTACATCCTCTATTTAAACATTTCTTTCCTTACCCACAATTATTTCATTCTCTTCCATCCCAATAATTGAATTTAGTTGAGCTACTAGGGGTGGATCTAGATAAGAATTAGGTGGTGATGATTCTTCTCTAAAGATAAGGTGCCCTTTATCATCATCATCATCAGAAATTGTAACCACTTTCTTCTTACAATAAATCTTCACATCTGGGTCAGAAATCCAATCCATACCGAGGATTATATCAAATTCAATAATAGTTATTATTATGAGATCAGTGGATAAAGAACATTTATGTGCTCTAATGGGGACAGATTCAAAAAACTTTTTTGTAATGATACTTCCCTTAAGAGTTTTAACTGACAACTCCCTTGTTAGATAAATTTGGAAATATCTAATTTTCTTAGAAAACTAGGAGGATATGAAACAATGCGATGATCCAGAATTAAATAAAGAATTTGATAATCTTGAGGAAACCATTAAATTACCTGTCACCACATCTTTTGGAGCTTCTACCTCAGCAGTAGTGATAGAATAAGCTTGGCCTTGATCCGTTTTCCTTTTCTGAGGTATGTTCCTCTTACACTTAGGACATTCATTTGCATAATGTCCCATCTCCCTATAGTTGTAGAATTGAACATCGGTAGCTTCTTTCTTCCCCTTGCAATCACGAGCTTGGTGACCTTTTTTACCACACTTGTAACAGACTCTCATTCCTTTCAAGAAAGTACCAGGGTGTTTCTTCCCACATTTACTGCAGGATGGATTTTCAACTTTTCCCTTCTTCCCCTTATTTCCATTTCCAGATTGATCACCAGATCTCTTCCTCTCTTTCTTTGATTTAAAGTCACAAAACATAGAGAATTCTTTTTCTGTATTGATAGCGCATGAGACAATATCTTCGTACAAAGAGAAGGTTTGTGAGACTACTTATCGATGGAGAAAAGGTTTTAACCCATCAAAGAAATGACCAATCTTACTTCTTGGGTTACGTATATAATCTGCATCATACCTTGTTAACCTTTTAATGTTAGCCTCATACTTTGCGACATTCTCATCCTCCTTTTGCCTCAGACTTAGAAATTGACTTTCCATATCTGCTCGATGGTAATGAGGAAAGTATTTTTCTAAGAACAACTCTCTGAACTCCCTCCATTCCATTTTTGATACTTCATCAACTTCCTTCGTGTTTTGAATCAATGACCACTATTGATCAACATCTCTAGTGAAGTGGTAAACTGCCATGAAAACGTTTTCCCTTTTACTACTCCCCAAGGCATTGAATATTTTATCTAAGGAATTTATCCATTTCTCAGATACTAAGGGATATGTTCTCCAATTGAATTTTGGTGATTGTTGCCTCATGAAACAATCTAACATTGATCCTCCGCGCTGCAGATTAGGGTGTTCCATACGGGTAAGGTAATTATTCATAACCTGAGTGATTTGTCCCAGTATGGTGATTAGCAGATCATCACCAGTTTCATCAATAGCTCCACTATAATTATTTCGAGCAGGAGGGAAATCTCTACATGGAGTGTGTGCATGGATACGGTTTCCATTCCTTCAACTTGGAGCCGTTTCTAAACAATAGCATAAAATATATTAGTTTATGAATAAAAATACACAATTCCAAACTTCTAAAACACTTAAAATAAATTCAAAAGTTTATGGATATAATCCATAATCATAAAAAAATGTTTTCTTTGAGGATGTATATACTCATATACCCTTCGTAATGGTTTGTAAAGAAAATAACAATTATCCTAAGCATATCCCCTGGGAGTTTCATAACCAATAGTGCAGAAAGGCATTTGTCATGCACCATTTCCCATACTAATCTAGCTTAAAGCGGTGTTTTCGAGTTTTACCCCTAGGTACATCTGTGCCAGAGCCACCTATACCTGCTCATATCCAGAAAGGGATGCATTTCTTGGAAAACTCCCAAAATCTCAACAATACCAAAATTCTAGGAAGTTCTTCTATACTAATCCTCAAAGTCCATCTTAGGGCTATGTGCTCTAATCATAGTTTATCTAAATATAGTTTCCAAGGTTTGTACTAAACATCCTATGATACCAAATATAATCCCCCAACCCCAGTTACCTAGAGTCGGTGCATTATTACATAATATTGGCATGATTATAAAAGATCAAGTCTCGAAAAACCAATTAGTTTAGTATCTTTGGAAACACTAGATATATTCTTAATTCTTACATTACATCATAAAGTAAAAAAACTACAACAACATCTTGTCTTCATATCCCCTCATACATTCCCTATAGGTCATTCATAAAATACTTCTTCACATCCTGGGAAAAATTAAAACATTGAAAGGGGTGAGCTCAGATGCTCAGTAAGGATAACAATATAGCAGAAACTTTCCTAAATAAACATAAACATTTAATGAAATGTATAACTAAATCAAAAGCCTTTAAAATTTGAAATTCAGTATAATATGGAAAAGATAAAAAAAATATTGTCATTTACTTATTCACATGGATATTCTACTAGTCGAATAATCACATGAAATATCAATAACAACTTTCATAATGATGGAATGCATATTGTCAGACTATCATAACCACATAGTCATGGCCTTGTGCCAAGACTACAAATAAGATTTTGCCAAGGCCTTGTGCCACGACACTAGTTCGTCTCATGAGACCTACCGATGCATCGGGGAGCTATAGCAGGCTCCACCCATCACTTATTAAGTCCAATGCATTCCTTATATGAACATGTTTAAACATAACATAAACATTCGTATTAAAACTAGCATACGAAATGTCAATACTTTCTCCATAAACCATGATTGGTATAAAAATAACACATCCACAGTCAAACATATCACAAAACCTTCAATATAATATGGAATTTTTGTATCATATTAAATCAACTTCAAATAAGCTTAAAATCAATCAAAGGATGTTGACATAGATGAAATCAAAACTATTTGAGAGAAATATATCTTTTTTTTAAATCATTTAGAAGTCACATAATTATAAAAGAAAAAATTTACTTTGAAAATATTCTTATAAAATTTTAAGGAATCTTTCGAAGGTTTAATAATGGCGGAAAATAGCCTCACCCACCATATAAGTTAAAAAAGACATCCTTACCTTAATTATGTCGAAAAGGTTAAAAAGGACCTTGTTTGGAAAAAGACGGAAAGATTCCTTCATAAAATTATTATAAAAAGTCAAACAAGGGTATAACTGATTGTAACCCATATTCTTTAAAATAGTAAGAATGTTTTGAAATATATTTTTAAGAAACATGGATGTGGATGATAAAGAAGTCCCAGTAGATAATTACGTATAAAAAACCTCAGATAATGAAGAGATTGTGAAATATACCCTTACCTTGTACTTTTCCTTGGTCGAGGGTAGGTTAAACTCCTGTATAATGGTGAAATAATTTTTATTAAATTATACAAGAATTATATACATTAATTATGATATCATATATGATCTTTTATCATTTCTTTGTTAATAATATCTTAGTATTATCATTGTTTCTGGTGTTAACTGATTCGTTTTCCTTTATATGATTTGTTACATAAGCCTTTTTTTTGGATAGGTTGTATATTATTCATATTCAGAATTATATCAAGTCCTTAAACATTATTTTTAATCACCAAATTAAAATTATCCATGAATGGATATGACGGGGAATGAATCTCATCACGTTCATGGAGACGGTAGTCCGTACGTACGCACGAGCGACAATATCATTATTTTTATATTAAAATAATATATAATTGGATGTTGTATCATATATAAAGAATAATTATCATGTTATATTTATTATTTAAATGAATTTCACTTCAATATTATACCCATCCAAATAATAATGTTTTGAATAACAATTACACCACGACGTGGAGACGGTAAGCCGTTCGTACGCACGTATGGTGACATGTCATTAAAAGGATGGATAGAATACTGAAAATGGTTGTACCATATTTATAAAAACATAACAGTATATAGAATATACTGGATTTATTATTTTATAATGGAGATAACAAATAAAGAAGAAGTGGAAGAAGAAAGGAACTTGAAAGAGGGTGGTGAAAACATTACCTCTTCTTCGGGTTCTTCCTTTTGATTTGATAAAAAGGATCCTTAGGTTGGATTTATGATCAAAATAAGGCCTCTAGGTTAAAGTGAGGGAAGTTGAGAGAATATTTGGATAGGTTTTGGCCGAGCCAAATCGCATTGAAGGTGTGAATTAGTGAGAAGGGGGTGTGCTCTTTTATAAGAGGGGTGAAGGGAACCTTAGGAAAAGCTAGAAATATTATTTTATAATAAATTCATATTTGGTTTATAATGGATCAAAATTGTATTATTTAAAGTTTATGGTGGGGATAGGTAGAAAACCACTCAAACAATAGGTTTTAGATAGGTTTGGGTCTCTATATTGACATTATCTTTTTGATTTAACTCTTTGTTAAATAGTTTGACATTACCATGTCTCTTTTATTTTTATATTATATAGTTAATAAACTTACTATATACCTCAAAGAGACCCCAAAAGTGGTCCTTTAATGATACACCTATCATGATATAAGTACGTTTTCCAAACCTTAGGTTTTTAGGAATAGAATATCAATTAATAATATAATATTTCTTTTAAAAACTCATTTTTTTCAATTTTGATAGTATTTAACAATTGATTTTTGTTAAAGTCATAAAAACTTTATTAATTACAAAAAAATACATTTAAGAAATACTAACATGTATATTAACCAATAAAATTCGTGGATGTCATCAAAACATTCATATTATATTTATTTTGTCATTGGTAATTCCAATTATTTGATTCTTTCATTAATAAGGAAAATACTGCATCCTTATTGTGTCATAAATAAATTTATTTATTCAATGTGTAAAAATTATAAATAAAATACCATTATGTAGGAAAACAGGTTATCTTTCTAATGAATATTTATAGTAAAAAATATAACATATATAACCCTATGTAAAAATTGTTTTTCTAAAAGATATATTCTTATGTCGTTTTTCTATTTACTTTAACTTAATTAATATAAAGTGTCATTATCACTTACAAGTTGATCCATGGGGTCCCAAAATTGACCCGAAGATAACCATGGTCGTACATGTATCAACCAATATGATTATAACACGTTTTAGGGTAATTTATTATTATTATAATATTATATTTTACCATTATTTACCAGATTTACCCTTTAACCATGGTAAATAAAATATTTACCGAAGTAATTATTCGAAATGTGTAAAATTAAAAGTTACATATTTACACGATGTGGAACTCCTTATTCTAAATATGAAATCCATTTTTCTAAATTTAAAACACATAAGTGGTAGAAATTAATTTAAAATTAATTCCCATTGTTAAAACAAAATGTGTGTTTTTAAGAGATAATAACTATCAAAAGATTGGCACTTTCTTAAGTCCAGTTTAAATGTGAAATTATGTCTAATGACTAAAATTGGATTAAATGATAAAAATATAATCTAATTATACTCTCAAATCACTCAAATTCACAATTTATCACTTTTAATAAATTTTATTAAAAAACTTTTTTAATTAAAATTTAGTAATTTTCACAATTCATCAAAATATGAAAGTTATCCGAAAAGTACCAAAACTTCACCCTAAGCTAATTTCGATATTCCGAATCCAAAAAATAATCCCATTTTGAAAGATATATTTATAAAATTTCAAAAAGTGGTTATTACTATTCATAATGGCTAGTTTGATTGGTTGTGGTGTGTGTTAGAACTCGAAGTTGCGTACAATACACGCTACTCTATTATTCAAAGACAAGCGTACCATGGAAGCTTGGGGTGTTACACCCAAACCTAACAACACAATCCCTTTTTCTGGGAAAAAACCTATGCTTTTGATAGAAGAAACCCTAACCTAAGTATTATAATTTTTTTATAGGTATCGTAACCATTGATTTTATTTTAGGGATAGTATAACCTATTTTAGAAAGTATTTAAGTGAAGAGGTTAACCCAGACCGGAAAGATATATGATATAATACAATTATAGAGAAGCATAAAAAGTTATTGGTGATGAGACAGTTGATGTAGGATCTTTTGAATGTTGCATATAGTGAAATGTGGGAAATTTAATAGTGGTACAAGTAAACTCTTCAAGGTTATTTAATTGTCCAATAATAATTGTTCTACCCTTGGGAGTTCATAACAAAAGGTGTAAACAGTTGAGCATAGGATCACATGAATGTTGTATGATTATGAACATACGAGAACATTATATTCACAGTATTATAGTTCTAAGAATCCTTGAATACATTAAATAGAATCTATAAAATCTAAAAACCCAATCTCCTACCAGCTAAAAAAATCAAATTCAAATTTTAAAAGTTTTCAGAAAAGATAATGATTATAAAAAAAAATAATCATAACAATCATAGTTGAATTCAAAACATAAAGACTGATTCAAAGTATTTTTAATTATTAATTAAATAAGTCATATAGACTCCACAGAAATTAGTCAAAGTAATTCTGTAAATTTCATAAAATAATTTGAGCTTTTAAATTTAAAAATAATTTCCAATTCCACAAAGTTTGTATTAATTAAAAACATAATTATACTGCATTAAATGCTAAGAAATAGAATTGAATAACTTTAATGTTATTAAATATTAAAATAAAAATGAATAATCCAAAGAAATAAATCTAAAATATAAATATTTAAATAATTCAAACACTATATGTAAGTGTACCCATGAATAAAGAATAAAATAAATACTATATTAATAAAATTAAAATACAATAAAAACACTTCACGTGGTTTTTATAAAATATATAAAATATATATAAATTAATAATATTTTTGAAATAATTATAATAATCATGAAGTTAATCATATTATCAAAAATAATTAAAAAATGGAGCATCTATGTAATTCTAAAATGGAGCAAAAAAATAAGTAAATTTAAATATTGATAATGTGTTTCCAAAACACTTATGGTCGGTATACTTACCATACTTTCTTAACATGTGGTCAGTTGTCTTGTAGCTATGTAAAAAATATATCATGCTTTATGTAATCTTATTGTGAGTCTGTATATTATCTTAATCAATGACGCATGAGATAAATTTTCATTTAAAACATAATAACCATGCATTATTCTAACTCTTGTAAATATGTACACCGGAAGTGATATGCATGTGAAGTCTACTTATTCATGATAGAATCAGGTGAAATAATATGTAATGAATTGGGAATCCATGAATAAGACTTGGATAATGATTCTTAATGTAGGTGAAGACATAGTTGAGTCGAGATATTGAGGAAGAGATAAGGTGACATACTGCAAGTAGAGAGGAAGTCTCAACGTTGTTACCCACTCAAGCGGTCACTGTAAATGATTAACGGTAAGGTGTATATTTTAAACATGTGATAAGGTTTTTAGTATCATTATAGGTATAGAATTAATATCATGCTAAGGTGTCTGAAAAGGGGAATCCTTAAAACCCTTTAATAATTGATAGTAGAACATTAGCCAATTCTTAGACAAAATAAACATCAGAATTACTTATCGATGAAGAATAATTAATTGTATAAAATTTATATAATTTTCAAAAAAACTAAATAATAGATTAATATGAATTTTATATTAATGAATATTATAAAAATATTGAGAAAGAACTTGATCTGGAAAATGAAAAAAAATTATGAAACTATTAAAAAACATTATTTAATTTTTGAGGTATGGAAACAATATTTCTAGACTTTGATAAAATTAAATGAAATGTACAAATACTTATTATATTTATAACCCAAAAAACAAATATTATTCAGAAATGTAATTAGAGATATATATATATATATATAAATTAAATATAATAGGATTTGAATTATGAAAATTAAAAAATTCTATAGTTGCTGTGTAAACATTAGGCATTTTTGGACAATTAAAAAATCAATTTCAAACATCCATTTATTATAATAAAATTTAGATAAATATAATATATATAAAATAACATAAGTTTTTTAAGAATATTATATGAATATATTTATTTATAATTATTTAATGGATGAAAAATAGGAGGGAGTTTAAATTAAAAAATATTCTTCTTACCAGAAGAATGAAACAAGTTCATACTAAAATGAAAACATTCTAGTGATTGATTAAGACTTAAACATATTTGAATAACATTTTAATTATTTTTTTATATTTCATATGATTATCAAATTATGTAAATATTATCAATATAACTCAATATATAATTAAAATACAGTGATATAGTAAAAAGTGATTTTCACATAAAATGATAAGAGGGATTGGAATAATAAAGAACAATTTAACACGTGATAACATGCAAGAGAGAAATTGAAACAAAAACCATAATTACATTAAATTTTGTAAAATAAAATTTAATTTAATAAAACCTAATAGATAAATCAAACAAATCACCCATTCTGTTTGATTATAAAACCAAATAGGTAAATCAAAATGAAATCCCCCTTTTTTATAAACAAGAAAAACAACAACTATTAATTTTATTTAAAAAAATGAATCATAATAACTAATTTTACCATTTTCTAATTTAATCAAGTGAATAATAATAATAACTCCCCCTAAAATTTATTTTATAATCAGAATATAAAGCACGTGCAAGAAATAATAAATAAAATAGGTAAATATCACCACAAAATAATACATAATTAGATAAAATAGATCCCCCGTAGTACAATTTTTAGTGCATAAAAAACCAAAATTTTAAAACTCCATCTACCTCAATTAAATTAGACATTTATTGATATATAATCCACCATTTGATTAACCAACACATCACATACGAAATATTTTTTCAAAAAATCCAACATTTCTTTTTGAATCTATGCTATTTTGGGTCCAATTTGGTAAGTAACAACCTTTTTCTATTCCCAGGAATTATTAAAACATTTATTACATGGTAAATGAAATGATAATTCTTATATATTGACATATTGGTAATATTAATTGATTTAGAGAACATTAGATAAAATTTATTATCATAATTCTATTGTAGATGACATTTGAAATATGTGATTGTTGAAATATTCCCTGTAGAACATTTAATAAAACCAGTATGGTATATATTTGTAATTTTATTACAATAACCAAAATTAGATTTATCTCTATTTTGTTTAATCATAGATATCATATTATCATATTTTTATATTCCTTGAACAAAAGTAGATAACATTTATTTTAAATTATCAATTTCATTTTTCAAATTTAAATTTTATTTCTGAACATATGAAGATTATCACATAATTTTTCTTTTGTAGATGAATAAAATTTTGATAAATTGTGGTTCTTATTTGAACATTTGGAAATAATTTTTTATAAAATTACTCTTATCATTTTATTTATTAATCACTGAAATATAATTTTTTATTTTCTAGTTTTTTCAAATAATATTTTTATTTTCATTAGAAACATTCTTATAATCCTTCGTTAAAATGTCATATATTTATCTATATTTGCATTTCCACTTGAAATTAATAACATAAATCACTTAATTATTTAACATTATAATTTAAATAATCTTAACTAGAAATGGATTTAGAATTAGAATCATTATTATATAAATTACAATTCTAATTTTTTTCAATTAAACACAAACCAACTTGCTTTATTTTATCATCAAAAGTATTTGTTACCTGGTAATATTTTCCTATCCGGTAAAGGTTATTATCCTCATTTTCACATCCTAGTTCTTTTCTAGAGTTTGATTCTTTTGTAAAGCTCCAATCAACATGGTAAGCATGTTTTATTTACTTTTTTTACTTCTTATCATGGCCTTCTAGTGTTATCATTGGACCCTAATATTTGGTATATCTCAGTTTCCGGCATTCATAACATATAATTATAGATTTTATTTTCATATATTTTCATTTGAAATAGTTATTTTATTTCTCGATTTTCTCTCAATACTTTTTGGTAGTATTTTTTATTATTTTAATTCATTTAGTAACTTGACTTAGATCATGTTCTGGCTCTGATAAATACAAATATGAGGAATCACTAGTTATAATTCTAAAAAATATTTATTTCTTTAATGTGTACTTTTTTAATGCCGATACTTTGGTAAGGATCGAAGTATTATTTCAATCAATACTATATTATTTGTGGATTTATCAAGTGTGTCCATGATGTTGATGATAGTTTTGAATATTTTGAACATATCATTCTCATAGTCATGGTAAGACATTCAATTTTCCTAAAATTCTTCCATGTGAATTCCAAGATTAGTTCTCTTCAATTTTATATGTTCCGTGATGAGCGAAAATTAAAGTACTTCAAATTTCAGAATAATTTTTAGGAGATGATATATAAAAATAAACACTTCTACTAAGAGATCACTAAAGATAGATCATAACATTATAATTCAAGAAATATTTAGAATCCTTTTTCCAGTTATTGTTTCAAGTTTTACTTTATGAATTTTATAAGTTTTACCCCTGGTAGTACTATATTCAATACATATATTTTTCCAAAATACCTAAATTATTCGTTTCCAATATTCTTAATCAATTCCATTGAAATGGGGTGATCTAAATAGACTCATTAAAAGAATCTCTTGAGTTTCCATCCCTAAAATATATCTTTCCTTAGTTTTGTTTAGGACTAAGATATAAGTTAGCTCAAATAATAAAATAATAATAAACAATGATAAAAAAAATTACTCTAAGGAAAATCTATAATACCAATTGATGGTAGAGAAATACGATATAGTAGGACATATGATTCCTAAAGGTGGTTATACTTTAATACCAATAGATAATATTGTGGAAAATAAAAACAAGAAAAAATTATCCTTAAGCATGGTCAGCCTCAAATACCAAAATTTAGGTTTCAGTGACATAAGGACAAAGGTCTACTGGGGGTGGTCAATATTCCATTATTAAAAATATCAAAGTTTTAAAAAATATTCTAGTTAATTTATTTTTATTTTAATTAACATATTAAATTAGAAGTAGAAAATATAATGAAATATAACACAAATAATTCTATATTTTTTTAGTCTAAAAGACTTATCCTAGTCTTAAAACCCCAAGAAAAGTATTATGAAACCCACTTAGAAAAGAGATAGATAATTTTACATGGGAGAAATATAAACCAAGACTTTTACATCAGAGAAATAAGAACCCAAGACTTTATGTGGAGCATCCCCAAACATAAGAACATAGCCTTCTTCGGGAGTAGACAGAAACCATGCCTTATATTAGAGTATCACCAACCTAAGTTTTCTGATCTTTATTCAGGTTTGTATAATGAAGGAATACATTTTATAAGTAGTATAACACATCGTAGAAATGATTTAAGTAAATACCTCAACCCACACAGAAAACATAGAACATATAATACAATTAAATAGAAGCATAAATAATTTTTGGTGATAAAATAGTTGACGCAAGATCTTTCGAATGTTGTATACAGTATACTCCGAGTGTTCCAATAGTGGTGTATATCATCTCTTCTAGGTGATGTGTAATTCAAAGAAGAATTTTTCCTTAATTGAGATTTTATCACAGAAGATGTAAACGATTGAGCATAGGATCACTTAAACATCATAAGAGTATGAATGTATGAGATTGTAGTATTTGTGGTATGTCAGTTCCAAAAATCCTTCACTCCTTTTAATAGAAATTTTAATATCTTACAAATCAATCTCCAACTGGATAAAATAATTCAAATTCAAATTAAAAAATTATTAATAGAGAGATAAAGTATCATCCAGAATAATCATAACAATAATTTTTTTAATTAAAAAACTAATAAATGATTCGTACCAACATGAATTACCCCTTAAATAAGTCATATATACTACATAACAATCAGTCAAAGTAATTAAATAAATATTTTAAGGAAATTTGACGGTTTAAATTTCAAACGACTTTCCAATTCTATGCAGTGCATATTAATTTAAAACAAAATTATAGTCCATTAAATTATATAAAATATGATTGAATAATTTTCGTGTTATTTAATATTCAATTAGAAAATAATAATTCAATGTAATAAATCAAAAATATAATGAATTAAAAAAACTAAATATATTCTTCCAAGGTATAGATGAATATGGAATAAAATAAATACTATATTAAAACAAATAAAAATATATTATAAATATTTCACATGGTTTTTATATTATATATATTAAGTTTATAAATTAATAAAATAATTAAAATTACGATAATAAGTATTTCGTTAACCATATTATAAAAAATTATGAAAAAGAAGATCTTTTGTGGAATTCTATATTGAAGAAATAAATAAGTAAATTATATTATTGACCATGTATTCATAAAGCACTTGCGGTCAGTATACATAACATTCCATCATAACATGCGGTTTTTTGTCTTATGGTAAGCATACTGACCATGTGAATAATAGATCCTATAGTATTAAACATTCCAAGAGGCTGTATATTATCTTTACCCATGAAGTGCGAGGAAATATTCCATTTTAAATACCGAAATCAAGCCTCATTATAACCACTGTAAATATGTGAAAAAAATGAGATGTTGAAGATACCAAATTCTAAAACAGAGAAAACGGTTATGGAAAATTAATTAGGTAAGACATTAAAAAGACACTTCATACGATTCTTCATGTAGGTGAACCCACCGATGAGGTGAGGTGTCGAGGAAGAGACATGGTGACATACAGAAATTATTGAATAAAAATCACTATCACTATCCACTGATGTAGTTACTTTATTGGATTGTCATTAAGGGTTTTAGTCTCATGGTATGTTATCAATTTAAAAAACATGGTATGGTATTTAGTGTCGTGGTAGGTAGAGAATTATACTCCTAGTGAGGTGATTTAGAAGAGGAAACTAGAAAAACCTATAAAATTTGATAAAAACACTTTATCAAATTTTTAGACCAAATAACATTAGAATTATCAGTTTATGAATAAATATTAAATATAGATAATATTTATATCATCCTAAGATATTAAATAAAAAATTAATCTCTATTATATATTATGATCTATCACCAAAATAAAAAGGAAAACATGACTTGAAAACTGTAGAAATAATGAAGAAACTATATCAGAAATTCATCAAATTTTAGTGGTATGTAGACAACATTTTTTGAGATTTATTAATTTGAATGAAATGTATAAACACATATTATATTTCTAAATAAAAAAAAATTTGTGCGATTTGGATGTATATTGGGAGAGATATCAATGAAATAAAAAATATTTTGAATTTTGGTAATTCTAGAATTTCATAATTGTTTTATAAACTTCAATAATTTCTTAGACCATTATAACAACAATTTAAGACTACCATTTATTCAAATAAAATACAGATAAACATATTATCTATCCCAAAACATACGTTTCAGAAGAATATGACTTATATAAATCATGTTATAATTAAATAATCATATAAAACTATGAAAGAGAACTGAAAATCATTCTTCAACTAAAAATCACGGATCATGTTTAGACTAAATTGCTAACATGCTATAGATTGATTAGACTTCATCATAGTTGAATAAAAGTAAGATAAATGTATCATATTTCATATGAGAAATAAATTATGAAAATATAATCATTATACCTCATGATATAATTAAAATTCTATGATTTTGAAAAAACATTTAATATAAAATGATAATAGGGTTTTGTATAAAAAAATAATTTAAAACATTATATCATTCAAGATTCAAATTATAATAAAATAATTATTATTGTTAGTGTTATAAAACAATATTGAATAATAAAATACATGTTCGCATGAAATAATATGAAAATATATACATATGGTTTACACATGAATATATAATGAATTACTTGGTGGCCAATAAATTAGAAATGATAATAAAAACCATTTGAAAATCGAGAGTATCTATTTTCTAAATATACATTTTTTTGTGTAAAAAAACTTGTTTCATATCAAATTATTAAATAAAAAAAATTGGATGGTTTTAATGAAATTTATATTTTATATATTCTATAAAATACATAACATTTATCTTATGTTCTTTCTAGACAAATGATAATAAATCCAATTTTACTCTTAAATACTATATTTTCCAAAACAAAGAAGTTTTTTCACCTTTTGTGAACTTATTTTAAAATTATTTTTGACACATTTAGAAACATTAATTGAAAAAACTAAATTATGTTTTGAAATCATCATGAAAAAATTATCATTGGATAATGTTTTGAGAATTTTCTATGAAGACAACTTTCGATAAATAATGAAAAATTATAGTTTTTATTAAGAATTATCATTTACTTTAAAGAATATAAATACATTAATTATTTTAATATTTTTTTAATTATAAAATTAGATCAATTGTATATCTACTAATCTAAGTTAGGTCATTATAAACAATTTCCTATTAACTTTTGATATGGTTTTTTTAATCTTTTGAACGTTTTATCTTTAGAAAACCGCTTTCTCATCACAAATGTCAGATTAATTTTAAATTACATTTTATACTTATTTGAATCGAATTTAGAATATGGATTAAATATTTGGAATCATAAAAATTTATATTATCTAATAAGTTCAACTTAATTTTTTAGGATAATGAATAGTAAAAATAAAAAAATTATTCACTACGGTTAAGGTAAATATTGGTTTACTAGGCAGTTACACTAAAAATATAAGTGTTACAAATGACTAGAAACATATTAAAATCCCATTTTATGACAATATTTAGACCCTATATATTCTATTATATAGAGTGAAACATTATTGAGTCTTTTCACATGTGAAAAATGAGGCCATTCCTTTTTCTATTCAAAAATTACAAGTGTGTCACTCACCTCACTTATAAAAGGCCACCCATATATTCTCTTCTACACAATTTAAAAACTCATTGTTTCAGAAAATGCATACCCAAATAAATTCTTTAATTCCATCCTATCATCCTATAATCCTTAGTTTGGTCTGAAACCTAACTTAAGAAGTCTTTTTGGAGAAAACTGAAAGAATTTGTCTGAAGAAGAGGTAACATCTCTAATTGGGAATTTTATTTTATTTCATCATATGAATCCTTAATTTTTTATTAAATCATGATGTTAAAATCACCTAAATATATTAAATATACTGTGATATTTTTAATTTAAGGTAATTACATAAAACAATTTCATATTCTATCAAGTGGTATACAAAATCATCATTCATGTGTATGGAAGACTACCGCCTTGCAGACTAATGTTATTCATTTTCCATCACCACCTATCATGACATTTTATAATGATGTATTAAATATTTATATATTAAATTTTTGATAATATTATACATTTGAAATTATTATATCACATATACCTTCATAGTTTCCATTCTGTGGGAAGATAATAACATCGCTTGTGCATACGGCAGAGTACCGCCTCACGAAGCAATGTGATTCATTCACACTTTACTTGTAAGTTTATATGGAATGTTTTAATGAAAATATGTGATATATATTTCATAAAAATGATTATATAATGGTGATTTATTATTTACCTTTCATTCTTTCAATCCTTCAAGAAAATGAAAAATACATCCATGTGGATGTACGACATACCGTCTCCATGAACATTGTATTTCATTATATTTATAACATATATAATGAATATATATTATTTTTATATCATGGATTAATTTTTTAGATTATGAAACCATGATATAATTAATAGGATAAAAACAAAAAATCAAAACATACACAAAAAACAAACAAGTTATTGGCTAAAAATTGACTTTAACCGAAAATTGTTAATAAAAAGTTAATAAAAAGTCACAATTAAATCATATATGGTATTATTTATATATGCATGGTTTTTAAAATATTAATAATAATAATATATTTATTTTACATGAGGTTTGAATGCGTATGAAAGAAGTTGAGACTTATGATAAAATATTACATGTCTCTCTTATATTTCTGAGACACATGAAAATTCACCACTTATTTATTATGTGTGGTGTATTTACTACAAATCTGAAATTTTATATCATGAATCATTATATTTTAGTTATATCTTAATTTTCCATTTATTTTATTCTTCATTAGTAATTATGATTCAAAAGAATACTAAAGCTGCAAGGGATTTTTCATGTCACTTTTATATCCATGAGATACATGCCACATTCACCACTTTCTTCTCATATGTGATGTATATATTTTCTATGATTTTATTTAACATTTATAATCATGAAAATTATTGGGATTCAAATATCCATTTATGTATACCTCTTTCCCAAGGTTTACAATTGAAATGAATCCTAAGTAGTAAGGGATTTTTGTCCCAATTTTCCTTCCTTGAGACATATGTCATGTTATGCATATATCTTCGTTTATAAGGTGTATATACAGCGACATTGACATTTAATATCATAAATATACTTATTTATATGATACTTTAAGTTTCATTTGATGTAATTATTTCATGGGTCGTACGATTCAATGTTACCAAAGTGGTAAGAGTATCACGATACAATCTCATTATTTATGAGGATTTTTTTATGATTATTTTTCCGATGATGAAATATTATTATCAATATATCAAGAAAAAAATTAATTTTATTTTCGTAAGGTTATGAAATTAGAATATATTTTTTACCATCATTTATCTCCCTTTTTGAACTCAAGATATCAAAATAACATTTTTAAGAACAACTATCATTATTTTTCTCTTCGATCGAAAACCCTCTTTATACCGAAATCGTGTTTTCTAAAAAATTCATTTCTTTTAAAATTATCCAAATTATTTATTAAATAAAATTTTACCCATTTTTTAATTTTTATTTTTTTTATATTAATCCTCACGTCGTTTTCCAAACTATTCCCATTTTATTTTTCCAAACTATTAATCCTCAATAATGTTTTTAATGACTTTTCAATCTTTTTTATACGTTTACAAGGTTATTTTCAATGAAAAGGATTTTTAAAACGTTTTTTGTTTTAAAAATTTTATTAAGTGGGAAGGATATATTCCTCGATAAATGTTTTAAAATATTTTTAAATATTTGTTTATATTTTTTCATAAATATTTTCAACGAAATAAATTTTCAAATTTTTTTATGTTTTAAAAATGTTGTTTTTCAAAGAATAAAGTATGTTTTACTCGAGAAATGTTTTAAATGATTATTAAATATTCAATTATATGTTTACAATGTTACATTAAAATAAAAGGAGTTCAAAAATATATTATTAATATTTAACTGTAAAATAAAATTTTCGTAGAAAAGTTTTTTTCGTTAAGAATTTTTTTAACAGATCTTTCAAAATCATTTTTTACCAAAGATGACAACCTTTTATGATACCTAAAACATACTGGGGATATGAGCCAAGGATACCATTATTATTATTTCCCTGAATTCTCTATATTTATAATGAAAATATGTTTATGAGACTTATTTCTGTACCATGGTTTATACGATGAGAATATAATTAGGAAACATTTTTCTTTTCACTAGTTATGCTATAATGAAATGATTATGAAACATATCTCTTTTACACCGGTTATGATTTGATAAAATGTTTAAAAAACCAATTTTAGATCAAGTGTTATGATTTGATTAATGTTATATGATCATTTTTCACACATACATATGATTTGTATTATGTGATGGGTGATACTTATATATCCGTCCAATGCATTAGGTAAATATTTATATCTCTTTGGATAAACAAGACCAGAATGGGGAGTGAACATAGTTTAGATATGTGATATTTCCACTATGATGGTCTTGGGTGTAAACCATGACTATTATTATTGTTTGGGGAGTGAAATCATTCACAAATGTTATCCTAGATAGTTATCCTTGACTACTATGTAAATAGTATTCTATTATTTTCTATTTTCCACGATTCTATATCTTATGGAATTGTTATGCTCTCATAGATCATATTATTATTTTTACCATATTATCCATGTCTTATGACCTTCCAATCCCTATTCCATGACCCAAGATTATTAAATTTTATATATAGGGTTTGTTTTTCAAATGTTATACTCATGTTATCATACCATTATGCTCATGTTATTCTTTTGTTTCTCCCTTTTTTTAGCATTGATGATTATCTCAAATCACATGTTATTATGTTTCATTTCCCAAGGTTTTGAATAAATGTTTTAATTAGGGTATGTTTGTGAAGAGAACCAAATGGTTAGATATTTATGTGTTGTGTTGAATATATTTCACTAAATTATAATATTTTGTACCTTGTATCTAATGTCACTATAACTTTATCATCCTCAAGCGTGTGATTGTGTAGTGTAATGAATATTTATATAAAAATATATGTCATATATGTATGAAAATCCTAGGATACTATATATCTCACTCCCATTAGTTTAGGTATCTCATTAGGTAAATCATCACATTTCATATCACAATGGTTATTGGCACAGTGTCTCCTATTTCAAGCCATTAACTAAAATAAAGGAAAACCTAATTAGGGATAGGAATACTCAAACTAATGCTCAAATAAAATTCAACACTACGAATATAGAAGGAATATATCATAAATGACACAGAAATTCTGACTTATGAGTCTCTAGGTTTCAATATATGCTATCCATATTATGTTTTCATATTAGGTTTTCTAACCAAACACTCTATTAAAGTCCTCCATTATTGTTTATAAAGAGTTTCGAAATTTTACAAAGCATACCGATCGGCAGTGCCAAACCAAGTGCATATTAAGGCCTATTTTTTATTCACCATGTGACTATATATCAAATACAAAATCATAACATTTGGGGTTATTACATATAGGTATAACTATTCAATATCTACATGAACTTGTAGTATATATACATGGATATAATTTCATATAAATTACTCTCTATAAATCACCAAAATTTTAGTATATTTTCTGATACTTAACCATATCACATATGTCTTTAAAAATATATTCATATGATAATACTAAAATATAACTATTATTTACCATGATACAATCTAGAGTGGCCTAATCCTATTACACATATTATTACATGGTTTTCAATATAAATATCCAATAAACAGAACCCAAAGATCAAGATGCCTATTGTATTTGGAAGAATAAATTTATAATATATAAAAGTGAAACTAAAATTAAATATCTTTATTTTAATCTCCATGATGATATCCTAAATACATTTGATCTAAAAAACATTATAGGATAACCTGGGGATTACATAGAAAAATTGGGGAGCTATAAATCTCAGTAAGGGAATAAAAATGATAATGGATAATATCAAATGAGTCCAAAGGTGTAACATTATATCATAAAATAATAGGATTGTGAATAATAATTTAGAGTTCTATCATAAATAAACTATTAATCATAAGATCATGGAAACATATGAATGTGGAAATAATTAAAAGATGAAATAGGTATAAGTCAAGGATAAACACCTAGACAACATCACATGGTGGACAAAGTTTCATCACAGATTTGGTTTACCCCATAGTCTCACATATATCATCTCATTAGACATTAAATTTCACCATTGAATTGGAGAACTATCCAGGTACACCTATCGTAATATGAACCTGATTATATGTGCCACAAATGGAAATCAAATATAAGGCACAAATATAAGAATTACCCAAGAAATGAAATGGGTTGCTTAATATTTTATCTTATCATGATCAATGAATATTTAATAAAGAATACAAATAGAATAATTAATTAAAAAAAATTCACATTAATTTATTATTAAATAATAATATGACCCAAATATGGTGTTAGTTTTAAAAAATTCATGAGAATGGGTAGAGAATTTGATATGAAAATGAACTTTAAAAATAATATTTTAAAAGAATTGGTCAAACGATTTTGAAGTAAAAAAGTATATGGTATTTTCATTGAAAAATAGATGTAAACCAGAATATATGACCCTAAATTATTCCTTTTTAAATAAATTCAAGAATAGGAATAATGGATTTAAAATAGTGTTAAATAAAATGTTTAATGGATAGAGAGGTTCCCTTAATCGGGTTTGATTTTAAATATGGTATTGGAAAATGGGATTAAGTCATGTATATCCCCATAAAAGAAAGGTATAATCGGATATGTATATACTTAATGAAAATATATGCATAATCTATATTCATTATATAACATAAAAATGATAAAATTTGAGTTTGAGAAAGAAAGGTCAAAACCAAAAGAAAAAAAATAGTTTGGGGAGATCTATTACTTTATGTCCAGAATCATTCTGTACATTCCCTTAAAATCATGACTAATAAAATTAAATTAATTAATTAAATTACCCAAATTACTTTTTCTAAATATATATTTTATTTAATATAATTATATTTTACTCATTCACAACTATTTCAATGATATAGAATGTTAATTTGTATTTGTTTTGAGAGACTTTGTTTCACAGTTCTAAGGTTAGATCACTTAAAGAAAATTATTGAATTTATTGTAAAATGGGTCAAAAAATATACAAGTTAAAGTAAAATAAATTCATTTCATTATGTAAATTTTAATATTTTCAAATACCCATATTCTATCGTATTTCACTATACACAAAAAATTCAAATACTTTAGAAAAATGCCAAAAGTTAACCATAACCATTTATTTAAATTTAGATTTTAAAAATTAAGTATAATTTATGAAAACAATTTTATAAATATGTGAAATTTAATTTTTAAATAAAATCATTATGTATATTAAAAATACTAATTTTAATATTAATATTAATTTTCAAACCCTTTAAAAAAATACTCGTAGTCTAATTAAAATATATTATTTTTTAATACAACTTAATAAAAATTTAAGGACTCATTATGTAAAAAATGTTTCTTTATTTCATAATATTTTTTATAAAAATGAAAATAAAACATATAAGTTTACAAAAATACAAAAAATTATTTTATCCTTCTAAAATATTTATTTACTTGTATCATGACATAAATATTTCTTATTTTTCTTTTATAATATGATCAAATATTATTTTAAACTTTGATATGTGAAGGAACTATTCTAATATTCATGTTTCTCTATCTAAAAGTTTGATTACTATTTCAGTAGTCAAATTTAAATTAAACAATTCAGATTACAATTCTAATAGTTTGATTTGTAAAAGTTATAAGGTTTCCCTCTTCCAATAAATACCTCATATTTCATTCATTCTTCAATGAATTCTATTTTCACTCAAATATATATATATATATTAATTTTGAAATTAATAATGAAATAATAATATTAAAAATCATTTCAAAAGTGTTTCTTGTGAGTGCACTTATTATAAGGGGTCGAGAATATCCATGTTTTCCTATTAATGTTATCTTATTTTATTTTTTTCCCATTGCAATAATATAAATTATTATAGCTATATTTATTATCTAAATGTGATAGTCAAATTATTATATTAAATTTATATTGGTCCTATCATGTGGTGAATGTGCCTTATTTAGTACCACATTAATAATTATAAAAACAGTATATAATTACAAGGAAACTGACATTAAAAAAATCTAGTTTGATACACTGTATAATAGAAATTATAGTGTGAAATATTAATCTTGTATCGTGGATTCGAAAATCATTCCAAGAATCCCTACAACATTAAAAATGTTCAAATCAAAAACAATTTAAAGGAAATGATTTCAAATGAATCATTAAATATCATGAATAATGATATAATCATTATACAAAATATTAAAGGGTAACGAGATACACCATTACAAATAAAACATGGTGTTTCATAATAATATGCCTCAAGAAATTATATTTGAGAAAGAAATATATTATCTTAATTCATGACTTCTTCCAAAGAGATTAAATCTTATTTATAAAAAAATAAAATTTTTAATCACCTATTTTATACCCATATTCATGTATATAACCTTTTATAATTTTTATTATTATTATATACATTAATATTATTAAGTTATTATCTATTTTCAATATCGGTTGTCAGTTATTATAATCATTTGGAACTAGTTTCCTAATAAAATTATTAATCTTTATTATTCTCAAAAATATATTAATTACTAGGTAATTATATTTATTTACAATTATTTTATCTCATTTCTTAGTGTTTTAGTTATGTTTCATTAAAATTGATTCAGTGTTGGATTATTTCAATAATTTTAGTGAATGAAGATGGTATTTTATTAAAAAGTGAAAAACATAATATAACCTTCATAGAACTATAAAAAATAAATTTTTATTATATAATTATAATAATTTTCTGATTTATGTTATAACATTCATTCCTGATAGATTTTTATAGAATAGTTCATATAGTTGGTTAAACCGACCCAAAAAAGAACAAGCTTTAACGCGACAAGTGAGTATCGTTAAGGAAGTGATTAATATCATTATAATAAAATAATAATTATATTATTTAGATTTTGTTTTTTTATAATAATATTTTATGTTTTTTGTATAAATAATGAAAATCAATATGAAAAAATTGTTATTTCAGGCTAGAAGTTGTCCACACAATACCAAGTTAATATCTTCATTTCACAACTAATGAAAAGGATTGAAAGTGTTTTATAATTTTTTATTTAAAACAATAATTATATTATATAAATATATTATTAATCAATTTTATAATTATAAACATTTGATATATCATGCGAAAAAAAATATAGGCCATTCTTTCATTGAGGTGGTAGTCTGAAAAAACAAAAGATCATCTTTATTTTGTTTTTTAAGTGGATGGAAAGGAATAAATAATGTTTTTCAATTAATATAATATCAATTAATTATAATGATGATACTTACTTTATTATATTACTGTGGTTATGATTTTTTATTATTTAAAATAATAAGAATAAATTGTTATTATGTAATACTCTACTTAGGGCTTTGCACATTCTATTGAAAGTATCACTAAAAATGAATAGATTATAAAACATTATGATTAATTGGAGAATTAATATATAAAATAGAATAATAGGGGTTGTAAATTGGGTGTTTTATCAATAATAAATCTAATGGGATATGTAAATTTGTGATGGTGGAAGAGATCCACTTTTTAAGTATAGAAAATGACACTTTCATGAACACTTGTTATTTTTCAACAATGTAATGACATTTTTCAAGGTTATATGGCTAAAAAAGTTATAAATAATATAGTTTTTGGTGATATTTAGTTGATAAATTTTCAACGAATTATTTTCACAAAATTTTTTAAACATGTTTCCCCTCATTTACCGTTATGTTTTTATATTTTTACCATTTTCGTTCTTACCAACGTTAATAGTTTTTAATTAAATAACTTATGTTTTAATACAAAATATAAAATAAACCTACGGAAAAAATTATATTTTTTATCCTAAATTTAATATATATTTAATATAATTCAATTTTGAAATAAAACAAAATTAAATTTTAAATTAAAACATTTTAAAAAAATAATAGTTTTTTGAAAAAATATGTTTTAACCATTCTATGTTCTTATTATTATTTTTAATTGATTACCAATTTGTTTTATATTAATATAATTATATATGTTTTTAATAATCATATTAGATTCATTATTTTAACTATATAAATTTAATTCATTAAATAAAAAATACACAATATTAATAAATCAAATCTTTAAAAATAACTGTTTCACCATTATCACTATATTTAACTTTAATATTAGTAATATCATTTTTATGCCATAAAATGAAAGTTAAATTATTAAGTAATATGAAAATTCTAATATAAAATATGAAATCAATTTTTTTATTTAATTTATAGAAGTTATGAATCTATTTTTTAATTTAAGAGAATAAAAAAAATTAGATAAAAATATTAATTATGTTTTCAAAACATTACACATGGGTATAACAAATTAAACATAATATATCATAAATGATTTATTTAATTTATAAAAATATATATTTAATATATGAAATGTTTCAAAAATTTATATTTCATTATTGTATTATAATAATTTCATAAAAACGATGGTTTTAGAAAAATTTGTATTTCTAATTATTCACATAAAAATAAATTATATTAAAAATAATCTTTAAAAGTCACCAAAATATAATTTTTTTTATGTGTAATTAAAAAATAACGTTCATTTTGTGAAATTAAAATAATAAATTTTATAAATTTTAAATTTAAATGAAAATTAAATATATAAAGAAAAAACTACTTTTATTCCAAAATTAAAGTTTAAAAATTTTAGTGTAGTTATTACTATATTGAATGAATTTATTATTTATGACAACAATTTATTTTACTAAAGGTTGTTTAATTCTTAAATCTTCTTAATAATACCCCTTTAAGGTGTTGTGACTTGTTTTAGTCTGGTGTTACGTATAGAGAAAGCTATCGAACATAATATTAATTTAGAGGATATATATATATATATATCTCTGTGTGTGTGTGTTACAAAGCCTTAGGGAAATGAATTCCCCTTCCCCCTTAAATAAATTTCAACCCCACAAATTTTTTCCCCTACTTCATTAAATAAATTTTATTTTTCATTATATAGTAAGTACTTGAGATGTAACATATAATGAAATATCAATCCTAAAAACATGGGTGAGTCTAGGATAATAATATTTTCCTTCATAATATCCATATATTAAAACCATTTATGAAAATTAGGCTTCATTAATTGAATATTGGCTTAGGTCTATGAATTTAATAGAGGAAAGAAGATGAAAACTTTGGAAAAACACCAAGCATGAGCACTTACCAAGGAACCATGGGTAGAGGAAGCATATTGATAAATTTAGTAAATGGTTAGAACTATAATGTTGGGAATAAGTGAAATAGGGACACATATTTCCAATGTTGAATAATGCCTCAGAATCATAAGGCAGGATCAGTTAATCAACCACCTAAACCCAAGAGTAATCCATGATTTTTAGTGTAGTTCTTTGGATCATATCAAGATATATTGTAATGAAGAACCTAGGGCATGATATAATTGCAACTAGATAGGGGAATCTGCAATGCTATTATCACAGTTCACCATCTTTGGGTGCTATGAACACATTTCATATTTCATAAATGTTGTATGGTTTGATATGTTGATATAATTAGAATAATTTTCCTTAGTAAAATCAATAAATCCATGATGACTCTATGAATACCATGACTCCTAAATCTGTGTAATACCAATAGGTTAATAATGAACAAATTGAAACAAATAAGAAATATTTTGGAGATGATAAAGTGAGGATGGGTGACCAATGGGAACAATCAATTGTGAGAGGTAAGAATCTTTGGAATTCTATCCTAACTCTGGTTTTGTTTGATACAGGTGCATCCCATTTGTTATTTATTCTTGTTTTTTTGATCTTATGGTATTGCATGTTGATATGGTGTCTTCTTTTTTGAAACATTAAACTCCTCTTGATTAAAGAGTATGTTGAGACTTTTTGGGAACATCATATTCTATAACTATTGACAGAGATAAACTGATTTGGGATTTATTTATACTTGAGATGGAAATATATGAAGTAATCCTCGGATTGAATTGGTTGGCTATGTTCAAAGCTCACATCGATTGTTATACCCGAAGGGTTAGTTTTAGAACTGATGATGGGGTCAACCATCTCTTTAAAAGTGACCAAAATGTAAAGGAAGGTGAAGAAGGATTGTTAGCAACATTAATTGTTATTATCTCATAATAGGTGGAAGATTGGACCTTTGAATCAATAGATGAGTTTAGAGATATTGGGTTTCCTAAAATCAGTGTTCAATTTTTGGATGTTTTTATAATAACTTCTCAGTATTTCCTCACAAAGGTTTGGTGAAGCTTATGATTGATCTATTTTCAAGGTTCAGTCCTATCATAGTTTTGTATTATTTTACGGAACAAAATGAATTATGTAATCAAATATTTAGTTGAATAAATTGGAGTGAATATGTATTATTATTCCTAGTACATATCTGTTGATGGCACCAGTTTGTTTTTGTAAAAAAGGTGGATGAAACTCTTCATATTTTTGTAGATAATAATAAGCATAACCAATTTAGGATAAAGAATCAGTATCCTCTAATGGACATTGATGATCTGTTTGATAATTTTTGTGGAGATAAATGGTTCTCTAAATTTGAACTATGTTCAGGATATCACCAATTGCGGGTTCGGAACGAGGATATTCCAATGAAAACATTCATGAGTAGATATGTCCATTATGAGTATGTGGTTACACCGCTGAGTCTTATGAATTCACCAACAATATTTATTGAGTTGATGATATAAATATTTAAAAGTTATTTGGATTATTTTTTGGTAGTGTTTGGGGATGATAGATTTGTTTATTTTAGGATAATGATTGAGAATCATATACACTTGGTGATAGTGTTGGGTATCTTGTGAGATGACAATTTATATTCCAAAAAATTAATTGTTTTATTTTTTTCATACAGATGTAAATTTATTTGGACATGTTATCTTTGAAAGATTTTTTATTATGGATCTATAAAATTTAGGGGTTTTGAAATCTTGGAAATTGCTGAAGAATGTATTTGAGATACATAGTTTTTTTAAGAATATAAGGTTATTATCGACATTTTTTCATGAATTTTCACGAACAAATTCACCAATGAAAAAATTTAAAAGGAAAGGTGTTTTATATCAATGGAATGATGAATTTTAGAATGATTTTATAGAGTTTAATGTATGTCTTACATGATAAATGAACTTTATATTTCCATAATCATTATATTGTTTTTTGGTGTATTGTGATGCTCCAGGATATGGGGTTGGATGTGTTCTCATGAATGGATCATATTTTTTTAAGTCTCATGGAACTTATAGTTTCAAGAGAATAACTAGCCAACACATTATTTGGAATTATCATTTTTTGTAAATTATTTAAATACATGACATCATTTCCAATTTTTATTGGAAATTTATTGTGTTTATAGATCATAAGTGTTTGAAACAAATTTTCACACACAGAGATTTGAACGCAAGATAAAGTTTATTGTTGGAGTACCTTCAAATGATCAACACTGAATTGATGTACACACAAGGTATATGCGATTTTGTGGTGGATGTGTTATGAAGTAATTTGTATAGTTAGTTGAAAAAATAATATTTGAATCAATGGAAGTTAATGTTGGTGATAATAGACATGCACATTTAATGTGAACACCTTGGTGGTGTTGTGATTTTCTATCCAGTTAATTTTATTTCCTAATTTGTTTGAAAAGGTTAAAGAGGCACAAGCATCTGATTCTAAATGTGTTTCTATGATGTCAAAACTCAATAGTTAGGAGACCATTGAGGGATGAAAAGTATATGGGAGTTCAGTTTTGTGGTTTTGAGTTCATATGTTCGTACCTAGGGAATGTTATTAATAACCTATTCATGATTACCATCATTTGAGATGGGATTGTCGTGCAAGAATGTAAAAGATGTATAACGAAATGAAAGTGCAATTTTTGTGGGCGATCATGAATAGAAAAGGCTCTGGGTTTGTTCTGAGATGCATTATATATCAATAAGTTAAGTTAGATCCTAAGTGGGTATGTTTCTATCATTACCTTTCCCAATTTTTATATAGGATCAGATAGCTATGGATTTTGTAATAGGTCTGCTAAGGACAATTTAGAAACATGATGACAAAGAGGTGATAGTAGATCATATCACAAAATCATTCCATTTCATTCATACTCATGAATCTCCAGAAATAAAAAACTTTTCAAAAGTCAATATCTTAGAAGTGAAGAGGAGTGGCGAATTAGTTTCGATAGTTTTAGATCAAGATCCTAGGTTTATGTGTCATTTCTATAAATCCATACAATAAGACCTTAGGACTGTATCAACGATGACCTTGAAATATCATCCTTAGATAGATGGGAAATCCAAAAGGAATATAAAAATATTGTAATCCATGATTTGTACCTGTGTAATCAATTTTTTTGGCTCATGGGAGGAGAACAAACCGTTAATAGAGTTCTCATATAAAGAAAGTCATCAAATCTTGATATATATGGATCCTTTGGAATAATTGTATGAGAATCCTTGTTATTATCGAATTTGTTGGCTTGGAATAGGCGAGAATTCACTGGATAGACCAAGACCTTTTCATGAGAAAATTGAGAATATTTAATTCAACAATAAGACAATGGATATGGATTAGAGTCTTCGTAAAGCATATGCAAATCATCATTGCCACACATATTTTCTTAAGTTTAGTGATCATGTGTTCTTAAAAATATCTGCAAGGAATTTTCTTCCTCATTTTGCGAAGTAGTGAAAGTTATATCCCTGATACATAATTCCTTTTGATATACTTGAATGGGTTGGTGAGGTGGTATATCAGTTTTCTTTTCTACCGAGGATTAGTTATGTGCATAATGTGTTTCGTGTATCTCAATTAAGAAGTATCATCCTAATCCAAAAAATGTGATTTGATGGGATGACCTTGATTTAGAGTTGGATGATACATTGGTTCATTTTCTATTAAGGATTATTGATAGGCAAGATAATGTATTTCATTTGAAAATCATTAGTTTAGTGTTGGTTGTATGGAAACATGTTCACATTCAGGAAGATATTTGAGAACATGAGAAATAAATGGTTAATAAATGGCCCAAAATATTTATGGACAATGTTGGTATTTTACATTCTGGGGATGGAAATTCCAATGGTGGGGAGAATTTAACAACCATAGTTTTAAATAATTAACCATTTATTTATGTATAAAATGTATATAAAGTCTATAGGTTCAGAGTTGGGAGGTTATTATGCTTTTTTATAGTGTTTGGGTTTTTTTTGGAGGTTCACAGTTTAAGAACATTTAGTAGAAACTGTGAATCCCCATATATGAATCCATGGAACTAAAACAATAGTCAATGGGTAGGTGCATGGTTAGGTGCATAATTTGACTAAACCATGAGGCCACCTGAGAGAAACCCTGTGGTGTGGAATATAGGGTTTTTGTATAGTTGGTTCCCCGTTTTCCTAACCATGTGAGGGGTGTTCGGTGGTAGTGGATAATGTATTGTTGGTACATTGTTTTCCAAACAGAGCACCATAACTGTGTGGCATTAAAAACATGTTCTATTTTTTTTGTGTGTTCAACTCGCTTAACCCCTTTTGTAACAACCATATTTTTTTGAATTTTTTTATTAATTTAATCTTTTCAATATTCTATATTTTACTAAACACTGAATATAGCTTGTTTTTTATGAAATAAATATGTTTGAAATACATTTCATAGAACACGCATTTAATCATTCACTAGATGCCAAAAAAATAGCTTTTAGTATATGAAGCACTATTTTTTGGCTTGTATTACACACAATGTCTAGTTTCTTTGATAGATTTCATTTTATACAAGACCTATTTTCACTAAACTATATTGTAATATTAATAAAATTATGAAAAAAATTATTATAATTATAACCTATCCACTTGAATGGTGGTCAGAAATATATTTATTGAGTTATGAAAATGTGGTTTACAGATTTATAAGAGTAGAATTATTTGGTGACCAATTAATAAGAAATAAAAATAAAACCCTTTTTAAAATAAGGAAAACTTTTTCTGGAAAACAATATTTATGAAGTCAAATAGATTTTACCTAAATAAATTAATTAAACCAATTTCGATAAATTATTTTAATGAATTATAAATATATTATATTCATTGAACTATTTAACTTTCATTTAATATATTTTCTAGAAAAGATATAAGAATAAATATAATTTTAGGCATCAAGATATATTTTTTTCTAAAATATAATTTTACCGCATTTTTGTGGTGAATATATTTTAAATATTTTTTTAAAAAATTTATAAATTTTATTTGAAAAAATAAAAACAATTTTTGATATGTGAATATAAAAATTTATATTAGGTGACTTTTTTTTATTTTTCTAAGAAGTCTCATTTTCCGATGAATAGTAAAAATAATGATTTTTAATTCGAAACTGTTCTTTGTCTCATTTATTTATAAAGCTAAATTAAAGTTTAATTTAGTTTTAAATTCTAATTACGCATTTTATAAATCAAGTAGTCCAATTTATTTCATTGGGACCAACTTCACATTGAAATTGTAAATAAAAACATTTTAATCTTTTGAACATTTTTAATTTAAAAACCTACCATCACATCTCGTCCGAATGATTAATATTAAATTAATTTCTGCTAATTATATGAAAATAATTTTTGAAAATGGATTCCATATTTTTTATCAAAATGATATATATTTTTTAATAAGGTTAACCTTTTTTGACCTAAAATATTATTGAAATCAGTTAAAATTAATTATAGAAATTAATGTAAAAAACATATTACTTAGTGGTTAAACAATAAAATTAAGGGGTGTAAATGGACATAAAATTGTCGACAACCCATTGTATAACCTTATATTTACCATAAACCTTATTTTATCTAATTTTTTTTGTCATGGAATCCAATTGGTAGGTAAAAATGTGGGGAGTACACAATTATTTTCAAAAATACCAAGTGTCTCCTCTCACCCACTTATAAAAGAGAGCTCACCCCTCACTTATTCTCCCATCCCAAAAACTTTGGCTCATTTAGATTTATTAAAAATAATCTCACAAATTCTATAAATTCAACCTAGAAGCCTCACATTAGGCATAATTCCAACCAAGAAATACCATTGGTGAAAACCAAAAGGAGTTACCCAAAGAAGAGGTAACCTCCTTCAACAAGCACTTCATTTTTTATTTCTGTATCCACCCCTAAATTTGTATTGTTACATGATTATATAATAAATGTAAAATAATAAACATACTCATATTTTTTTATGTTATGTTTTTCCCTATACTCATATACACATCCATCAAATGGGATATGTAATCATCATGTGTATGCGGACTACCACCTCACAAACTAACATCATCTGCTCTTCCATTACCCCATCCCATGGTTGGGAGTAATGATGGAATTTATTTTTTATATGAAACATATATATTTATTATGTCTTTATTCTTTTTAATTAATATTTAACACATATTTTCATTCAATTATTTTTTTTGGAATATAATAACTTCATTTTTGGACGTATGGACTTCCCCTTCCTCAATGCGACGTGATTCATTAAAACTTTACATGGAATGTATTAAGGATGGTTTTAATAAATATATGTGATACATGTAAAATAATAATTCATCTAGAACTATATTATATTTATATTATTTACTTTTATTTCCTTAAAATATGACATGAAAATGGAAACAGTGTTCATGCATACGTATGACCTACCATCACCATGAACGATGTATTTAATTTTGTAGTTCTATCTTTTATAGATTATGTTAAATAAATATATAATAAATATATATGTTTTTTATATCATGTTAAAAATTCTTGAAATAATTTAATCATGATATAAGTAATATGATCAAGAATAAAAACGCAAAACATATTTGAGAAACCAAGTGGTTATTACTCCAAATATAACTTTAACAAGAAATTGTTAATCAATAAGTAATATAAAGTCATAATAAAATAAAATAATTTTTGATATAAAATAATATGGTTCTTTGGTATTTTTTATAATACATATATTTATTATACAGTAGTTTTTAACATTTATTAAGGAATTCAATACTTAAGGTAAGGGAATTTTATCTTAACTTTTTACAAATGTGACATACATGCCTTACTCACCACATGATTATTTTGTGTGGGGTATATACTTACCATGAATTTATTATATTTTTCATATCATTAAATTTATAGGTATTTATATACCCATTTTATAATCTCTATCTCATAGGGTTTACGGTTCAAAACATACCAAATCAGTGGGGTAATTTTATCACAATTTTTTTTATTTGAGACACATGTAATGTTATGCAGATACATTCTTTTCTTATTTGAATATAGTTTCCTTTGAAATTTTATATCATAAATTTAACTCTTTTAATGAAATTTTAATCTTTATGAAATGTTATTATTTCATTTTAATTTTAATTCAATGTTATCAAGGTGATAAGAGTTCATTTCTACAATCTCATTGTTTATCGTGATTGCTTATGATTATTTTTCCATTTTATTAAGTATTATGATTCATATCTTAATAATAATCATAAACATTCTTATACTCTATTTATAAATTCTATATCCAATTAATGGTAATATTTCTCCACTATTTTGTACTTAAGATAATTATGAATAAATTCAATAACATTTGAAATTATTTTGCTTTTTAGTCACGTAATTAGGTTAATTAAAACCCTGTTTTATAAAAATGTTTCTAAAAATATTATATCATTTTCCTATTACAATAAGAATGATATTTTACCGTTGTTTTATATTTTTAAAAAATGGGTTTTTGAAAACTAATCTCCTTATCATTTTCCAATCGAGGAAATTTTTTAAACTTTTTACGAAAAAACGTAATATTTGGAATGTATAGATTTGTCCACAGTTATGAACATAATTTCATTGAATAATAATTTTATAGTTTACAAGATGATTTTTTTATGAATAATTTTTCTAATATTTTTTCATTGTTTTCAAAGCTATTTTCAAAGAATATTTTTATAATATTTTTTATAATTAAAAAGTGCATTATTCAAATACTCATTTATATAATTTCAATAAGATATTTTCAATGAAAATTATTTAAATTATTTCAAATAATATTTTTTATATTCTCATATATATTTTCAATGAAAAATGTTATCAAACAAGTTTATCTTTAAAAATGTTTTATTTTATTTTAAAATATTCCTTTAAATGTAGTCAAAAGGTTACTTTCAAAGAAAAAGTATTTAAATGATTTAAAAGCATGGTTTATATGTTTTTAAATATATAATCAAAGAAATACGTTTTTAAAAATTTTATGGCCTAAAATGATTTTTTCATAGAGAAAATGATGTTTTTCACATGAAGTGTTTTAAATGTTTTTTAAATCTTAAATCCTACGTTTTCAATGATGTTTTCAAAGAAAACTAATTTCAAAAGGTTTTATATTTTAAAATTTTATTTTCAAATAAATTAAATTTCCCTTATGAAATAATCCTTGTGATATTTCAAAATCCTTATCCATCTAAGATGATATAATTTGATATATTTTAATATTTATTAATGATATGGTCCAAAGTCACAAATCGAATTCTTTATTTGAATATTTTATGATTAAAATGAAATGCTTTTTATGAAACTCATTTCTTTTCCATGGGGTATACAATTATAAAATGATTCTGAAACCTGATTCATTTTATAGTTTATTCTATGATTATGAAAAATGTCTCTTTTTCATAGTTCATCATATGATTAAATTTTTATGAAACCCATTTCATATCATGACTTATGATATGATGTTTCTGAAAATGTTTCGGGTCAGTCTCGAAAGGCCCAACGGTTCCGTATCCGATGACACGCGTACATGATTTCCGATGTCAGGAGTTTGCCGAATGGTCTGACCAGTGACGCTTAAGAACTCACATTGTACGATAGGATGGGATGTCAGGCTCATCGCACCCTTTTGGGGGGAATTATTGCCTGTTCCGGAACTCTCTTATATATTTAAGACATATTCATATGTTCGCGAATCATTGTTTTATAACCAACAATAGTCTCCACGGATTTAACCCTGGTGGGCAATGGTCAACTGGATGAAGGGGTTCGAAATCATTTAGGCCTGAGTTTTACCATCTCACGTTGGATTAATGACCCCATGGAGTCGGGACTCATTGATGCGGCGCTGGGATTGACCTGGTGAACCGATGTGAAGATAGTCGGATCGACCAGTTGTTGGGATTGAACCTTATGGAGGCTTCCTACGTACCCTGCCTAGGAGACAGGGATCAAAGTCCATGTAGTTCGAATTTGAGCGTTGTAGAACCGACGTGAAGGTGAACCCAGGGGGTCCGGTGGTGATTGAGCTTGAACCTCATAGAGGCTTCCTACGTATCCCTGTGGTAGGGAATCAAAGTCCTCATAGTTCTCATTGGCTTGGGGCTTACACTCTGAAGAGGCTCAGAGCAATGTATTGGGGCTTACACTCTGAGGAGTCCCACGTGAGTCATGCTCGGTGTGAGAAACAAGAGGCAGCAAGGACCAGACGATCACATCGCGAAAGGTGCGCCCATGAGGAATGGAGTGGGAGTTACGTGTGGGGTGGCCCATAAGGTCGGTGCTTACTCATAGGTGGATGCCCTGGTGCGAAAACGCACAGCGGGAGAGGGAGGGGGGTGATCATGTGCTCATCTCCTCTCTTACAGTGCATGAGGGATTCCTTCTGATGGGTATTTTACTACCCCCGAGGAGACCTTAACAAGTGGAGGGGAAGAAAGGGGACTCCCGAGCTCAGACTCCACATTACCTTAGAAGTGTGAACCCAGGAATGCTTCAGAAATCAGCTCAAGGGTCGGGGTAACCCCTTCTTTTCTACTTACCGTGGGTATGTAAACTCAAAATGGCGCGCCGATGCGCCTGAGGGTTACACCACGCAGATCCGGTGGCACTGGTGGAGGCCTCGGCTCGTGGCTGATGAAAAGGCCAATGATGCAGTCACGGGGGATCCGGCTGGATTGGAAGGATTTTATCCAGATCGTGGAACGGGAACTCTGAAGGATTTGGAGAGCCACACAAGGGTATGGGTGGTGGTGCCCTTCGCGTAGGGAAGTTCCACACGAATGGAGAAGCTGTCCGCGAACCAGGGTGGTCCGCGGACTGAGAGGTCGTCTGCGAACCGGGAGGGTCTGCGGACTGATTGGCATCCCACGAACCAGGAGGGTTCGCGGCTTTGGGTTCAGCCCCCGTATAAGGTTGGTACGCGGAGGGTTCCACGCGAGCAGTGTCGACCAAGGATGGCACTGGTCGGGGGTTCGTTGTCAAGGCTTCGCCTGCGTAGGAGGGTGTTACACGGTGTGGCGGATCGAAAAAGTGGCATAAACACAATGGTCCGTGGGGGGTGTATCCGCGGAGGGGCTATGGTTCACGGTCTTCTCTTCATTGTTATTTTAAATTCGTGATTCACCAAATTATTATGCGTTTTCAGTTCCTTATTAGTTCGTTCCCATGTTTATACCTGCTCTGGTTCGCGAACTGGAACTTCCGGAATCCTAAGCCTTCCTTTGAAAGCCTTCTACCCGAATCAGATTGATCTCCTCTGAATCCCCTTCTGAATCCCCCGAATCTAAATACTCTTCCCCTTCCCCCTCAGTCTCCTTTTATAGAGTGGGGGAAGAGATGTATCTGTGGTCAGGTGGCACCTTTTGTGGAGGCCCATGACTGAAACCCCGGCTTACGGCTGACTTGGTCAATCTGTGACTCGCAGTGGGCACCGACCGCTTATCTCTCCCCCAGGAACCGTACTAAGGGAGTGCTTCACGACCGTGGATCGTCCTGCCTCCATTTTGTGAATGACAGCAGAGGCGGTTAGGGCCGTCTGACGCGGCTCGCGACTGGGGTGGTTCATGATGGTGAACCGGATTGGCACCCTCCCTGCTTCGCACCCACAGTAGATCTCCACCTCCATTTTGTGAATGAAGACGGTCCGCGGAGGAGGGACGCTTCACGGAACCGGCCATGCGTCACTAACATTAGACCGCTCTGCGGACCAGTTCGTTCTTCGCCATCCTTGAGTATTCTCCACATTTTCCCCATCCTTGGGTAGAATCTCGCTTAAGTTAAAAGTGGATCATCATTCTCCTTTGTGGATTTTTCAGGACCCTACAAATGCCCCCCATCAGAATGGGGTCTGATCAGAATGAAGAGGAGACTATTCCGTTGTAGAGTGGTCCTGAAACTCGGATGGGTTGTGGTAGGGAAGTGGACCCGGTAGGGGACCACGCCTATAAATACGGGGGACCATTCATTTTTCTTTTAATGGATTCTTCGAGAAATCAGCGTTCTCTCGTTTTTCTGACTCCGCGTGCTCATTCCTTCACGAAACACTTCGTCTGCAAACCAGCGACTACTTCTGTGAACCATTTCTCATTCACTCCATTCTTGATCTGCAGACCAGCATCTCAGCCATGAACTAACATTTTTAATTAATTAAAAAGTAAGTCATGATGGGCTGCGTAGGAACCCGCTTCACGGTTTTGGTGCTCTGCGGACTAAAATCTTCTGAACATTAAAAATTTCTAAGTCTTCCAAATTTAACCACTTAAATTCGGGATTGAAATTCTGCAGAGCAACCTGGACCGCGGTTTTCTGGCCAACGCTCCGCGGGCCAGGGTCTTGCAAACTACTTTCGCAAAGGGCTGGTCCATGGGATAAAGTCATTGCGAACCATCCTTCGAGGCCTCCACGTGGAATTTTCAATGAAGGCTCCTCAATTTATCCTGAGCCATAAATATTTGGTATTTTTGTCCGAATTTGTTTTTCTTCTTCCAGACTAACCACTTGTTGGATCTTGTTGTGTAGGAAGAAAATATGGTTCCCCCCATTCTGCACCTAGACCTGCTGCCGAGCCTCTCCCAATTGGCGATCAATGCCTGAAGGATATAGCCAGCTCTGTTCACTATGGAATCCGCCACTCCCCACTGTCTTCCTTTCTTTCCGGCCAGCTCTCCAAGTCATAGCATGAGTACCCCTTTTCAAACAGCCTTCCTGCCTATGGGTTCAGTTTTCTGTCTGATACCTCGATTTCGGTACCATCCCGTGACAACAATCTTGAAGCATGGATATTTACTGCCACTATCCCTTGGTTCGTGATACCTGTCAGTGGGCAGCCTGACCTGAGGGATACAACAGTCGGATCTGTGTTGAATCACCTTCCAGTATATCCGCCATGAGAACAACGTCAATAGGAAGGAACAATTCACTGCTACCAGAGTATTTCCCTCAATGCCATGGTAAGCGACCAGCATGGCTGGTCAGCAAATCGAGACCTCCGGCCTAGAGGAGCATTTAAGTCCTTGGATTGGGGGTGTCCCTACTGGGTCCGCCAAATCTGTGCAGAGTTCGAGGCAGAATTGTGAGTTGTAGCCTTTTATGAAGCTGCCTGGGAGTCCCAAACCTATACCTACTGGCCTCAAGCTCTCACCAGGCAACGTATGAGCTGTTGGAACCTGGACACCAACACCTTCTATCTGGTTCACATGGAGGTGGGCATTAGTCTCTGGGACGTCTTTCAGATTTAAGGGGTCCCCCTTATTATGGCTATGTATGATGAATTCATGCCTCTCCATTCTGTGTGGGATGAAGAAGGGAGAACCCCTCCCTTTGTGAAGCGGCTCATTGATCTGGCCCAGGAACGTTCGAAGGATACATATCCGAAAAAACTTGTCCCTAGTCCTGAGGAGCATCCAAAGGATACGTCTCCAAGACAGCTTGTCCTGTATCGCGACTAGGTCAAGGCTTTTTCTAGAGAGATCCAGTCTGTAGCTCTTCCACGTAGGCCCACGACCTTCCCTACAATGGAGTCTCAAAAGCAGAGGGGCAGGTATTGGTTGAACCTAGAGCAAGGGCAAGTCAACGACTAGGGATGTGATCTTGTCCCAGATGTCGATCAACATCTTCGTCTGGCGGCATTTCTGGCCATGTTTTTTAGTGGCTGGTTATTTCATATACGTGATTGTAGCGGTGTGCAGGTCACTACTTTTTTTATAGAGACACAATTGGCCACCTGCAACATTATCAACTTAGCCATCCCAGTACTTGCCATGATTTATCTGTTGTTCGGTAATATTACCGACGGGAGCCGGCCAAACTGAGTGGCTGACCCTTTTCAAATCCTCTGGGGATGGCTAGGCGTACACATCAATAATTGCTACACCTTCATCAACCCTCTTCAGATTCTAAGCACCACCTTCCGACCATACTTTCATCTGACCATCGGGGTTATGCCCGAAGAGTGGGCGACCCAAGAGATGGATAATCAACAGTCTGTTCAGAAGATGCGTCTGCTATCAAGTCGAATCTCGTGTTATGATCATTTCAATTATTCCCCAACTGGTACCATCATAAATACCACAACAGAGGAGTTTAGAAAGTGGGGATACCTCTTTTCCCTCTAAGAGGACATTATGGTAGCTCATATTAGAGGTGAAATGATCTGCGATGGGTACGCACCTTGCCGATTTGGGCGTCAATTTGGCTGCGTCCAGGCACTGTGTCCACCCGCACTCAATGGTGCCTGTGAGAATCATCATTTAATGGTGTCCAGGAAACTATGGTTATTGTTTACCCAAGATGATACCGGCTACGAGGTTATGACCCCCATGCTTGCAGACTCCACGCCATTCTTATCCAATAATTATGCTGACTTTTGGGTACAATCATACCCAAATGGCCAGCTTGGGACATTGGTTCCTACCATTTCAAGTCCCAAGCCATCGAAGGGAAATAGGAAACGAAAGGGGGATGGTGCTTCAACTCGGTCGGGTAAATCCCTCCACCACCCTGCTGGTCCCGTTCTTCCGGGGAAGATTTTAACAGACAAAGGTTTGTCCTCTCATGCCCTCGAATCTACCCGAAGAGGGTTTTTTATTCCTGCAGATGCTACCTTCCCGACGGCCTAGGTCCAATGGGACGAATTCAAAGGATGATCGTCCTTTCGAAGCCAGTACGCCCGTTCTTTGTGGCAGTATCTTCAGGAATCAGAAGTGGCATTTGATAGGCTGGGCTACATATCCACCCTTATTGACATCTATTATGATGTGGACCCGGAGCTGGTCAATCGGTATCTCCTGGATCTCAAAGCCTATATTTACGCACGCAAGGGTTACGCAGTATTAACCCACCGAGTCCAGGCCTTGCTGCATCTGGTGACCGATGATGAGGTGGAAGTAAGTAACCACTCTTCAGGGGGTGATTATTTTGATGATCTCCATGTCATGGTTGAAGCAAGGGAATTCCCCTGCCTACCTATGAGGTCTCGTCCACCGGTAGACCCATAGAGTTCTGGGGTGGTGGCGAGATCCAGAACACAAACACGAACATTGGCGCCCCTACCAGCCCCTACCGCTGCCCTGCCCTCTCAAGTTGATCCTTCAAGGCTAGCCGTTCCTATTACGACTACATTCCCAGATGCATGGAGTATTTGGGATGACCTGAGGGCCAGGGGCTCAGATGAAGAGGTGTGGGATCACTCCAAACGTGCCCTCTCAATCTCCCAAGTATTGGGGTAATCTTTGCTCCGCCACACCTTCAGTTGGAAGTGACATAGTCGCGTCATTAAAGGAGATGGAGGCATATATGCGCTCACTCCGAAACCAGCTCTATGGGACCAACCAGGTGTCCATGATGATTATACATTCTGATTTGTCCGACCCTGAAGAAGAGGTTGCTCTTCTGCCCATTCTGGCTTTCTTCCTCCTTTATTGTGGATGTTCTAAGGTTTCTTCCCATTGTGAAGGGTGCCGAAGAATCTCAGGGGGTAATTCTTTCTCATAAGTATACTCCCTGTGGTACCTCAGTAGGTGAGCATGCGCTTTAGTCCACGGGGGTCATCGAGGAGGGGACCTCCGGCGCAATTGAGCTCATGGAAGTGACCCTTGTAGACCATGCTAGGGTCTTCCATCCTCTAGCTCCTCCTAGAATTATGGGCGAACTGTCCCCTGGGCAGATCCAGAGACGGAAACAGGTGTTCAACTTATCAGAACATCTTAGATAGGGAAATTTGGTTAATCATGACTTCTCGTTTCCTTGATTGCTGACTTGTATGCTCTGATTCTGTCAGCTATTGACTTTTCTGGCGCTACGGTGTAGTTCCATTTGGAGACCTGGTCGTGGATACCCAAGCAACTGTACCTCTTGTCCCTTTATCATCTGGGGGATCACATGCAACCACCCCTGAGCATGACGAGTCAGCGAGCCCCACTGACGAGGAAAACAATATAGACGCTCTCCTTACCATTTCATCTACAAGAGATATGTCCGAGGAGGGACAGTTGGAAGCTGAGACACCTGCTGATCCTACAACCTCTATAATTGCGGGCGAGGATGGGGTGACGATGATTACCGAAGAGGCGTCAAATCTGACATGGCCAAATGCCTCAGACCATTTGGATCCCAGGGAAATGGAGGAGGAGCCTTCCATCCAGCCTGTTATCGGGAAGCCAGAGCGGGCCATCATTTTATTTACCGGGGGAGTGATTTCCCCGGGCTTGATCTCTCTAGTCGATCGCTTTGGGGCAGCTTTGGGATTTTCTAGCCTTTGGTATGGCCATAGTTCCTCGATTCCCCGGATGATTATTAAGGATACTCTTCCTTTTGAGGATGTAGCATCTTCCTCGAGTGGCTGTCGCAGTAGTGCAGAGCTTGAGGATGCCGATGCCTTGACGATCATGAGTAAGTTTCCTGATCTCTTGCCACTGACTCCTTTTTCTTCCCTTTTCTAATTAGGGGTACTTATATGTCTTATTGACTCTCAAGCTATAGGACCACAACCTTTGGCGTTGGCGATTGTGTCGTCAGACCCAACAGTGCCTATCATCACAACTACTGGGGGTGAAGTTTCCGTAGTGCCAGAGTTTGCAGGTGAAACCGCATCAGGTCCCTCCTTGGTGACGTTCATCCCCAAGTATGTGTCCTCACCTGGGAGTGATTCCGAGCCCAATCAACAAGTCCTTTCAAGCCTTCTTCCTGCTCGCCAAAGGTCCTGGGAGAAAATCTGAAAGTTGATCTCTCAAACGCCCTTGGTCAAGATGCCGACCAAATTACCGAGGCTACACAATTTGTTTATACTACTGGGATTTGACGTCTTTGACTATCATGGTGTTTATGACATCAATTTGATCAAAGTTTATGTATTGATACCTCATTTTTCATTTCCTTCATTTTTTCCTCATCTTGTTACATATTCTATTATTTTTAAAATGTGATCATTTTAGTGTCAAAGTTTTTTATTGGATATGTTTGTTTTGGTTTTAAGTGTCATTCTTCCTCACAATTAAATAAACAATGTATCCCTCCAACACTATTCTTTTAAATACTTAAATTGATTTGGAATCTATTTTTATCAAAATTTGTGTGGTTGTGGTTTGATCGTAACCAGTTGTAAATAATATCTATTGTTTATTCATTTATTTCAATTCATTTCATATACTATGAGTTTTTTGTTATCTATAAATTCAATAAATCATTTTAAATCCATCTCGATTGTTTTATTCTCAGATGTTGTGATTGAATATACCTTTCCCATATCCACTTCCACTACTATCTAATATACCAATTAATTTCAATTAGTATGTCGGAAATAAACTATATATAATAAATATTATTATTATAGAAATAAATAGAGAAGGGAGAGGTAATATCGAAGGAGGTCAAGGTACAATCTTTATCTAGTGATTTATGCTTTTGGGTTCTATGAGTTTGAGAAATGAGTATTTTTAAATGGAATCAATAAAGGGATTTCGAAATTTGGTAAGGGATTTTCTTATATGAGTTTTTTCAATTTATTTATAAAATTTTAATTATTATAATTATGGAAATGGAATTTATTTCATCCCAGTTTATTTTTTTTTCTTCTTCAAATCAAAATTATCATGGTTTGTAGTTTTTAAACTCTACTAAATTTATTAAGGGATTAATTAATATTTTTATTATGGTTATGTAGTTCAGAATTTATTTAATTTTCAAAGGTATTTTTTAACTCAAATGTTTTATTTGTGCTATGGATTTAATTTTTTTAAGAAAAATTTTATTTCTTTTAAAAAAAATACACATATACATGTGTATATATATGTATTTACAAATATGACATTATTTTTTAATATATAAAATGTAATGGGAAATTAACTCTGGAAACATTTGTTTATTGGATTCTTTAAATATATAAAAACGGTTATTGTGTTTTTGAAAATTTTGATAACATTTTAGTAATATTATACTCAGAATTCATTTTGGACATGTTATAATTATGTTAAAAAAGTGGATATTAATATTATAAGTCATCATATTGTGTTTATATCATCTTAAATTATGACATATATGTTATAATTTGTTTTCATTAGATCGATGTTTTATTTAAACATATATATTTTTTCTGTTCTTCTATGATATGTTCATATATACACAAATATATATATAATTATAAATAAAAAATTATATTATCATTTTAAATAAATTGTGATCAATCAGATATTCAGTAAGAATGTATAAATTAATAATATCATATATTCATATTGACATTTTCATATCCTACCCAGAACATAAATAGGATTATATATTGATGTTTTTTTAAAAATCTCATCATACATGCCTATGAATATATAAGTATGTATATATACTCATCAATATTGAATAAACAGTACAGAAATATATTTTTATGGGATTAAGAATGAAATTTTATGTAGGTGAATAACTCATCTATGTGGTTATGGAATGTCTATGTTGCATAAGATTTTACCGTACCAAGTCGAACATGTAATTTCTAATGTAGATTGGTATTTATATAATTATATACAAATAAATGTGAGAATATTTATTTCAAGTATGATTATATATATTTATATATTTAAAACTCCAGTGAAGATTAAAATATATATAAACAATGAATAAATTGTTTTATAAAACTCAACACATGAATGTTGTAAAAAAATTTAGGGAATAGGGGAGTGAACCCAATCCCTCACTAAGTGGGTAGGCCCATGATAATGTTCAATGATTCAAGCTACCATAACATTTTTTGTTTTCAAAATTTAGTGATATGTTTTCCAAAATTCACTGGATTATATTTAAATAACTTATTAAATGTGTGTAATATGAAAAGTGATATAGTATTTTAAAGGGAAATAATTGAAAATATGTTTTTAGATTATATTTTCAATGGTATTTTTATGTAATTACGTAAAGTATTTTCGAAATAATTAACTGAAGTAATTTTCAAATAAATATTTCCTAAAAGTTATATCAATGGTTTCAATACATTTTATTGTCAAATTTATTGCTCATCCTTTTTTTTAAATTATTTTTCATTAGTATCTTAGAAGTTCAAATTCAGATGTCATCACTTTTTGTGTTAATGTGTTAGGAAGTGTAGTGGTCATTTTATTAATTTTTGTTCAAATATGATAAATTTATTGTGTTGTATAATCCTCCAAAACATATAAGGGTAAACTATCCTCCTCTGTGTTTTGTGATGTATAATATTTCAATTTCTTTTATGAAAATAATTCACTTTTTTAAGCACTGTTTCTGGAAGACCAGGATTGGTGCATAATAATAAGAATCAGAGGAACGGTCTAGAAAAAATTTGAGATTAGATGTATTCTTTTGAGGAAAATAAAATCTATGCATTAGAATTTTTATTAGTTACTTAAGTCCCAAAAGAGAGTTATTTAATTCTGAAGATGAAAGTTAAAATTTTCTCATATCCAACGAATGAATTGCGAAGGAAAAATACATTTAAAGGTGGGGGTGGGATAATGTGACACCCTGAGAGAATTTACATTGTAATTATTAAAATAATTTTTTATAAATTTAAAAAGAAAATTAAATATAGAAAATATATTTTGAATCAATATATAACTTATTAGTTTATAATTCAGGAAATGTTATTTTTATTAATATATATTTATATAATTTATATAAATGGATTTCAACTATATATTTATAGATTAGTATTATTTTGATTATTTTTTATTAGAAAATAAATATTTTTAAAAATTATTATTTTATAACATTAAAACACAATATATGCCACAAAAAATATTAAATTATTAAGAAAATGAAATTATTATTATTATTCAGAAAGCTTATAAATTTTGATTATTATATATATGTAAAATATAATATTTGTATTAGGTTTAATTAATGAAGTAGGGAAACCATAATATTTTGTATTTTATAAAACATGTATTTTAAATATATTTTTAAATATATATATGATGATGAAATTTAAAATAATGATTAAAACAATTTTAAAAATTGAATAATGAAATAAAAACTTAAGATAATATGTACACGGCGTCAGGTTTGTTATAGTCATGACCAGAGGGAACTGGTGGTGATAGGGTTTTTGCATGTAGGCCGCGAGGTCAGAGGGAGAGAACTATTGGGAGTCGATGCATTTGTGGGCATACATCTTTATTTTCATCTTCATCTTTATCTTCAAGGGTTTTTGGTGATTGATGCAATCAATTTAGTGTCCCTGATGATGGTTTGATTTGTTTATTTTGGTTTCAAGTTTCATTATTCATCGCAACTCTACTAATAAAGTACATATCTAATTATAGCCTTTTAAATACTGAAATGGGATTAGAATCTATTTTTGTTATCTTTTTTTTGGATATGGACTGATCGCAACCAACTTCAAATAATATCTCTTGTAAATTCATTTTTTTCAGTTCATTTCATAGGCTGTGTTTTTTTGTCATCTATCAATTTAATAAATCATTTCATATCAATATTTTTTGTCTTATTATAAGATATTGAGATTGAATATACATTTTTTTTCTCTACATTCATTGCAATCAAATATAATAATTAATAATAATCAGCAATTTGTAAATAAACTATGTATATTAAACATTAATGTTATAACTATTAATAGAGTAGGGAGAGGTAATCTCAGAGGAAGTTTCTGTACCATTTTTTTATTTATTTTGTGCTCCTTAATTCTAAGAGATTAATAAATGCGATGTTCTAAATGTAATGAGTAAAGGGATTTCCACTTTCGGTAAGGGATTTTTTTTTTAATTTTTCAATTTTATTATTTTTTTTATTATAATTGTTGAAATGAAATTTATTTCTAAAAATTTTATTTTAATAGTTTCTTAAAATCACAATCAACATATTTTTAGTTTTGAAACTCTGAAATATTTTATTGAATAATTAGTTATGATTTTTATAGTGCTTATGTTATTCATAATTTATTTAATTTTGTAAGCTATTTTTTTACTTGAATTATGTTTGGTGCTAACGATTTTTTAAATAAAACAAATTACCTTTCATTTATAAAGATACACATATATATGTGTGTATATATATATTTATGTATTTACATATACGAATTTATAATTCAATATAAATAAGGTATGGTTGAAGTAACTCTAGAAATGTTTGTTTATGGGTTTCTTTAAATAAAAAACAAACATGTGTTAATGTTTCAAAATTTTTGGAAACTTTTTATTAAGCATTTGTTCTAAATTGATTTTATATGTTGTATAATTATGTTTAAAAAATTAATGTTTATGTTATAAGTCAACTAATTTTGGGAAGATTATAATAAATAACAACATGGATATTATAATTTTTTTTCATTGGATGGAAGTTTTATATAAAAATATTTTTTAATCTATTCTTATGGGATATGTACATATATACATATATATATATAAATTTTAATATATATATAGAAATTTAAATAAAATTCAAGTATATAATAATTTTAAGAAATAATGACCAATAAAATATTAAGTACAAAATTATAAAATAAGAATATCCTAAATTCATCATGTTATATGCATGTCCTACAAAAATCCAAATTATAACAATATATTGATGGTTAGTTTTTTCAAATCACTTCATACATGCATATTCATATATATGTATATACATATACTCATGTGCATTGAATAAAATTTACATAAATTTATTTTTATAGGATTAAGAATGAAATATTAGGGACGTGAATAATAATTACTCATCCATGTGGTTAGGAAACGTTTATATAGAATATGATTTGGTCATACTAAGACAAACATGTAATTTCAAATGAAGATTATTATTTATATAATTATATATTAAAAAAAGTTAAAATGTTTAATTCATATTGGATTATATATTAATATATATATATATATATATTTGTTAAAAATCCAATGAAAATGTATATATATGTAAATCAATCATAAATGTTTTTATAAAACCCGGATCTAGAATGTTGTCAATAAGGTAGGGAATTTAGGATTGAACCCAATCCATCACAAAGTTTGTAGGCCCATAATAGGCTTTAATGTTATATATTGCCACATCCTTTTTTGTTTTCCCAATCTTGTGATTTGTTTTCTAAAATTACTTGATTATATTTAGAGAAATATTTTATTGTATGTAATTTAAAAATAGATATAGTATTTTAAATAATAAATGATTTAAATTATGTTTTCAGAAGATAGTAACAGAAAAGTATTCTTATGTTAATATCTACAACATTTTCAAACACATTTACCAAGTTTATTTTCAAATAAATATTTTCAATAAAGTATTTCAACGATTTAAAAGCCTCTCACAAGGAAATGGAACTATTAGCATTTGTTTAAAAATGATTATTCACTAGTATCCTAGAACATTAAATTTAGATGTCATCTCTTTTAGAGATAGCGCTCAAAGAAGCGTAGTTGTCACTTGATTTATTTTTTTTAGTTCTGAAAAATGCATGGTTTTGTCTAATCTCCCCTGACCTATACTAGTAAAAGGTCCTAATTTGTTTTAGTGGTGTATTATTTTTCAATTACCTTTATAAAAAATAACACCAAATTTTCAAGCCCTGCGTCTGGAAGAGCAGGCTCGGGGATTTATATATAACATCAAACATGGTCACGGTTCGTTAGAACTCCTCTTCAATTTACACAACACCCGAATAAATATTTTATTATCTTAAGAAATATTTTATTCAAAAACATTTACATAAATTTTCATTAATCATCCAATAAAATATGTAAATATATTTTATTCACAATACCGGGAATAAATATATTTTATTATTTTATGCGATCAATATAACCTAAATAAAATTATTCCAAAGTCCCATGAATAATATTTATTCCATTAACTATATTAAAATCTAATTTAATCATGACCACCATAAACAATTATTATGTTACGATTCATAGTTTTTTTCATTAGAATTAGGCAGCTTCATTAATGTTCATGATTGAGGTCTAGCAATGGGTCAATGCACTAAAGAGGAAAAACATAAATTTGAATGTTGTAAACCATATACAGACACTATCTGAGAAATATAATTCATTTGTAACATAATCTCATCAATAAGGATGCATGAACGTTTCATCAATGTATATTCTTGATACATCATTCTTTGACGAGAAAAAAACCCATCGTTACACCACGACCATGTAATTTTGGTTGTTTTTTATTCTAATTAAAGTGTTGATATAACATTTTCCATAAATATGGAAGGTATAAACCCTTTCTTGATTTATAAATTATCAAAATTTATTTTTTGATACACCCAATATTCAATACTTCTCTCCAATATAGGATGTGATGGTATCCGTAAGAAAATCTAAGTGTGCGAGTTGTGGCATTCATTAATGATAATTTTAAAATCTATCGACCACTACACACACTCACAGTTAATAATATCGAATGGACCCAAAACATGAAGAGTTCCTACTAGAGGTTCCCTTCTTATAATCTCCCATCTTTTAAATTACCAAGTTCAAACATCATGAGAAAAAGGTATAATCTACTTAAGAGTACTCGCACCTGAAAATCTGTATACTATGTGTAACATCATAGTATGTTATCCAAATGCATAACCACATTAAAATTATTTTCACAACACATCAATGTTCCCAACATAGTGTGGAAATAATATGACATTAATAATGCAACAAATACTCTTGGACATTATTACATTATGTTCATGTTGAACAATGAAAAATATATAATAAGATGTTTAATTTAATATTTAATACATCAAATATTAACGTAATAAATGTAAAAATATTTGGTAGTAGGACATTAATTCTAACACCATAGAATTCATCATTCTATGAAATTTTTTTCTCTTATATACGAGGAAATATAATGAAAAGAAAGGATTCCATATGAATTATTAATTGGATCGTTCAAGTATGTTATGAAATTTACAAGGCTAGATACCCCTTACACGTGATGTGTGGTAAGTAGACATAAAGATAACCCTAGTGAAATCTGTTGCATGGTATTTTATAAAATCTTTATATATTTATCAAAATATAAAGATATGTTCCAAGTATATGGAGAGGATGTGGGAATAGTCAATGATGGATTTGAAAATAATAGTTTTCAAACATATCTGTATGATTTTAAATTGAAAAAGGCTACGTCATCACATTGAATGGAGACACTGTGAGCTGGAAGAGATCAAAGAAGGTTGCGGTCTTACATTCAACATTATGTCATATGTATACTATTGAATTTGGGGTAGAAAAATTATAATTATGGACATGAAACTTCATCCAATATATTTATTTTTTCTTTTAAATGAATATACAATTAGAATATATTATTATAATACTATAATAGTTGATCTCCCGAAGCAATAATGGTAAAATCAACATAAGGAAGATATACTACATATGTATCATATCTTGAAGGATTTAACTTTTATAGGTGAACATATAATGATTATATTTTTCATGGAAGGAAATTTAGTGGAACCCCTTAATATAGTACTAACTAAGTAGAAATATTATTATACTGTGACATATATAAGATGAAAATTCATGAGTAGTTGGATCTATTCCAATTTTGAGATTTGTGTAATGTGTGTTATACAACCAAATAATTGTACATTGAGTGAATGCATTTTCAAATAATTTAATATTCATAAAATATATTATTAGATATTTTTCATTGTTCTAAATGAATTAAATAATGATGTTTCCAAGAGAATATTTATCATTGATAAAATCATAGCGGTCACTTCTATTATCATATCATTGAAGTTCTATAAAAATATTCATAAATGTAGTTATATAATCAGATAATGAACAACATTAGGGAAAATAGTATTTATATATATATTGCATCCTGAAACATTACAAAATCATTAGTTTTAGTAGTAAATTTTAATTATTTCACTTTGAGGATCTTTAAATGTTTAATTTTTTAAATAATTAATTCATAAATCATACATTAAGAACAATAAAATAAAATTTGGACACTTCAGATTAGTATACATTTTCCACCATATAAAACACTATAAACAAAACATAACGTATTTCATGAATACTCTTCATTACATTAAAAATGACATCATCCCTTCCATCACCCATCCTTTCATCTTATGGAAAACAATAAGACCTGGGATGAGAACAAAATGATGTGTATAGGATATATAAATAAGGAAAATTGATAGTCTAGTGAAAACTATAAAACCCATATAATGTTTACCAATATCATTAATGTTCTTCAAAAATATGAAATAAAAACAATTACATGAAAAAATCAAACCCCATTTTCCTCCAAAAATCCTTAAAACCCATAGAAAGAAATTAAAACTCATATTCATGGCATAGATCATCGTATACATAAAACCCTTCCAAAATGATTAAATTCTAAAAACCATATAACCGAATTCCAAAATTATCATTACCTATGGAATTGAAGAAATATATGGGTGTACACATTATTTAAGATATTACGGTCTTACCAGACACTATCTAGGATACCCCAAGTTAAGTTGTAATGGGATTACTCAATGCTATCTAATCCCCCTAATTTGAGCTATAACTAGTCTGCCCGACCATATATGGGCTACCTCATGTTAGACTATAATGGGATTAAATAGTTCTATCATGGAACACCCATTCCATTTGTATAATTATAATGTCATATATAATGAATAAAATATTGTTTTTATTGAAATGGTTCAACATAAATAATCTCTAATACACTTCTAAACAGATAATCAAATCACTTTTGGATATCAAAATACCCTTATTAACCCATTTTGTATAACTAAATAACCTTTTATTTTGAAATAATCTATTCAATAAAAAATAAATAAATAAGGGAATGAGAGTTTTTCATTTAATAATACATGTTCTCTTTTAACCGAATCTATAAATGAGATAATATCCCTGATGATAGAAAATATATTGTTATCATCGATCCTTTTAAAATATATAAAAACATTCCTTTTAAAAATCATTGAAATAATGTCAAAAATATATAAAATAAGATTTTGAAATAATTTATTCCCATTTAAAAAAATTTCAAATATAATTTTAAAAACATGGAAATGTATGAGATGAGGAGTTTTTTTGAAAAAATTAAAAGATGTTTTTTATTTTTTGAATGAAATCACATTATCACATTAGAAACACTTTAATTGTACAACCAATGGAAGAGCTGAATTAATCAACCAATTATATATCATGAAAATAGATAAATGATTTTTCTATAAATCCAAATATGTGTTATAAACACCATACAAAAGTATAAAGGGGAATAACTTCATGAAATTACTATATGAAAGGAGATGGGGATCAAGTACCTTACCTTGAGTTCGGCTCATCACATGTGTCTTTATCTTCCTGAACAATAAACATAAAGTAATTATTTTATATCATGAAAACAAATTCATGTTTATTATTACTTTTACATCCCCTATTAAAAATTTATATACAACTACTTTATCAATTATGTTTAAGATGTATGTTTTAACAATATTCAACTTGTGTGTCATAACTAAATTTGGTAGGTTGACTAATTTGAATGAAGTAATTATTTAGACATATAAAAATTTATAAAATTTATATAATTATAGTACTTAAACATAAATTATACTATTAAAAATATTTTGATATTTGGTTATGAAAATGAACCATCATTACGACCATGAATACAATAGGTCATACGAACGTATGAACGACATTCCCATTATTCAATTATCATTTTGGAAAGAATGTAAGTAATATTTTATCTATAAAAATATAATTGTATCATAAATAAAATTATAATAATTTACAAATACTTATGTATATCGTTTTTTTAAATTTATTGATGAAAATATAAAAATCACATCACTTCATGGAGGTGGTGGTCAACACATCCATGACCCAAATTATCACTTTTTTAGTGTGTGAAATCATAAAAAGATGAAGATATATTAGAATTAAATAAGGAGACTTATGTCAGTATTATTTATTTATTTAATTTTTATCATAATATTATTATCATAGTTAACCTTATTACATCTAATGTTATTTTTTGTGAAAAACACTTTACATCGCTCTATGAGGCGGTATTCCTCAATACAAATTTTTAAAGTTAAAGATTCATTATAGAATGGATTACAAAAAATATTATGTGAAATAATGACTCTAGAGGTGTAATAATTTTATATGTATCATAAATATTATAGCTAAATAGTATTTATATCATTTCACTAAACCATGAGAGTTGTTAATGGAAAAACAAATGACATCATCTCGTGAGGCGATTGTCCTCCCTACACAGGAATGATGATTTCATAAAACATTTGATTAATGTGTATGAGGGTGTAGGTTATAACCATAACATTAAAAATATTATTGTATTTGACATACTCATTTTATTATATGTTCATTTTATATAATTTATTTTATGGGTTGGATAATGTAATAAAATAAAAATGTATGTGGATGGACATTACCTCTTCTCCATGTGTCTTCTTTTGAGTTTCCCTGTAGGAATTCCTTGGTTGAATTTATTCACACAGTTATTTTCCATTGATGAGGGGTCATATGTATTGAATATATGTGTTCTAGTATTGACCTAATCCAAATGGATTGATATGTGTGATGAGAGGAGGACATGGGGAGGCATTTTACAAGCGGTGTGAGTGAAAAACTAGTAAAATTTATATAGAGGGAATTAAACCCATATTTTTTCGATGTTAATTGCATAGAATAATTACCCAAACAAGATGATATAAGGTATGATTTCTATATATTTCTAGAAAAATGGTCCCTTATAACTTTCTAGTTCATATGGACCCTTAAACTTAATGTTTACTCACTTCGTAATTCTCACTTTTACCTTAATCGAAGTGATTAATTTTATTCGTTATCACTAATCAGATTGGTTAAAATAGTTAAAATTATTAGGAAATATAAATTATGAATACTACAAATATAGAATCTGTTTATCAAAATTCAATTCACATTAGTGGAAATCGATAATGAAATATTAATCATGTAGTCACTATAAGACTGTGGGTTTTTAATAAGAGTAGTTTTTAGAAAATGATGAATCAATATTAAAAATATTACTAATAATATTAACAACATGAAAATAAATTAATATATACTGATATATATTCTATAAATTTCATTTAAAACATCCCCCATAGGGAATTATTTTAATTTATTAATAAGGAAATATATTCTTCATTTTAAAATATTTTTTAAACCTAATAATAAACCTAAGAACAAATATAATTAAAAAAACAATATAAAGCTATTTAAAAATTAATTAAGAGGAATAAATATAACCCAAATATATATTTTTTACTTAAAAACATAATAAATAGATATCTATTCATTTTATGTTTCAGATTTTAATAAAAATAAATGATTGTTTTTTGAAAATTGTTATTTTTTACTATTCAGTAAAAAATATTTATTTTTGATTAATTTCAAATATTTCACCCATAATAAATTTGGTATTATGATTTTAAAAAAATACTCATTTTAAAAAATAAATATTATAAAAATTATAAATCAATCTTTTAAATATAGAATTTTAATAAAAAAATTAATTGAAATAATTCTGTTTTGATTAAAAATTTATATAATATATTTATTCGTAATGTAAATACCTAACTTATATTAATAAAAATTAAAATATTTTATTATTACATTAATATAGTTATTAAATCCATCCCCGAATTTGTAAATTTTTTCATCTATCTTTTATTCACTTATTAAATAAGTGCAGATCTCTTTCTCCCATAGCATTTTATGATTCCAATGGTACCTCTTCCACCATATAGTTTTTCAATTAATCATTTACAAGATGAATAAGATTATTATGAAATAAATTTTCTCTAAAGTCATAAAAAGTAAATAGTTATTCATCATAATAAATATTCTCTTCCAACTTAAATACATTACATATTAAAATATTGTATGAATCCAGAACATATTCCCTTGAAAATGAAACATAGAGTAAGTTGTATACCAGAGATAAACTAAATGGTATAGACACTGAAAATGAATATGATCTAACACACACTAAGATTTCATATTATACAAAGAATTATGAACATGGCTTCCCATTCATACCAAAATAACTCACACATTTTCATGGAAAACAATGATAAATAGATGGTCCCCAACCTTGAAGGAAAGATATTTCTTATAGTTATACTCATAAATTTTTTACACACTCTAAGCTCTATTCCTATGTCATTATATCAGCTGAAAATTCCCTACCATTTCATCTATAAAATTTGGTCCCATAAATTGTTTTTCACATATATCATTAAAAATTATATTATATGACATCTCAATCTATAAAATGCTTCAAATGGAACAATATACATAATAGAAAGAAAATTTTTATTATAATAAAATTAAACCATTGAAATTTTTCGATCCCAGTATCCCTGATAATCCATTGTGAAAGAAAAAATCATTTCTCCCAATGTATGTTTCATCCTATTAAATGATCCATAATTTTGAGGATGAAATGTGGTAATGATATTTAATTCATCACCTAATGACCTCTAATGTCCATTCCAAACATTAGATGTCAACCTGGGATCTATATCTAATATAATGGAGAGAGAAACTCCATGTAACATGACTATATCATAAATTTACAATCAATAATGTCGGTCTAGAGAAATCATATCTAAAATGGGATTTTAAAAAAAATATTTATTTAATCGATCAATAATAATAAAAATCATATTTTTACATTGTAAAGTCTTTCGATATCGTACAAAGAAATACATTAAAATGATTTTCCATTTTTAATCTAACCATATAATATGTTGAATGATCCCATTAAGTGACTGATATTATTATTTAACCGATTAAAAATTAAAAAAAATCATTTTTTATTTAGAAATATCTCTTCTTGTTCCATACCTCCAGTATTACTCACTATTCATCTATACATCACAGTACTGCTTGAATGAGTAGAAAATATATACCTATGAGCTTCAGTCATGAAATCATTACTCAATTAGGAATCTTAAGAATAATATAAGATTTTAAAAAAAATTTAAAACCTTTTTATTCATTATTAAAATTACGCAACATACCATTTTTAATGGATTCTAATTTTGATGTAAGGATTGGTCATCCATTTGAGCTTGATTAATTCTTTCATAAAAATTTGTTTGTACTCAATACTGATACAAACTAATGGATACCCCTGCATACACAATATCTAGGAAAAAATCATCAAATAATTAACTAAAATTTCATGTTCCAAATATATAATGGTTAATGTATTATTACTTTTTTCAAATCAAATCTTCATCTAATTTATCTTTGTTTCTCAAATGGTAATGAATCCTTAAATAATTCTTATTGATTATTATTTCCAATATTATTTGTCAAATGTTCTTTTCGTACAGATTGAATATATAGTTTATACCTGTGTAATAATTATATATTTCATTCCTTACGCCGTACATATGATGCCTCTAAATTTTCTAAAAAAACAAACATAGAAGCAAATTTCAAATAATGTGTTGGATATATAAATTCTTGGGATATCAATATAAATGATTCAAAAGATATTACCTAATCATTATTTATTTGGAAAAAATAGTGTCCTTTTAATTAAAAATCACATTATATGAGTAATTAACCATTTATAGAAGGATGGGGCACAATTGTGGTATTCAGAAATCATTCTCTCAGTTCATGAAAAAAATAATCAAATTATTATTTCTAGTTTAACATAAATATATTTATGAGTTATCATAGTTAGTGGGATATATAACAAAGGAAATATTTCAACAAACTACCAGTAGTAACCCAATAATCCTTTCTAAATATTAATCTCTATGATATTTGGGGGTATTGAAAATTATTAGACAATTTCTTTTTTAGAAGGGTCAATAGTTCAGTATTTAGAAATAAATTATTCATGGAAATTATTTTTTTTCCACCAAAATAAAAACATTTTAGATTTACCTTAATGATTCTTTTTATTTTATTTATTAAAAATTACCTTAGCTATCTTTCATTTTCCACTTTAGTTTTTGAATAAACCCAAATCTCATCAAGACAAACATCCAATCACTTATATAATAACTCATGGGAAATTCTATTTATGTGGTCCATAAATAAAGTAGGTGCATTATATAATTGAAACGAAATAATGAAAATTATTTGGGCTCATATACATTTATAAATTTTATCCCCAGAATGTATTTTTCCTTCACATTCAAATTTTCATAACACAACCTCATATCATCCATCAAAAAATACTGAGTTTCACATTGTTATTCAAGAAATTAATCGGTATGTAGAAAATGAAACGTGTTCTTAGTGTTGATGTTATTCAATGCTCTATAATCAATGAAATGGATCAATGAAACATATTTATTTTTAACAAAATAAAACTATAGAACACCATAGTTTAGTGTTAGGATTGATGAAACTTTTACCTAATAGCTCCTATAATTTTTTTCAATTACCAAAACTCCCCTTAATTCATTTGATAAGGGGGTTTACAAATAGTACTAGCATAATTTATTATGTAAATTGTAATCTCATCCTCTGAAATGATAATTAATCTAATAAAATCATCCATAAAAAAGGTATTCAATTACTACTTGAAAATCACAAATGTGAACATTTTCTTGAACAATATGTTTTAGGTAATATTTAATGTATCTCTTATCTTGCTATAAGCAACTTGGTAGGTTATAAAAATACTCAAATCATTTAAAACAAATTTCATAGCACTAGAAATACTCATATAATGGTAAATAGAAATAGAATCCATACCAAGAGTGATATCAAACAATACTATGACTAGTTCTACATGATTTGTGGGAAATACCATCCAATTGATAACAATAGAAATATTCTTATAAATATTGAATTCTTTAATACGTCCTCACAAGGATATCAATAAATGTAATATATTATTTTAATTAGTTTATATTCTTCATTTACTAGAATATTTGTCTAGAATTAAAGAACATTAATATTAAAATTAAAAAAGGTGTTTTTTATAATTTGAATACCCAAGTCACATACCAATGACTATTTCACTAAACGGCCCAAAAATCCCCTAATGTAGAACAAAATGTATTTCAAAACCATTCTATTTCTGATCATGATGATTTTCATCATATGAGACTAAATTTAGACTAGAATTAGCATGATAAGATAGATCCTAAAAAAAACCTAAGCATATGATTTTTATCAGTCACCCTGTCCTTTGGTTGTTTATGTATATTGTTTAGACACAATTATTGTGACTAAAATAACCACACTAGAAACACTTCCCAGATCATATAAATAATTATTTAAAATTTATTTATCCACTAATAGAACATTTTTTTGGCTTACCTTTACAATTCATTGTAGGTTGTTTCTCTACTTCTTAAAACCATGTCAATTTCTAACTATTGTCATCTCGAGGAAAAAATGTGTATAAAAACTCCTTTTCAACTTTCACAGCACAATGAACCAATTTCTAGAAAATTTTATATACATTTAATGGGAAATGATCTTTTTAAACATGGTTTTATCCTAGAGAAAAATGAATTAATCATGATATCATTTTTATTAATGAAATGCAACACATACCAAGACAATCTAATGTTGTTCGCTACATATGGTTCTAAAAAGACATTAACACTATGTTTTAATTTAAGGAATTTTTTTTCATCGAGGGTAAAACAAAATTAGGTAAATTATTGCAAAGTAAAATATCCTTGAATGTTTCGCATTCCTTAAAATAAAGATAATATTTATTTTTGGTATTCAAAACTGTATAACACCATAAATCATCTTGAACTTCAATACTATTAACAGAAAGAGTTACCATTGGATGTTGCGAACATCCCATGAAATTAAATATCTTTTCTAATGCATTGATTCACCCTTAAGATACCATAAGGTCAAATGATCTAATGAATCATGTGGGAGTTTTACTCATGAAATTATCCATAAAATATATGTTCCTCCATGGAAGATCGGGTTCCGCTCTACCATGGATACCTCAACCATTTACCTATTATTTTAAATGATCTATCAATACATGAAACTTATATATTATGATTCATACCATATTGATATACTAATTGTGATGGATATTTTTATCCAGAAACTATTCGACTACATATTCCTTGTTTCTTCGGTGGAAAACCATTCTAATCCAATATAGTTAAGATGAATCAACTTCTAAATCATTAAATACTATACCATTTTAACATTTCCCTAAGGTAAAATCATTCAATTTAACATTATTAATATTTCTTTATTAACTGTTGTTATCTAAACAATCATTTGATACAAAAAATAATTCCATTTGTATAAGTATTAAATAATCAATAGTTTTAGTCCTGAATTTATTTTCTATCACTTTAATGATAATTTTATGTTTATAATTTATGATTATTAGGTAAAAACTCAAAAATTAAAAAACCATTAAATAAAAACTGGACACTTTGGATTAGTAACCATTTTTTCCACCATAGAAAACTATTTAATAAAAAAAATTCTTATTTTTGGAAATACCTTCATGACATTCAACGTTACTTCATCCATTCCCTTGATCATCATTACATACTATGAAGAAAATTTAAAAAGGTGGGATGATAAAAAAATATTAGTATGGAATACATGAAGAATGAAAACTGTTAGTCATTCGAAGACATGAAAAATTATAATAAATTAACCTTTATCTTCAATTTTCATTATGAATATAAAATAAAACAATTTCATATTAAAAAACATACACCATTGTCCACAAAGAAATTAATTAAAACAAATATCAATAAATTAAAACCACTTTTGAATTAAATAATCATATACAAAAAACCCTTTCCAAACCCTATTAATTTTAATAACCCTATGTCTGACTTCAACGATTCTATTAACCAAATTAATTTGAGTGATATCTCGGTGAATCAATTTTTATGCTATTATGGTCTTAAATGACACTATCTTGGGCACCTGAGGTTAAGCTGTAACAGGAAAACATAGTATTTTCTAGTCCACCCCAATTTAAGTAGTAACGGGCTTAACCATGAAACTCTTGAACAATACAAGTTAACCTATAATGGGATTACGCTGTTTTATTATAGAACACTAATTTCCCATGTATAATTCATAATAACTTATAACAAATATTTTTTTCATTATTTTCAGTTTTTAGCACAAATAATTTTAAAAACACTTTTAAACTCATAAGGAAATAAATTTTGGATACAAAGATACCCTTTTCTAAAACCCATTCTCAATAAAATAATACCCATCTATTTTGAATTAAAAAAATTCAATAAAAAAAATAAAAAAATTGGAATTTTTTTTTCATTCAATAAAACATGTAATATTGAATAGGAATAAATAAATAAAATTATAGTTATGTTAATGGGAAAAGTCATTTTAACAATTCTGTTTAAATCATGAAAAAATATAACCTTTGAAAACCATTGAAATTATGGAAAAGGGACATGAAATAAAAATTATGAAAGTTTTAGGAACTTATGAAATCATTTAAAATATAATTTTAAAAACACTTTTATTGAATAGAAATACATTTTGATAGAAAATATTTGATGGTGGGTTTTTTCAAATAAAATCCCCTTATCACTTGAGAAACATTGAATTGTAAACACCAATAAAGAATGGAATTAAAAAATCATTAAATTTCATGAGAATAGATATTTTATTGTTTTATTAAATTAGAGAGAAATAATATAAACCTTATAAAAGAATAAAAGTGTATAACATTGATAAATTCCTCAATGAAACAATGAGTCTGAATTGTCATGGGTTTCATTATCTTCCACCATAAATTTTTTTGTTAGTTATTTAATTTCTTGAAAAAAAATTCAAGTATATTTATTTGGTTTACAAACCTCGTTATAAATTTATATACAACAACTTAAAAAATTAACTTTAAGTTGGTTGTTTTGACCATATTCGGCTTATCTCTCAAAATTGACTTTATATGTTGACTAAAAAATTTGGTAAATATTTGAACATATCTAGAATAATAATCATTTAATAAATATAATATTTTCAAATAATTTAATCTCTAAAAATAAATCATGAAATATATTTAGGAAAATGAACCAATGTTATGTTCAAGGAGGGGGTAGGATGTGCGTAGGCATGAGTAACGTTTCCATTTTTTAATGATAATTATATAAATTAATTATGTATTATTTTATCTTTACAGAATGAAAATTTTATAATAAATAAGATTATATTTAATTATATATAACTATATATATCATTCTTGTGATGTATAGATGAAAAATAAGAACCATATCGCTTAGATGAGGTGATATTATAGACATCCACAAACTACATTATCATTTTTTCAATGTTTAAAATTGAAAGAAACAAATGATATATTATATTCCTAGAAATTTAATTATTTAATTTATTTCATAATTATTGAATGTATATAAAATATATTCACTTTAGTTTCCTTTATTACGTTCAATTTAAAGTGTTAGGAAAGAACACTTCACATCGCTTTGTGAGGCGGTAGTCCTCCTTACTCATGATCGACGTTATCAATTTCATAAACAATTGAATTTAAAAAGGGTATATATGAAATAATTACACAATTGGAATTAAAATTACTTAAATATCATAAATATAAAATATAAAATTAATCAAATGATTTTGACAAGACATAAGGGGTGGTACTTGAAAAAATAATGACATCGTTTCGCAAGGTGGTAGTCTGCCATACCAATGAATGATGATTTCATGACAAATTTTATGGTAGTCTATAAGTTTTTAGTTAATAAACATAACATGAAAAATGAAATTTAATTGAGGAAACTATGTTTATTATATAAATATTTTATTAAAAGAGCTGAATTGTGGGGAGAAAGAAATAAAAAACACATGATGATGAACGTTACCTCTTCTTAGGGAAACTTCTCTTGGTTTTCACCAAATACATTCGATTGTTGAATTAAACCCCAAGTTATGGATTTTATGACATGGTAGGTAATTATAGATTTTATTTGTGTAGGAATTGTTTTCACTAAAGGACTTGAGAGGTCTAATGTGTGGTGGAGAGGTGGAAGCAATTTTTTTGTGGGGTGAGTGGGAAACTATTACATTTTTGTGAGAAGGAATTACATACATTTTTTTCCTTTACAAGTGGCTCAAATAATGATCATAACTCAACAATATAATGTATAAAGTCCACATATGTACATATAATGGGTTATATATAATAATATAGGTTATTTTACCCATTATTATTAATGTTTTGTCATTCGGTAATTCTCATTTTTAAAATAATTTAAGTGATTAATATTACTTTTTTCACAAATAAAATTTGTCAAATTTTATGTTAAACATATTACACATAATAAATTCATCTTTTTAAAAATACAGATTTCATTTTTGAAATTAAAATTCAAAGAAGAGGAAAATTTTAATTTAATATTCATCTTATCTTTATTTCAAGACATCAGGTTTTTAAGAATTTTATTTTACAAAAAAAATGATTTTATATTATCTATTTGACTAATGATAATAATTGTTTGAAAATAAATTAATATATAATATTCTATATTATATAAATTTAATTTAAAAAAACCCCATCCAGGATTATTATAATTAATTAATAAGTTGAAACATTATATAATTTAAAATAGATTTTAGAAAACCCTACCTTTAAGCCTAAAAACATATATTAAAACATATAAAAAGTCTATTCAATAGTAATTAAGATTAATAAATATAATAAAAATACATTTATTTTAATTTTCAAATTATTCAAAACATATTTTTACTTTTTAAGGTACTAAATTAATTAAAAAGAAATAAATTTTTTAAAAAATTAGTATTTCACACTATTCAATGAAAAATTAATATTTTTTTGAAAATTCCTCATATTTTACAGAAGTAATTTTTTAATATTGCGATTTATAATATGATATTAATTTTTTCAAAATAAAATTAAAAAATTTAGAAATTAGTCTTTTAAAATGATTTACTATCTAGTTCATTATAATAACTATTTTATAACAAATGTAACTATCAAGTTCATTAAAATAAATATGAAAATGATTTACTCTATCATTAGATAGGTTGAAACATTGTAACCATTTTGGTGTGAGTACTTGTAATTGGATTAGGATTTGTCTCATGATGTTCACACATGGTAATTTAAAATGGAAGAATATTCATAGAACAAATTAACTAGTAGGAATACTTCATGTTTTGGTTTCAGCAGATGTTCCTATATTTGATCAAGTGTAATTGTTTGTATACATTATGATTGACATTAATAAATGTCACAACTAACACACATAGATTTAATGAAGAATATCAACACACCGTATGTTGATGGTATGTAGGGTTCATTGGATGCATTATGAATAACATTTTATTTTTCTTTAAGTTGAGGAATAATTTTTTTCTTCGATATTTATGAAATTTCACATCTAGACCATTCGATTTAATATAACATTCATGTTAAATTACATGGCCTTTTCCTATAAATGTTTTTAATTCATATAGTCAAATAATGACATATAAATCATATAGGTTGATGAAAAAGATGTGAAACCTTCTAAATGATATATCGAGGAAACGAGTTATATTAATTTATGAGCAGTCAAATGTGGTTTTTTTCATTGATAAATTATATTAATTATATTGGGTGTCTTGACAAGTTTCTAAAATTTAATCTTCAGCATTAGGAAATCCCTAATAATGAAAATGAGAAATAATCTTATAGGGGCCTACAGTAGGTGTTTTTATGGATCTTGATTAAATTAGATTTGAATTTAATTAATGGAATAAATATTCTTATCAAAACTAGTGAATATGTTCATTCATGTTTTACATATCACTAATATTCAAAAGTTAAAAAAAAATTATTTATTGAAAAATGTGAATATGTTATAAATAAAGTTTCACTGTATTTTGAATGATTTTTTGTTAATTTTTTTATGAATTAAATATTTAATTAAATATTTATTTAAGCAGTTAATAAATGTTGAGGAATTAAAAGTAGATAAATATCATGTTCTATGGTGAATATTTATTTCAAATAGTAAATAATATTTATCATTGAGAATTTTATCACACGATTAAGGGTTATAATATTATCAATATTATTATAATATGTATTGGAGTTTAATAATGATTATTGTATTTGTTAAGGGAAGGTATGAAATTAAATAATATTTTATCCTAAACCATGGATCTATATATAGATGGATATGTCTATTAGGTTAGGTTAATTGAGATTTGAGAATCATTATGCACAAAAAAATTCATCTACCATTCATCCTCATATCTTCCTCTCAAGATCAAGAGTCACTCTAGAGATTCCATAAATCATAAAGGAAAATCCAATAATAAATATGAAAAATTCAAGGGAATTTAATCACCATGCAAGAACATAAAAATAAATTAGAATCCTTTAGAGATCAAATGATAATGTTTTAATCACCATTAGAGGTTTTCTACACGTGGATCCTTCTAACATAATGAAAGAAATCTGAAAACGGTTTTTCGAATAATCATTTAAAAATTCGATATAGAAAGTTCTTGAGAGGAGGTATACATTTAGAAAAATAAAAAATAAATTAATTTTAAATTTAACATTAAATACCCTATCATTTGGTTCTATGAAACTATAAATCAAAATAATATTTGATTTATCACCCACCACTGGTTCTTCCACATCACCTTAATACAAAAAATATGAATTAATATCATAGAATAATATAATATAGTAAGATATTTTCTAAAAAAAACATTCTAAATTATTTTAGTAACTTTATTACAACAATTTAATATTAATCTATCTTAACAATGTTTATTAAAAACATTACATAAGATTTTTAACAAATAATTTCAAAACAAAATCATATCGATAAGACATACAAAAAAGCATTAAAAAACAACACAAATGATCATCCATCGCCAAAGTGGATTATTTAAAATCATAAATTTTAGAAAATAAAACTCAAACTTTTTTAACACTGAAAATGTTTCAAAACACAATTTTTCAATTTTTATAAAATAAAAACAATTCTTAAAGGTAGGGTCCTGAAAAAATATATCCTGATAATGTTTTTTAGGAATTCCATCCTTCTCTAATAGGAATATTTTCCCCCACCTTCATATATACCAAACTCAGTTTTTCACTCCGTTTTCATTAAAGATTTTCTTTTATATCCCATCTTTTATGATAAATATAGCTTTAGATTTATTTTTAACATTAGTTTTCATAATCACCCAAATTTCAAGACAATGTTTACTATTCCATATTTTGTTCATGGTTATACATACCCTACCCAACCACACCACACCCCGCCCCACCCTCACCCCACACCCCCCATATATACATAATCCATGTATAATTATGGTACATTATTAAAAAAACAATATGGAAGTATTTAGTGGAATATTACTTGATATTGAAGCATAAATTCAAAAAATATATCAATTGGAATATCTATGGTGAAAAAATATGTAATTTAATGTTTTTTATAAATATAATTTACCATAACATTCCACCCACAATATTATCCTTTATGATTTGATAATTTTTTAATAGTTATTTGATAAAAAAAATGTTGTTAGTTTTTTTAAATAGAAATTGAACTCCGATTAACAAAAATAATCCTCAATGGTGTAGAAAAATTTTCCCTTAGATAATCTCATTGAAATTTAATCCAACTCATTTAAGTGATTGTTTGGTAGGTATAAATATATTCTACATCAATTGTGATCAAGGTAACAAATCATTCTTTCTTACGTTGAGGTCTCACTGAACATTCCACTGAGAAAATTTGCATCCTATAGTTGAATTTAAATCATTATAATATCAAACTAAATAAATATTAATATCTATAATAATTTTTATATCAGAATTTTTTTATTAAATAGATATTATGAATATCTTCCTTTAATACATGTCATAATTCACAATTTTAGTAGTAAATATAATGAATTTAGATCACTTTAATCTACTACACATATGGAAACAACATATAATAATTTATTCCATAAAGCCTCATGATAGATCAAAATTCCTAAATTTTTTTTAAGTCATTATGATTTATAAATTTCCCAACATTCTATATACTCAACTTCATTCCAATTAAATTATGAGTAAAAAATTATTTGTAATTCTGAAATAAATTTTTTTATAAATCTCTAGTGTATTTATCTTGATATTGGAAAATATATATCTACCTTTGTTGGACTTCTAAAACCAGGAATAATTTTATTCATAAATTCCTAGAAATTTCAAATATCATCTAAATATCTTCTGAAAACTCATTAAAATCATTTCTCTATAACATAAAAATTTATTTCATCAACAGAATGAAATAAACATTACAAAGATCATCTCCTTCCCAAATAATTTATTCTCATCATTATCTATATAAAAATTAATCATTTGAAATTTAAATAGCATGTTTTCTGTACAAGCATCATGGATCTTGTTTCAACATGTAAATGTATTTCTTTAATATACAAACTATGTTTTTTACTTCATTAAATAATAACCCAATAGGTTTATAAATATAAACTTCTTCACCAATCTCTCAAATTATGAATGATTTCTTCAAATCCATATGAAAAACATTATCACAACGATGTGATTACACTCCTAGGAATATTATTATTGTTTCCAAAAAAAATGTGGGAAAAGTTTTAGTCAAACTCTAACACATTAACCTATGAAATTCCATTACAAAAATTTATTGATTTAATTCTTGAAACGTCACAATGTTTATTCAGGGGTTTTTATACGCCAAATTTTATTTAATTATATTCCTTTTGAATAGACATAAACCAAGTTATTTAGTTTCATATTTCTAATTATAATCTAACTCATCACTCAAAACATCAAATAATTATATATTTTTAACGGCCACTAAAATGTATTCTATTTTATTCTGGGATATATGTGATATCTTATTGTTTAATATCAATATAATTTTGGTTTGAACATTAGATTTCCTATTTCAAATTATATTATTAGATTCAACCAATTTTATTATTTTATGAAGTGTTTTATTTTTTCTTCCCTTTTCACTTTCCTTGCCATAGGATTCTTCTGATTCATTAGTCACCTATTTTGGATCACATTCATCTTATTTTTTTTATTTTCATTAGAAGTGATTAATTTTTATTCTGAAAAAATATCAACAAATGTTTTTAAGGAGTTTTTATTTTCAACCCCTTCTACATCATATGAATCCCAAAAAAGTGTAATATTTTGTTCCAACATTTTATCTTATTCCATAGGATGAATATCCAATGAATATTTCTTCATTATATCATTTATCAAATTTCCAAATATCCATATTTATGATCTTTAGTAAGAAGGGAAATCCAAAATCATTGAATTATTTCATTGATGGTTTTTTTATTATGAAAATTATTAGAAAACATATTTCAGTAACATGTAGTACAAAACTAACAACTTAAATATAGAAAAAATTGAAATCATATTTTCAGATAGAAAACGTATTCCAATTTCCACATAAAAAATAATTTCTTTCATTTCTACCTCTCTATTTGGTGAAGGGGTGTATAAGGAATTATTTTTATGTTTAATTAATTATTTCATTTAAGTAAAATTTAAAATAATTCCATTTTTACTATTCTATAATATATGCTCCAGGATTTAGAAAAAAACAACTATTTCTCTCCCAATTATGCTTATAAAATATATAAACATCTCAGGTGACATTAATTTAATATTTATAAATATGGCTTTGGTTATATGAGGGATGTCACAAAAAAAGGGTCATAAATTAAAAAATCACATTTTTATGATTAATGTATCAGCCTAGAAATATATCAGTATATAGTCACAAGTTGGCTGGCATATTGAATTTCAACATTCTTGTAGATTTTACCAATCATCCATCATTTAAGATCTGTTGTATGAATACAATTTTCATTACATTTAATAATTATAAATGTTCTTAAAATTATAATTTGGATTCTATTTTCATATTATTTTATCCATGATACAAAATCTTATATTTCCTCCACTTGGTTTTTTATTAAGAACTAAAATAAAATGATTTATAGAGTTCTCCAATATGAATAAGATTTATGCATTTTACTTAAACCCTAGTAAAAAATATCTCATCCTCTACAATTTTTCTGATACATGAATCATTTAAAAATATGTATTCTTTTACAAAATCATAGAGTTTTATAACATTTAGCACATATTTTTTGATCCCATTGCTTAAAAAACAACCTTGAATTTTATTTTGTCATTTTTGGTCTCAAGAGTTTCTAGTTATTTTATTTTTAAGGAACTATCATTTCCAAGTGAAATTAATCATCCTTTATTACATTCAACATATTTTAAAAACAAATATAAACTAACATGTTTGGGGGACATGATGAATCAAGAATTTATAGTATGTTTCTTTTTATTTTTTAAGAGGTGCCTCTATAATAAAATCTCATTCTTTAACTTTACTTTATACACCCTCCTTTCCTTTTATATTGTAATAAATTTTCCCCATTATATTTATGGTACATCCATTAGAAAAGTTTCAATATTATTCAAATTTTCTATAATATTCCATTACTTAATCAAAAATATTTTTTGCAGGATTTTAAATCAAATTGCGATTTTTCATTATCAACTTCTTATGTCTAGAGAACATTACTCACATTTCTTCCAATACTTCTCCCAAGTGGTTAATTATTGTTTCTAGGTTGATACATACTATAAAAAAAGTCATAAATTTTATTTCCATAAAAATTATACTACTATAAAAATCCATCGAATCATGTTTTTCTATAGAAGTGGTGTTATTTCATGTGTAAGGTTTTTAAATTTATAACATCTTTCTTATTTTTTTCCTCCTATTGTGGGGAAACTTTCTTACAAGATATATTTTAAACTATTATTGATGTGTTAAATTTATCAAATACTTTATCAACTATTTCATTCCCTAAATTTTTCTACACACTTTCTTGACTAGTAAAATTAGTTGAACTATTACTCAAACGACCAAATGTTTTATAAATAAAATTCACTTTTTTAAATTTTAAATTTATTATAAATAATTAAAATTTTAGAAAACTCATGTAATGCATTATTTATTATGAACCATTATATGGTCTTAAAAAATTAAAATACCATTAATAATCATAACGATGGATAATATAATAGATTTAAAAGACTATTAATATTTGTATATTATGTTTTATGATAACGTCTTATTTACATTGATTGAAGGAGTGTTTTTCATGACCATTATAATCTTACTATATGATGACCATTTATCATGTCATCCAAGGGAGAAAAATCATATGTATTTTTTCTTGAAAAATTCCAAAATGACATTAAATATCTAAAGCATGTTAACAATAATTTATGTTATAATTAAGAGATAGTTGAGATAACATCCCAAATAATGTTCAGCAATCCAACAGAATATAATCTCACCATCACACACAATATATATAGGGCATTTGTTGGTGTAATAAAAAGATATATATCTAGATCTCTATAATATGATTTTTTTTATTTTATTTTTTATAAAATAATTTTTACATTCATCAATTTTTTATATTATATTTTATAATGATTAAATTAAAATATTTTAGAAATTATATTTTGAAATAATTAAATGGTTTTTTATTATTTTCTTAATTTATTGTTTCAATCACATAATTATTTTTTATGAATTCAATATTTTAAGAAATAAATGAAATTTTAATAAAATATTTATCAAATAAATATGATAATATAATTTCATGAAGTCAAATATAATTTTTACAAGTATCGAAATGCAATTTTTTCGAAAAACATGCTTGTTTCCATAAATGGAGGTTTTTGATTTAAATGTTTAAAATATAATATTTATGAAAATAATTTTATAAAAAATTATTATTTATGAAATCATCTCATCAATATTTTTAATGGGTAATTTTTCATTATTTTATAGAAAATGGAATTTTTGGGTAAAAATTAAATATCATATAATAATATTATATGTATTATGACATCAATAAAAATGAAAAGTTATATCTTTAATACAATAAAGAGTGTCCAAGACTAAAATTATATTTCCCCTATAAATTAATCTTTTATGTAATTTTTTTGATTTTATATATTCTTTATGAATCATCCAAAGCCTATATTATATTTTAGGGGTTTAAATAAAATATTTTTATAAACCTCACTCACTTCTAGATAACGAGGGATATTATTTTCATGTGTTCCATTAAAATTGATGTAAAGTAAATAAAAAAACATCCCTTCGGTATAATCCATGGGAAAACCCAGGGGAAGGTTTTCAAATTTGATTACATTATTATATATAGTCTAAAACCTATATTTAGGAATTAATAAAGAATTTGACTCACTTTTGTTTTATAATCCAACCCATCCTCCCATTATTATTTACTAAATACTCTTGATTCATTCAGTTACTCTGCCATTGGCTCTTCATATCTCTCTCAATATTATCTCATTCTCTCAATACGCTTCTACCAATATTTCAAATGCACTCTATCAATGAAAGGAATCATTTCCTTATCCTCTTTATTGAAGAACCTTTTTTATTTTCTACCTTCTGAATTTATAATTTTATGGTTGGGAAATTCTTTTACACAAACCTCCTATGTTATTTATGATTCCAAAGTAATGAGAATCCCATTTATCCCTCATTCAACTATTCTATATAACATTATATACACCCATTATGCTATGGAAATTATCAAGTGATTTTCTTGTTAAAAATTTATATAATGAATAACTATCTTCATTTTCACTAAATTTTTTTCACATAATTTTCCATATCCTTAATTTATTATGTATTTACATGTATTTAAACATAACTCATTAATATATGGGTCAAAATTCATTAAACATATACTTAATTTGTATGATATATGAGGAACACTTATGCATGTACATGATATTAATATGATGGGTGGGTCCAAAATTAAATAGTTATCCAATGCATTGGATAATGTTTTTATAGCATGGGATAAAATGTAGAGTGAAAAATATTTTAACCTAAAGACACTATGAAATTATGTAATGGGGATTAGCATTGAATTATATTTTATTTCATGTTTTATGTTGTTGGCACATTCTCAGGTAGCCTTGATGTTATTATATTATATCATAGATAAAGTTTCATGATTAGTATTCAAATATGTACTATGTTACCTTGATATTCCATTTTTCTCACATATATCTCATTACATTGTGCTTATTTTTATTTTATTATAACTCACCCCTTTTCTATTTGTATCCAAGCCTATACCATGTAGTTTTAGAAGACCAATAGATTTTTATGATTGTATTAAAGAATTTATTAAATAATGTATTTGTTTTTGTTTTGAAATTGGTTATGTTAAAAACATATTTATAAAAATAAAATAGGCCACATGATTTTATGGGATTGCATAAATTTTATATTTATGTAATAATTCATTATAAAAACTATATAAAAATATTTGTTGTCATAGTGGGTGTTAATGGAAATTCTAAAAATATATACACATTTGGATTAGAAAACACTATTAAAATTTTTATAGACAATAATATGCATAGAAAAAATAACTATCTTTACATAAATTTCAGTGAATGGGATTTTCTTGGAAATTTATATATTTCTGGTAACTACAAGTGGATGAGACTCTATCATTATTTTAACAAAGGTTAATAAACATTTAATGGATATATTTGGTTGGACTCGATCATCAACTGGTTCAAAAAAAGGCTATTACACACAACAAATTTTACACTTTTGGGGGATATGTTTTGGTAAATTCAGAAGCTCATTGTGAAATATTACATATTGGAAAAAATTCATATATGACTCTTAGTTGAGATATAAAATGTGGATAACATTAAATATAATTGGGAAATTTTTATATTAAGGATTATAGGTTATTTGTGCATTATCTCCATTAATTTTCATTGTTTCCTAAATCTATGTTAAATAGTTTAAAAATAATCATCCATAATTAATCATTTATTTTTAGTTAATGGATAGAAATAAGAGAAATGAGGACGAAAACCAATGTTAGGGGAAAATATATTGGCTTCCAAAATGAGATTCCCCACTTAATGAGAGAAAGAATAACAATATTCTTAACAATACTATATCAACTGACTATTTTTTTGAATGTAAATATAATGTAGGAGTGTTGGTCGGACTGTGAAACTCAATAGGTGTTTTAATTGGGGTCCCCATAAAAAATTGTGTTAATTTTTTTAAATAAAATCTCCAAATTTAAAAAAATACCCTGTTAATCAAAAGTGAAATTTATCATAATTATTATATTTTAAAATTTTCTAGAATCATGATTAGTAAATATATAAAATATTATTGAAAATTACTATAACTTTTGGAATCAATTTACAAAATCAAATAATTATTTTAACATTATTTAAGATTAATTATCCAAGCACATGTTATGTTTATAGATTTAAAAATATTACCATTTAAAGATTTGAAAAGAATGAAACTATACCAAATCACACAACTATGTTAAACAATGGGATTCATCTCAATATGAGATATAGTTCTCTCCACTTAGAAATATTCAACTTCCTAGATGATTTTATAATTATAATCTAGTCCAAACCATGTTTGGGTATAGAAACAACAACAAAAAATATATCCAATTTCAAATGACCAATCAAAAATTAAACATGGATACAAAAAAATACACACAAGGGACTCTTACAAAAACACCATGGTATTGAATATTAAAAAAGGTAGAGAATAATAACAATTTTATAGTTCTTGTGTATGAGATAATGTGTGTTGATAAATAGGGAAATCAACACACTTATGAAATATAAAAGAAAATAAATGAAAAAAATCAATAATTTATAAAGAAGTTAATGTTTCTTGTTCTGAAGAGCTTCATATGATTCAATTTCCATAGATATGTCTTGATGAGGATCCCAAGTTTTTTCTTTGAATATAACAGTAAAATAGTCTATTGCAGGGGTTCTCCTTTTTGTATGTAGGATTTGATTAAGAAGATCAAAGACTTACACCATTTATTAGATAAATGTCGATTAAAATTCAGCATGGATGATATTGAGTGATAAATACATAAAAAAAATTTAGTAAACCCTCTCCTCGATAAAACATAATCCATGCATGATTGAGTCTTATAATAATATACATTATTTCCTGAAGGAGTGTCTGCTTGATGAATAATCATTTAGATCCTCTTGATCCTTGAAATTAAATCCGAAATTTCCTTCAATGCACCCCTTTAATATATAAGAATACTATCATAAAATAAATTCTTTGTTAAATTTAATAAATATTAATTTCATCATTCAATTCAGAATGGCAAGAAAAGGTACAACTACACATCTAGTATAAATACATATTTCTTGAATGACATTCTAGTTAAATGATATATCTTGGGGAATGACATATCCAGTGGAATGTTATACAAGAGATGGGATATCTCCCGCATTTTTAAGTCTAGAGGTGACTCATTAGACTAATGGTTTCTCATTATAGTGGATAATAAACTAGTGGGGAGTCATTTTGAGTAATAATGAGATAGTATGGCGATGAATCAATGTAAAATTGTTTCATTTTAACCAACAATTCGATAGTATGGTTTCCAGACATTATGATGGGGACAAATTTCTTGTGGCGAGTCATTTTTAACTAATGACTACTGATTCCAAAACCCATAAATTTTTTTATCATATTTAATTATATTATCAAAAATATATTAATATTTTAATTTCATTAAAAACATATTAAAAAAAATTCATTAAAATACGAAGGTGTCAACCATCTCCCCCTTTTTATTGATCATAAATAATTTAATTATTATAAACCATATATAAGACAAACATAGTTATAGAAAAACTTTGTATGAATGATAATAGTATACTTAACATTTCATATAAAAAATGTGAGATATAAAGAAATGTGGTATATAATATTTTAAATAAATGATATGTGATATTAAAAAATATAATCGATAATAAAATTTGGTATTTAAATTATAAAATCTAAAAAAAACAAATATAAAAAATCAAGTACAATATCAATGATTAATTTAATTAATATAATGAAATGTAATGTAAATCCAATCCAAATAATAGTATAAAATAATTAATATGGATGGTATCAAAGGATGAATCCAAATAAATATGAAATCAAGGAATCAATTATATTAGGTAATTGCAATACATTATGGTTCTAATTGTAAATTTAGTGTAAAAGGTAACATAACAAATGAATGATTGAAGAAGTTTGAAATGTAACTTGTTAGGGATAAATAAAAATATAATAAGGAAAATTTCAGTGACTAATAATATCCCCCTTCTGAGATTAGAAAAAAGGTAAAAAAGGGGTAAAGATATGGTATCAATAGATAAATAACAAAAGAGAATAAGATTCAACTGTCATTAAGAAAAATAATTACGATGTTACAACTGAAAAACAATATAAAGGGATAATACAATAGAAAACACTATTAAAAACTATTCTTAACTAGAGCCCCTACCATATATAGAGTCATAATTAGTAGGTACCTTTCAATTACTTCTAAGCTAGTTTTTTATTATCTGACTAGTTTGTATATATTCTCCACATGATGATGAATTTATCAAAAATCCTACTAATCATTTAAATAAATATCACTCAATGCATCCTAAAACTAATCTCAAACTATATACTAAACCAAATCTGCATCAGAGAAATTTGATGGAGTTGGATTAGAATATGTTGATGTTATTATGGGAAATCTCTCCATCCTCTCTATCATATCATCCTAGTTGGCAGAAAATTAGGCTATCATTCCCCCATCACTAATATCAATGACTATATCTCATCTTACAATTTAGGATTTTAATTTAATCTTCATGAATGTGATAATTCATCTCTGGATGAATATGACATACCACAATCTCAAACAGGTTTCCAGTATTAGCCTCGCTCAGCGGAGTGATCATATGTTACTCTGAGCTCAAAAGTTAACTAATGTCCTAAAAGACTCTATTTCTAAAAGACACCAAATCAAACCTATAAACATATTCAGTAAGAACTAAAACAACATGACACTTAGTATTAGGAACAACACCATATGTAAGCTATTACATACTTGATGGTTCATTTGAAGAAAAATATCAATTATTACCCAATGATACCTTGGGATCTACCCCCCCCCCCTCTAGTATAGAAAATTGTTCCACCACCCTATGGTGGAAAACCCTCATAATCATCATAGTAAACATATAATAGACTATGAAGCTTGGAAACAAGGTACGAATCCCATTAATGGATTCCTCACACACTCCCTGAGAATCTTCATGATATTAATCAACATACACATCAAAATCATCCGACTCAGAATATTCAAAACCAATTTGAATATAACATATTAATTTATCCAATTTTTAATGAGAAACCACCACTCAAACAAAAATAGGGGACTGATCCACCTCAATAGGTACTCGAGTCTCTTATCTAGAAGAATCTTCATCTCCAACTTGTTTCACCCAAATGAATGTCTCTGAGTCCACTGATCTAGCCATACCATCTCACTAAACATGCAAAAGACTTGGTGATCCTGGTACTTACATAGAACTCGCTAGTGAAATACAATAATAATGGGATCGATGAGGTCTCCGAATCCTAATAGCATTATAATTATGGTTAGGCCCATTACCATTACTGTCCTATCAATCATCAACATTATCACCATTTCCATCTTACCCAATTCCATTACCATCATCACCATTTTCTTCATCAGAAACATCAATAATCTATTTCTTAGGTTAAGGGGTGGACCGTATAATGTTATCATCACCTAAAACATTTAGGTCATCATCACCACAATAAATTTCACTTAACAAACTCTCTATGGAAGACAGAGTGGTAGGTTGAATCACATGTACAAAAATCAAAGCAGTGATCTTCGGAATGATTGGGTCACTTAATTCCCCCAATTATGTTGCTTCCTCATTTTAAAAAATAACATCATCTTATTTATCATGAGAATTTTCAACTATCTCATCTGGATCTAATCTAGGGATCATTATATTCTGTAGTCTAGTTGGATGATCTAGGGGGTAAAAGTCCTTATATATATATATATTTCATTATCTTTAACCCATTTATTTTTCCATGGTTTCTAGCCCACTATCATTCATATAAAAATTAACTTAAACATGATGAATCCATCACATATAACCTCATCTTCTTCCTATTCATTTATCACAATATTGTTTTCCAATATAGCATAAATTAACATACGAGAAATTAATGAATATAATCTAGAATTTAATTGAAAAATCTTAGACATGTTTATTATAATGAACCCGTGTGGTTGATATTGACACCTCATTACACAAGGAATATGAGGTAAACATCTAGATATCTCATGGTATTTAATTTTCCTTTCTTTGGAAATTACATATAAGGAACAAACATAAAAAGTTGTTCCATTCCCCATCTAACTCTATATAATAGGGTCTCCTCAGAGTTCGTTCTCCAGTTGTATCAAGAAAATAATATTCATACCAGAATGATTCAATGTCACTGAGTATCATACTTTGATAATCATCAAAAAATCCTTGATGAGGCACATTCAAACCTTTTTCTACATCCTTTAGAAAAAATTGAGAATTCTAGCATTGATAATACATCCAAGCATATCTATATTCTTCCAATAGATGAACTCGACCTACTGGTATAACTGATGAAACAACCTATGATATAATGGTATGTCTGTATAAAACCAATCTATCCATCCCTGGTCAAATATCATATATAATACAAACAAATTACTAAAAACAATCCACTATACATACAATTATTTTCCGATAACTACATTTCGATTTTCTATTTCTCGGTTCCTCAATTGTGTAATAGATCAACACAGTTACACTTTTAATCTCTTATTATGATGATATTCTTCATCAGATTAAATTATTGTGTGCTTGACTCTCACCATTTTAGTGGTGAAATAGAGAGGCAAGGAAATAGGATGGATAATGGTTGTGAGATAAGGAAGGTGAGGAGGCTCAAGAGAAGGCAATGTAGAGATAGTGACTATGATTCATAATTTTCATATATAATTTAGATATTATAAATAATATAATAAAACTAAATGAATAAATTGAATATGAGTTAATATTGTAAAATATAAATAGCATTGACCCTTTGACATAGAAACATGTTTCTTATCCTGTGGGGACACACTGATGGTTACTCATCGATGGTGACTCACTAATAGTGAATCACCAATGGTAACTCACCAATAGTGACTCACCAATGGGGACTCAGAAATGGTTACTCATCAATGGTGACTCACCAATGGGGATTCACTATCAGTGACTCAACAATGGGGATTCACCATCAGTGACTCGCCAATATTGACTTCTCAATGGTAAAAATCCAATGGTGACTCACCAACCGTAACACGCTAAGAGTGAACAACCAATATTTTCACCTCAATGGTGACTCCCCAATGGTGACTCACCAATGGGGACTCGCCAATAATTACTATCCAATGGTGACTCACCAATGGTGACACACCAATTGTTACACTCCAATGGTGACTCTCCAATAGTGACTCGCCATTGGTGACTCTCTAATAGTGACTTGCCAATAATGAACACACCAACTACCAGTAGATTTGTATTTAGATTCAAATATATACAATGAAATAGAAAATATCATCTTACTATACCATGATACTAGTGAATTTCAAAAAATATGACATGTTACATAGGTTATTTTTTATCTAACATACAACAACCAAAATGAGTATTCGAATAACTCACTAATTCAAATAATTTTTCCATAGGACAGAACAGTCATAAATTGGTTTCATATTTAATGGATTTTAAAATACATTCAACATTAATTAAATGTGACTATTTGGGGAATTCATGAAAATAATCACAGTTACACACACTAAATATAATATCAAGGAATCTAGCAATTAGGTTAAGAAAACTTCCAATCATAAATCTGTAACTGGTCTGATCCTCCAAAATACAAGCTTCAACAAGATCCTACTTACATTTTATACTAATGGGAATGAAACTACAATTAGTTTAATCCAATAATAAAAAATTTAAAATATATTTAGTGTAGATTACATGATTTATGATAATTTTATATTTATTTTTAAAATTTAGGAAACATTTAACAAATTTCAACTCACCGATTAAACTCATTTTAAATTAAATTTTGCATCATTTGGAAAAATATGTACACATTAATTATTTAGAAGATCCAAAAATAATATCATCAACATATATTATAAACACTAAAACATATTTTAAAATTATTCTTCTAAAACTATTGTGATTATCTATTCAATATGAAAATAATTTTGAAATTAGAAAATAGATAATAATATCACACCAAACTCTAAGAGTTTTTTAAACCGTATAATGATATTTCTTTTGTGAAAACATGATTTGGAAAAATAGGATTCTAAAATCCACAGGGTTTTCAAAAAAACAACATCAACTATATAAAATTTTCTGGATACCCTTTTTAAATCAATTTGATATATTCTAAAATCCAAATGTGCTGCATAGGTAGGGAGTATTCTGATTGCTCCATATCTTACTACTGGTGAAAAGGATTCCTCATTGTAAATAGACTCCTTCTTACTATACCCATGAGTAACCAACCATGGTTAATTTATTTCTATAGTTCAATATTCATCAATGTTTAGGAAAAAATACATCAATGTCAGATTTCTTTCTTTTTTTGGTTGATTATATTTTTTGACATAGAAGGTTTCAAAGGGTCGTTGTGGAGTCCAAAGAGTTTATTGAATAGGAATGTTTAAAAATATCCATGAAAAATGAATGGATTCCCTATAAGTGGTATATAAAATTGCGAACACATGGTGATGACAATGAAGAACAACATTGGCAAGGAGAAACATGAGTTGTTAATAGCAGGAGATCGAAGAGTTTGATGATGATATTTGTGACAATGATGGGAATCTTAACAGAGAATTTTTTTTGAGCTTCATAAAAAAGTGAGAATCTTGGTATAAGGGAGGGGGAATCATGAAATGAACATGAAATGGCTATAAGTATAAGGCCCCGACCTTAAACCTTACTTAATATTGAATTAAATGAATAATTCACATTGAGGATCTTTTCAGGTTTAGAGTTTTAGAGAATTAGAACATAACTATTACATCTCAAAAGATTACAAAGTAGTCACTTCTACTAAGTTTCCATAAATAAATAAAAACTCTTAAAAGAAACATGTCTAGTTCCATGTTTTATATAGCATTACATTCCCTTGATCCCATCCTTGACCTTATTCCACATTAAGTCCTGTGAAAAAAATTTCAAAAAACTTTGGGTGAGCATAAAAAGCTCAGTAAGGGATAAACAAAGAATGAAAACTGTTAGTTTTTCAAAATCAAGTAAACCATGTATACTCTATCAAAGTAATACCTTCACCTTCATGAAGTAGTAAAAACTCTCCACTGAATAAAGTATCATTACTTACCTTTTTGTAACCAAAGGATTACCATAAAACCCATATAAAGAACACATAACATATATAAAGGTAACTTGGGACATAAACATACTTAAGTGGAATAACAATACGGTCTACTTCCACACATATCACTTAATGGAATAGCCATATGTCCAATTTCCATACATACTTAATGGAATATCCATACGGCCGACTTCCATACCCAATGCATTGGAGGTTATAACGTAACCACCCATCCTGGTATTCACGGCACCACCCGTCATATGGTTTATCACGTAACCACCCGTCAAATGTCCAAGTACCAATATAAAATCATAAAACATAAAACCAATATAAAGGAATGATAACATTTCCACATTTCAATCACAATATATCATAATAGAATCCTTTATCAAAACCATTTTCAATACCAAAATACATAAAAGAGTATATGGTATTTATTTCTTTTTAAAAACATTACGGCTTGTTGAGGAAGCCAAAGACAAAATAATACTCGCGGCGGCGGAAAAGGTCGTTGTCACCACGTATGTTAAAAAAAATCCTTTTTGTCGTTTAGTAAAACGCTTCGTAGAAAAAGATTCATTTTGTATAAAAGTAAAAGTCAAAGGGGTTTATACACAGTATAAAATAAAGTTGTGTATAAAACGAAATATGCCTCAATGAAAGGATATTGAGACGATGTCCCTTACCTCGGGTCCGACTTGACTCGATCGTTCTTTAACGTCCTAAATAATAAACTTGAGTTAATTTCTACTTGATTAAGAACCTTTTTAAAGTTCATTATTCCTTTTATATCACTTATTGCCCTGTTATAAATTTTATGTAACCATTTAAGTTAATAATGTTTGTTTTGTCAATATTTGGTTCTTAAGTCGAAAGTGGACTTCTTACAATTACATGTTGTTCGTGTGGTCAAAGGTTCTTTATATCTAGAATGACATTCCTGATTTGGATATCATATATATCATATATATACAGTATATACATGTATTTATAATATTACATAATCATTTAGAGGTAAGAAATGAAATGCACCGTTCATGGAGACGGTAAGCCGTACGTACGCATGAACGCTACTTTCATTTCTATTTCGTATTTTATAGAATGGAATCATAATTATATAAGAGTATATTATAATTCCAGTATAATAACATATATAATATCATTAACTTTATCCTTTACACATCCCACATATGGTATTAACGAATCAAATCACTTTTAGGGGGCGGTAGTCCGCACTTCCTAAAATGAAGATACCGTGTTTACCCATAATGGAAACAATAATGGTATACCATAAATGAAAAATACATAAGCTTAAGGAAAGAATAAACATATTATATATCATATATAGAAATAGTGACATCATAATGGCCACCTTTGAAGGTGTTAAATGAGTATTGAACAATCATCGTTTCAGGAGGCAGAATTTCGCCATCCACGGAAACCGTATGTTCTTTAACCATTTGATGTAGTTGTGTGAGAGTGTAGATCGAATAAATCTTATAACAACATCCTATTATATTTAATATACTGGTTTTGTTAGAAAAGAAGTAAATAGAATGAGTTTAGGGGGTTGGAGAATCAAAATAAAACAAATGAACATGAGAGAATGAATTACCTTTAAAAGTGTAACTCCTTTTGATTTGAGCCTAAAGGCTTACTTTGAAAGGATTATTCCCAAAGGGAATCCTCTAGGATTAGGAGAGGGATGTGGAGAGAGTAAATGGGCATGGGATGGCCGAGCCAAAGGCTTTAGGAGTGTGTGAAATGAGGTAGAGGTGGGGGCCTTTTATAAGAGGAGAGGAGGGACACTTTTGGAAAGTAAAGAAATATTACTTTATTTGAAAATGTGTTTCGGTTTTAAAAGGTCCCACATTGATATAATTCGTGGATAAGGTGATAAGGGTTCGAAATCCACCCATCCAATATGTTTTGGATATGTGTAGTTCATAGAGTTTACATTATCATTCCATTTTATTTAAATCGTTAAATAATGAGATCATCGCTGCATCATCATGATGTCATAAATACTTTAATTTATTTGATGTCAAAAAATTATAAAAAAAATACTATGATGTAGGAAATATTTTTTTCTTTACAATTACTATTTATAATCAAAAATATTATCTTTATAACCCCATGTAAAAATTGTTTGCGTAAAACATATTATGTTTGTGTCATTTTTACTTTTATTCAAAAAAAAGGCATTAAAGTCATTATCTCACCCAAGTGGCTCCATGGGGTCCCTTAAATCGACCCATGGGTTTTCTTGGTCGGCCATGACACAACCAATAGGGTTAGGACATGTGTCAAGCTCATCTCATTTTATTAAAGCATTATTTTTACCTTAAACTTCACTAATTACCTCTAATCGCGAATAAAAACTTAATAAGTTACTATTCACCAAAAATTATTTTAATCTCATTGAACCACATTTTACTTCTTAATGACAACCATGTATGTCGGATTTTTGAAAATCAAAACACAATGATTGCAAAATTTCATTTAAATGGAAAATCAGTTTTTATAAGTACCACTTAGTGGTTTCACTATTCATCAAAAATTGATGTTTTTCAGAAAATTACCAAAAATTCACCCTAAGATATATTTGATATTAAGAATTCAAAAATGAATTCTATTTTAAAAAATTCAAAACATATAAGTCACATTAATTAATTTAATAATTAATTCCCACTGTCAGAGCAAATAGCGTGTTTTTATGAAACAATAAGTATCAAAAGATTGACACTAGTTTAAGTCCGATTTCAAAGTGAAATTAATTCCAACTACCACTATTGGATTTAATGGTAAAAATATTTTCTAATTTCACTTTAAAAACAATTCAAATGATAATCTAATCATATAAATAAATTATATTAAAAAGCAGTTTTGTTGTAAAATGCAGTATTTTTCACTATTCATTAAAAAAATGAACATTGTCAGAAAAATACCAAAAATTCACACAAAGTAAATTTTGATGTACCAATCTTAAAGAATAAGTTTATTTTGACAAACATAGCTTATAAAATTGTCAAAATATAGATTTAAAAATGGTTTTCCATCAAAAGGCAGTAAAAGAATCTTTTAAAAATATTAGTGTATTCCATGCTTAAGATTGGATTTATTTTCATTTTAAGCCTCTAAAACACTATCTAATTAATTAATAGACATATATAAAATATATATTATTCATTACTTACTTGGGATGTTACATCCTTCCCCCCCCCCTTTAGAAAATTGTGTCCCCGCAATTTATTTACTTATCGAATAAATAGGGGTACTTATCCCTCATAGCATTTTCAGATTCCCATGTTGCCTCTTCCATCATGTGGTTTTCCCACAAAACCTTTACCTGATTAATCAACTTATTCCGTAACACCTGCTTCATGTGGTCAAGAATCTGGACTGGTTGTTCTTCATAAGATAGGTTCTCCTCCAGCTGAACTACCTCTGGACTCAAAACATGAGATGGATCTGGCATATACTTCCTCAACATCGAAACATGAAAAACATTGTGTACCTGAGATAAACTCGGAGGTAAAGCCACTCGATAAGCAACTGATCCAACTTTATCCAGAATTTCATATTGTCCAATAAACCTTGGACTCATCTTTCCTTTCTTACCAAATCTCATCACACTTTTCCAAGGAGAAACCTTGAGAAAAACATGATAACCTACCTCGAAAGATAGATCCTTCCTCTGGTTATCCGCATAACTCTTCTTCCTACTCTGAGATGTTCTCATGTGCTTCTGAATCAACTGAACTTTTTCTGCCATCTCTTCTACCAATTCTGGTCCCATCAGCTTCCTTTCACCCACTTCATCCCAAAATGATGCAGTTCGACACCGCTTCCCATATAATTCCTCAAATGGTGCCATCTGTATACTGGAATGAAAGCTGTTATTATAAGAAAACTCAAACAACGAAAGATGTTGGTCCCAACTTCCCTGATAATCTATCGAACAAGCTCGTAGCATATCCTCCAAGGTATGAATTGTTCGTTCTGACTGCCCATCAGATTGAGGATGAAAAGATGTACTAAAATTTAATTCAGTACCCAACGACTTCTGAAGGCCTTTCCAAAAGTTAGATGTGAACCTGGGATCATGATCAGATACAATGGAGAGAGGAACTCCATGTAACCTGACTATCTCTTTAAGATACAAACGGGAAAGTTGATCTAGGGAAAAAGTATCTCTTATAGCAAGGAAATGAGCAGATTTGGTCAAGCGATCAACAATAACCCAGATTGCATTATTACCTCGAGATGTCTTCGGTAATCCCACAACAAAGTCCATGGATATGTTTTCCCATTTCCACTCTGGCACTGGTAAAGGCTGAAGCATCCCTTTCGGTAACTTCCGATCTGCTTTAACCTGTTGACATGTCAAACACTTCACAGTAAAATCAGCAATATCTCTTTTCATTCCATCCCACCAGTAATACTCGCGCATATCTCTATACATCTTAGTACTGCCAGGATGAACTGAAAACGGAGAACTATGAGCTTCACATAACAACTCTCACTTCAACTGTGAATCACAAGGCACACACAATCTCTTCCCAAACCTCAAAACAAAATCATTATCAATGTTGAATTCAGGAAACTTACCTTTCTGAACCAGCTCTACCTTTTTCTGCAACTCACTGTCTCGGTTCTGTGCTTGCTTGATTCTGTCTGATAGAGAAGATTTCACTGATACCTGAAACAAAACAGAAGAACATCCTGTACCAACATCTTCTATGCCAATGTTCATCAAATCTTTAACCAAAGGATCACGTTCCAAACGCAACATTGCTAATAAAGCATTACTTTTTCGACTCAAAGCATGAGCCACTTTATTTTCTTTTCCCGGATGGTAATGAATTGTACAATCATAATCCTTGATTAATTCTAGCCTTCTCCTTTGTCTCATGTTCAATTCCTTCTGAGTGAATATATACTTTAAACTTTTGTGATTAGTATATATTTCACACTTTACTCCATACAAATGATGCCTCCAAATTTTTAAAGCAAAGACAACAACAGCTAATTCCAAATCATGTGTAGGGTAATTTACCTCATGAGTTTTCAACTGTCGTGAAGCATAAGCAATTACCTGATCATGCTGCATAAGGACACAGCCAAGTCCCTTCAACGAAGCATCACTGTATATAACAAACTCACCATTCCTGGAAGGAAGTGCCAAAACTAGAGCATTCACCAATCTTCTTTTTAATTCCTGAAAACAATCATCACATTCTTTTGTCCAGATAAACTTAACACCCTTCCGAGTTAGCTTAGTCATTGGACTAGATAACTGTGAAAATTTTCTAACAAACCTTCGGTAATAGCCTGCCAAACCAAGGAAGCTACGAATCTCAGTTACATTTGTGGGTCTTGGCCATTCTTCAACAACTTTTGTTTTTGCAGGATCAACAGTTATCCCATCTTTAGAAACAATGTGACCAAGGAATGAAATTTGTTGCAACCAAAACTCACACTTGCTGAATTTTCCATACAGTTTATTTTCTTTTAGGGTTTTCAAGATAACCCTTAAATGTCTTTCATGCTCCTCTTTACTTTTAGAAAACACAAATATATCATCAATAAACACAACCACCATTTATCACCTGATTCAACTGAGCCGTCAGTGCAGTAAACATCTCAATTCTGATTCCGACCATCTCTGGTTACTGATTCGAAAGGTCATTATACTCTGTATGCCTTCCTAGAAAATCTTCTTTGTTTCTTCTATGGAAAACAATTCTTAACACTGAAATATCTTAGGCGAAGCAACATGGTAATATTCAAATGCTATATCATTTCAAAAAAATATTTTTGGATAATCATTTAATAGAATTATAACTCCTAAAGTTATCTAAACCGACCTTTGATACCAACTATAAGGCCCCGACCTTAATCCTTACTTAATATTGAATTAAATGAATAATTCACGTTGAGGATCTTTTCAGGATTATAGTTTTAGAGAATTAGAACATAACTATTACATCTCAAAAGATTACAAAGTAGTCACTTCTACTAAGTTTCCATAAATAAAAAAAACTCTTAAAAGAAACATGTCTAGTTCCATGTTTTATATAGCATGACATTCCCTTGATCCCATCCTTGACCTTATTCCACATTAAGTCCTGTGAAAAACATTTCAAAAAACTTGGGGTGAGCATAAAAAGCTCAGTAAGGGATACACAAAGAATGAAAACTGTTAGTTTTTCCAAATCAAGTAAACCATGTATACTCTATCAAAGTAATACCTTCACCTTCATGAAGTAGTAAAAACTCTTCACTGAAAAAAGTATCATTACTTACCTTTTTGTATTAAAAGGATTACCATAAAACACATATAAAGAACACATAACATATATAAAGGTAACTTGGGACATAAACATACTTAAGTGGAATAACCATACGGTCGACTTCCACACATATCACTTAATGGAATAGCCATACGGCCAATTTCCATACATACTTAATGGAATAGCCATACGGCCAACTTCCATACCCAATGCATTGGAGGTTATAACATAACCACCCGTCCTGGTATTCACGGCACCACCCGTCATATGGTTTATCACGTAACCACCCGTCAAATGTCCAAGTACCAATATAAAATCATAAAACATAAAACCAATATAAAGGAATGATAACATTTCCACATTTCAATCACAATATATCATAATAGAATCCTTTATCAAAACCATTTTCAATACCAAAATACATAAAAGATTATATGGTATTTATTTCATTTTAAAAACATTACAGCTTGTTGAGGAAGCCAAAGACCAAATAATACTCGCGGTAGCGGAAAAGGTCGTTGTCACTGCGTACATTAAAAAAACATTCCTTTTTGTCGTTTAGTAAAACGCTTCATAGAAAAATATTCCTTTTGTATAAAAGTAAAATTCAAAGGGGTTTATACACCGTATAAAATAAAGTTGTGTATAAAACGAAATATGCCTCAATGAAAGGAGATTGAGACGAAGTCCCTTACCTCGGGTCTGACTTGACTCGATCGTTCTTTAACGTCCTGAATAATAAACTTGAGTTAATTTATAATTGATTAAGAACCTTTTTAAAGTTCATTATTCCTTTTATATCACTTATTGCCCTGTTATAAACATTATGTAACCATTTAAGTTAATAATGTTTGTTTTGTCAATATTTGGTTCTTAAGTCGAAAGTGGACTTCTTACAATTACATGTTGTTCGTGTGGTCAAAAGTTCTTTATATCCAGAATTACATTCCTGATTTGGATATCATATATATCATATATATCTATCATATACATGTATTTATAGTATTACATAATCATTTAGAGGTAAGAAATGAAGTGCACCGTTCATGGAGACAGTAAGCCCTACGTACGCATGAACGCTACTTTCATTTCTATTTAGTATTTTATAGAATGTAATCATAATGATATAAGAGTATATTATAATTACATTATAATAAAATATATAATATCATTAACTTTATCCTTTACATATCCCACATATGGTATTAACGAATCAAATCACTTTCAGGGGGCGGTATTCCGCACTTCCTAAAATGATGATATCGTGTTTACCCATAATAGAAACAATAATGGTATGCCATAAATGAAAAATACATAAGCTTATGGAAATAATAAACATATCATATATCATATATAAAAATAGTTACATCATAATGGCCACCTTTGAAGGTGTTAAATGAGTATTGAACAATCATCATTTCGGGAGGCATAATTTCGCCATCCACGGAAACCGTATGTTCTTTAATGATTTGATGTAGTTGTGTGAGAGTGTAGCTCGAATAAATCTTATAACAACATCCTAGTATATTTAAGATACTGGCGTTGTTACAAAATAATTAAATATAAAGAGTTTAGGGGGTTGGAGAAGCAAAATAAAACAAATGAACCTGAGAGAATGAATTACCTTTAAAAGTGTAACTCCTTTTGATTTGAGCCTAAAGGATTCCTTTGAAAGGATTCTGCCCAAAGGGAATCCTCTAGGATGAGGATAGGGATGTGGATATAGTAAATGGGCAGGGTATGGGCGAGCCAAAGGCTTGAGGAGTGTGTGAAATGAGGTAGAGATGGGGGCCTTTTATAAGAGGAGAGGAGGGGCACTTTTGGAAAGTAAAGAAATATTACTTTATTTGAAAATGTGTTTCGGTTTTAAAAGGTCCCACATTGATATAATTCGTGTATAAGGTGATAAGGGCTCTAAATCCACCCATCCTATAAGTTTTGGACATGTGTAGTTTATAGAGTTTACATTATCTTTCCATTTTATTTAAATCGTTAAATAATGAGGTCATCGCTGCATCATCATGATGTCATAAATACATTAATTTATTTTATGTCACAAAATTATAAAAAAAATACTATGATGTAGGAAATCTTTTTCGCTTTCCAATGACTATTTATAAGCAAAATTCTGATCTTTATAACCCCATGTACAAATTGTTTTCGTAAAACATATTATGTTTGTGTCATTTTTACTTTTATTAAAAAAAGGTATTAAAGTCATTATCTCACCCAAGTGGCTCCATGGGGTCCCCTAAATCGACCCATGGGTTGTCTTGGTCGGCCATGACACAACCAATAGGGTTAGGACATGTTTCAAGCTCATCTCATTTTATTAAAGCATTATTTTTACCTTAAACTACACTAATTACCTCTAATCGCGATTAAAAACTTAATAAGTTACTATTCACCAAAAAAATATTTTAATCTCATTGAACCACATTTTACTTCTTAATGACAACCATGTATGTCGGATTTTTAAAAATCAAAACAAAATGATTTCAAAATTTCATTTAAACAGAAAATCAGTTTTTATAAGTACCACTTAGTGGTTTCACTATTCATCAAAAATTGAAGTTTTTCAGAAAATTACCAAACATTCACCCTAAGCTATATTTGATATTACGAATTAAAAAATAAAGTCTATTTTACAAAATTAAAAACATATAAGTCACATTAATTAATTTAATAATTAATTCCCACTGTCAGAGCAAATAGCGTGTTTTTATGAAACAATAAGTATCAAAAGATTGACACTAGTTTAAGTCCGATTTCAAAGTGAAATTAATTCCAACGACCACTATTGGATTTAATGGTAAAAATATTTTCTAATTTCACTTTAAAACCAATTCAAAAGATAATCTAATCATATAAATAAATTAGATTAAAAATCAGTTTTGATGTAAAATGCAGTATTGTTCACTATTCATTAAAAAAATGAACATTGTCAGAAAAATACCGAAAATTCACACAAAGTAAATTTTGATGTACCAATCGTAAAGAATATGTTTATTTGGACAAACATAGCTTATAAAATTGTCAAAAGATAGATTTAAAAATGGTTTTCCATCAAAAGGTAGTAAAACAATCTTTTAAAAATATTAGTGTATTCCATGCTTAAGATTGGATTTATTTGCATTTTAAGCCTCTAAAACACTGTATAATTAATTAATAGACATATATAAAAATATCTATTATTAATTACTTACTTTGGATGTTACAATAAGGTTCTAGAATTAGTGGAAATGCATATAAATAGATCTCTACCCCCTTTAGAAAATAAGAAATGCCTATGAAGATCTTAAGGCTGCAAAATCACAAAGGTGGTGCACAAATGCGATTAAAAAATGTGGCTCCTGAAAAGAATTTATATAATGTCATATAATACAAAAAAAATTTCTAAGCATTGTAAAAGTAGTAATGTTCATGAGAGATATAAAAATACAACCAAAAGTGTTGAGCTTTGTGAAGGCTATGTAAGCTTCATTAATGGAAGGATATTTACAAAGGCTGGTTGAGATTCTTTAAAAATATGTGATTCACAATGGATAAATGAGCTTCATAAAAGGAAGGAGCTCTGTAAAGGCTATTTGAACATTGTGAAAGATGTGCTTCATGAATAAAGTGAGCACCATGAATGTTTTTCGATGAAATTTCATAATTAATCTATGGTAAAGTTGAATTATTCAGTTGGATGAAAGTGAATCCTCAAAAGGGCATATATCTAAAATTGAGGATATATTCATTAGAGATATTGAAGGGACCTACAAGACCGTAACCATGGAGTGGATCCCTTCTAAGAACAGTGATCAAAAGAAGAGTAAAATTGTGATCTATTCCACTGGTATTGATCCAGATATTAAGATATAAGGAGTGACCCTTTGGAAATTAGTGAGATGAAATTAAATCATTTAAAGGCAGTGAGCCTTGGTATAGATTAGATATTAACTTAATCACTAGTATTGACAGGGATCCATAGTGTATTTAGTACTATTGGGACATTTTCGTTGTATGCTCCTTGTACATAGCCAAGTGAGGGGTAACCATGTAAAATTGTTGTGTCTCATGTATTATATAAATCTATTAATAAATTTCTACAAGAAATAGAGAGAAGAGTGTTTGGTTTAATGAAAAAACAAGATCTAAAGTGGTAGAAGTTTTAATATGTCATACACAGATTCAAGGCACCCTCTTAGGGTATTTAAACTAATTGGACTAAAAATTCATTCCAGATCAAGGTTGAAAGATAGTGGTTCTATATTAGCAGAATAAATGGAGGTTGTCATTCCCAAAGGGATTCTGATCTTCAATGGAAATAATATTCAATTACGAAAGAAACGGATGTAGCACTACTACTACTCAAAATTAATGTATGTCTTTATACCTACTATAAATTTAATATCATTTGTTATCATCAATGGTTATTTATCAGAAGATGATCTAAGGGAATTGGATGGTAATTTTAATGAAATCAATGATTTAGGGGGATCCATAACAATTGTGATATATATGAAGTTGATGTCATGTAAGTCATCACATCATATATAGGAAAATCTTATGAATACATATAAGGTAGACCCGAATGCTAGAGAAGTAATGCTCCACGATCTATTGAATAAGTATGAGGATCTAAAAATGCAACCCAAAGAGGCTGTTGATAAATTATTTGATCAAGTGAATGATGTTGTGGAAAGAATGCATGGTCTCATAGAAATTATTGAAGATATAAATATTGTTAAGAATATATTGATAAATCTTTCCCATTGGATTAATCTTAAGGGAGCGATATTGGTAGATAAAGATCCAAAGGATTTGACATTTGATAACTTACACAATACTCTTAAAGCATATGAAATAAGAAACGGTGATAACGATGTTGTGTACAAGGGTAATTCTAGTGAAGTATCATTTATGGAAATGATGAAGATCACCATTGATGATGTACAGGAATATGAAGAGACAGATGAGGTGATTTTATTCCTTTCATCAAATATTCAATGAAGAAAATGAACGTTCAAAGGGAAACTCCCTCTTAAATGCTTTCTATGTGGAAAGGTTGCTAATCTAACAACAAGGTTACCTAAGAAGTTACATGAAGATTACAAGTATTATGTTCAAATTACCATGAACAATTATTCAGCCTATTTGAAAGGAAAGAAATGTTTAAGAGAAATTTCATCAAAAATAAAAATCATCCTTCAAGAGAAAAAGAGTGTTATGAAGAATCTATTGAAAAACAATTGAAGGACTTCAATGATCATAATACAGATTTTCGGTTGGAATTTTTAAAAAATTCCCAAACAATGGAAAGTTGAAATAATTAAGAAGAATAATTTGAAGGATGACTTGGCCTTTATTTTTAATTAATATTTTCTCATTAAGAGAAAAATGTTTTGAGAGACAAAAATAATAATTCCGATAATGTGGTTTATGATGTCAATATTTATATATAGTGTCAGGAAGAAAATATGTATGAGTTAAATGAATAAATTAAAAAAACTAAAGTCATCAATTCCATAGATCTCCAAAAAAGTATGGGTAGTACAAGATCATGATTGAAGAACAAAAAAGGGAAATATGTTGTTTGATTAACATTATAAATGATCAAATCAAGAATATTAAAGAGAATGAAGAGGAAGTTATCATCCTATGAAGAATTGTTAAGGATCTTTAAAATAACATAACGCTTGGAAAAAAAATCAGGAGATGTGATCATTCTGATAATAAAGAAGTTGTAGGCAGAGTATAGTGGTATAGCATAATCACACCCAATGTTAGATCTAAATAAAATGAATAGTAAGAGGGTTTATCAAAAAAATATGTGTGATGACTTGGGTTAGACCACAAGCACCCTCTCTAAAACTGGATATTGATTTTGGTATGATAAATAGTCATAAAATTTCGAGAAATCAAGGGAAAAATAGTGGAATAAATGTGATACATTGGAATGCACCTAACATCAGGAGTTTTTATGGTGGAATGACGATAAAATCACAAAATGTGTGCTCCATATCAAAAATATTGAAGTTCGTAAGAACAAAAATGGCATCCAAAAATAATTTCATACTCTAGAACATCATTCAAGGGTCATTTTTTGGTGTGGAGGATTTGGAAACATTGACAAATACTGTAAATCAATCATTCATGAGAATATTCTGAAGTAGAATCAAACTGGTCAAAAGTATCAATTCAATGAACGATCAAGTGGGTAGAAAATGGAAAATCTTCTTGTAATATTTATTGATAAAGATAGTTCATAATACACTAAGAAGATAAGGTTTCTCAATCCAGACTATGTATGAAGTAAAAAACAATGATCAATAAGGAAATATTTGGGAGAGAAGTGGTTACAGATATTGCTTTTAAAGCATCAAATCACACTAGTAACGGGATCATTGATAGTAGTGGATGAACCTTCTATATGATGGGAAATAATGATCTAATGGACATCTTCAAATACAAAAAATGATGGTATTTTGATATTTTTTAATATTTAACATTTAAAAATTATTGGATTTAGAAAAGTAATGTTTTGGGGAAAATACACGAGATAAGAAAATCCCTTGGTTGTTGAAGTGACTGTCAAAAATTACTATGTGTCAGTCAATTATGTGATTCAGGACATTCTGTAAGATTATCGAAGACATTATGTATCATTGAGGAAAATATTTGTGTGTTTAGTTTGGAGGGAGAGTTTACAAAAGGGACTGTCTACAAAATTAGTATAGAACAAGATAAATGATTTCTATCAATGGAAGAGTAAAATAAGTTATGGTGTAAAAACCTTAGTAACATGAAAACAAATCCTTGGATGATCCAGTAAAATATGAGGTTTCTTGAGTCCTTCCTACATTATTTCATACTCGTACCCATGCACATGATACTTGTCAATAAAGGAAGATCATTCTAAAGACAAATAAAAAAAGATAAAAAGTCAACAATATTTTTTGAGTTGGTGCATATTGATGTGTTTAAACCATTTTCATGAAGAGATATTGATAGGAGGATATATAATGTTCTCTTTATTAATGATTTTAGAAGAATTGGATGTGTTTTAATCATTGCCCAAAAATATGAGATGTTTAGTTTCATGAAAACTTATAAAAGGGAATTTGATAATATGATTGGTCAAAAAAATTGGAATTTATGAACAAATAATAGAAAATAGTTCAAAAATATCCAAGTGGTGCATTATATTGAGAAACAGTGTAAAATTCATGATTTTATAATAGTATTAACTATATAAAAAAATGGTTTAGTTGATTGAATCAATAAAATTATCCACAACATGGCTCAAAAAATTCTTATTGATAAAGACATTCCAGAGAGGTTTTGGAATGAATTAGTGATTTCATCAGTCAATACATAAAATATAACATTTATATGTCTGAAAAAGTGAAGAATACATATGACCCAGGGTATGAATATAATACCCCATTAGAATACTTTAGATTGTCTGAAGTAAGTGTTTCATCTTAAATAAGGAGAAACATAGGAAGTTAAAGTATCGTAGAGATGAAGGGATATTTCATGGATTCTCGAAGAAAAAATTCATAAAAATTCTTTCTTAAGTGATTGGTAATGGTATTTGAAAGCAATTATTTAACTATAGTGGCGAATAAGAAGAATATTCACAAATTGCTGATCAGTCATGGGAGGATATTGATGAAGAGATATGAAGATCAAGGGATGTTACGGTTCCAAATTCTATTTTAAAAGAAGATTCATATAATGAAAAGGATGATAAGAATTTAGTATCATTACAAAAGACAAAAAAAAGTGGAAAATTTGATATATATCACATAATTGGTGATCATACAAATACCATAAAGACAAGTAGGATTAATGCTATATTGAAATCATTATACTTATCAATGGTACAGCTAAAATATATTAAAGAAGTGGGTGGATATGATAATTGGTTTCATGATATGAATAAATATCATTTCCATATTAAGAAAAAGCATACACACGATTTTTTTGGACCGCTAGTATATAAGAATGTCATTGGAAATAAAATGGTAGTCTAACAATAAGATGAATTGAAATGGTGCATTGATTCGTACTAATTCACAACTACTGTGAAAAGGGTTAACCTAGAGAGAGGGTATAACAATTAATGGGACATTTTCACATGTTTCAAGGATAGAGATAATCATATTATTCATCTCTATAGTAGTGTAAAAAAGTTTCTATGTTTTCTAGAATGATTTCAAGTCATTATTTTTAAATGGTGTTTTGGAAGAAGGATTGTTTTTTGAGTAGCCAGATGGTTTTATCGTTCATGAATATTATAATAGAGTGTGTTGGCTGAAGAAATTATTGTATGTCTTGAAGAAAAAACCTAGAGCATTATATTAAAGGATTGATCAGTTTTTGGAGAATTGCAGTTTTCATTGTGGTGTATTTTATTATAACATCTATGTATAAAATGATAGTAATAAATAGAGGATAGTTTTAGTGTACGTTTATGACATAATCATTGGTGTAACAGATAAAGCACAATGGACACAGTTTTTCAAATTCATGAAATATGACTTGAAATGGAAATGATTGTTGAACAGATGCTTTTACTTAGATTACAGGTAACACAAGGAAATAATGGAAGATTTATTTCTTATTCAAAATATTCTAATGAATTTTTTAGAAGATTCAGAATGGATAATTCCAATGATATTATGACTATAGTGGGAACCAATATAAAACTATCATGAGTTGATGAAGTAAAATTGGTTAATGTCAATGAATATAGAAAAATAATTTGAAACCTATTTTACCTAATAACAACATGATGAGATATTGTTTTTCCACATTACATGCAGTGAAATATAAAACAAAATACAAAGGGAATCCTATTTCTTATTATGAAAGTAGTAATTCAGTATATCAAGGGAAAATTGGAATTTTTTTGATGTACAATGAAAAATCTCAGCCAAAGTTATTGGGATAAGTAGATGTATATTGTGATGGATTAGTAGATGAAAGGAAATCAACATTTGGAGGTTCTTTCTATCTTAAAGGATTGTATATTTCATAGATAAAAAAAGTAATAGGATTTCAATTCCCGGAGCACTATAGAAGATAAATATATTGTGGCTACACAATAATGAACACATTTATTGTGGATGAACCAGTAGCTTGATGGTATGTTAGTTGAAGGAAAGTGTCTGATTGAAATATATTGTGATAATTCAAGTGATATAAATATTAAAAATATTAATTACATCACTTAAGGTCAAATAAAATTGTAATAATGTATCATTTATCAAGGTGAAAGTATATAAAGGGCTTTTGAAGTTGGAGAATGTGTCAACAGAACAGCAGGTTGCAAACATTCTGAGAAAGGCATAACCCAAAGAAGTGTTTGACTGACCTCAACTTTCTCTTGGATTTGAGTCGAGTACTCAAACATGAAATGTTTGGATGTCAGTACCCCTCTCCCAAATGTATGTGTTTTTTTCGAATATGAAGATCTTTGTTCATTTCCTTATTATGGACCAAAAGGGAGTAACCTTCTAGTTCGTTAATAGAGGGGTTGAAATTATGGATATCAAAGTGGATAAAATGTATTTATCAAGACAGGGGGAGAATCTATTTGTATGAGTAGTGAGATAGGGGGAGTTAGAGATAACATGCGGAACTTTGAGATAGGGGGTGTATTAAATCTTACAATGCCAATGGTGATCAATAAAAGTATATATGTCACGAAATATATAGTTTTTGATGAAAATAATTTAGTGTTTTTGGAATGATGTGATTCATTGATGAACAATTCGCGATACTATTGTTTCTCAAGCAGAGCATGGCACATGTGGTACTAGAGATTGTGATAAGAAAATATTTTATCTCTATCTGAATCACATGAAGTGAATATAGGTATAATATGGAAGAAGCATCAATGAAGCATCAAAAATTGAATAGTATACAACAAACAAAAAATGAGGTGATTGTTGTTAAAAAATCCATTAAGATGACATTTCATTATTTTTTGGATGATTTTGTATGTGGAAATATAGTGTTTCCATGGACTGTTGTTGATTCAAGAGAGATTGTAGAATATAAAAGTTGACGGTGATCTACATGACAAAAATGAGCATCATGAACGATGAATGTGAGAATCATTGTGAGTGGTGAATCATGGAGGTTTGAAGATTTTGAAGGTGATCTCCACAACAACAATGGGAATGACAAATAGTGAATACTCTTGGAGATTCACAAAAAATGGAGCATTGTAGAATAAATAAGGGAGAATAAAAAAATGGATATGATGTGGATGGATGGTTTTGAAATTTATGGAAACCACTATAAACAGTTCTCCACCCCTTAAGAAAAGTATCAAAACATAATGATGATCTTAAGGCTCTAGAATTTAGAACACGTGTCATGACGATAGTTCATGAAAAGATGTTTGCGAAAGATATAAAAGAAAATCAAATGTTTTGAGAATCTTAGATGTAGTGATGTTCCCAACGGATAAAAAAAGATGACGGAATGTGTGGAGCTTTTCAAAGGCTGTGTAAAATGTACAGAAGGAAGGGTCTTTATGAAGGCTAGGTGAGGATCATTAAAAACGTGTTCTTCATGAAGGATTTGTACACTTCATGAAAGGAATGAGGTTCACAAGGGCTATTTGATATTTTTGAAAGAGGAGTTCGTGAAGGTAGCGAGCATCGAGAAATTTGATCAGAAATAATTTCAGAGTAAATCAGTGGTAATGTGGTATTCATGAGTTGAAAAATTGTGGAACCTCAATAGAGAATATATCAATAATTTCATATGAATTAATTATATATAATGAATGGACTTACAATTCCATAAACAATGAGGGGATCCCGTCTAAGATAAGTGACTTAAGAAATAGAATAATGGTTACATTTTCCACCGATAGTGAGCCAGAGAAGTAGACATAGGGAGTGAAACTTGGGAAAGTATGGAGCTAAACCAACCCCTTATAATGGAATTGAGAATGGATATAGATGATATCTGTCCCATGACACCAATTTTTGCAGTGATACTTAGTGGATTTGGTACAATCGGCACATTGTACAAGTATTCTCCTCGGACATAGCCCAATGATGGTGAATAATGTAAAATTTCAATATCTAGTGAATGATTGAAATTCTGTTCATACATTTCTTCAATAAATAGAGACAAGAATATTTTTTAAGGATAAAATAAGACTACAAGGGGAATATGTTTTAATCAATTATACCCTGATTCCACCCCACATTATGGTATTTAACCTATATGGGATAACATCATTCTTATTTCTATACACCCATAACACATAATTCCTCATTAATTTCATCATTGATGTTCTTAGTTTCTATTTGTGACATGAATACTTGATGCTGGACCTTATCCCTAAGAGAAGCTATAATATTTGTACCTATATATAGTTCTCATAGTACAATATCTAGAGGTTGGTAATTAAGAGTCCAAATAACTCCTTTTAAAAATAAGGGGTGATCATATCATTGTCATCTAGTTATTTATTTTTACTTTTTCAATGTTCCTCATTACTAGATTATTATTTTTCTTATTTCAAAGAAGTTTTAGGTCATTTGGAATTAATGTTCATAGTTGAAAAATCATTATCATGGTTTTCTATATGACTTGAAATATTTTCAATTGTAATTAACTTTTTATAATTTTTTTCATAATAGACATGCATCAAATAGAGATCTGAATAAAATCATTAAAATGAATAATAATATAAGTTGTATTTATAGAAATTAACGAACCTGTTGAAATGAAATAGTAACCTAGCCATTTAAATAATAATATAACTATAATTAATATTATTCTGGTCGTTAGTATAATAATCACACCTATAAAAGTGAAAATGATTTTAATTTTATTTTATTAATTAAAATGTGATATAATTATATCATAGTATAAGTAAATAAATGTGATAAATTAACTGTTTTATTTTGTGAACCATAAATGTTTACTAAATATTAAATATTTCATATAATGGTTTAAAAGAAAATCAATTTTAACAAAATATATTCATAACTTCATATTATCATGTATCTTAATTAAAATATAATTTTAAGAGACTTTAATTAATTTTTTAAAGGGTAATAAAATTGATTAAAATATTAAATTCATTATTTTTGGAAAAAAGCTTTATTTAAAAATTAAATTTACAATCTTTAGAAACTTTTTTCATAAAATGGAGTCAGTTTATAAAATCTACATATCTAAAAATTCTTATGATGAATGTCTTGGAGTTTTTAAAAATAGTTGAATTTTTTTTCAATAGTGAAATACAAAAATTTATGGTATTTAAAAAATACATGAATTTTTTAGTCATGGTTGATGTATTCCAGATGTAAGAACCCATTTGATTATACTCCCCTAAGAATTTTACAATATTTATTCATTGGAATCAAGAGAATTTATGGTGATGTGCCAAAATAATAATCTATTGAATATAATAATAAAAAACACCCTTCTCCACCCCTATAAATACCAACCATCACCATACCTTTTGATCACATCTTATAAGACTTTTAGTTTTTCTAAATTCTACCAAATTTCTTAAAAATTATAATCCTCATACCCATAAATTAGTGGTCTAAAAAATACCAATAATAATTTTTCTAGGTATGTTCTCAAGGTGATGATATTCAAAAGGTAAAATACCCCTTCCTATTTAAATTTTTATTCTTTTATTATCCACCCCTCACATACCATATCCAATGTGAAAGGATAATACTAGAATCCTATATACAATATAGTATTATTAAGTTAATAGAAAAAAAACCCAATTCACTTATCTTCCCCTTTAATTATATACATGTAAACATCATTAATGATAAGTAGGTTCACCGCCTTCATCGATGATGAGTTTTAGTTTTAAATTACCTCAATAAAGTATTTACATAAATCCATTTATATGGATTAATCAAATATTAATATACCTATAATAAACATTTTCATATTCTAAAACTAATATATAAACCTAAAATAAAATAAAATTATACTAGTTCATGATGGTTGTAGAAAATGCCAAAAAATATTAAACGTTTTCGTTAAAATTCTATGTTATAAATAATCCTCATATTAGAAAAAATAATAATATGGTCCCAAATAATACTATGGATTTATATTAATACAATTTATTTTCACTTATGTTGTTTTTATTTCATTTGGTAAGAAATGTGAAAATTATACTCAAAGGAACAAATGATAATCCATGGAACAAACACTCCCAAAATGAAGAAATTAAACTCTATAACTCATAAAAATGACCATAAATGAACATAATAAAATTATAATTATTAAAATTAATGTAAAATAGTTTCTTCATTTAGTAATTATTGAATCTTATTTCATTATTCATGAAATGAAGTGCAAGTGCAGAACCCATCTAGAAATAAGGTAAGGAAATTCATGAATAAAATTCCCTTTCTTCGGGGTTTCCTTCTAGCCAATGCACCAGATCGCTAATGGGGCTCCCCTAACAAGATTATGCCTCACAGACTAACATTATCTTTCAATGAGGTTCTCTATAGACCTTCTGGCGACACTTGTCAGACTTGATTACCATAGATCCAACTGGCCTACCATTCAGTGTTGTGGGATGGCTCAAGGTTTTCACTGGAGGTTTATGATTAGACCTTTGTGGAGGCTACGATTGAACTCAGGTATACACTGGTAGCTTGGTTTCACTCTATAACCCCACCCCAACCATCCTTCAAGTTGTTTACTGATACATGGTGTCTCTACGCGCCGGCCTGCATATCAACCATTAACCGAAACTTGTTTTCCTAGGTCCTCACATCAAAAGTAGACCTCGTCTGGGCGTGGTGAAAAGACCCCCACAGTTGGGGCCACTAGACCTTCATCTTGAACTTATGGTCCATGTAGGTGCACTAGGGAAAGGAGATCTCACATTCTTCGGTCTGGATATGTCTACCAATTCTATCATTTCCTTTCTAGAACATCGCCTTCCTCAGGGAAATCAGTGACTTGCTTTTTGGATTTCCCTATATGAATGTCCACAGAACCAAGTGATAGGAAACATTAGTGTCCAAGATATCTATAAATTAGGATCTATCACTTTCTAACCCGGAGAAATTCTCCATGAAGGTGTATGATTCATTCTTCTGGACCCCAGATGTCACCTACCTAGTGTTTCCCAGGTATTTTTTGACCTGTCAACTCCAGATTCACACTTTAAAAATCTACAGGAAGAGTCGCAATGGAACCTAGAGACCCATTTCTAGAGATCCTCTGATATGTGACCCTCCCCCGACCGTAGGTCCTATCCCTAGATCTACCCACGTGGTGCTATGGAAGAATCCCTCCACTTCTATGGGTAATGTTCTAGACCCACTGGTCCTAGATGGGTCCCCTTCTCCCTCCAGTACCCGATAACAACTCCCCAACTAGGCACATGTCCCATTAAACAAGGATGATTTCCACCCTATGGTTCCTCAATTCCTACCATGTCAATTCAACCCCTTAGAGTGTCTTTTGAATGGTTCCATCCAAGATTTATTTCTAAGTTCACTAGTTGGATACCTAATTATTCCCACCTTCATGTCTTCTGTTCTTGAACCCTACCCTAGACCTCTCGATGGAATACTAACCCTGGCCAGACCAGCCCAAGATCATTTTCCTCCATTTTAGACATAGGCTCAGGACATTGAGTGGGAGAACATATATCAAGATCCCACACCATATCCCCCAAACAAACAGTTTGATGGAAAACATGGGCCCTTGGCTCTATCATAGTCGAGTGGTGGGAGGGGGAAATACATCAAACTATCACCACGCCTTCAATGGACAACACCCCGATCCAGTTTCTCAGAGCCTCGGGATGTGTACAAGGGTATGATTTAATCAAAAACATACCCATGAGTGATCCTCCTCTAATTAAAATGAGTTTAAGTCCCCTAGGGCCAAATCTAGGAAGTACTATTCCAAATGATACCCATTATCATATGGGACTCCTGTGGAATCGATGCACGGGTCAAAACTGATTTCATCACCTCGAAATCTAGGAAGAAAAAGGACCATATTGTCTCCATTCTAGGATACAAACATAAACCCAAATAGATTTAGGATTTCACCTTTAGAACAAGGAAGCATGCATCCATTCATGCAGACCCTGGATAAAACCCATATGGGTTTTTGAAATAGGGATACTTTGGACAAACTAATCCAGGCATAAGAGAACAACTTTACAATGATAATCTACTATGGAACAAGTACTATCATTGTGACCTTTGTATATGGAAATTGTGATGCCCATAAGAGGGAGGGACTCTAGTAGGAAATCAGTGAGTTTGACCTAGAGGGACTTGCCTTTGTTAATCGTGGTTGACTTAAACGTGGTAATAGAATTGGAGGAGAATAAATGGATTGGGGGATTTATGAGGAAGGATAGTATGTACTTAATCCAGTTCGTGGATGGGAAAGCCTTGCTGGACATGGGTTATGTGGGCGACCATTTCACCTGGTGAAAAAATCTATGCGGGATCAACCACAACTATATATGTTTGTACCGATACCTTGAAAACATCCATGCATATTACATGCTTCCAAATGGCATGGTTAGACACCTTGTTTGTGGTATCTATGATTACTCTATGGTTGTTCTATCCCTATCTCCAACATAAGTCAGGACTGAAACATAAAGGTTCAGTAGTTGTTGGATTGATGACCTGGGTTACCAACAAGTGGTCAGGGAAGTAGTGGGAAAGCTGACCCTAGGACACACATGGATGGTCATCCATAACAAGTTGAGGTGTCTAAAACAGAGGCTGCAGTTTTGGGCAGTGGATGTTCTCCCATTCAATTAAAAAATAGGGGAGATATGAAGGGATGTAGAGAACCTAGAAACCACCATATAGGAGTAATCAAATGGCATGGTCTTTGTAGAGTTAGTAGATAAAAGTTACTATCTGTCTGATATTTTTCTATCCCAGGAATGTCAGGGAAGAGTGGACTCGAAGATTAAATGGCTCCATGAGGGTGAAAAAAACACGGCTTTCTTCAATTCTTGCATCAAGGAGATGAAAAGGAAAATCAACCCCAAAATCACATTGGATGACGGTTCGTACCCTGATGATGGTAATGTGGTAGGTGGTATGGCTGATGGTTACTTCAAAAACCTCCTGACAAGCCCCAGTATGACAATTCCTACTGGATATCTGGAAGGGGGTGGGGAGTTTTGTGGAGAGGTTCTCAGCCTCTTCTCTACCAATGAGAGTGAATCAATTTAATGGATTCCTTGAAATGAAGAGATCTATAATTCCATGCAGAGGATCAACCCTGAGAGCTCGCCTAGGCGAGATCACTTCCCAGTATTTTTCTATAGGGGATCTTTGGAAGTGGTTAAATGGGACATTTCTACTGCAATACAAGACTTTTTCTAAGGTTGTGTCCTTCCATGCATGGATTGTGAAACGTCCCTAGTACTCATCCAAAATATCAAGTACCCCTTATCCACTATAGACTAGTGAGTTTGTGTAGCTTTCCATACAAGATTCTAGCTAGCATCCTCAACACACATCTATCCTCTCTTCTCCTGCATTGGATCTCACCTGAGCAACACAGATTCCTCAAGTGATTCTCGATCCAAGTGGTGATATCCTTGTCACAAGATATGTTGAGGGATCTGAATATCAAAATTCATGGTTCCAACATAGATATCAAGATGGATATGAATGAAGCATATGACCATATAGAATGGGGTTTATATCAACCGGGTGTTAAAAATATTGTGCTTCTCACCTTCGGCATGTGACCTACTTTTAAGGTGTATAAACTCTTCTTGGATGGTTGTCACATTCATGGGAAAAAACCAAGGCTTCATCAAGGAGACTCGTCACCTACATCCTGGTGACTTCATCTCACCCAGTATCTTCATCATGGTTCAAGACACTCTCATCCATATTATCAACAAAGATATATCCAGTGGAGTCAAACAACATTATCAATGGAAATTGAACCTTCCCTCATTCTTCTATTTGATGTTTTTCGATGACACAATAATCCTCATGAATTATGGAAAGAATTATATGTGGGGGTTTATCTAGATCCTCAAGTCCTACTACCACTATAGTGGTCATACTATTAATAAGGAAAAAAGTCACATCTATATCTTAAATAGTTGCAACAACATGAGGGCTAGTCATTTGTGTATGAGGATGGGAATGCAGCATGGATCATGTCCCATGGATTGTCTAGGAACCCCAGTATCCTCATTCAGGGTGCAGATTTGGGATTTCGACTATGTGGTAAGTAAGATTGCGGGGTGAGAGCTCAACAAAAAAAATAACTTTCTCTTCATCAGAGGAATTGTTATGCTGGCTAACAACATCTTATCAGTGATCCATGTCCATCCATTGGAGTCCTCAAATGTAAATAATGGTGTCATAATGTCCATCAATAATGTGATATCTAGAGTCATCTGGGATTCTGATTTATAGGGGAAAAGAAAATGGGTCTCTTGGAAGAGTATGGAAAGAACAATTGAGGATGATGGAATCGGTGGGAAGAGCTTATTAGAAAACATCCCAAGCATGCACGTGAAACTATAATGGGACATGATTGATGAGTGCATGTTGTGGGGAAAGATAATGTCGTATAGACTTGGCCGGGACATGGGCAGTTCACCCATGCATGGATCCCCCCACTGGTCCACAATTAGTATCCTCATATTGGCACTCCTCCAGAACATGTAGTAGGTCGTTGGAGAGGGGAACATCTGGTTCTTGCATGACAACTAGGTCGATGTCATGATCAGCTACCCAGGCTTCCCCACTCCCAACATCATCTTGAAAGAAGAAAGACCCCACCATCAGTTAATAATGATGGTTACGGTTTTAAAACAACAAGAGGTATTTAACCTCATTATCATTAACTAAGAGGCATACATGTTCATGTTCACCCATTTTTCTATGTGAGGATTCACCTTGACAGACTTCCGATAGATAGTCAGCCCCTACACCCAAAGATATAGGTGGAATGAGGTTGTATGGTGAACCAAAATCTCCAAAAATAATAGATTCCCACTACTGGAAAACTAACCTTTACCAACGGTTTGGAACCGTTGGTATAGGCCTCCAAACCGTTGGTATAGCCTATACCAACGGTTTGGAGAACCGTAGCCAAGTAAGCCGTTGGGATAGGTCTATACCAACGGTTTTCCAAAAACCGTTGGTATAGACCTATACCAACGGTTTTGGGAACCGTTGGTATAGGTAATATGAAATCTATACCAACGGTAATGGAACCGTTGGTATATAAATTCAAAAAATAAAACATCCGCTGGGATTTGATCCCAGGACCCCTTGTTTATAATCGAACGACTTAACCACTAAGCTAACATCACTTTTGTAAACATAATTTCATAAATATATATATGTATTATCATAATTATATTAAATTTTTATTTATATAATGTTCTCGGTTAGTGGATCTGGAAAAAGTAAAGAACCTATCCCAACGGTTTTCAAAACCGTTGGGATAGCCCTATCCCAACGGTTTTCAAAACCGTTGGGATAGGTTCTGGTTGGGTGTAATGTTGTTGGCCGAATGTTGAATTTTTTTGATGCTTTTTCCCAACGGTTCTTGAGAACCGTTGGGAAAGAGTGACCTTTCCCAACGGTTCTCCCAAACCATTGGGAAAGGGGTGGGAAAGGGGGGTCTTTCCCAACGGTTCTCCCAAACCGTTGGGAAAGGGGGGGTCTTTCCCAACGGTTTGGGAGAACCGTTGGGAAAGGGGTGGGAAAGGGGGTCTTTCCCAACGGTTCTCCCAAACCGTTGGGAAAGACCCCCCCTTTCCCAACGGTTCTCCCAAACCGTTGGGAAAGGGGTGTTTTGAGGCCCCTTTCCCAACGGTTCTCCCAAACCGTTGGGAAAGACCCCCCTTTCCCAACGGTTTGGGAGAACCGTTGGGAAAGGGTGTATATAAGTGTTGGGAAAGATCTGATTTCCAGTAGTGTCCAAAAAGGTAAAATCATAATCCATGTCATCCCGATGGATGACAACATAAAAATGTTGGGCATCAATATGGCCTCAAGATACCATTATTACAAGAAAAATCATGAGGAGACCATGAAACACCTCTTATTCAATGAATGAAAGGAACATGAAATATGGAGCTTCGTCGGTTCATTTACCACATATCAAGATTGTGACCTTCACGATACTCCATTCATTTAGCGCTCATACAAGGGGACAAAAAAATGTGGGACAAAAAATAACAAAGAGAACCATCATCCTAAATTCAAGGTGTATGACTTTATGTAAATCCATGAATTGGGAGAGGTACGAGGGGATTATGTCAACTGGAAGATCCCTCATTGTAAGAACATGGATCCTGCTAGCCAACTGGGTGACCCACATCAACAACTGGAGAGATGCACCCTCGCTTTTCCTTATGCATGATCCATTCCTAGTGACTCATCCCACGTCGCACGACCATTGGGTACCGTGGATGCCCCCAATAGACGACTTCATCTTGAATAAAGATGGATCATTATCATTGCATCTAATATGAGGAGGTGGTGTAGTGAGGGACTGTATGGGAAGTATTGTCTTGGAATTCAAGGCTCCCTACTAGGGTAGAAACTCGTTACAAGAAGTGGCCAATGTGATCCTGACCGGGCTCACCCTATGAATGAAAACGCAGGTTTGCCTCTCCTAGGTGGATACTGACTCAATGATCATAAATGGCTCTTTTCCTAGGAGAGGTCCCACTCCCTTTTTGATCTATTAAATCATCAGGAATTATAAGTCTCTCATCACTAACAACATTAATATACCACATTCATGATGATAGGGCGATAAAGTAGCGAATAACCTTGCTTCTCATGAAGGTGAAGCTTTTGAGGTCACATATCTACACAACATCTCTTGATTTAAACATGAGGTTGTAAATCTGATTAGAGGAGATTCCATCGGCCTGTACAACTGCAGGCCTCCTTAGGTCCCAGAGGCCCTTTTTCTTGGACTCTTTCTTGAATAAAAAAAATACAATGACGATTAGGATGGATTATGGATGATCATGATACACAGTTTCATAAAAATATTGTTCTTATGATGTGTTAACATGATGATAGATATATTCACAACTAAGTTGGGTATTTGACCACTAAGTCATGATGTTTCATTTTTACACAATGCTAACTTTCAAGCCTTTATCTAACGATTAATACATAATTATGTCTATTCTCATATTGTTATGTTATAATGATGATGATTATTCTCTCCCATGTTATATTTATTCATGTCCTTTCTCACTATCTTATGTGGATTTTATCTTATCCCATTATTTGATGTTTATACTCAAGTAATGACATGTAATAATGGGAATGTGAGTTTTAGAAGGATAATGAAGAATATTTTAAATTAATGATTGTGTTTTTTTAATCATAATCCATGTATGGTGCTAATTTTCCAATGATACTGAAGCTTTGGATACATTATTTTAATGAATTTATATTATTTTAATTTAAATGATATAATTGTTGTATAAGAAAAAATGGGTTCTATATAGTTGGTATTACAACACAATTTAGTTAATTTGGGAATTAGGATTATATTATATTAGTGAAAATAATTTATATATGACTAAGAATATATAAACACCTAAGAAGCACTTTTTTATAAAAATGTTAAATAATAGGATCTCATAAGTATTTCTTTTAAAAAAATCACAAAAGAATATATATTTTATTCATGACATGTAGACTTAGGGTTTTTAAAAAAATTAATAAAATGATTTGAATGAGAAGATACCATGAAAAAACACAATTTTCGGGACAATGTAATGTTTGGTTGAAATAATTATCTAATTTCATGGGAGGTGGAGTTCAAAAATACATGGAAATTCTAACCATATTTTCTCATTATATGAATAATAACCTAAACCATCTAGAATGTATCCATTAACATAAGAGAAAAGAATTGTACATTGATTCTTTTAAATGGAAACTACCATTAGCAGTTAGTGGATATTTTGATCCACTTGTTGGAGAATAGTTGGTTAACTCAATAGATAATATATGTTCTATTCTCTATTATTATGAGAAGGATAGAGTGACACTAGATATCTGTCATTAATATGGAGAATACAATCAATGGTGGGAATTGATAAAAACACATATACGAAGATGAAATAGAATATTTGTAGTGGGAAGTATTTAATAACATATTTCTTAACTAGTATTTCCCTTTAACTCTTAAAACAATGATGGAGATAAATTTATCGAACTGAAGAAATAGGAAGTTGAATTTTCCAGGGATTTCAAACAAACTATCATAAGGCATGCAATATATGCCTGATGTTTTTTTAAAAATGATAAAAATATATATTTGTTTTAGAGGTTTAAAAATACACCTTTAAAAATATATTACTATATTTTTTTTTGGAGTTATGAATAAGCAGTTCAATGTGATATCAATGTGGAGATAGGGTTCCAAGAATGGACCTATGGATTTTGAGATAAATAATGATTGATGAATTTCCAAGCTTGATGATAAAATAAAAAAGGTGGAAAAGAAATCTTAACTGCCCCACAAGTGAAAAAATTTGAAATAATAATCATGATAACTATCTTAATGGGAAGTGAAATCCTTCTTGTGTGTTTGATAAGGACATTGAAATCATAAATGTTGAATAGAAAAAAAAGATTCCTACCAAAGTGATTAAGGAAAATAGTGAACCAACCATTTATAGATGCATCAACTGTAGGGATCAAGGGAACTATGGAATAAAATTAACTAAACCCGTACTTCTTGATGGTGATCAATGTAAGAAACCACAAAATCCAAAAGAGAATGGGAAGGATTATTACATCACTATTCATAATGTGGAGTAAGAAAAAAAAGTCATATGAGGCGCAATTCCTATTCACTTCAGAATAGAAAAGGTATTATTTGATTCTAGGGATCCACATTATTCTATACCCTCCATGTTTGTTAGAACAATTGAATTGAAGTCTCGATATCATGAAGTAGAGATACCCATAAAAATTTCTAATGGTGTGATCATTTCATTTCATGTCTTGGACTCTGGTCATATTGTTGTTTGTGGGAAGTCTCTGACAATGAATATTGTAATACCTCCCTTTTAAGAATTTGATAATATAATGTGCATAGAATGGTTGTGATTATACAGAGAACACATAATCTTCTTGGAAATGAAAATATTTTTTTAATTCTCAAAAGAATCTCATGATCCTCAAAAAATTAAATTAAGGCCATGAATCTCCTTTTGAAAATCCATCAATGGAGTGGGTGTTGATTCCTTAAGAAAGAGATTACCTCTATCAGATGATTTATTTAATGAAAGGTATCAACAAAGATGACATTCCTATTGTTAGGGAATAAACTTATGTATTTTCTGAGTATTTTCTTGGACTTCTACCAGATCATAAGGTACGGTTTTAATAGGGCTAAAACCCCGAGACACTCCTACTTGAAAATGTCCTAAAAGGATTTTCCTAATCGAATTGGAAGTGTTACAGAATCTACTAAAAGATAAATTTTGAAAAAGAGTTTTATACGTCCTACTGTATTTCCTTGGGGTCTGCTAGTGATCTCTGTTATGAAAAATTATGGATCAATGTGGTTTTATATCAATTACTAAGACTAGAGAGTCACGAGATTTACATTCATGGATATTAATTGTTTTTAGATGAATATTCATCACGTTTCAAAAATATATTCCCAAGGATTGAAATAGTTTAGTGTCTTTAGAAACATGGAATAAAATATTTGAACATACGAAAATATCAAAAAAAATTCTATAAACATATTCTCTTTTAGTACCGCTACATATAATCATTCCTCATAAACTTGGGAAAGGAAACATAAGAAAGGAGTGAGCTTAGTTTCCTAGTAATAGTAAAAACTGGGGATATGTAAACATAGAATTATCACAATGGTATGATAAAATGATCATATCATAATAAGATCATACCCTGTATATCAATGATCATAAACATTAAACATGGCATAATTATTGGAATTCCATAATACATGAATCAAAAGATAATCAAGACCATAAGAAATGAAATCTTAACATAAGAATAATACGTTTTAGTGTATTATGAAAATCAAATTTTTATATTGTGAACATATAAAAGAATAAATATGTTCACTCATTAAGTTAATGACATGAAATTAGGACCTCACATAAACTTATATACACATAACTAGATCCATGCTTAATGTTGTGAATGTTCACTCATGTTCACACATAACATTATGAATGAGAAATATTGTTTACACATAAACATATGGACTTGTAACCAGGTCCATTCATAACATTTTGAACATATAATCAGGTTCATGCATGACATTTTGAATATATAATAATGTTTATTTATAAATTTGTGAAAAAATAAATGGTTCACTCATAACATTGTGAATATTCAATTAGGTTCACTCGTAAACTTATGGACATGTGAACATATCCATTCGTAACAGACATACTAATGATTCATCCAGCATTAACCAAAGAATTTGAGGGAGATATAGAACCCACCCATCACATAATAAAATCATACATACATGTTCCAAAATATAATATTACAAGAATTTTTTCATGACCCATAAAAGGGATGGGATTCATAAACTTGTTATCACAACCCAAGAAATGAAATGGTTATCCTAAATGTTTCATCATATCATTAAATATGAAAAATTGGTAGGTAACATAAACATTTAATCAAATAATAACTATTTTAAAGAAGTAGGTTTCAATATCATGTTATCATGTTATAACTGGTGTAAGATATATGTGTATCATTAAAAAATTTCCATAAATCATTTTTATAAATAATAAGAACATTGTCCTTGGATTATACCCTGGGTAAATATTAAAAAAAATTATCTAAATATAGATGGGGAAGAATTTTGAAAAATTAAATGAATAATTTCTTAATGGAAATAACCATTTCTTGATTATCAATTTTTAAAACGTAACTTATTTTCAACATTATTTTCTTTAAAATCCAATTTGATAAACATAAAAAGTTAACATTAAAATTAATTTAAATCATTTAATGATAAAATAATATCCCCCATTAAAAATTATTTTTAAATCATAACACAAATTGAAAACATTAATAAATAAAACAATATTTAAAACATATAAAGGAATCTTGGAAAAACATTTAAAATAGTTTTTAAAAAAACAAAAAAAATAGAACCATTTTCATTGAGAAGAACATTAAAAAGTTATAAAATATATCAGAAAAAAATTTCTTTCAAAATAACCTTGTAAATATTTTATGTAAGCTTCACATATATGAATGTCACGATAACAGGTAAATCCATATATGTCGAACATTCTTCTTACACTATCAATTTTTTCTAAAATGTCATTCGATTACAAAATGATGAAGAGATTACATTGAAAATTATTTTTAAAATGGTAAATCATGGGTAGTATTTTCTTTAAAAATTATAAGATAATATTTAAAAAATTAAATACTTTTTCAAAACATAGTTTTGGAAGATCACATATTTCTAAACAAAAGTAGAAATAATGTTGGAGTTCCAAAAAAACAATTTTATAAATTATAATAATTAGAAAAGATGTGTAAAATGGTAATAATGCAGGTAAATATAATAGATAATAATAGGAGAATAAAATTAAAGATTTTACTTGAGAGACGGATCATATAATTTCAATAATTGAAGCTTAATCATAAATAATCTTTATATATAATGAGATTGGAGAAATAAATTGATACCACATCGATAACATTGAATCATAACCCCCTGAAAGATTAAATTTAAATGAATGTTAGAATATAATTCAAATATCAATATTCATTATATAACATTTCAATGTTCTATATATACACCCAATAAAAAACAGAGGTTCATAACATATCTTGTAACCTAAATAAGGAAAATAGAGACAATATTACTATACTGATTTGGTATCCTTTGAACTATAATACCCATGATAGAACAACAATATAATAGATATGAAAATTCCAATTAATTAAATTATATGCATATTATAATACATTCATGGGAATTATATACACCATGAAAAATGAATGAGTGGTGAATAAGGCCTAAGTGTAACATAAAAAATTAGACGAGAAAACCCATACCATGAAAATATCCTTATTATGCCTCACATACTTAAGGATAGTCTTGACCACTATTCAATGGTGGTCACCTGAATCAGACTGATATTTTCCTACTTTATATAATGAATTTGTGTAACCTAGAGCAGTACCTTTCATAGAATACATGAATAATCTTTGATTCATATGGAATCATTTCCATTATATTTATTTACTCATGGTTCTGAGAAAAAAAATCATTGGAATGAAGAATGACATGTGACATTTGAAACAATACCATATTAAATTGTTACATACTTAATCTTTTTTGTATCCTGTCAATGTATGTACTTGGACATAGGTAGAGAAACTTCTAGGATCTTTCACGATGTATCTTGATCCAAAAAAATAAATGACGCCTCACCCAAGCCTTTAATGAGAAATAATTTATTCAACCATGTATTAACAAACTGTAAGACTTTTATTTCATTTCTAATAACTAATATTTTCATCACTATATACTATTAAGAAAACAACTGCAATCCCACTAAACAGATTATAGGCACAAGGATCACATTAATTATTTATAAAACCAAATCCATTATAGCTTAATCAAAAATAATGTTCTATGAACAGGATGCTTGATTTAATCCATAAATGAATTTTTGGAACTTTCATATCTTATTGTAATACTTTGGTGTCAAAAAACCTTCAAGTTGTGTCATATAGTCATCTTAAAGAAGCTTCTTATTAAGGAATTATATTTTGACATCCATTTTACAAATCTCATAGTCATGGGATGCTGCAATGGTAAGTGGAATTCTGATTTATTGTAGCATAGAAATCAGTGAAAAGGTTGAATTGTAGTCAATACCTTGAAACTATTTAATACCATATGCATTCATTCATGCCTTATAAGTACTAAATTAACCTTCCATGTCAAATTTATGATTATAAACCCATTTGAAACCAACATGATTTACATCCACTAGAGGATCATCCAAAATATAGATCTAGTTTTGGTTCACCAAATCCATTTCATAATTCATGTGTTACTTACATTTGGAAACATCTATTCCACCTAGAACCTCATTGTAGGTTAGAGGTTAATTATTATCAAATAATAATGAGTTAATATTAACATTAACTAGAAAACAATACCATTCTGGTTCTCTAACCTCACTTGTACTCATACAGTGTTCTTGTGTCTTTGGAACGATTTCTTCTTCCATGGGGAATTGTGAATTCTGATCCTGTTCCAACTCTTGTGTGCTTAAGCCTCGACTTCATCAAATTTTACCTCACTCCCACTATCTATATTGGATATTTTGTCTCTATCAATGAATATGGAGTGTCTTACAACAATAAACCTTTTGTATGAGGGGTCTTATAATTAATACACCTTGTTTCTGTGGGGTTTCTTATAATGGTATTCTTTGTGGCTTGGGGTTCATGTTTTTTACCTCAAGAGGCCTTAACAAACACTTCAAATAAACACACATGTAAATTCAATAAAATGGGTTTTATTCCTCTTCAAAATTCACATGGAATAATATCTCTCAATTTAGTTGGTAATTGGTTTTGTTTGTTTTCTTCTGATTGTAACTCGTATCCCTAAAAGGATAAAGGAAGACTTAGATGACTCATAATTGATCTCACCATGTCCAATAATACATGGATCCTCCTTTTTCTTACACTATTCCATTGAGGCATGTATGGAGGAGTGAGTTTGGATTGGATCCCAGACTCCCTTGAGTAATCATTGATGTCTTGATTTAGATATTCTTCACCTCAGATTTAGTTTAGTTTCTTATTCTTCCTACCAAGATAGTTCTCAATTTCATTCTTGTATTCCTTCAATTTATCATAAGTACCAGAGTTATTGCTCATTAGTTAAATATATCAATATCTTCTAAAGTAATAATTAAAAGATATGATGAATGAGTACCCACCGCTTACTTTAATAATAATTGGTCTACACATAACTTATTGAACTAATTCAAGAAGTAAATTAGAACTTTCACCTTTACCACTAAACATGGCTTTAGTCATTTTATATGAAAGAATGTGTGACATACACCAAGTGGTATTAGTTTGAATGAATATGAATATCAATCTTGATGATATTTTTTCAAGTGTTTTTATTTACATGAATTTTCAATTGATTCCGTATTTGGGTTCGGTATGAGTCATGTGAAGTGACATAAATATTCATTGACCTTAATTGGTTAAGGTAATCCGACAGGTGGGGACTATAATGTAAATGTGTCTTGTAATTAAAAATTCTATCTATATTAAACAAGAAACATTTATATAAAAATTTAAGAATTAATCCATCTACATCTAGTCTAGATACATAAAAAATGATTTGGTAACTAAATTAACAAAATAAAAACCATTTAGAACCAAGATCATTCTGCTCGGCAATGTAAGGTGGTAGTCCCCAGTATCTATAGTAGAAATTTGAGCTCAATTGGCTATTTGTAGATCTACCCCACAGTAAATATTTATAAATATACTTGTTTCATGTATTTGAATACATATCTAACCACTACAAGATATATCAAATACCAAATTTGTCGAATGTTTCTTAATTTCACTCAATAACTAATGCACCTGAAGCATCCCCTTGATTCTTTAACATGGTGTAGTTTCTCTTCTGGTGGCCCTTCTTTCCACATGTGAAACATACAACATCATGTTTCCTTTCTTCTCCTTTGATCTTCTTATTCTTGTAAGGGCATGAAGAAGATTTGAACTTAAAGATATTTTCATTCCCTTTCCGTTTGTTCTCTATAAGGACAAACTACTTTTCGGGATTTATATCATTATCTACTAGGATAATGAGGATACAAATATGATTTTGTTACTTCTCAATGATATTCATACTAAAATTCCCAAGAAATATAGAGATACACTGAGGGAGTGATGGAAGAAATAGACCGGAACATAGTTTTTCAGTGAGTTTAAACCTTATAACCTCCAGGCGCTCAATGTTGCCAATAAGATTGATTACATGAGGCCTATTTGGGGAACCCTATCCAAGAATACACTGAAAGAGAACCTTGGAAATGTTAAACTATTCATGTTCAAATCTATCCTTGTGAAGACTATGGAGGTTCTCAAGCATGGTACACACATCCATGTTTTCATGAGACTTCATGAGTTCACTATACATTAATGAAAACATCAAACATTAAATGTAAACTGCATCCTCAATATGTTTTTTATAGACTGTAAACTCTTCATCACTCACCACATGAGTAGGCAGATTAGGCAATGATGATTCTAGCATATAATATTTCCATTCACTATGTAGAATAACCTAAAGGCGTCAAAAGAACTCATGAAAGTTACTACAAGTGAGAAGATTGTATTTAACCAATATTGAACGTAGGGATAGTGAGCAATTCATTTAATTATTAATGTTTAAATAGTTTATTATTAGGACTTTTATTGATTATAGATTTCTTGATAAATATTTAATTTATTTTATTAAATCTCACGCTATTTTATAAAATCCCATAAATCCTCACCATTGAACATGGAATGACTAGTTTCTAAGATATTCTATTTTAAATTTTAAATATTACATTTTTAATTACCCCAAAAATGGTTGGTAAATATATTTTGAAGGTATTTAGGTAGGTGAGTCTTTGCCAGCTGCGGGCTAGCAGCTTCTTGATCCATGGAGTGGACACAACAATCCATAAATCCAGACATGGATTTTCCCAACACATGCTTCCAAATTACAGAAAGTCAAAAAATGGGCTACTCCTCTTGATGTGAAATGGTTATGTCAACCAAAAAATTTATAATAAGTCCCATTATAAAATTAAGTGTCCCAAAAAGGGTTGGTCGAATACATAGTTCCAATGATTTTTGTTCCTAATCATTTAACATATTGCTTAGTCTAAATTAATATTAGAATAAGGGATTTTATTTTAATATGAATAAATTTATTATCTTGTTTCAACATTTAAACATATTGTTAATAATTAAGTGGATGTTTACATAATTAACTAACTATGTTTGGATAAAACAGTTAAGCATAATCAGTTTTTTTAAAATATGAATTTTCATATTAAATCATTAATTAATTTAATAGTGGTCTTTCATAAAAATATTATTTTAATACAATAGATAAACAATAATTAATTAATTAAATTACCCGATCATGAGCTTTTCTAATGGTTGATTTCAATAGAGGATATCAAATAAACCTATGACATATAGGAAATAATTCCCAATGTCAGACATATCCTGAGCTACAACATTCCACGTGCCCATGTATGTATCCCTGAGTTTGCGGCATTATGATTCCATCTTGAACTGTCCCAATGCAACTTGGGATTCTCCATTAATTGAAAATATTTATTACTCACATGAAGGTGGGGGAACCAATGGATTGGTTAATAATAATTATATAAATATCATTGGACACGTAGGTCTAACATAATAATTGAGAGAGGGATGACTCGATGACTGTCTTTTAATTTAATATTATATAATTAAAAAAACATATAGTAATTTAATTAAATAAATGAAGACACAAACATAGGTCTTGGTAAATCTCATGAATGACCCCACATGCAATGAATACATAAAACAAAATGACTAGCATTATTTTCATTATAAATTCTTTTTTAATTTTAGATAAATGTGCTTCCATTAAATAATTAATTAATCAATACAATTTCATATTTATGAAAATCTGATCATATTTGGAGATAATAATAAATAATGAAATTTATGGAAAATTAATATTAGATCTAATCATGAAATATTAATAAAAATAAATCAAATGAACATTTATTTTTTAGACCATTATTTAATTGTCAAACACACAATTTTTTTATAATCTCTAAAATAAGGTTAAATGATACAATTGAAAATTTTATGAATTTTTTTTCATTAATGGCAGATTGTGTGTACATTTAGCTACATTCAATATACCTAGTTCTCCATATATCTATGTCACACACCTGGAGCATCAGTGTGTTGACCCGACCAGACTACATGGTGTGTACATGCCAATTACATACCTTATACCCAGTTTTCATGTTCCATGTTGTATTGGTAAAAACATGGTGTGTAATAAAAGAACCACATGTGATTAATTACGTAGTGCACTAGATACATTTCTCATGTGTATATAATGTGTGCTCCAGTCACATTCCATGTATCGCACTTTTACCAACCAATTATTTGGCACTTCCTGATGACAGATGTTGTTGTAATTAATTTTTTCTTAAGACTTTCAGAAAATGAAACAGTAAAAGAACATGAATAATATATCAAAAATATGTTAATTAAAATTTTATTAAAGAACCAATTACTTTAAATAAAATATAACCACAATTGTGCATAGTTCAATAGTACAATAAATAAATATAAAATTAAAAAAAACACCCTATGACATAACTTATTGGTTCTGGGCATAGTAAAAGCATGAAATGAGGTGTGAAATATAAAAATTATGTTAATAATATTTTCCCAAAACTAGGAGAGATAATTTTGAATGTAAAATTTATGATTAATTTATTTAATATTTGAAGAAATAAATACCTGGGCATATAAATGTTCTTCATTGATGAGTGTTTATCATCCAAAACAGACCTTCCAGATTGCCTCCATGGAACATGTAAGGATTCAAGGGTAGAATCCTTCTAGTGGTGATCCACACATTCTTTAATGGTTTTTGAGAAACCTCACTCATTATTTGGGTTCTAGTGCAGAGAATCGAATGTAGTGCATTGTTCGTTCATGATCACTCATTCTTTAATATTGATAAAATTTTCCCTTATTTTTATCAATCTTGAGAGGGAGAGAGGAGGGGGAGTGAAGAGAAAATTATTTGTGTGCAATTATTCTCTATTACCAATATTGGGATGGGATTTGAATGTGTTACACAATCGATGTAGTCGTCTATATATAAGGATGGTATTTCAGTTACAAAATATAATTCCATAACAACCATTAAATACAATTATAACCATTAATGAAATCCCATTCTACATAATGATAATAATAGAATTATTTGTTTTGGTGATCCAACTTGATCTAAATGAAAAAAATCATCTTTTCTAACTCATAAATAATTATTTTATTGTAACACCCTCATATAATGTACATATTAATTAATTAATTATTTTGATTATGAATAAAATAAAATAATTTTAAATAATCACAATATGTTTTGATTAATGATATAACTTATTACTTTATATTTAACGAAATAATATCTTTATTAATATATATATATATATATATAATTCATATAAATTAATTTCAATCATATATATGTATATGGGAATTATTTTGATTATTTTTACATAGAAAATAAATATTTTATAAAATTATTCATTCATAACATTTATACATAATATATGTAATAATAAATTATTAAATTATTAATTAATACATGTTTTATTATTATTATTTGGAATGTTTATAAAATGTGACTAGTATATAAATGTATAATATAATTTATTTATTCTCGTCAAAAAATGGATGATGGTAAATAATTATATTATAAATTTTATAAAATATGTATTGTTAATATATGAATATATATGTATATATCTGTATGTAATGATGAAATGATAAAAAATGATTAAAATAACTAAAAAATTGAATAATAGATTAAAAAATGATGATAATATGTACAAGGTGTCAGGTTTGTTTGGGTCAATACCAGAGGGAACCACGGGTGAATGGGTCTTCAAGCATAAGTCATCAGGTCGTAGGGGGAGCACGACTGGGAGTCGAGGTGTTTATGAGTGTTAATCATAATTTTTATATTCATCTTCATCTTTCGGAGTTTTATACAACATATATCTAATAAAGATTATGAAATATGGTTTCTTCGAGTTCGAACGATGAGTCGCCAGCTAAATCTGTTCTCAGATGGACTTAGGGTTTCAATATTTGTGGATATAGGTTTATCCTATTTCTAATGTCATGATCTCCCTATAGGTGTTCCCTTATTCTCATTTGGCATCTGAGGCTTCTAGAAAATATTATAAATTTGATCTAATTTTATATATTAATAACTAATTTTTCATTCATTTAATTTTTTCCTCATCTTGTTACAAATTCTTTTAATTTTAAAATGTGATCAGTTTAGTGTCAACGTTTTTTATTGAATATGTTTGTTTTGGGTTTAAGTGTCATTATTAATCACAATTCAATCAACAATGTATCCCTCCAACACTAGTATTTTAAATACTAAAATTGTTTTGGAATCTATTTTTGTCTACATCTGTGTGGTTGTGGTTTGATCTCAACTAGTTGCAAATAATATCTATTTTTGATACAATTATTTCAATTAATTTCATATATTATGAAATTTTTGTTATATATAAATTTTATAAATCATTTAGAATCCATATCTATTGTATAATTCTCTGACGTGGTGATTGAATATTCCTTTCCTATCTCCACTTGCACTACTACCAAATATATTAGATAATTGCAATTATTATGTTGTAAATAAACTATATATATTAAATTTTATGGTTATAATAATAAATAGAGAAGGGAGAGGTAGTATTGAAGGAAGTCAGGGTACAATTTTCATCCTGTGAGTTATGCTTGTCGGTTCTATGAGTTTGAGAAATGAGTAGTGGTAAATGGAATCAATAAAAGGATTTCCACCTTTGGTAAGGGATTTTCTTATACGATTTTTTTAAATTTATTTATTAATTTTTATAATTATATTTTTGGAAGTGGAATCTATTTCGGCCCAGTTTATTTTTTTGGCTTCTTGAAATCAAAATAAGCATGGTTTTTAGTTTTAAAACTCTTATAAATTTAATTAAGGGATTATTTATTATTTTTATTGTGGTTATGTCGTTCAGAATTTATTTCATTTTCTATGGTATTTTTTAATTCAAATGTTTTTAGTGATATGGATTTATTTTTATTAAAACAAATAATGTTTCTTTTAAAAAAATAAACATATACATGTGTATATATATGTATTTACGTATATGAAATTATTTTTCAATATATAAAATGTAAGGGTAAATTATCTGTAGAAACATTTGTTTATTGGACTCTTTAAATCAATAAAAAACAGTTGTTGAGGTTTTGAAAATTTTGATAACATTTTAGTAATCTACTGCTCGGAATTCATTTTCAACGCGTTATAATTATGTTAAAAAAAGTTTATATTAATGTCATAATTCAACATATTGTGCTTATTTCATCTTAAATAATGGCATATATGTTATAATTTGTTTTCATTAGATCATTGTTTTATTTAAACATATATTTAATTCTGTTCTTCTCTGAGATGTTCATATATACACAAATATATATATATATATATATAAATGTAAAAAAAACAAGTATATAATCATTTTCAATAAATTATGATCAGTCAAATATTCTGTAAAACATTATAAATTAAGAATATCATATATTCATCGTGTCATTTTCATGTCATACACAAAACATAAATATAACCAAATATTGATGGTCTTTTTTTTCAAATTTCATCTTACAAGCATATGTATATATAAGTATGAACATATACTCATCAGTATTGAATAAACATTTCAGAAATGGATTTTTATGGGATTAAGAATGAAATTTTAGGTAAGTGAATAATAATTACTCATCGAAGTGGTTATGGGATGTCTATATTGCCTAAGATTTGACCGTACCAAGTCGAACATGTAGTTTCTTATGTAGATTGGTATTTATATAATTATATATAAATAAAATTGAGAATTTTTATTTCATGTATGATTATACAAATATATATAAATTTAAAACTCCAGTGAATATGCATATATACATATATAAACAAAGCATAAATTGTTTTAGAAAAATCAACACTTGAATTTCATAAAAATTCTAGGGAATTTGGTAGTGAACCCAATCCCTCCCAAAGTAGGTAGGCCCACAATAGTCTTCAATGATTCAAGCTACAATAACATTTTTTATTTTCAAAATTTAGTGATATGTTTTCCAAAACTACTGGATTATATTTTAATCACTTATTAAATGTATGTAATATGAAATGTGATATAGTATTTTAAAGGGAAATAATTTCAATTATGTTTTCAGATTATATTTTGAATTTTATTTTTATTTAATTATGAAAAGTATTTTCGAAATAATTCACTAAAGTAAATTTAAAATAATATTTCCTAAAAAGTATATCAATGGTTTCAATACCTCTTACTAGTAAATTGAATTCTCATCCTTTTTTTTAAAAATTATTTTTCATTTGTATCTTAAGAGTTAAAATTCATATGTCATCAATTTTGGAGTTAGTGCGTGTGGAAGTGTAGTAGACCTTTGATTTTTTTTTCAAATCTAATAAATGTATGGTGTTGTCTAATACACCAAAACATAGAGGGGGGGGGGGGGTAAAAGATCCTCTTTTATGTTTAGTGTTGTGTAATATTTCAATTACTTTTATATAAATATAAAACTTTATTTTTAAGCACTGAGTATGGAAGATCGGGTTTGAAGCGTATTAATTGGAATCAAAGGAACGGTCTAGAAAACATTGGAGATTATATGTTGTATTTTGAGGAAAATGAAATCTATTCATTAGAATTTTAATTAGTTACATAAGTCCCAAAAGAGAATTATTTAATTCTGAAGATGGAAGTTAAGAATTTACTCAAATCCCATGAATGAATTGGAAAGGAGAAATTCATTTGGGGGGGGGGTAATGAGACACCCTGAGATAATTTACATAGTAATTATTTAATTATATTTTTAAATTTTTTTAAAAAATTTAGTTGAGAAAATATATTTTGAATCAATATATAACTTATTACTTTATAAATTAAGAAACATTATTTTTATTAATACATTTTTATATAATTTATATAAATTGATTTCAACTATATATTTGTAGATTAGTATTGTTTTGATTATTTTTTCCTGGAATTTTTTTTAAAATTATTATTTTATAACATTTAAACACAATATATTCCACAAAAGTTTTAAATTATTAAGAAAATGAAATTATTATTATTATTATTATTCTGAAATATTATAAATTTTGATTATTATATATATGTAAAATATAATATTTTTATTTAGTTTAATAATTGAAGTTGGGAAATCATAATATTTTATATTTTATAAAATATGTATTGTTAATATATGTATACATATATATATTGATTAAATTAGAAATAATGATTAAAACAATTATAAAAACTGAATAATGAAATAAGAATTTATGATAAGGAGTACACGACATTGGGTTTGTTGGAGTCGTGATCAGAGGGCACTGGTGATGATGGTGTTTTTTGAAAATAGATCACGAGGACATTGGGAGAGCACAATTGGGAGTCGATGCATTTGTGAGGATACATCTTTATTTTCATCTTCGCCTTCGTCTTCAATAGTTGTTGGTGATGGAGAACCGATCAAGATTACAAGATCTGGTTTCTTCGAATCTGAACAATGAGTCATGAGCTGAATCTTATCACAGATGGACTTAGGGTCTTTATATTTTTTGAAGTGGGATTATCATGTTTGTAATAACAATATCTACTTATAGGTGTGTACTTATTCTGTTTTAGAATCTGAATATTTCAGAAAATATTATCTATTTTAATGAATTTGATGTATTACAACCTCATTTTTCATTCCATTCATTTTTCTTCACATTTTTGTAGAAGATATTATTTTTTAATGCCATAAATTTAGTGTCAATGATGATAGTTTTGTTTGTTTGTTTTGGTTTCGAGTTTCATTATTCATCGCAACTCTATCAATAAAGTTTATATCTAATGATATCCTTTTAAATACTGAAATGGGATTGGAATCTATTTTTTTTATCTTTTGTATGGATACAGAATGATCACAACTTGTTTCAAAAAGTATTAGTTTTTGATTCATTTATTTCAGTTCATTTCATATGCTATATTTATTTGTTATCTATCAATTTAATCAATCATTTCAAATCCATATTTATTTCTTATTAAAAGACATTATTATTGATCACAAACAGTTAAACATGCCATGCAGTGCAATATCAAAAAAACTACCAATGAAAGCCTATTTCTTATAGTGAAAGTAATAATTCAGTATATCAAGGGAAAATTAGAATTTTTTTGATGTAAAATGAGAAATATGAGAAACAATTATGGGGATATGTAGATGTATATTGTGCTAGATTAGTAGATGAAAGGAAATAAACATTGATAGGTTCTTTATGTCTTGACGAATTGTGTATTTCTTTTTTAAAAAATAAATATGATTTTATTTTTCTGGGTACAATAGAAGATGAATATGTTGCAGATACACAAGCATTCACACATTTATTATGGATGAACCAATAGGTTGTTGATATGTTAGTTGAAGTGAAGACTCTGATCGAAATACATTTTGATAATTCAAGGGATATAAATATTAAAAAAATAATTAGATCCCATAAGGTCAAATAACATTGAAATAATGTATAATTTATCAAGGAGAAGGTATAGAAAGGGCTTTTGAAGTCAGAGAATGTGTCTACAGAATAGCAGGTTGCATACATTCTGATAAAGGCCTTACCCAAAGAAATGTTTAGCTGACATCAACTTTCACTTGGAGTTCAGTCGACTACCCAAACAAGAAAAGTTTGGCTGTCAGTCCCCCTCTCCCATATGTATAGTTTATTTCCCAAATATGAAAATATATGTTCATTTCCTTATTATGGACCAAAATGGAGTAACCTTCAGGTTTGTTATCACAGGGGTTGAAATTAATGATATGAAAGTGGAAAAAATTTATTTATCAAAACACGGGGAGAATATATTTGGTTGAGCAGTGAGATAGGGGGAGTTAGAGATAACATGTGGAGCTGTGAGATAGGGGTGTATTAAATCTGATGATGCCAATGGTGATAAAAGAAATTATGTATGTCATGGAAGATATAGATTGCGATGAAAGTAATTTACTATTTTTGGAATGATGTGATTCATTGATGAAAAATTCAAGATACTATTGTTTCTCAAGATGAGCATGGAACATATGAAACTAGAGATTGTGATAGGAAAATTTTTGATCTCTATTGGAATCACATCAAGTGAATATAGGTATAATATAGAAGAAGCTTCAATGAAGCATGAAAAAGTGAATAGTTCACAACAAAACAAAAATGAGGTGATTGTTGTTAAACAATCCCTCAAGGTAAAATTTCATTATTTTTGGGATGATTGTCTTTATGGAAATATAGTGTTTCCATGGAATGTTTTTGATTCAAGAGATATGGTAGAATAAGAATGTTGATGGGGATCTACATGACCAAAATGAGAATCTTGAACGATGAAGTTGTGAATCATTGTTAGTGGTGAATTGCAGAGGTTTGGAGAATTTGAAGGTGATCTCCACAACAATGACGGGCATCACAAAAAAAAAGAATACTCTTTGAGATTTACAAAAAATAGAGCATTGCGGTTGAAATAAGGGAGCATCAAAAAATGGATATGACATGGATGTACGGTTTTAAAATTGATGGAAACCACTATAAACAGGTCTCCACCCCTTCATAAATGTATCAAAACATAATGATGATCTTAAGGCTCCATAATTTAGAACATGGTTCATGAAGATAATTCATGTGAAGATGTTTTAGAAGGATGTAAAAGAAAACCAAATGATTTGAGAATCATAAAATTAGTGATGTTCACAAAGGATAAAAAAAGATGACCGAATGTGTGAAGCTTCACAAAGGATAAGTAAGATGTATGGAAGGAATGTTCTTTATGAAGGCTAGGTGATCATCATAAAAAAGTCTCCCTTCATGGAGCATATGTTCACTTCAGGAATGTAATGAGTTTCATGAAGGCTATTTGAGATTTTAGAAAGAGGAGGTTCGTGAAGGTAGAGAGCATCATGAAATTTGATCAGAAGGAATTTTAGAGTAAATCAATGGTAATGTGGTATTCAGGATTTGAAAAAATGTGGAACCTTAATAGAGAATATATCTATAACTGCATATGTTTTCATTAGATATAATGAATGGACCTACAAGTCCATAAACTATGAGTGGATCCCTTCCAAGATAATTGAGTTAAGAAAGAGAATAATGGAGACCCTTTCCACCGACATTGATCTAGAGAAGTAGACATGGGGAGTGACACTTGGGAAAGTATGGAGCTAAACCAACCCCTTGTAAAGGCATTGAGAATCGGTATATATGATATCTATCTCGGGCCACGATTTTTTGCAGTGATCCTTAGTGGTTTTGGTACAATCGGCACATTGTCCAAGTATTCTCCTCGGACACAACCCAATGAGAGTGAATGATGTAAAATTGTCAAGTCCAGTGAATGATTTCAATTATATTTATAATTTTCTTCAATAAATAGAGACTAGAAATTTTTGTAAAGGATGAAATAAGACCGAAAGGGGAATATGTTTTAATCTATTATACATTAATTCAACCCCCTCCCCCCACTAGGTATTTAAACTAGTTGGGTTTAAATCATTATTATTTCTATGCACCCATTTAGTTATAATGTTGAGATTTTCCTTAGGTTTAACTTTAGGTTATAAAACATAATTTCTTTTAAATTGGTTATATTTTTCTTGATTTTCCATAACACACAATTCATCATTGATTTTATTAAGTTCTATTTGTGACAAGAGTACTTGATGCTGGGCCGGATTCCTAAGTGAAGCTACAATATTTGTACCAAAATCTAGTTCTCCTAGTACAGAATCCAAAGTTTGGTATTTAAGAGTCCAAATAACTCTTTTAAAAATAAGGGGTCATCATATCATTGTTATCTAGTTATTCAATTTTAGGTTTTCATGGTTCCTCATAACAAGATTATTTTTATTCTTGTTTCAAAGAAGTTTTAGTTGATTTGGAATGAATGTTCATAGTTGAAAAATCATCACCATGGTTTTCTATATGACCGAAAATATTATCAATTGTAATTACCTTTATATAATTTTTTCATAATAAACATGAATTGCATAGATATCTGAATAAAATCATTAAAATGAATAATAATATAAGTGGTATTTAAAAAAACTAAATAACCTGTTTAAATGAAATAGTAACCAAACCATTTAAATAATAATATAACAATTATGAATATTAATCTGGTCATTAGTATAATAATCCAAACTATAAATGTTATAATAATTTTAATTTTATTTTATTAATTAAACTGTGATATAATTATATCATGGTATAAGTACATAAATGTGATAAATTAAGTGTTGTATTTTGTGAACCATAAATTTTTACTAAAAATTCAATATTTCATATAATGGTATAAAAGAAAATCAATTTTAACAAAATATATTCGTAAATTAATATTATCTTGTATCATAATTATAATATATTTTAACGATACATTAATTAATTTTCTAAAGGGTAATAAAATCTCTTAAAATATTAAATTCAGTAATATATGAAAAAAATATTGATTTTATTTAAGAATTAAATTTATAATCTTTAGAAATGTTTTTCATAAAATATAGTCATTTTTTTAAAATCTACATATCTAAAAATTCATAGGATGAATTTTTTAGAGTTTTTATGAATAGTTGAATTTTTTGTCATAAGTGAAATATGATAATTTATGGTATTTAAAAAATACATGAATTTTTTAGTCATGGTTGATGTATTCCGGATGAAAGAACCCATTTGATTAAACTAACCTAAATATTTTACAATTTTAATTCATATTAATCAAGAGAATTTATGGTCATGTGCCAAAATAATAATCTATTGAATATAATAATTAAAACCACCCCTCTTCACCAATATTAATACAAACCCTCACCAGAACTTCTGATCAAACCTTCTAAGACTTTTAGATTTTTTAAATTCCACCTAATTCCTTAAAAATTATAATCCTCATACCCATAAATTAGTGGTCTAAAAAATACCTATTAGAATTTCCCTAAGAAAGTTCTCAAGGTGATAATATTCAAAAGGTAAAATACTCCTTCCTATTTCAATTTCTATTCTTTTGTTATCCACTCCGCACCTACCATATCCAATTTGAAATGATAATACCATAATCATATATACACTATATTATTATTATGTTAATAGAAAAAAATACTCAATTCACTTATCTTCCCCTTTAATTCTATACATGTAAATATCATTCATGATAAGTCGGTTCACGGTCTTCATGGATGATGAGTTTTAGTTTTAAATTACCTCATTAAATTATTTACATAAATCCCTTAATATGAATTAATCAATTATTAATATTACTACAATGATCATTTTAATATTCTAAAACTAATATATAAACATAAAATAAAAAAAATTATACAAGTTCATGATGGTTGTATAAAATTCCAAAACAATATTAAATATCTTCCTTGAAATTTTATGTTATGAATCATCCTAGTATTAGAAAACAAAATCTTAAATGGTCCGAATTAAAACTATGGATTAATATTAATACAATTTAATTTCACTTATGTTTTTTTACTTCATTTGGTAAGAAATATGAAAATTACACCCAAAGAAAACAATGATAAACCATGGAACAAACACTCAAAAAATGAAGAAATTAAACTATATAACTCATCAAAATGACCATAAATTAACATAATAAAATTATAATTATTAAAAAAATGTATAAGAGGTTCTTAATTTAGTAATTATTGAATCTTATTTCATTATTCATTAAATAAAGTGCAAGTGTAGAACCCATCCGTGCATAAGGTAAGGAAATTCATGAATAAAATTATCTTTCTTTGGGGTTTCCTTCTGGCCAACGTTCCAACTCCCTAATGGGGCTCCCCTACCCGCATTAAGCCTCACTGACCTACATTATCTTTCAAATAGGCTCTATATGGACCTTTAGGTGACAATTGTCATACTTTATTCCCAGAGATATGACTGGTCTACCATTCAGTTTCGTGGGATGGCTTGAGGTTTTCACTAGAGGATTTTGATTAGGCCTTCGTGGAGGCTATGGTGGAACTCAGGTATATGATGGTAGCATGGATTCGCTCTATACCCCCACCCATACCACCCTTCAAGTTGTTTGTTGATACATGGTGTCTCCATGCTCCGGCCAGCATATCAACCATCAAAAGAAACTTTTTTTCTAGGTCCTCACATCAGAAGAATACCTCATCTAGGTGTGGTGAAAATCCCACCAAAGCTGGGGTCACTGGACCTTCATCTTGAACTAATTGTCCATGTAGGTGCACTAGGGAAATGAGAGCTCGCATGCTTCGGTCTGGATATGTCTGCCTTTCCGGAATGGTTCCTTACTTAGGGAAATCGGTGACTCACTTTTTGGATTTCTCTATATGAATGTCTACTGAACCCAGGGAGAGGAATCCTTAGTGGTCAAGATATCCATAAATTTGGATTTATCGCTTCCTATCATAGAGAAATTATACTTGATGGTGAAATATTCATTTGTCTGGAACCCAGATTTCATCTACCTACTGTTTCACAGGTATTGTTCTTCTTGTCAACTCCATAGTCACAGTTTAAAAATCCACAGGAAGAGTTTCAATTGAACACATAAACCCATTTTTAGAGAGCCTCTGAGATGCAAACCTCCCCTGACCATATGTCCTAGCCCTAGATCTACCCATGTGGTGCCAAGGACGAATCCCTCCACTTCTATGGGTAATGGTCTAGACCCACTTGTCCTAGATGGGTCCCCTTCTCCCTCCAATACCCGATAATAACTCCCCATCTGGGCACATGTCCCTTTCAATAAGGATGTTTTCCAACCTTTGGTTCCTCAATTCCTACTTCTTCTATGAAACCCCTTAGAGTGGATTTTTAATGGTTCTATCCTAGATCGATTTCTATGTTTACCAGTTGGATCCCTAATTATTCCCTCCTTGATGTCACTTATTCCTGCACCCAAACCTAGGCCTCTCGATGGAATACTATACCTGGCCAAACCAGCCCAAGATAATTTTTCCCATAGTTTAGACATCGGCTCAAGACATTGACCGAGACAACATATATCATGATCCAACACCATAGCCCCCTGACAACCAGTTGGATAGAAAACATGGGACCTTGTCTCTATCACCATTGAGTGGTGTGAGGGGGGAAATCCTTCAAACCATCACCATGCCTTAAACGGACGACACTGTGATCCAGCTACTCAGATCTTAGGGATGTGTACAAGCCTCTAATTTAAGAAAAAACAGACCCATGAGTTCTCATCCTCCAATTTCAAGGATTTCAAGTCCCCTAGGGTCAAATATGGGCATTACTATTCCAAATGATACCCATTATCATAGGGGACTCCTGTGGAATCGATGCACAAGTCAAAACTTATTTGATCGCCTCCGAATCTAGGAAGGAAAAGTCCCATATTGTCTCCATTTTGGAAGACAAACATAAACACAAAAAGATTTAGGATTTCACCTTTAAAACAAGGAAGCATGCAGCCATTCATGAAGACCCTATCAAAAAACACATTTGGGTTTTTTGGAATAGGGATACTTTGGAAAAACTAATCCGGGAATGAGAGAAACATGTTACAATGAGAATCACCTATGGAAGGAGGACTATCATAGTGACCTTATTCTATGGAAACTGTGAAGCGCATAGGAGGGAGGGCCTATGGTAGGAACTCAATGTGATTGACCTAGGGGGAACTACATTGGATTATTGAGTATGAATTCAATGTGGTAACAGAATCGTAGGAGAATAAATTGATTGGGGGCTTTCCGAGGAAGGTGAGTATGTAATTAATCTAGTTCATGGCTGGGAAAGCCTTACTGGACATGGGTTATGTGGGCGTCCATTTCACATAGTGCAACAATAAATGTGAGATCAACCACAACTATATTTGGCTATACTGATACCTTGAAAACAACCACGTTTATTCTATTCTTCCAAATGGAATGGTTAGACACCTTGTATGTGGTATCTATGATCACCCGATCGTTGTTCTATCCCTATCCCCAACACAGTCCATAAATGAAAGATTCAAGTTCAGTAGTTGTTGGATTGATGACCTGAGTTACCAAAAAGTGGTCAGGGAAGTAGTGGGAGAGCCGACCCAAGGACACACATGGATGGACATCCATAACAAGTTGAGGTGTCTAAAACAGAGGCTATAGTTGTGGGCAATGGATGTTACTCCATTCATTCAGAACATGGAGGAGATATAAAGGGAGGTAGAGCACCTAGAAACCATCCTATATGAGGAATCCTATGGCATGGTCTTTGTAGATTTAGTCAATAAAAATTACTATGTGTCTGGTATTTTTCTATCCCAAGAATATCGGGCAAGAGCAGACATGAATATTAAATGGCTCCATGAGGGTGAAAAAAGAACGACATTCTTCAATTCCTGCATCAAGGAGATGAAAAGGAAAATCAACCCCAAAATAGCATTGGATGATGGTATGTACCTAGTTGATGGTAATATGGTAGGGGGTATGGCTCATAGTTACTACAAAAACCTCATGACAACCCCTAGTATGAAAATGCATAATGGATATCCAGAAGGGGGTCAGGAGTTTTGTGGAGAGGTTCTTAGCCTCATCTCTATCAATGAGAGTGAATCAATTGAATGGATACCTAGGAAAGAAGAGATCTATTATTCCATGCACAGGATCAACCTTGAGAGCAAACATGGACTAGATAACTTCCCGGGATTGTTCAATAGGGGATCTTTGGAAGTGGTTAAAGGGGACATTTCTGCAGTAATACAATAATTTTTCTAAGGTGGTGGCCTTCCATGCATGGATTGTGAAATGTCTCTAGTACTCATCCAAAAGATCAAGTAACCCTCCTCCCTTATCCACTATAGACTTGTGAGTTTGTGCATATTTCAATACAATATTCTAGCTAGCATCCTCAATACATGATTTTCCTCTCTTCTCCTGCAGTGGATCTCACCTGAGAAACACAGATTCATCAAGGTATGCTCGATCAAAGTGGTGATATCCTTGTCACAAGAGGTTTTGAGGGATCTGAATATCAAAAATCATGGTTCCAACATAGCTATGAAGATGGATATGAATGAAGCATATGACCATATCGAATGGGGGGTATATAAAGAGGGTGTTAGAAAGATTGGGCTTCTCACATTGGGCATGTGACCTTCATTTTAGGTGTTAAAAATCTTCATAGATGGTTGTCACATTCATGGGAGAAACCAAGGCTTCATCAAAGAGACTCGTCACCTGCATCCAAGAGACTGCATCTCACCCAGTATCTTCATCATTTTTGTGGACACTCTCATACATATAATCAGCATAGATATATCTAGTGGAGTCAACCAGCCCTATCAAATTAAATTGAACCTTCCCTCATCCACCTATCTGATGTTTTTCAATGACAGAATAAACATCATGAATTATGGAAGGTATTCGATGTGGGGGGTTTTCCATATCCTCAATTCCTACTACTACTAGAGTGTACATACTATTAACAAGTAAAAAAGTCACTTCTATATCTCAAATAGTTGAAACAATATGAGGGATACTCATTTGAGTAGTAGGATGGGCATGAAGCCTAGTTCATATCCCATGGATTATCTAGGAACCTCAGTACCCTCATGTAGGGAATAGATTCTAGACTTTGACCATATGGTAAGTAAGATCGCGGGGTGATTTCTCAACTGAAAAAACACTTTATTTTCTACGGAGGACTTATTGTGCTAGCTAACATCATCTAATCAGTGATCCATGTCCATCCACTAGCGGCCTCAAATGTACCTAAAGGTGTCATCATTTCCATTGATAATATGCTATCTAGAGTTACCTGGGATGCTTATTCAGAGAGGAAAAGACAACGGGTTTGTTGGAAGAGGATGGAAAGACCTATTGAGGATGATAGAATCAATGGGAAGAGCTTATTAGACACCATCCAAAGAATGCACGTGAAAATAGAATGGGACATGATCAAGGAGTGCACGTTGTGGGGTGAGACAATGTCACACAACCTTGGCGGGGACATGGGAAGTACACCCATGCATGGATCCCCCCACCGATCCACAATCAATATCTTCATATTGGAACTCCGCTCAAACACGCAATGGGTCTTCAAAGAGGGGAACATCTGGTTCTTGCATAACAACTGCGCTGGTTTCATGATCAGCTACCAAGGCTGCACCACTCCCAACATCATCTTCAAATAAGCAGGCCCCCACCCTCTATTAATCTAGCTGGTTCTGGTTTAAAAACAACAAGAGGTATTTAATCACATTATCAGTAACTCAGAGGAATACAGGTTCATGTTCACCCTTTTATCGTTGAGAACCTTCACCATGACAGGCTTCTAATAGATAGTCATCCCCCATCACCAAAGCTATTGGTTGAATGAGGTAGTATGGTGTACCAAAATCTCCCCAAATTACATATTCCAAAAATGAAAAATCATAAGTCACGTTATCCCGATGGATGACAACCTAAAAAATATGGGCATCAATATGGCCTCAAGATACCATTGCTATATGAAAAATCAATAGGATACCATGCAACACCTCTTCTTAAAAGTAAGATGGGAACATGAAATATGGAGCTTCTTTAGTTCATTTACCGAATATCAAGACTATGACCTTCATGATACTCTCTTCATAGGGTGCTGGTACAAGGGGACAGAAAAATGTGGGACCAAAAATAACAGAGGGAACCATAATCCTAAATTCAAGGTGTAGGAGTTTATAGAAAGCCAAGAACTGGTAGAGGTACAAGGGGATTATGTCAACTGGGAGATCCCTTATTGTATGAACATGGATCCTACTAGCCAACTGGGTGACCGACATCAACAATTAGAGAGAAACACCCTTTATTCTCCTTATGCATGATCCATCGCTAGTGACTCATCCCACATCGCATGACCATTGGGTACAGTGGATTCCCCCAATAGAAGACTTCATCTTGAATAAATATGGATCATTATCTTCGCGTCTCATACGGGGAGGTGGTGCAGTGAGGGAATGTATGGGAAGTGTTTTCTTGGAATTCCCGGCTCCGTACTAGAGTGGAAACTCATTACAAGAAGAGGCCAATGCGATCCTTCCTGGGCTAAACCTATGAATGCAAAAGCAGGTTAGCCTCTCCCAGGTGCATACTCATTCAAATATCATACATGACTTCTTGCCTAAGAGAAGGTCCACACTATGGTCGACCTCTTACACTATCAGTAATTATAATTCTCTCATCACTAACAACATTAATGTCCCCCATTCATGGAGATAGGAGAATAATGTAGTGAATCACCTTTCTTCTCAGGCATGTCAGGCTTTTGAGGTCACATATCTACACAACATCTCTTACTTTAAACATGAGGGTGTGAATCTGATTAGATAGGATGCCCTTGGACAATACAACTTCAGACCTATTTAGGTCCCATAGGCTCTTTGTCTTGGATTCTTTCTTGAATAAAAATAATAAAACGATGATTATGATGTATTATGTATGATCATGATACATGGTTTGTTAAAAATATTGTTTTTATGACATGTGATAATGATGATAGCTATGTTCACAACTATGTTGGGTATTTGACCACTAACTCATAATGTTTCATTTTTATGAAATGCCACCTTCCAAGCCTTTATCTAATGATTACTACATTATAATGATTATTATATTATTGTTATGTTATGATGATGGTGATTATTTTCACCAATGATATATTTATTCATGTCCTTTCTCATCATCTTAGATGGATTTTATCTCATCCATTTCTTTAATTTTTATACTCAATTAATGACATGTAATAATGGGAATGTGATTTTTATAAGGATAATGAAGAATATTTTAAATTAATGTTTGTGTTTTTTTATTCATAAGCCATGTATGGTTTTAATTTTCCAATAATACTCAAGCCTTGGATACATTATTTTAAATAATTTATATCGTTTTGATTTTAATAATATAATTGTTGTATAAGATGAATTAGGGTCTCTATAGTTGGTATTATAGAACAATTTAGTTAATTTGGGAATTGGGATTATATAATATTATTGAAAATAATTTAGATATGACTAACTATATATAAACACCTAAGAAGCAATGTTTTAGAAAAATGTTAAATATAAAGATCTCATAAGTTATTCTTTTATAAAAAAATTCACAAAAGAATATATTATTTATTCATGACATGTAGACTTATGATTGTTTGAAAAAATCAAATAAAATGATTTGAATGAAAAGAATCCATAACAAAACCCCATTTTATGGAAAATGCAACAATTGGACAAAAAAAATTATCTAATTTCATGAGATGTGGAGTTCAAAAATACATGTATATTCTTAACCTATTTTCTTATGCTATGAATAATAACCTAAAACATCTAGAATGTATCCCTTACCATAAGCGAGAAGAACTATACATTGATTCTTTTAAATGGAAACTACCATTACCATTTAGTAGATATTTTAATCCACTTTTTGGAGAATAGTTGGTCAAATAAATAGATAATATATTTTCTATTCTCTATTATTATGAGAAGGATATAGTGACACTATCTATCTATCATTTAAATGGAGAATATAATCAATGGTGGGAATTGATAAAAACACATATATGAGGATGAAATAGAATATTTGTAGTGTGAAGTATTTAATAACATATTTCTTAACTATTATTTCCCTAAAACTCTTCAAACAATAACGGAGATATAATTTATAGAACTGAAGAAAGTAGAGGTTAAATTTTTCATGGATTAAAAAAAACATCATAAGTCTTGCAATATATGACTAATCATTTTTTAAAAAAAAATGATAAAAATTTATATATTTTCTTTAGATGTTTAAAAACACACCTTTGAAAATATATTACTATATATGATATTTCGATTTATGAATAAGTGGTTCAATGTGGTATCAATGTGGAGATAGAGTTCGAAGAATAGACCTCTGGATTTTTAGATAAAAATGATGGATGGATTTTCAAGCTTGATGATAAAATGATGAAGGAGGAAAATAAATATCAACTTCCCCAAAAGTGAAAAATGTTGAAATAAGAATCATTATAACTCTCTTAATGGGAAGGGAAATCCTTCTTGTGTGGTTGATAAGGACATCGAGATCATGAATGTTGAATAGACAAGAAGATTTTTACCATAGTGATAGAGGAAAATAGTGAACCACCCAATGATAGATGTGTCAACTCTAGGGATCTGGGGAACTATGAAATCCAGTTCACTAAACCAGGAATCCTTGATGGTGATCAGTGGTAGTAGCAACAAAATAAAAAAGAGAAAGGGAATGATTATTCCGTCACTATTCATAATTTGGAGTAAGAAAAGGAAGTCATATGAGGCACACTTCCTATTCACATGAGAATGCAAAAGGTATTATTTGATTCTAGTGATAAAATTTATTCTATATCCTCTATGTTTGTAAGAACTATTTAATTGAAGTCTCAATACCATGAAGTAGAGATAACCATAAATATTTCTAATGGTGTGATCATTTCATTCCATGTCTTGGACTCTGGTCATATTGTTTTATGTGGAAGTCTCTCTCAGTGAATATCGTAATACCTCCCATTAAAGAATTTGATAATATAATGGGCATATATTTTCTCGGATTATGTAGAGAACACATCATCTCTTGGGAAATGGAATTATTTTATAAATCCCTAAAGAATCTCATGCTCCTAAAAATTAAAATAAGGCCATGAATCTCATTTTAAAAATCCATCAATGGAGTGGATGTTGATTCCTTAAGAAGAAGAATACCTCTCTCAAGTCAATGAAAGGTATTAACATAGATGAAATTCCTATTGATAGGGAATAAACTGATGTTTTTTTTGAAACTTTTCTTGTACTTCCACTAGATCATGAGGTACGGTTCTCAATAGGGCTCATACCCAAAGCCAGTCCTATCTAAAGATGCCCTAATAGGATTTTCCAAATCAAACTTGAAGTGTTAAAAAATATACTACAAGATTAATTTGGAAAAACGGTTTTATATGCCCTAATGTATCTCATTGGGGTCGGCTAGTGATCTTTGTTAAGAAAACGTACGGATCAATGGAGTTTTATATTGATTACTAAGAGTATAGAGTCTGAGGAATAACATACATGGATATTAATTCTTTTTAGATGAATATTCATCACATTTCAAAAATATATGCCTGGGGAGTGAAATAATTTATTTTAATTCGAAACATGCAAAAAAATATTTGAACATCCTCAAATATCTAATATTTTTTCTATAAACATATTCCCTTTTAGTACCGCTACATATAATCATTCCTCATAACCTGGGGAAAATAAACACAGGAAAGGGGTGATCTTATATTCTTATTAATAGTAAAAGAGGGAGATATTTAAACATATAATTATCACAATTGAATGATAACATGATCGTATCATAATAATATCATACCCTGTATATCAAATATCATAAACATTAAACATGGCCTAATTATTACTAGTTCATAAGATATGAATCATAAGATAATCAAGACCATAAGAAACTAAATCTTAACATAAGAATAATAAATTGAAGTGTGTTATGAAAATCATATTATTATATTGTGAACATATATAAGTAGAAATAGGTTCTCTCATTAAGTTAATGACATGAAATTAGGACCACACATAAACATATAGACACGTTATAGATCCATGCTTAACGTAGAGAACATTCACTCAAGATCACACATAAAATTATTAATGTAAAATATTGTTTACACATAAACATATGGACATGTAACTAGGTCCATTCATAAAATTTTGAACATATAATCAGGTTCATGCATAACATTTTGAATATATAATCAAGTTTATTCATAACATTGTGAAAAAATAAATGGTTCACTCATAACATTATGAATATTTAATTAGTTTCACTCGTAAACTTATGGACATTGGAACAGATCCATTCATAACATACATACTAATGATTTATCCAGCATTAACCAAATAATTTGAAGGAGATATAGGCCCCACCAATAACAAAATAAATTCATACATGCGTGTTCCAAAATATAATATTTCAAGAATTTTATCATGACCCATAAAAGGGATGTGATTCATAAACTTGTTATCACAACCCAAGAAACGAAATAGTTATCCTAAATATTACATCATATCAATAAATATGAAAAATTGATAGGGAATATAATCATTTAATCAATGAATAACTAGTTCAAAGAAGCATGTTTGAAAATCATGTCATCATGTTATAACTGGTGGAAGAGATATGTGTATCATTAAAAAATTTATATAAATCATTTTTTAAAAAAATAAGAACATTGTTCTCAGATCATACCCTGGGTAAATATTAAACAATAAAAATTATGTAAATGTTGATGAGGTATAATTTTGAAATATTAAATTAAGCATTTCTTAATGGAAATAACTATTTCTTGAATATCAATTTTTGAAACATAACTTATTTTCAACATTATTTTTTTTAAAATCCCATTTGATAAACATATAAAGTGACCATTAAAATTAATTTAAATAATTTAATGATAAAATAATATTCCCCCTTAAAAAATTAATTTTAAATCATAATAAAAATTCAAAACATTAATACATAAAAATAATCATTAAAATATATAAAGTAATCTTGGAAAATCATTTAAATTAGCTTTTAAAAAACAAAAAGAATTTAGATCGATTTTCACAGAAAAAAAAAATTAAAATTTTAAAATATATATCAAAAAACATTTCTTTCAAAATATCATTGTAAACATTTTATGTAAGCTTCATAGATATGAATGTCAAGATAGTAGGTAAAACCTTATATTTCAAACATTCCTCTTGCACCATATTTTTTTTGAATAAGTCATTTGATTGGAAAATGATGAAGAGGTTACATTGAAAATAATTCTTAAAATAGTCAAGCATGGGTACTATTTTACTTTATAAATTATAAGATAATATTAACAAAAATATTTTTTGAAAACATTATTTTGAAAGATCACGTATTTCTAAACAAAAGTAGAAATAATATCGGAGTTTCAAAAAACCATTTTATTAATTATCATAAGTAGAAAAGTGTGTTAAAATGGTAATAATGCAAGAAAATATAATGGATAATAATAGGAGAAGAAAATTAAATATTTTACTTGAGACATGGATCGAATAATTTCAATAATCGAAGCATAATCACAAATAATCTTGATATATAAAAAGATTGTAGTAATAATTTGATACCACTTCGATAACATTGAATCATCAACCCATGAATGATTAAAATTAAAATTAATTTTATAATATAATTAAAATAAGTATATTCATTATATAACAATTCAATGTGATATCAATGTGGAGATAGAGTTCCAAGAATGGACCTGTGGATTTTGAGATTAAAAATGATCGATGAATTTTCAAGCTTGACGATAAAATGAAAAAGGTGGAAATGAAATCTTAACTGCCCCACAAGTGAAAAATGTTGAAATAATAATCATGATAATTGTATTAATGGGAAGTGAAATCCTTCTTGTGTGGGTGATAAGGAAATCGAAATCATGAATGTTGAATAGACAAGAAGATTCTTGCCAAAGTGATTGAGGAATGTAGTGAACCACCCATTGATAGATGCATCAACTATATGGATCAAGGGAACTATGAAATCTAGTTCACTAAACCTGGACTCCTTGAGGATGATCAGAATTAGTAGCCACAAAATCCAAAAGAGAAAGGGAAGGATTATTCCATCACTATTCATAATGTGGAGTAAGAAAAAGAAGTCATATGTGGCATAATTACTATTCACTTGAGAATAGAAAAGGTATTATTTGATTCTTAGGATACACATTATTCTATATCCTCCATGTTTGTTATAACTATTTAATTTAAGTGTTGATTCCATGAAGTAGAGATACCCATTAAAATTAATAATGGTGTGATCATTTCATTACATGTCTTGGACTCTGGTCATGTTGTTGTATGTGGGAAGTCTCTCACAGTGAATATTGTAATACCTCCCTTTGATGAATTTGATAATATAAAGGGCATAGATTGGATCTGATTATATATAGAACACACAATCTTCTTGTAAAGAAATTATTTTTTAATTCCCTAAAGAATCTCGTGCTCCTCAAAAAATTCAATTAAGGCCAGGAATCTCCTTTTGAAAATCCATAAATGGAGTGGGTGTTGATTCCTTAAGAAGAAGAATAACTCTCTCAAATGACTAAGTATATGAAAGGTATAAACATATATATGAAGTTCCTATTTTCAGGTAATAAACTAATGTATTTTCTAAATATTTTCTTGGACTTCCACCAGATCTTGAGGTACGGTTCTAAATAGGGCTCATACCCAGAGCCACTCCTGTCTCAAAACGTCCTAGTAGAATTTTCTTAATTGAATAGTAAGTGTTAAAGAATATACTATGAGATAAATTTGGATAATGTGTTTTATACACCATAATGTATTTCCTTGGGGTTTGCTAGTGATCTTTGTTAATAAAAAGTACATATCAATGTGGTTTTATATCGATTACGGGGAGTATAGAGTCCCGGGATTAACATACATGGATTTTAATTCATTTTAGATGAATATTCATCACATTTCAAAAATATATTCCCGAGGAGTGAAATAGTTTAGTTTCTTTAGAAACATGGAACAAAATATTTGAACATCCTCAAATATATAAATTTTTTTGTATAAACATATTCCATTTTAGTACCGCAACATATCATCATTCCTCCTAACCTGGGGAAAGGAAACATAAGAAAGGAGTGAGCTTAGATTCCCAGTAACAGTAAAAAAATGGAGATATGTAAACATAGAATTATCACAGTGGGATGATAACAAGATCATATCATAATAATATCATACCATGTATATCAATGATCGTAAACATTAAACATGGCATAATTATTAGTAGTTCATAAGACATGAATCATAAGATAATCAAGACCATAAGAAATAAAATCTTAACATAAGAATAATAAATTGTAGTGTATTATGAAAATAAAATTATTATATCGTGAACATATATACGTAGAATTAGGTTCACTCAATAAGTTAATGGCATGAAATTAGGTCCTCACAAAAAATTCTAGACACATAACTAGATCCATGTTTAACATTGTGAATGTTCACTAAAGTTCATGCATAACATAATAAATGAGAAATATTTTGTAGACATAAACATATGGACATGTAAATAGGTCCATTCATAACATTTTGAACATATAATCAGGTTCATGCATGACACTTTGAATATATAATCAGGTTTATGCCTACCTTTGTGAAAAAATAAATGGTTCACAAATAACATTATGAATATTTAATTAGGTTCACTCGTAAACTTACGTACATGTGAATAGATCCATTAATAACTTAAAAACTAATGATTCATCCTACATTAACCAAAGTCTTTTAGGGATATATAAGTCCCACCCATCACATAATAAAATCATACATACATGGTCCAAAATATTATATTACTAGAATTTTTTCATGACCCATAAAAGGGATGGGATTTATAACCTTGTTATCACAACCCAAGAATTGAAATGGTTATCTTAAATGTTTCATCATATCCATAAATATGAAAAATTGATAGGCAACATAATAATTTAATCAATGAATAAATATTTTAAAGAAGAAGGTTTCAAAATCATGTTATAATGTTATAACTGGTGTAAGAGATATGTGTATCGTTAAAAACTTTTCATAAATCAGTTTTATAAATAATAAGAACGTTGTCCTTGGATCATACCCTGGGTAAATATTAAAAAAAATTATGTAAACGTTGATGAGGTAGAATTTTGAAATATTAAATGAAGAATTTCATAATGTACATAACCATTTCTTGAATATCAATTCTTAAAACATAATTTATTTTCGACATTCTTTTCTGTAAAATCCCATTTTATAAGCATAAATAGTCAACACTAAAATTAATTTATATCATTTATTGATAAAATAATATTGCCCCTTAAAAAATTATTTTTAAATCATAATACAAATTGAAAAAATTAATACATAATAAAAATCTTGAAAACATATAAAGGAATCTTGGAAAAACATTTAAAATAGTTTTTTTTAAAAAAAGAGTTTAGATCCATTTTAATTTAAATGAACTTTAAAATGTTACAAAATATATCTGAAAAAATTTCTTTCAAAATAACCTTGTAAATATTTTATGTAAGCTTCACATATATGAATGTCATGATAACAGGTAAATCCATATATGACGAACATTCCTCTTGCACTGTAATTTTTTTTTTAAAAATATTTTTATTGGAAAATGATGAAGAGATTACATTGAAAATAATTTTTTAAAATGGTTAAGCATGGGTAGTATTTATTTTAAAAATTATAGGATAATAGTAAAAAAAATATTTTTTTCAAAACGTAGTTTTGGAAGATCACATATTTCTAAAAATTAGTAGAAATAATGTTTGAGTTTCAAAAAAACCATTTTATTAATTATAATAAGTAGAAAAGAGAGGTAAAATGGTAATAATGTAGGAAAATATAATGGATAACAATAGGAGAATAAAATTCAAGATTATACTTGAGATATGGATCACATAATATCAATAATCGAAGCATAATCATAAATAATCTTGATATATAATGAGATTGTTGTAATAAATTGAAATCACTTCAATAACATTGAATCATAACCCCATGAAAGATTAAATTTAAATGGATGTTAAAATATAATTCAAATAAGTATATTCATTATATAACAATTCAATGTTCTGTATATACACCCCATAAAAAACATAGTTTCATAACATATCTTGTAACCTAAAGTAGGAAAATATAGACAGTATTACTATACTGATTTGTTAACCTTTGAACTATAATACCCATGATAGAAAAATAATATAATAGATATGAAAATTGAAAAAAACAACATTATATGAATCTTATAATACATTCATGGGAATTATATACACCATGCAAAAAGAATGAGTGGTGAATAAGGCCCAAGTGTCCCATAAAATAATTAGACGGGAAAACTCATACCAAGAAAATATTCGTAGTATGCCTCAGATAGTTAAGGATAGTCTTAACCACCATTAAATGGAAGTCACCTGAATCAGACTGATATTTTCTTAATTTATATAATGAATTTGTGTAACATAGAGTAGTAAATAGCATATAATACATGAATAACATAAGCATTTATCCATATGGAATCATTTCTGTTATATTTTTTTCCTTATGGTTCTAAGAAAAACTTTTATTGGAATGAAGAATGAAATGTGACATTAGAAACAATACCCTCTAGAATTGTTGCATGATTAATCTTTTCAGTATCCTATCAATGTATGTACTTGGACCAAGTAAGAGAAACTTTTAGGATCTATCATGATGGATCTTGATCCAAAAATTAAATGATGCATCACCCAAGTCTTTCATTAAAAATAATTTATTCAACTATGCCTTAAGAGGCTGTAAGACTTGTATTTTATTTCTAATAAATAATATTTATTCACCGTATAAAATTAGGAAAACAACTACACTCCCACTAAACAGACTATAGGCACAAGGATCACATTAATTATTTATAAAACCAAATCCATTATAGCATAATCAAAATTAATTTTCCATGATCAGGATACTTGATTTAATCCATAAATGAATTTTTGGAACTTTTCATATCTTATTGGAATATTTTGGAGTCAAAAAACCTTTAGATTGTGTCATATAGAAATCTTCCGAAAGATTCTTGTTAAGGAATGATATTTTGACATCCATTTTCCAAATCTCATAGTCATTGGAAGCTGTAATGGTAAGTGCAATTCTGATTTATTATAGTAAAGAAATCAATGAAAAAGATTAATTATAGTTAGTACCTCTATATTATTTAATAACATATGCATCTATTTGTGCCCTATAATTACTAAATTTTCCTTCCATGTCAAATATATTATTGGAAACCCATTTAAAACCAACATGATTTACATCCACTAGATGATCATCCAAATACGGACCTAGTTTTGGTACATCGAATCCATTTAAGAATTCTGGGGTTCTTTACATTTGGAAGCATCTCTTCTACTTAGTACATCATTTTAGGTTAGAGGTTAATTATTATCAACTAATAATGAGTTACCATTCCCAGTAACTAGAAAACAATACCATTCTGTTTCTCCAACCTCACTTGTACTCTAACATTGTTCTTGGGTCTCTAGAATAGTTTCTTCTTCCATGGGGATTTGTGAATTCTGATTCTATACCAATTGTTGTGTGCTTAAACCCCGACTTCATCGAAGTTTACCTCACTCCCACTATATATATTGGGTATTTTCTCTCTATCAAGGAAAAAGTAATGTCATTCCACAATAAACCTTCTGTATTAGGATTCATATAAGTAATACCCCTTGTTTACATGGGGTATCTTATAATGGTTTTCTTTTGTGGATTGGGGTGAATGTTTATTACCTGAATAGGCCTTAACAAACACTTCACATGAACACACAAGTAAATTCAATAAAATGGGTTATATTCCTCTTCAAAATTCATATGGAATAATATATCTCAATTTAGTTGGTACATGTTTTTTTTTGTTTTCTACATATTGTAACTCATATCCCCAAAAGGATAATGGAAGACTTAGATGACTCATAATTGATCTCACAATGTCCAATAATGTGTGGTTCCTCGTTTTGATTACACCATTCCATTGAGGAATGTATGAAGGAGTGAGTTTCGATTGGATCTCAGTCTCCCTTTAGTAATCTATGACGTCTTGATTTAGATATTATTCACCTCAGATTAAGTTTAGTTACTAAGTCTTCTTACCAAGATGGTTCTCAATTTAATTATTGTATTCCTTCAATTTATTGTAATAACCTGTGTCATTGCTCATTAATTAAATATATCAACATCTTCTAAAGTAATTAGTAAAAGATATGATGAATGAGTACCCTCCCCTTACTTTAATAGAAATTGTTCTACACGCATCTATATTAAGTAATTCAAGAAGTTCTTTAGTCCTTTCACATTTACCACTAAATAGGGCTTTAGTCATTTCTCCATGAAAATATGTGTGAAATACACCAAGTGGTTTTAGTTTGAATGAATATGAATATAAATCTTGATGTAATTTTTTCAAGTGTTTTTATTTACATGAATTATCTTGTGAATCTATATTTGGGTTTGGTATGAGTCTTGTGAAGTAACATAAACACTGATTGACATTAGTTGGTTAATGTAATCTGACAGGTACAGACTATTATGTAAATGTGTCTTACAATTAAAAACTCTATCTTTAATAAGAAAGCAACATTTATTTACAAATTTTAAAATTAATCCATCTATATCTATTCTAGATACATAAAAAATTATTTGGTAACTAAATTAACATAATAGAAACCATTTATAAGCAAGATCATTCTGCTTAGAAATGTAAGGTGGTATTCCCCCGTAGCTATAGTTGGATATTGAGCTCAATTGGCTATTTGTATATCTACAACATGGTAAATATTTATAAATATACGTAGTTCTTGTATTTGAATTCATTTGTGAGCACTAAAAGATATATCTAATATCTAATTTGTAGAAATTGTTAAATTTCACTCGATAACAAATGTACCTGAAGCTTCCCCTTTCTTCTTTAGCATGGTGTTGTTTTTCTTCCAGTGGCCCTTCTTGCCACATGTGAAACAGACAACATCGTTTTCCCTTTCGTCCCATTTGATCTTATTATTCTTGGAAGGGAATGAAGAGGATTTGAACTTAATTATATTTTCATTCCCTTTTCGTTATTTCACCATTAGGACAAACTGATTTTCGGGCTTTATATCTTTATCTACTATGAGAAGGAAGATAGAAATATTAAGTTGTAACTTCTCAAGGATTTTCAAATTAAAATTCACAATAAATTTGGAGACTCTTTGAGGGATTGATGGAAGAATTAGATCGTAACATGGTTCTTTAGTGAGTTTAAACCTTAGAACCTCTAGGCAATCAATGTAGCCAATGAGATCGATTACATGATGCCTAGTTGGGGAACCCTATCCAAGATTACACTGAAAGAGAACCATGGAAATGTCAAACTATTAATGTTCAAATCTATCCTTGGGATTACTATGGAGGTTCTAAAGCATGGTACCCACATCCATGTGTTTGTGAGAGTTCATGAGTTCACTATACATTAATGAAAACATCAAAAATTGAATGTAAACCACAACCTTAATATGTTTTTTTAGACTATAAACTCTTCATCACTCACCACAGGAGTTGGAAGATTATGCAATGAGGATTATAGCTTATAAGATCTCTATTCATGGTGTATAATAACCTAAAGGCATCTAAGGAACTCATGAAAGTTACTACCAGTGAGGAGACTATATTTAACCAATATTGAACGTAGGGATAGTGAGCATTTCATTTCATTATTATATTTAAAATATATGATTATTAATACTTTTATTGATTATAGATTTCTTGATAAATATTTAATTTATATTAATAAATGTCATGCTATTTTATGGAGTCCAATAAATCCTCACCATTGCGCATAGAATGTCTAGTTTCTAAGACATTGTATTGGAAGTTATACATATTACATTTGGAAAAACCCCAACAATGGTTGGTAAAGATATATTGATGGTATTTAGGTAGGTGAGTCTTTGCCAGTTGTGGGAAAGTAGCTTCTTGATCCATTGAGTGGACTCCCCAATCCATAAATCCAGATTGGATTTTCCCAACACATGCCTCCAAATTACAGCAAGTCAAAAATGGGTAACTACTCTTGATGTCAAATTGTTATTTCAACCATGAAAATTTATAATAACTCCCCTTAAAAAAGTATGTTTCCCAAAAAGGTTTGGTCAAACACATAGTTCCATCAATATTTGTTCCTAATCATGTAACATATGGGTTAGTCTAAATGAATATCAGAATGGGGGATTTTATTTTAATACAAATAAATTTATTATCTTGTTTTAACATTTACACATCTTGTTAAAATTTATGTGGATGTTTACATAATTAATTAACCATGTTTGGATAAAACAGCTATGCATAATCAATTTCTTTTTAAAATGAGAATTTTCATATTAAATTATTCATTAATTTAATCATGGCCTTTCATAAAATATATTATTTTAATATATTAGATATAAAATAATTAATTAATTAAATTAAATTGTCATGATATTTTCTAATGGTTGACTTCAATAGAGGATATCAAATCAACCAATGACATATAGGAAATAATTCCCAATATCAGACTTAGCCTGAGCCACAACATTCCATGTACCCACCTATGTATCACTAAGTTGGCATCATTATGATTCCATCTTGAATTGTCCCCATGTAAAATGGGATTCTCCATTAATTGAAAAATATTTATTACTCACATGATGGTGGGGGACCAACGGATTGGTTAAAGAGAATTACATAAATATCATTGGACACGTATCCAACATAATAATGGAGGGAGGGTGAAACGCATGGCCGATTTTCTCCTATTGACCGGTCATATTTCCGGTGCTCTGATAATGTGTATAGTAGCACTCGGGTCGAATCCTCGGTGATGATACTTTGTAATAGTAGTTTGTTTTTAGTTGATTGTATTTTTATTAGGGGGGTTCGTTTGCAGATCTTAATTGAAAGGATTGATTTAGTATAATTATTTTAACAAATTGATAACGATTGGGGTGATTTCATTATTAGGGAGTTAAGCTTATGATATACTTGAGCTTTTCTTTATATTGTAGTTAATTTATCACCCACTTCGCAAGATAATGTTGATTGGAATTACTACGTGTTAAGACTTTAATCCAAGACTTAACTTAACTTAGTGTTATAATCTCAATCAGAGCTTGTTGATGGTAGTGTATTTATGGTTCCAATAATCCATGGAAACCACACTTTAAACAAAACAAGTCATTAATCCATGACATGTTAAGTCCAACATACACAATGTTAAATTAACGAATACTAATTGAGAAAATACTCTCAATCACTTAACATCGCTAATTTTTTACTCACCCCAATGAGAGATTTACTCATACATTTGGGTGTTTAATAATTTGGTTATAAATATTATGATGATAAATTAATAATATAAGAAAAATAAAGGGATAAGAAAAGAGTTTTGCGTCGAAGACACACACACACACACTAATGATGATGAGAATTAAAAATGAACTTTAGATTGAATGAGAAAGAAAAAAAAAGGAAAGGGGATTTAACTTTATTTAAAATATTTTACGAACATTAATATGAAACTACAGAAGTTGGATGAGAATAGGATATATTGAAGAAGTAACTTGCATTAAAACAGAATTATAAAGAAAGAGACCTACAAGATTACCAAAATGAATAACACGAAAGTAAGTGAAAACAATGAGAGGAGGAAAGATCTCTCAAGTGAAAATATGACTATGGAAGATCCTCACAAGCCTTTGGCAAGGCTTTGGTCCTGCAAATTGATGCTCCTCCCTTCTGAAATTTCAACCCATCTCAAGGAGATAAGAGGAGAGTATTTATAGCCCAAGGAGTGGACTGTTGGAATTCCTAATTTGTCCCTCCACTTGCATTGCCATGTTGGCTATTCATACAGCCGAATATTGAAATATCTCCTTCTTCAAAGTTGTAGATAATAACGTTGGCCGACTACTCTAATAATATGGAGTAATATGGACCTATGTAGCCAAATTTATGGCTGCCGGATTAAACAATTTTAATCTTTCCATTTCAATCCATTTGTTTTGAAGTCCAAAATATGAAAGGGTTTTTGGATAAGCAGATGCCTTCAAAGCCAAATTATTTATTCAAAAAGTCGTCCGCCCATATCTCTTATTTCACCCTGCAAAATCTCAGCTCTATTCGATGCTTACATCATGCGATATGTCATGAATACTATACTGACTTTAATTCCTGGACAGAATGGTGGTTTGGATTTCAAATCTTCATTTGGGCCCTTGTTTATAGAGTTGGGACATGACATTTTAATCCAATACTCCGTTAACTATCCCCCGAACTTTGGAGGAGAATAAAAGAATTTTTAATTCCTGATTGAGCCCAACAATTAAATCTTCATGGCTGGTCCAGTTTCATCACAGATTCAGTAGGCCTCCTTGTGTGGTCCATATGGGTCTTAAAATGGAAGAATTCGCTAATCATCCATTCTAATTAAATATCTTATATTTAATTAGGAATCCATTAAAGAGGAACCAAACAATCTGGATTAGTAGGGTGAGAGTTATGAATAAAATATTAAACTGACTCAATTGGGCTACTTCTAAAAATGCTAAAAAATTATACTTAGTATTAAAATATTATTATTTCACACAAATTATGCACATTTCATATAAAATAAGTAAAGGGAGTGTATAATTATTCATGATAATATTAATAACATAAACTCCACCACACTTAGTTTTATGCATGTCCTCATGTGAAAAAATTAAAAAAACATGACAAAATCATTTTCACTCACCAACAAATATTAAAATTTTGTCATCTCCAATCAAGGGAGGATTATAATTTTTCACTCATCGATTTTGAATTCCACCACAGGTTGTTACAGAAACAATGTTACAAAAATAATTCATTTTTTATGCTCAAATTTAAAAATAGAAAATGTGGACACTCAAAACTCACACCTCTCAAGATGATAAAATTTATTTGTGGAGGTTCACTCTTTCACCAACCAAAAGTGAAAATCTTAGAGTTTGAAAGAGCTCTCATCTTCCAAAACCTATCCAAAGTTGACAATAATCAAGAGGTATTTTTAAGGGTTTTTGGTGTGGATATGGGACAGTAGGAATATAATTTCCAAGAGAGAGAAGAAGAGGGTTAAAACAACAACATAGAAAAAGCAATGCACATTTTTTTGAAATAAAACATGGAAGGGAATGAAAACACATATTTACAAGGGAATGATTGTGTGATGAAAGATGAAATATAGGAAGAAAATATGAATGTAATGAGAAGATGTAATATTTACAAAACACAAAACTTCCACCAATAAGAATATAATGCAAGTGTTCTTTTTTTTCTGTTCCTTTTTTTCATTTTTTTTTCAAAAGTTGACCTTGAAACAGATCTCACACTCATATCCCAACCCATGTTTGATCTACTCACAACACTAATTGTAATAGTTATAACAAGATCAAAGGTTGAGGAAGAGTGAATTATGACCTACCTAAGACACAACCCATTTTTTCAATTTTTTTAATTTTTTTTCATCATTTTTGATTTTTTTAGAACACTTGTCAATAAAATTTACAAAATTACATAAATAGAAGTGCATTACATTACCCAAAACACAATGAATGACAACCTCTCCCCCACACTGAAATGGATGCTTTCCCTCAAGCAGATGATAAGTCGTTGAAAATCTATAATAGGGTACCCAAACAATGAAATCTATTCCCCCACACTAAATTTCAAAAAATTATGCAATGAAAATACATATTGATATTGGGTGGGAAAAGGTATTGGTCTTGTAATGTGTCTCTCAAAGAAAAGGTTTTCATAGGCTCGAAGGGTCTTTCAAAAAGAGGATTAATGTAAGGGAAATGGGAGGCTATTTGGCTATTGTAATTCTCATGTGGTTCATAAAATGCCTCTATCATATTAATGCACACTAAAGTAGGAAATTCAGCTCGAGGGTCCACAAAATCAAGACTCACAAATGGGGGTGAAAACACACATTTTGAAAAGATGTCCATATGTGGCCTTTCTAGAAAGCAAAGTTTGTTCCTCATGGTTTGGAAAAATAATTATCCAAATCAAAAATTGAGCATTCAAAATTTTTTAATTTTGAAACAAATTCTTTATCCAAAGTCATAATGAAAATAAAAAACATTTGAGATGAAAAAATGTCTGTTAACTCCCCAAAATGGTTGGAAAAATCATCAAAACTCTGTGTTGAGTAAGCATGACTCTTGATTTTTTTGTATTTTTTTAGGTGATTTTTTTTGTTTTCTTTAGTTTTTTAGGTTTTTTTATAAAGATACACCCACAAAAAATAGAAAATTAAAAAGAAATGTTTTGATAATGAAAGTGGTAAAAAACTGAAAGAGAGAGGAAGAAGAAGAAATAGGTAGAGATAGGAAGAGATAGAGAGAGAGTTAAAGGGAAAGTAGTACCCCTGGTTTGGATTTGGTGGGTCACCATCTCCATCTAGTGCATGGTCTACTGGAGAAGTTGGGGATCCAATGAAAGTTGATGATGATCCAGGATTGTGTGTCCTCTCATGGTGATACTTTAACCTACTCCCATTAACTATGAGTGTCCTTTTGGAAGAGGGTTCTTGGACTTGCACTGCACCAAATGGGTAAACATTTGTAATAACAAGAGGGCCTTTTCAACAAGAGTTAAGCTTACCTGGGTGAAGCTCAAATCGAGAATTGAAGAGAATTACCTTTTCTCCTTCATGAAATACCTTTATCATGATTTGTTTATCATGGAGTGCCTTGGATTCTTCTTTGTAGAGATTAGAATTCTCATAAGAATCAAGTTGAATCTCCTGTGTTCATCCAATTGCAACAATATTTCTTCTCCCGATTTTTCAAGATAAAAATTACACGTTTTCACTGTCCAAGATGACTTATGTTGGATTTCAACTAGAAAATGACATTCTTTACCAAATACTAGCCTAAAAGGAGACATCCTGATGGGTGTTTTATAGGTTGTTCGATAATCCCAAAGAACTTCACCAAGTCTTTCAGGCCAGTATTTTTTGGTGGGTTTTACAATTCTTTCAAGCACTCTTTTCACTTATCTAATAGAAATTTCATCCATGCCATTTGTTTGGGGGTGATATGCAGTTGAAGTTTTATGTACAACCCCATTCTTTTTCAAAAGAGATTCCATGGTTCTATTACATAAATGGGTTCCTAAGTCACTTATCAAGGCACGAGGTGTTCCAAATATATGGAAGATGTGTGTCTTTAAGAACTCACTAACAGTACGTGAATCATCCTTTCTAGTGGTTTTGGCCTCAAACCACCTAGAAACATAATCAACTGCAATAAGGATGTATGAGAATCCATTGGAAAGGGGAAATGGTCCCATGAAATTGATTCCCCAAACATCGAATATCTCAGAGAAAATTAAAGGATTTTGGGTCATTTCATTTCTCTTTGAAATTGTTCCAAACTTTTGGCAAGTGGGACATGATTGACAGAACTAATGTTATTCCTTGAAGAGTGAAGTCTAGAAGAATCCAAAGTCTAGGATCTTTCAGGAGGCCCTTTGTGGTCTAAAGTGGCCACCTCCGGGAAGTGAGTGACAAAATTCTAATATGGAAGAATGTTCATTTTCATCGACACATCTCCTAATTTCCATGTCCACCCTAGTTTTCCATAGTATATTTTCTTAGGAAAATAGTATTTTGAATCACTTTTCAACTTCATTTTTTATTATTTTGAAAACATTTAACGAAAAATACAAGAAACCAAGTAATTTACAATTGGGGCATACCATGGTAACTTTGGAGTGAGAGATGAAATATTCTCAGTGGGGAATTCAAGTTCGATGATTTTCGAATGAGAAGAATTAGAAATTCTACTCAAGTGATCAGCCACAAGGTTTTCTTTTCCTAGTCTATATTTGATTTCAAGGTCAAACTCTTTGATCATTAGGATCTATCTTATTAGCCTCGGTTTGGAATCACTTTTCCTGAGTAAGAACTTTATATCAGAATGTTCTGTGAAGATGATGATTTTGGTATCTAAGAGATAGGGCCAGAATTTATTTACGGTAAAAACCACTTCTAAAAGTTCCTTTTCAGTGATAGCGTAGTGAGATTGAGTTTCATCTTATGTTTTTGAGGCATAATAGATGACATGAGGAATCTTTTATCTTCTTTGACCAAGAACAGCCCCAACAGGTCTATCAGAAGCATCACACATCAATTCAAAGGGAAAAGACCAATCTAGTGGTTGGATTATCGGGGCAGATGTAAGAGCAGTTTTGAGTTCAATGAAGGCTATCTTGAAAACCTCATCAAAATGGAAAGTGACATCATTTTGGAGCAAATGAGTGAGTGGGAGGGAAATTTTACTGAAGTTATGGATGAATCTCCGATATAAATTGGCATGTTCAAGGAATAAATGGATGTCTCGAACAGAAGTGGGTGGAAAAAGTTATTGGATGACTTTAATTTTGGTAGGATTGACTTCAATACAATCTTTTGAAACTATGTTCCCTAGAACAATCCCATTTTCAACCATGGAGTGACATTTTTCAAAACTTAACACAAGGTTACACTAGACACACTTTTGAAGGACTAGAGAGAGTAAATGCCAGCACGACACAAATGACTCACCATAAATGGTGAAGTCATCCATGAAGAATTCCATGTAGTGTTCAATGAATTCAGAAACGATACTCATCACACACCTCCAGAATGTTGCAAGACCATTACAAAGGCCAGAAGGCATTATTCTATATGCATATGTTCCAAAGGGGTATGTTAAAGTAGTATTTTCTTGGTCCTGAGGAGCGATTGGGATTTGGAAGTATCCAGTGTATCCATCAAGAAAGTAATAGTGTGATTTTACAGCTAATCTTTCCAGTATTTGATCAAGGAATGGAAAAGGGTAGTGATATTTTATTGTTTCTACATTCAATTTCCTATAGTCGATGCACACACGCCATTTATTCTTCACTCGAGTTATGACTACCTCTCCATGTTCATTTATGACAACAGTTATCCCACCCTTCTTAGGTAAAACATGAATTGGACTAACCCATTCACTATCAGAAATTGGGTAGATAATACCATATTGAAGAAGCTTGGGGATATCTTCCCTAACTACCTCAAGGATGAGTGGATTGAGTCTTCTTTGTTGTTGTCTAATTAGTTTGGATGAATCTCCAAGATGGATGTGATGCATGAAAATTGCAGGGTTGATTCTTGGTATTCCATATAGGGTCCATCCTATGGCCTTTTTGTTTTCCTCTAACACCTGAACAAGTTTGGACTCTTTGGTTTCAGTAAGTGAAGTAGAGATAATGACAGGATAAGAGTGATTATGAAAACGAATGCATATTTCAGGTGTTCAGGAAGAGGTTTTAGATCAGTCTCATCTTTTATTTTTGGGTTAGAAAACTCAGGAATGGAAGAAGGGACTTTAGTTGCTTCATATTCATTATCCTTAATACTTTCCAATGTGGAGCAGTAGATATCAGAGTTGATGTGGGATTCGAGAGAGTTTTCAAGATCCTCTAGATTTATAGAGTATATGAATGAAAGGTCCACATCAACTTCACAATTTATGTATTTGTTAGTCATGGTGAAATTTCACAAGATCCTTTGTCATTAGAACATAAAGAACATGGTGGATTGGGGTTCGATTGACTCTTATAAGTGTCCTCAGAATCTTGGATTGAGAATGTAGAGTGATCCTCATATGGGTATCGCATGGCTTGGAAAATTTTGAACTTGACCAGCTGGTCACCGAGTTACATGGATAAGATTCCTCAATGGACATCAATATAGGTTATCACAGTCATAAGGAATGTTCTTCCTAGAATTAGGGTAGATCGAGAAGAGTTCGTCTCACCTTCCATGTCAAGGACATAGAAATCAGCAGGGAAGATAAGATCATTGACTCGTTTAAGGACATCCTCAATTATTCCCTCAGTACTGGCTGTGCATCGATTGTATAACTAAATACCAACACCCATTGGATGTAAAGGACCAAGACCAAGGTTTGAGAATATGGATTTGGGCATGAAATTAATTGAGGCTCCTAAGTCTATGAGTGCATCATCAAAGTTGGAACTTCTAATTTAGCATGGAACCATTAAGGTCCCTGGATCTTTTCACTTTATGGGAATAGACTGTTGGGTGGAAACATTTTCAAACGTCCTAAGTTGCCGCTTGTGGGTGCACAATTCCTTAAGAAACTTGGCATAATTAGGAATTTGTTTTATGGCATCAAAGAGAGGAATGTTGACTTCAACATGTCTAAACATGTCAAGCATTTCAGGATCAGGTTCAAAGGACTTCTTTGGCTTAGAAATGGATTGAGGAAAAGGAATTGGGTTCCTAAGTGGATTTTAAGGAGGTGAGGGAATGGTTTTAGGTTACTTTTCATGCTTATTTTTCTTTTCATTTTCTTGGTCAACATTCAAAGGTGGTTTATATGACTTATCCTGAGGTATAACAATTTTTTTTCCTGATCTAAGTGCAATTTCACATACTTTACCCTTGGGGTTGGGTAATGGTTGAGCTGGAAGTTGGGAAGAATTGGATGGTTGCTGCTGACTAAGGTGTGATGCAAGTTGACCGATTTGGGTTTCAATGTTCTTGAGGTTGGAACGGGTGAAGGAGGAAAGATCTTCCATTGCACTTTCCCATGGTTTCTTGGAAGAAGAGGCTTGTCCCAGATTGGGATTACCATGATTTTGGTTCTTGGGAAAACGATTATATTGGTTTTGGAATTGGGAAGGTTCCCTAGGATAATGGAATCCAGGAGGAGGATTGTTCCTTTGAGGTTGAGGAATAAAAGGATAAGGTTGTTGGAAATTACCAACACCTTGACCATATTGAAACTGGTTTGAGATTTGTGGAGGGAATTGAGGAGAATGAGATATGGGATTACCATACCTATGGCCTTGGTTATAGGAAGAAGAGAAGGGATCAAAGTGAGGTTTGTTGAAGTTTCTAACAAACTGACCAGATAGTTGAGGATTGGTGTTCCACTGAGCATATGCTGCATTGAGATCCATTGGTCCAGATGAATCAGATTGATCCTATTGAAGTTGTGGACATGTGTCAGTTGGATGAGATGGAGAGTTGCAGATTCCACAGTTTTTGACAGGTCAAGGAAACATTGAATGTGGAGAAGATGAGGTTGGGGATTTGGTAGCCACAACTAGTTGTCGCACAAGACCTATAAGTTCACTCATCCACTCAGTCATCTTGTTCGGATAAATTGATTGATTATGTTAGGCTTGTTTGACTTGAGCATGTGCTCGAGTATGGAATTGTTGTGTGTTTACAGCCATATTACTTATGAGATCTCTTGCAGCTGCGGGAGTTTTATCAACAAGAGCACCGCCACTTGCGGCATCAATGATAGTTCTCTCCATAGACAATAACCCCTCATAGAAGTATTGGATCAAGAGTTGGTTAGGAACCTGGTGGTGTGGGTAGGTTGCAACAATCTTTTTGAAACTCTCCCAGTATTCATTGAGTGATTCAATTTGGAACTGACGGATACCACTTATTTCCTTTAGGATAGAAGCAGTACGAGAAGAAGGAAAGAATTTCTCTAAGAAAAGTCACTTCATGTCATTCCATGTGGCTAGGAAACCAAGAAGATGGTAGTAAAGTCATGAATTAGCCGTGTTAGCTAGGGAGAATGGGAATGCACTGAGTTTGATTTGTTCCTTAGAAACTCCTTGAGGCTTCATGGTAGAGCACACTACTTTGAACTCTTTAAGGTGGAGATGTGGATCCTCACCAGCTAGCCCGTGGAAATGAGGAAGAAGATGAATCAAACCCGATTTGAGTTCGAATTCAGCCTTTATGTTTGGATATTGAATACCAAGAGGTTGGTAATTCATATCAGGGGCAGCGAGTTCTTTATGTTTTTTCCCTAGGATTGGACATATCTAATTCAATTGGTTGGACAAGGACTGGTTCTTGAATTATTTGATTATCTCTTATGTTACTCCTAAGTTGGCGAAGTGTTCGCTCAATTTCAGGGTCAACAAAAACTGAGGGATTGTTTGGGAGGCTACAGGTAATTCAAAGAGATTTTGGAAGAAAGAGAAAGATGGGTTTTTATTTGTTTGTTTTTCGTTTATGATTTTAATGAGAAGATTGTTTTTTCTTTGTGTTTTTTATCAATTTTATTAAACGTTGTTTTTTTAGGGTTTTTACAATAAAAAGAAACTAATGTCTACATAAAGAATCATCCCTAGAAATGGAACCATTTGAAACACACGACCAATTGTCGCTTATCGACCGATAAATGTTCTGGTGCTCTGCTAATTTGTATTACAGCACTCGGGTCGAATCCTCGGTGATGATACTTTGTAATAGTCATTTGCTTTTAGTTGATTGAATTTTGATTAGGGGGTTTGTTTTTAGAGCTTAATTGAAATGACTGACAGACTATAATTGATTTACCAAATTGATAAAGATTGGTGTGAGTTCACTATTAGGGAGTTAAGCTTGTGATATTCTTGAGCTTTTCTTTCTATTGTAATTAATTTAACACCCACTTCGCAAGATAATGTTGAGTGGAATTACTAAGTGTTAAGAGTTTAATCAAAGCCTTAATTTAACTTAGTTTTCTAATATCAATCAAAGCTTGTTGATGGTAGTGTATTTATGGTTCCAATAATCCATGGAAACCACACGTTAAACAAAACAAGTCATTAATCCATGACATGTTAAGTCCAACATACACAATTTTAAATTAACGAATACTCATTGAGAAAGTACTCTCAATCACTTAACATCCCTAAATTTTGACTCACCCCAATGAATGATTTACTCATACATTAGGGTGTTTAATAATCTGGTTATAATGATTATGATGATAAATTAAAAAGATAAGAAAAATAAATGTATAAGGAAAGAGTTCCGCGTCGAACACACACACACAAATGATGATGAGAATTAAAAATGAACTTTAGATTGAATGAGAAAGAAAAAAAGGAAAGGGGATTTAACTATATTTAAAATATTTTAATAACATTAATATGAAACTACATAAGTAGGATGAGAATAAGACATATTGAAGAAGTAACATGCATTAAAACAGAATTACAAAGAAAGTGACTTACAAGATTAAAAAAACAAAGAACATGAATGTAAGTGAAAAAAAAGAGAGGAGGAAATATCTCTAAAGTGAAAACTTTAGTATGAAAGTTCCTCCGAAGACTTTGGATAGGATGTGTTCATGACAATTGATTCTTTTCTCTTCTGAAATTCCAACCCCTCTCAAGGAGAGAAGGGGAGAGTATTTATAGCCCAAGGAGTGGACTGTTTGAATTCCCAATATGTCGCTCCACTTGCATCACCATGTTGGCTATTGAGACAACCGAATATAGAAATATCTTTTTTTCAAATTTTTAGATAATAAAGGTGGAAGACTACTCTCAATATGTGGAGGAATTTGGACATATGTAGCCAAATTTATGGCAGGCTGATTAAACAATTTTAATCTGTCCATTTCAATCCAGTCTTTTTGAAGTCCAAAATTTGAAAGGGTTTTTGAATAGGAATATGCCTTCAAAGACGAATGATTCATTCAACAAAGCCGGCCAACTATATCTCCTACTTCACACTGCAAAATCTCAGCTTGATATGATGCTTAAATCATGAGATATGTCATGAATACTATACTGAGTTTAATTCCTGGTCAAAATGGTGGGCTGAATTTCAGAGCATCATTTGGAGCCTTTTTTATAGATTTGGGCATTGAAATCATTATAGAATACTCCTTTAATTATCACCATAACTTTGGATTAAAATAAAAGAATTTGGACATCCTGATTGAGCCCAGCAATTAAATCTTCATGGCCGGTACATTTTCATCAATGATTCTATATGCCTCATTGTGTGGTCCATATGGGCCTTAAAATGGAAGAATTAGCTCATCATCCCTTCTAATGAAATGTTTTACATTGAATTAAGAATCCTAAAAAACAAGAACCACACAATTTGGATCAGTAGGGGGAGAGTTATAAATAAAATAGTAAACTGACTTAATTTGACTACTTCTAAAAATGCTCAAAAATTATACTTTGTATTAAAATGTTAATATTTTAGACAAATTATGCACATTTAATATAAAATAATTAAAGGGGTTATATAATAAGTCAGGAAAATATTAATAAAATCAGATGGATGACTCACTGAGCATATTTTAATTTAATATTATATAATTAAAAAACCATATTGTAAATTTAATTGAATAAATGAATACACACACATAGGTCTTGGTAAAGCTCATGAATGACAACACATGCAGTGACTACATAAAACTAAAAGACTAGAATTAATTTAATTATAACATCTTTTTTTATTTAAGATAAATGTTCTTCCATTAAATAATTAATTAATAAATCTTCTTTCATATTAATGACAATCCAATCGTATTTGGAGATAATCATCATTAATGAAATTTATGGAAAACTAAAAGTAGATCTAACCATGAAATATAAATTAAAATAAATCAATTGAGAGTTTTTTAAACCATTATTAAATTGTCGAACACAAAAAGTTGTGATAATCAGCAAAATAAGGTTTTAATGATACAATTTCAAATTTATTGTAATTATATTTCATTAATTGGAGACTGTGTGGACATGTAGCTACATTACCTGTACTAAGTTCTCCATATATCCATGTACCACACATGGGGATTCAGTGTGTTAACCCTGCCAGACTACATGGTGTGTACATTCCAATTACGTACCTTGTATCTAGTTTTCGTGTTCCATGTTGTCTTGGTCAACACCTGGTGTGTAATAAAAGAACCACATGAGATTCATTATGTAGTGGAATAGATACATTGCTCATGGGTGTACAATGTGTGCTCCAATCGCAAGTTGTGTAACCCACTTTTACCAACCAATTATTTGGCACTTCCTGATGAAATATTTTGTTGTTATTAATTTGTTCTTAAAAATCTAAGAAAATGAAACACTAAAATTACATGATTAATATATCAAAAATATTTTAATTCAAATTTGATTAAATAAAAAATTACATGAAATAAAATATAACAAAAAAATTTCATTGATCAACAGTACAATAAATAAATATACAATTAAACAAAAACTCCCTATAACACAACATATTGGTTCTGGGTTCATTGCAAGCATAAAATGGGGTGTCAAATATAAAATTTATTTTAATAATCATTTCCCAAAACCAGGAGCGAGAATATTGAATGTAAAATTTATGATTAATTTATTTAATATCTGAAGAAATAAATTCATGGGCATATAAATGTTCTTCATTGATGAGTGTTTATCATACAAAACAGACCTTCCAGATTGACTCTATGAAACATGTAAGGATTCAGGGGTAGAATCCCTCTAGTGGTGATCCACACATACTTTGATGTTTTCTGGGGAACATCACTCGTTCTATGGGTTCTAGTGTAGAGAATCGAATGTACTGCATTGTTTGTTCACGATCACTCATTCTTCAATATTGATAAAATTTTCCATTATTTTTCTCAATCTTGAGAGGGAGAGAGGAGGGGGAGTGAGGAGAGAATTATTTATGTGAAACAATTCTCTATTACCAATATTGGAATGGGTTTTGAATGTATTTCCCAATAGACATAGTAGTCTATTTATAAGGATGGTATTTTAGTTACAAAATATAATTCCATAACAACCATTAAATATAATTATAACCATTAATGAAATCCCATTCGACATAATAATATTAATAGTATAATTTTTTTTGGTGAGCCAACAGGAGCTAAATGAAAAAATAATATTTACTAACTCATAAATAATTATTTTATTGAAACACCCTGATATAATTTACATATTAATTAATTAATTAATTTGATTATGAATAAAATAAAATATTTTAAATAATCACAATATGTTTTGAATAATAATATAACTTATTACATTATATTTAATGAAATAATTTCTTTATTAATATATATATACAATTCTTATAAATTAATTACAATCATATATATGTATATGAGAATTATTTTTATTATTTTTACAGTCTATATATATTTTATAAAATTAATATTTCAAAACATTTATACATAATATATGTTATAATAAATTATTAAATTATTAATGAAATACATGTATTATTATTATTATTATTTTGAATGTTTATAAAATGTGAATAGTATATAAATGTAAAATATAATATATTTATTCTCATCAAAAAAATTGAAGTAGGTAAATAATTATATTCTATATTTTATAAAATATGTATTGTTAATATATGAATATATATATATATACATTAATATCTTTATATAATGATTAAATGATAAATAATGAATAAAATAACTTAAAAATTAAATAATCGATTAAAAATTGATGATAAGATGTACAAGTCGTCAGGTTTGTTTGAGTCGATACAAGAGGGAACCACATGTGAATGGGTATTTAAGTATAGGTTATGAGGTCATAGGGGGGTACGACTGAGATCTAAGGTATCTGTGAGTGTTAATCATAATTTTTATCTTCATCTTCATCTTCCAGAGTTTTGGCCAATGTAGAGCCAGGAATGATTAAGAAATGTGGTTTGTTCGAGTTAGAACGGTGAGTCGCGAGCTAAATCTGATCTCAGATAGAATTAGGGTTTCAATCTTTATGAATGTTGGTTTATCTTGTTTGTAATGTCCTGATCTCTTTATGGGTGTGTCATTATTCTCATTTGGCATCCAAATCTTTTCAAAAATGTTATAAATTTGATCTAATTTTATGTATTAATACCTCATTTTTCAATTCCTTCATTGTTTCCCATCTTGTTACATTATGCTATTAATTTTAAAATGCGATCAATTTAGTGTCAACAATTTTTATTGGATATGTTTGTTTTGGTTTTAAGTGTCATTATTCATCACAATTCAATCAACAGCATATCCCTCCAACACTAGTCTTTTAAATACTAAAATTTATTTGGAATTTATTTTTGTCAACATTTGTGTGGTTGTGGGTTGATCAAAAACAGTTGCAAATAATATCTATTATTGATTCATTTATTTCAATTTATTTCAAATACTATAAAATTTTTTATCTATAAATTTAATAAATCATTTTGAATCCATCTTTGTTGTATTATTCTCAGACGATGTGATTGAATATACCTTTCCTATCTCCACTTTCACTGTTATCTAATATATCAATTAATATCAATCAGTATGTTGGAAATAAACTATATATATTAAATATTATGATTATGAAAATAAATAAAGAAGGGAGAGGTAGTATCGAAGGAAGTCAGGGTAAAATTTTTATCCAATGAGTTAAGCTTGTCGGTTCTATGAGTTTGAGAAATGAGTAGTTGTAAATATAATCAATAAAGGGATTTCAACATTTGGTAATATATTTTCTTGTATTATTTTTTTCAATTTATTTATTAATTTTTAATATTATAATTCCTGAAATGGAATTTATTTCATCCCAGTTTTTTTGGCTTCTTCAAGTAATAATAATCATGGTTTATAGTCTTGAGAATCTGCTAAATTTTATTAAGGGATTAATTATTATATTTACTTTGGTTACGTTGTTCATAATTTATTTTATTTTCAAAGGTATTTTTTTACCTCAAATGTTTTTTTGTGCGATGGTTTTATTTTTGTTATGAAAATTTTCATTTATTTTAAAAAAAATACACATATACATGTGTATATATACATATATACATATATGAAATTATTTTTCAATATATAAAATGTAAGGGGAAATTAACTATGGAAATGTTTGTTTATTGGACTCTTTAAATCAATAACAAACAGTTGTTGAGGATTTTAAAACTTTGATAACATTTTAGTAATCTGCTGCTCGAAATTGATTTTAGACGTGTTATAATTATGTTAAAAAAGATGATATTAATGTTATAATTTAAAATATTGATGTTATTTCATCTTAAATAATGACATATATGTTATAATTTCTTTTCATTGGATCGCTATTTTATGTAAACATATATTTAATTATGTTCTTCTATGAAAAGTTCATATATACACACTAATATGTAAATATATATATAATTGTAAAAAAATCAAGTATATAATAATTTTAAATAAATTATGATCAATCAAATATTATGTTAGAAATTATAAATTAAGAATATCATATATTCATCATAAAATTTTCATGTCTTACACAAAACATAAATATAACCATATATTGATGGTTTTTTATTCAAATCTCGTCATAAATGCATATTAATATATAAGTATGTACATATACTTGTCATTATTGAGTAAACATTAAAGAAATGGATTTATATGGGATTAAGAATGAAATTTTAGGTAGGTGAATAATAATTAATCATCCATGTGGTTATGGAATGTTTATGTTGCATAATAGTTGACCGTACCAAGTCAAACCTGTAATTTATAATGTAGATTGGTATGTATATAATTATGTATAAATAAAAGTGAGAATTTTTATTTTATGAATGATTATATATATATATATATATATATTTAAAAATCCAGTGAAGATTCATATATACATATATATATATATATACAAAGCATAAATTGTTTTATAAAACTGAACACTTGAATTTCATAAAAATTGTATGGAATTGAGGTCTGAACCCAATCCCTCACTGAGTGGGTAGTCCCACGATAATCTTCAATGATTCTGGATACCATAACATATTTTGTTTTCAAAATTTTGTGATATGATCTCCAAAATCACTGGATTATATTTAAAGAACTTATTAAATATATGTAATTTGAAAAGTGATATACTATTTTAAAGGGAAATAATTTCAATTATGTTTTTAGATTATATTTTGAATGGAATTTTTATGTAATTACGTAAATTATTTTTGAAATAAATCACTAAAGTTATTTTCAAATAAATATTTTCTAAAAAGTATATCAATTGTTTCAATACCTCTTACTTTTAGATTGACTACTCAACCATTGTTTTGAAATTATTTGTCATTGCTATCTTAGAAGTTCAAATTCAGATGTAATCACTTTTGGAGTTAGTGTGTGTAGAAGTGTAGTAGGCATTTGAATTATGTTTGCTCAAATATGATTAATGTATTGTGTTGTATAATCATTCAAAACATAAAGGGGTAAAAGATCCTCTTTTGTGCTTTGTGTTGTATAATTTTTCAATTACATTTATAAAAATATTGAACATTATTTTTAAGCACTGAGTCTCAAAGATATGTCTTCTAGCGTAATAATTGGAATCAGAGGAATGGTCTAAAAACATTAGAGATTTAATTTTTCCTTTTCAGGAAAATAAAATCTCTCCATTAGAATTTTAATTAGTTACTTAAGTCCCAAAAGAGAATTATTTAATTCTACAGATAGAAGTTAAGAATTTTCTCAAATCCGACGAATGAATTGGGAAGGTGAAATTCATTTAATGGGGGGGGGGATAATGTGACACCCAGAGAGAATTTACATAGTAATTATTCAATTAATTTTTCGTAAATTAAAAAAACGAAATAGAGAAAATATATTTTGAATCAATATATAACGTATTACTTTATAATTCAGAAAACATTATTGTTATTAGTACATATTTATATAATTTATATAAATTGATTTCAACTATATATTTGTAGATTAGTATTATTTTGATTATTTTTTCCTAGAAAATAAATATTTTTAAAAATTATTATTTTATAACATTTGAACAGAATATATGCCACACAAAATTTTAAATTATTAAGAAAATAAAATTATTATTATTATTCTTCTAAATGCTTATAATTTTGATTATTATATATATGTAAAATATAATATTTTTATTTCGTTTAATAAATGAAGTAGGGAAATCATAATATTTTATATTTTATAAAATATGTATTATTAATATATGTATAAATATATATATATATAATGATGAAATTGAAAATAATGATTAAAAAATAATAAAAATAGAATAATGAAATAAAAAAATAAGATTAGATGTACCCGACATCGGGTTTGTTGGAGTCGTGACTAGAGGTAACTAGTGGTGATGGGGTTTTGCGTAAAGGCCGCGAGGTCAGAGGGGGAGAACGATTGGGAGTCAATGCACTTGTGAGGATATATATTTATTTTCATCATCATCTTCATCTTCAAGAGTTTTCTTGATGGAGAACTGATCAAGATTACGAGATCTGGTTTCTTTGAATCCGAACAGTTAGTTCTGAGCTGAATCTGATCTCAGATGGACTTAGGGTTTTGATCTTTGTTGAAGTGGGATTATCTTGTTTTTAATGTCAATATTTGGTTATAGGTGTGTACTTATTCGGTTTTAGAATCTGAATATTTTGGAAAATCATATCTATTTTAATGAATTTGATGTATTACTACCTCATTTTTCATTCCCATCATTTTTCTTCATATTTTTGTAGATGATATTATTTTATTAATGAAATAAATTCAGTGTCAATGATGATGGTTTGATTTTTTTTTTGTATCAAGTTTCATTATTCATTGCAACTCTATAAATAAAGTATATATGTAATGCTATCCTTTAAATACAGAAATGGGATTGGAATCTATTTTTGTTATCTTTTGTGTGGATATGGATTGATCAGAACCAGTTTCAAATAATATCAGTTGTTGATTCATTTATTTCGGTTTATTTCATAGGATATTTTTTTTGTTATCTATCAATTTAATCAATAATTTCATATCCATCTTTGTTATCTTATTATAAGACATTGTGATTGAATGTACATTAGTTTTCTCCACATTCATTTCAATAAAATATAATAATTAATAATAATCCGCATGTTGTAAATAAACTATGTATATTTAACAATAATGTTATAACTATAAATAGAGTACGGAGAGGTAGTCTCTGAGGAAGTTATTATACAATTTTTTTATTTTTGTTGTGCTTCTCAATTCTAAGAGATTGATAAAAGAGAAGTGGTAAATTGAAGGAGTAAATGGATTTACACTTTTGGTAAGGGATTTTCTTTTATTTAATTTAACATTTTATTTATTTATTTTATTATTATTGATGAAATGAAATGTAATTATACAAAGTATATTTTTTTAGTTTCTTCAAATCACAATCAACATATTTTTAGTTTTGAAACTTTGAAATATTTTATTAAAGGATTAATTATGATTTTTATTGTGGTTATGGTATTCATAATTTATTTAATTTTGTAAGAAAATTTTATTACTTGAATTATGCTTGGTGTTAATGCTTTTTTTAATAAAAAAATTATCTTTCATTTAAAAAAATACACATATATATGTGTGTGTATATATATTTATGTATTTACATATATGACTATATATTTCAATATATATAGGGTATGGTATATGTAACTCTAGAAATGTTTGTTTATGGGTTTCTTTAAATAAAATACAAACATGTGTTGATGTTTTGAAAATTTTGGTAACTATTTAGTAAGCAGCGGTTCTAAATTGATTTTAGTAATTACGTTAAAAAAATTGATGTTTATGTTACAAGTCAAATTATTTTTGTAAGATTATATTAAATAACAACATGTATGTTAAAATTTGTTTTAATTAGATCAATGTTTAATATAAAAATATTTTTAAATCTATTCATATGTGATATGTACATATATACATATATATTTATAAATTTAAATATATGTATATAATTGTAAATAAATTCAAGTATATAACCATTTTAAATAAACTATGGTTTTAAGTACGGAATTATAAATTAAGAATATCATAAATTCGTCATGTTATATGAATGTCCTATAAAATACCCAATTATACCATATATTGATGGTTATTTTTTTCAAATCACTTCATATATGTATATTCATATATAAGTATATACATATACCCATGATCATTGAAAAAAAATTTACATAAATTTATTTTTAGGGGATTAAAAATCAAATATTAGAACATGAATAATAATTACTCATCCATGTGGTTATGAATAGTTTTTGTAGCATTTGATTTGGTCGTACTAACACAAACATGTAATTTCAAATGAAGATTATTATTTATATATTTATATATAAATAAAAGTTAAAATGTTTATTTCCTATATTATTGTAAGGACCCGGCCTTAAACCTTACATAATATTTAATTAAATGAATAATTCACATTGAGGATCTTTTCAGGTTTAGATTTTTAGAGAATTAGGACATAACTATTACATCTCAAGATATTTAAAAAGTAGAAACTTCTACACAGTTTCAATTTTTTTACAAAACATGAACTCTTGAAAAAAAGATTCATGTCTAGTTCCATGTTTAAGACAGCATGAATTTTCCTTGATCCCATCCTTGACCCTATTCTACCTTATGTCATGTGAAAAACTTTTCAAAAACTTGGGATGAGCATAAAAATCTCATTAAGGGATACACAAAGAATTAAAACTGTTAGTTTTTCAAAACGACAAGTAAAACATGAATACTTTAACATAAGTAATATTGTTCACCTTTATGAAGTAGTAAATACTCTTCACTGAATAAAAGATCATTACTTACCATTTTGTAACCAAAGGATTACCAAAAAAACCATATGAAGAACACATAACATATAAAGGTAACTTGGGACATAAACATACTTAAATGGAATAACCACATGGTCTACTTCCACACATATCACTAAATGGAATAGCCATACGGCTGACTTCTATACCCAATGCATTGGAGGTTATAACGTAACCACCCGTCCTGGTTATCACGGAACCACCCATCATATGGTTTATCACGTAACCACTTGTTAAATGTCGAAGTATCATTATAACACACAAAATATTTCAAATATAAAAATTTCACTAATAACATTTAATTTTCCAACATAAGATATAATTTCAAGATATTGATATAATCAATCCATTTTCATAAACTATTTAAAAAGACAGTTTTGAATCAAATTGTCCCATACCACTTTGAAGCTTTTAAATGAATTATCATTTGATAATATTAATGTCCATATAAATAAATCCTAAAACCCATTTTTAAAACATGGACATTAATGTGAAATATTTAGAAGAATAAATCTTTAAAACATTTAAAACTATGTTTTAGTTAAAGAGTTTTTTTAACAAAAAGAGAGACGCTTGAATACAAATAATTGAGGAATAACTTTTAATCAGAACTTTATAATATCATGATAATAAAGGGATTCAATATATAATATGTCTAAGGACAGAATATACACCACATAAGAGTGAGTTGGTGTATAACAACAATGAAGTATAAGTGGAAATGTAAATTGAGATGAAATCCCTTTTAAATATGGTATCCTTAAATTAAGGATAAATAAATCTCATAATTATGTGTGAAAAATAAAAATAAACCCAATATAAGTTGATATTAAGTGTAAAAAAATCATAGGTCATTCACACATATACATAGGATGACATATTCAAAAAGTACAAGTTGAACCCAAAGAATCGAAATTAGGTTAAGTAGTTCCCCTATAAATATTCGACAACCTAACGAAATCTTTTTAAAATTCATAAAATGAGTTGATGAGATAAAAAGGTTACCTAAACACTTGTACATAACTTTTACATCAATAATGATATATAAGAACATATCCCAACATAATAAGATGTAAATTAGAAGACATAACAAAAATAAGTCTTTAAAAAAGTGGAGGGTGAAAGGTTCCTTTACTGATTTGGTAATATACAAAACATACGCCACATGAAAGAAGGATCATACAATGAATATGTAAATACTCATAAATGAAATTATATGACACAAATAGTACAATCATTGTCAGTACATATGCCACACAAAAGGAAATAGTGGAAAATATAGCATGAATCTCACGAGAATAAAAAGTGAGAGGAAACCCTTTACCACGTTGTAATCAACTGAGTCGTATGACCAAAAGTTAATAACCACCAAATGAATCACAGAATACTATGAATATAATTATAATCATGATAATAAATATCAAATTTAAGTACTCAATACACCACATGCAATAAATAAGTGGTGAACAATGGAAATCTCACGGAATTAAAAGTGAGATAAGAAAATCCCTTACCTCGTTGTCCGACTTGACCTGTTCGTTCTTTAATTTCCTGAATAATAAACTCATTTTAATTTATACATTATTAAGAACCTCTTTTTAAAGTTTATTATTCATTTTATATTACTTATTACCTTGTTATAAACATTATGTAATCATTTATGTTAATAATGGTTGTTTTATTGATATTTGGTACTTGAGTAAAAAAATGAACACCTTATATTTACAAGTTGTCCATGTGGTCAATAGTCAATTATAACCAAAATGGTTTTCATGATTTACATATCATATATATCATATATATCCAGTATATACATGTATTAATAATAGTATATTACATTTGGAGGTAAGAAATGAAATGCACCGTTCATGGAGACGGTAAGCCGTACGTACGCATGAACGCTACTTTCATTTCTATTTATTATTTTAATAGAATTAAAACATAATGATACATAGGTATATTATAATTCTAGTATAATATCAAATATAATATCATTGATTATATCCCTTATACATCCCACATAAGCCATTAACGAGTCACATCACTTTGAGGGGGCGGTAGTCTGCACTTCCTCAAATGAGATTATCGTATTTACCCACTATAGAAACCATAAAGGCATGATAAAAATGGAAAATACAGAATTATAAATAAAAAATAAACATAGTATATATCATATATAAATACAGTCCCATCATAATGGCCACCATGAAAGGCGGTTGGAGATATTTGAACAATAATCGTTTTGTGAGGGGTTAGTTTTCTATCCACAGAAACATTATTTTCTTCATCCATTAGATGGAGGTGTGTGAAAGTGTAGTTCGAATCCTTATCATAAAAACATCCTAGTATATTTAGGATACTGTTTTTGTTACAAAAGAAAGGAATAAAAAGAGTTTAGGGGTTGGAGAAATATAATAAAAGAAAACAAATTAAGAGAAACGGTTACCTTTAATTTGGGTAGCTTCCTTTAGTTTGAACCAAAGGACTTCTTGAAGTGCCTTATGCCTAAGGTAAGGCTTCTATGAGGAGGAGAGGGATGTAGGGAGATTAATTGGTCCGAGTTTGGACGATCCAAAAGGCTTGAGAGGTGTGAGGAATTGGTTGGAAGTGGCCTCTTTTTATAAGGGGGAGGAGGAGCTCTTTAGGAATGTTTGAAGACATTATTTTATTATATAATTATATTCGGTTTCTAATAGTCCAAAAATAATTATAGTAGAAGATAAGATGACTCAAGGATGAAATAAAATCATTCAATAGGAATTGGATAGGTTTTGGATAATATTATAATCATTATAATCTTATTTATTTAAATCGTTCATTAATGAGGTAAATACTGCATCATTATTGTGTCATAAATAATTTAATTTATTTGATGTCTAAAAATTATAAACAAAATAATATGATGTATGAAATATATTTATATTTCTAATGAATATTTATAGTGTAAATGATAATTTATATAACCCCTTCTAAAAATTAATTTACTAAAAGATATTTTCTTTTGTCATTTTTTCCTTTACTTTAAGTTAATTAATATAAATTCTCATTATCACTCCCAAGTGGCTCAATGGGGTCCCCAAATGCAACCAAATATGTCCATGTTCGTAAATGACTCAAACAATAAGGTTTTGACAAGTGGTAATTTGATTTTGAATTATTATAATATTCTTTTCACATTGAATTACCTTATTTACCATTAACCGCGGTAAATAAAAGTAAAAGTTACTATTCATCAAAAATTATTTTCATCTTATTGAACCACATTTTACTTCTTGATAACAAAAATGTATGTCAGATTTTCAAAATTCAATTCACAGAAGTGGTAAAATTTCATTTAAATGAAAATGTTTGTTTTTTAACTACCACTAAGTGGTTACACTATTCATAAAAAATTGAAGTTTTCCATAAAAATACCAAATATTCAGCCTAAGATATATTTGATATTCGGAATTCAAAAATGATTTATATTTTTCCAAATTAAAAACATATAATTGGCATTAATTAATTTTAAAACTATTTCCCATTATCAAAACAAATAGCGTGTTTTTAAGAAACAATAACTATCAAAAGATGGATACTTGTTTATGTCTAATTTCAAAGTGAAATTAATATAATGACCAAAATTGTATTAAATGGTAAAAATATATTTTAATTTCACTTTAAAACCAATTAAAAAGATAATCAAACCATATAAATAAATTATATTAAAAGGCACTTTCGAATTAAAATACAATATTTTCACTATTCATTAAAAAATGAACTTTATCGGAAAAATTCCAAAAATTTACACATAGTAAATTTTGATATCCCCATTTAAAATAATGATTTTACTTGGTCATATAGAATGTATTAAATTAAAAAAAAACTATATTTAAAAAGGGTTCTCCATTAAAATGCGATAAATCGTCCTTTTAATGTAAATTATGCTTAAAATTAGATTCATTCACATTTTAAGCCTCTAAATTTTATTGGATAAATGTAAATACATTTAAAATACATGTATAATAATATTGTAGTTAGTTTCATTAATTCCCACCAATAAAACAACTGGGAGTCAACTACCGTTTAAAATAATAATATATTATTAGTGTACAACGTAAGATTTCAAAGAAATCTGTTGTGTCGTATCGGGTACGCTATCGAACATAGAAACCATTTTAAAGTAAAATTAATATTTAATTCAAAAATTAATAAATATGAAAAATTCATATTTTATATTTACCTGGGATGTTACAATGATTATATATATATATATATATATATATTTATATATATTGTTAAAGCTCCAATGAAAATGTATATATATGTAAATAAAGCATAAATGTTTTTATAAAACCCAGATCTTGAATGTTGTAAATATGGTAGGGAATTTAGGATTGAACCCAATCAGTCAAAAAGTTTGTAGAACCATAATAGGCTTTAATGATTTAAGTTTCCACAACATTTTTTGTTTTCCCAATCTTGCGATCTGTTTTCTAAAATCACATGATTATATTTAAAGAAATTTTTTAATGTAAGTAAATTCCAAATCTATATAGTATTTTAAATCATAAATGATTTAAATTATGTTTTCAGAAGATAGTTCAAGAGAAATATTTTTATAGTAATATCTATAAATTTTTCAAACACATTTACCAAACTTATTTTCAAATAAATATTTCCAAAAATAGTATTTCAACGATTTAAAAACCTCTTACTTTGAAATGGAATGATTATCCTTTATTTTAAAATTATTTTTCAAAATTATCATAGATGATAAAATTTAGATGTCATATCTTTTAGAGATAGCGCTCGCGGAAGCGTAGTTGACACATGATTTATTTTTGTTCTGTTCTGAAAAATTTATCAGTTTGTCTAATATTCCATAACCTATACTAGTAAAAGGTCCTCATTTGTGTTTAGTGGTGTATAATTTTTCAATTAACTTTATAAAAAAATAACACAGAATTTTCAAACCCTCCGTCTGGAAGAGTGGGCTCGAGGCGTTATATATAACATCAAACATGGTTACGATCCATTCAAACTCCTCTTCTGTTTACTAAACCCCCAAATAAATATTTTATTCTCTTAAAAAAATATTTTATTCACAAACATGTAAATAAATATTTATTAAAAATTCAATAAAATATATACATATATTTTATTCTCAATACATGGAATAAATATTTTTTTAGTTTATACGATCAATATAACTTAAATTAAATTATTCTTGAGTCCCATGAAAAATATTTATTCCATTAACTAAATGAAAATATAATTTAATCTAGACCACCATAAACCATTATTGTGTGATTATTGAGATATTTTTTAATTAGAATTAGGAAGCTTGCATAATGTTCATGATTGATGTATTGAAATGGGTCAATTCACTGAAGAGGAAAAATACAAATTCAAATGACACAAACCATATACAAACACTCCCTGAAAAATATAATCTATTTGTAACATAATATCATCAAAAAGGATGCATGAAAGTTTTATCAACGTATATTGTTGATACATCATTCTTTGAGTAGAAAAAAAACTCATTGTTACACCATGGCCATGGAATTTAGGGTGCTGTTTTTATTTCAATTAAAGGGATGATATAACATTTTCCATAAATATGGAAGCGAAAAATCCTTTCTTGATTTATACATTAACTAAATTTCATTGTTGATACACCAAATATACCATACTTCTTGCAAATATATGACATGATGGTATTCGTAAGAAAATAAAAGTGCGCGAGTTGTGACATTAATTATTTATAATTTTATAAGTCTATAGACCATTACACACGCTCATAGTTAAGAATATCCAATGACACCAAAACATGAAGAGTTCCTACTGGAGGTTCCCTTCGCATAATCTCCCTTCTTGGAAATTACCAAGTGAAAACATCATGAGAAAAAAGTCGCATCTTCTTACGAGTACTCGCACCTGACAATCTATATACTATATGTACCATCATAGTTTTTTATCCGACCGCATAACTATATTAAGAATATTTTCCTAACACTTTAAGGTTCCCAACATATCAGGGAAATACTATGACATTAACAATGCATCAAATACTCTAGGACATTATTACATTATTTTGATGCTGAACAACAAAAAATATCTAATAAGATGTTTAATTTAATATTTTTTAAATTAAATATTCACGTAATAAATGTAAAAATAGTTTCGTCTAGGACACAAACTCTAACACCATAGAATTAATCATTCCATGAAGATGTGTCCTCCTATATACTAGGAAATATAATGGAAGTAAATGATTACATATGAATTATTGATTGGATCAGTCATGTATGATATGGAATTTACTAGGCCAGATACCCCTTACACGTGATTTGTGGTAAGTAGACATAACGATAACCCTAGTGACATCCATTGCATGTTATTCCAGAAAATATTTACATATTTATTGAAATCTAATGATATGTTTCAAGTATATGGAGAGGATGTGGTAATATTCAATGATGGATTTAAAAATAATAGTTTTCAAACATATATGTATGATTTTAAATTCAAAAAGGCTACATCATCACTTTGAACGGTGGCACTGTGAGATGGAAGGGATCAAAGAAGATTGTGGTCTTACATTCAATATTATTTCTTATGTATACTATGGAATTTGAGGTAGCCAAATTATAATTATGGACATGAAACATCATCAAATATGCTGATTTTGGTCCATTAAATGAATATACAATTAGAATATATTATGATAATACTACAATAGTAGATCTCACGAAGGAGTAAAGGTAAAATCAACAGAGGGATAATATATATCCAAAGTATCATGTCTATAATGATTTACCTCTGATAGGTGAACATCTAATTAGTATAATTTCTATGGAAGGCAATTTAGTGGAACCCCCAAATAGAGCACTAACTCAATTGAAATATTTTAATAATGTTAGGTATATAAGAAAGAAATTCATGTATAGTTGGATCTATTCCAGTTTTAATATTTGTGTAGTGTGTATTCTTCACCCAACTAAATTTACATTGAGGGAATACATATTCAAATAATTGAATATTAATAAAATATATTATTAGATATTGTTCATTATTCTTAATGAATTAAATAACAACGTTTCCAATAGAATCTTCATTATTGATAAAATCAGAGTGGTCACTTTTATTATGATATCCTTGAAGTTCTATTAAAATATTTGTAAATATAGTTATATAATCAGATAATGTACTACATTAGGGAAAATAGTATTAATATAAGTCTGCATCCTTAAACATTAAAAAATCATGTGTTTTAGTAATGAATTTAAATTATTTCACTTTGAGGATCTTTACATGTTTAATGTTTTAAATAATTAGTTCATAACTCATACATTCAAAACCATAAAATACAATGTGGACACTTCATATCAGTATAAATGTTTCCACCATATAAAACACTATAAACAAAACATCATTTCTTTCATGAATAATCTTCCTGACATTATAAATGACATCATCATTTCCATCACCCATCCTTGATTCCTATGAAAAACAATAAAACATGGGATGAGAAGAAAAAAAGTGTATGGGATATATACAGAAAGAAAATTGATAGTCTAGTGAAAACTATAAAACTCATCTAATGTTTACCAATATCGTCAATGTTATTCGAAAATATGAAATAAAAAAATACATGAAAAAATCAAACCCCATTTTACTCAATAAAATCATTAAAACCCATAGAATGCAATTAAAAGTCCTTTTCGTGACATAGAGCATCGTATAAATAAAACCCTTAAAAAATGGTTTTAATTCTAAAAATAATATAACTAACTTACAACATTATAATTACCTAGGGAATTGAAGCGATATATGGGTACACCCATTGTTTAAGATATTACGGCCTAACCCGACACTATCTAGGCCACCCCAAGATAAGTTGTAATTGCATCACACAATTCTATCTAATCCTGCCAATTTAAGCTATAACTAGCTTGCCTGACCATATCTGGGCCACCCCAATTTACACAATAATGGTATTACATAGTTCAATCGTGGAACACCCATTTTTTATGTATGTTTATAATGTACTATATAATAAATAAAATATGATTGTTTTTTGAATTGGTTCATCATAAATAATCTCTAATACACTTATAAACACATAATAAAATCTCGTTTGGATATCAAAATACCCTTATTAACCTATTTTTAATACCTAAATAAACTTTTATTTTGAAATAATATTTTCAATAAAAATAAAAAATTAAGGGAATGAGAGTTTTTCATTTAATAATACATGTTATCTTTTAACAGAATATATAAATGAGATAACATCCATGATGATAAAAAATATATCATTATCTTCGATCCTTTTGAAACAAGTAAAAAGATTCCTTTTGAAAACCATTGAAATATTGTTAAAAAAAGATAAAATAAAATTTTGAAATCATTTATTTCCATCTAAAAAAATTTCAAATATAATTTTAAAAACATGGAAATATATGAGATGGGGAGTTTTATGGAAAACATTAAAAGATGATTTGTTTTCGAATGAAATCCCCTTATCACTGAAGAAAAACTTTAATTATAAAACCAGTGGAAGAGTTAAAATAATAAAATCATTAAATATCATGATAATAGATAAATGGTTTATATATAAATCCAAATGTGTTGTAGAAACACCTTACAAAAGTATAAAGGGGCATAACGTCATGAAATTACTTTATGAAAGGAGATAGGGATCAAGTACCTTACCTTTAGTTTGACTCATCATATGTGTCTTTATCTTATTGAACAATAAACATAAATTAATTATCTTATATCATGGAAAAAATCATATTTATTTTTACTTTTACATCCCCCATTAAAAAATTATACACATCAACTTTATTAATTATGTTTAAGATGTATTTTTTAACAATATTCTACTTGAGTGAAAAAACTGACTTTGGTAGGTTGACTAAGTTCAATAAGGTTATTATTTAAACATATACACATTTATAAAAATTATATTATTATATTATTTAAACATCTACTATACTATTAAAAATATCTTGATATTTGGTTATGAAAATGAACCAGCATTACGATCATGAAGATAGTAGGTTGTACGAACGTATGAGTGACATTCCTATTCATTTATTACCATTTTTGAAAGAATGTAAGTAATATTTTATTTATAAAAAATATAATTTTATCATAAATACAATTTTAATTATTTACATATACTTATTTCTATCATTATTTTAAATTTATTGATGAAGAAGTAATAATCATATCATTTCAAGGAGGTGGTGGTCAACACATCCATGACCAACATTATCACTTTTTCAGTGTGTGAAATCATAAAAGGATGATGATATATTATAATTAAATAATGGGAATTATGTCAAAATTATTTATTTATTTAATTTATATAATAATATTCTAATCATAGTTACACTTATTACATTCCAGGTAATTTTTTGTGAAAAACTCTCACATCTCTCTATGAGGCGGTATTCCTGAAAACAAACAAGTGATGTTAAAGATTCATTATGGAATGGATTATAAAAACTATTATGTGAAATAATGACTCTAGAGGTGTATTAATTTTTAAAATATCATTAATACAATAGTTAAATAGTATTTATATCATTACTCTAAACCATGAGAGTTTTTAATGGAAAAACAAACGACATCATCTCACGAGGCGGTTGTCCTCCATACAGAGGAATGATGTTTTCATAATACATTTGATGGATGTGTATGAAGGTGTTGGTTATAACGATAACATAAAAACATCTTATTGTATTTGAGATACTTATTTTATAATATAATTATTTTATATAATTAATTTTATGGGTTGGATAATGTAATAAAATAAAAATGCACGTGGATGAACATTACCTCTTCTCCATGTGCCTTTTTTTTGTTTTCCCCCTAGGAATTCCTTGGTTGAATTTTTTAACATAGTTACTTTCCTTTGATGAAGGGTCATACATGTTGAATAAATGTGTTCTAGTATTGAAATAATCCAAATGTATTGATATGTGTGAGGAGAGGAGTACATGGGGAGGCTTTTTACAAGCGGTGTGAGTGAAAAACATGTAAAATTTTGTATATATAAAATTACACCGATTTTTTATTGATGTTAATTGGATAAAATAATTACCCAAACTAGATGATATAAGGTATAATTTCCATATATTTCTAGAAAATGGGTTCCTGATAACATTCTAGTTCATATGATCCCTTCGACTAAATGTTTAGTGACTTCGTAATTCTAACTTTTACATTAATCGAAGTGATTAATTTTATATTTTTTTCACTACTCAAATTTGTTACAATAGTTAAAATTATTAGAAAATATAAAATATAAATATTGAAAATATATAATCTATTTATAAAAATTCAATTCACATTAGTGGAAATCGATAATGAAATATTAATCATGTAGTCACTACAAGACTGTTGGTTTTTAATAAGAGTAGTTTTTAGAAAATGATGAATCTATATTAAATCTATAAATAATAATATTTACTACATGAAAATAAATTAACATATATTGATACATATTCTATAAATTTCCTTTAAAACATCACCCATTAGGTATTATTTTAATTTATTAATAAGGGGATACATTCTGCATTTTAAAATAGTTTTTTTAAACCTAATAATAAACCCAAGAACAAATATAATTTAAAAACAATATGCAGAAAATTACAAATTAATTAAGAGGCATAAATATAACCAAAAAATATATTTTTTACTTAAAAACTTAATTAATATATACTTATACATTTCATGTTAGTGATTTTAATAAAAATAAATATTTTTTTTTTTCAAAAATTGTTATTTTTTACTATTCGCTAAACAATATTTATTTTTGATTAATTTCAAATATTTCACCTATAATAAATTTGGTATTATGATTCTAAAAAAATATTAATTTTAAAAATTAAAAATTATAAAATTTAGAAATCAATCTATTAAATATAGAATTATAATAAACACATTAATTGAAATAATTATTTTTTGATTAAAAATATATATAATATATTTATTACTAATGTAACTATATAAACCATATTAATAAATAATAAAATATATTATTATTAAATTAATATAGTTGTTAAATCCTTCCCCGTATTTATAAATTTATTCATCAAACATTTATTCACTTATAAAATTAGTGGGGATCTCTTTCTCCCTTAGCATTTTATGATTCCCATGGTGCCTCTTCCACCATATTGTTTTTTAATAAATCATTTACATAATGAATAAGATTATTATGAAATACATTATCTATAAAGTCATAAAACGTAAATAGTTATCCATCATAATATATATTCGCTTCTAACTTAAGTACCTTAAGTATTAAAACATTATATGAATCCAGAACATATTCCCTTGAAAATTAAACATAGAGTAAGTTGTGTACCGGAGATAAACTAAATGGTATAGACACTAAAAATTAATATGATATCACATATAATGAGATTTCATATTATATATTGAATTATAAACATGGATTCCCATTCTTAAAAAAATAAATCACACATTATTATGGAAAACAATGAGAAATAAATGGTCACCAACCTTGAAGGAAAGACATTTCTTATAGTTATACTCATAACTTTTTTACAAGATCTATGCTCTATTCCTATGTAATTGAATCAGCTAAAAATTCTCTACCATTTCCTCTATAATATTAGGTCCCATAAAAATCCTTTCACATAAATCATTAAAAATTATATTATATGCCGTCTCATTCTATACAATGCTTCAATTCGAACAATCAATATAATAGAAAGGAAATTTTTATTATAATAAAATTAAACCAATGAAATATTTTGATTCCAACATCCCTGATAATTCATTGTGAAAGAAAGTAGAATTTATTCCAAGGTATGTTTTGTCCTATTAGATGAACCATCAGTTTGAGGATGAAATGTGCTAATGATATTTAATTCATCACCTAATGTCCTCTAATTTCCATTCTAAATGTTAGATGTCAACATGGGATCCCTGTCTAATGCAATGGAGAGAGAAACTCCATGTAACATGAATATATCTTAAATTTACATTCTATAATGGTTTTCTAGAGAAATCATATCTAAAAATGGAATTAAAGATATATATTTATTTAATCGATCAATAATAACAAAAATCAAATTATTACACTGAGAAGTCTTTGGTAGTCGTATAATGAAATACATTGAAATGTTTTTCCATTTTTAATCTAACCCTTGAATATGTTTAAGGAACCCCTTATGTAACTAAAATTATTATTTAACCAGTTAAAAATTAAAAACATTATTTTTTGTTTAGAAATATCTCTTCTCATTCCATACATCCAGTATTACTCACAATATTTCTACACATCATAGTGCTGCTTGAGTGAATAGAGAATATATAACTATGAGCTTCAGTCATCAACTCATTCCTCAATTTGGAATCTTAAGGATCAAATAAGATTTTTTTAAATTTTAAAATACCTTTTTATTCATTATTAAAATTACACAACCTACCATTCTTAATGGATTCTACTTTTCCTGTAAGGATTGATCATCGATTTGAGCATGATTAATCCTTTCAAAAAATGTTTTATATACTCAACACTAATACAAACTAACAGATACCCCTGCATACACAATATCTAGGAAAAAATCATCAAATAATTAACTAATGTTTCATGTTCCAAATGTATCATGGTTAATGTATTATTACATTTCCAAATCAAAGCATCATCCAATTTATCATTTTTTCTTGGATGGTAATGAATAGTTTAATAATTCTTCTTGATTATTATTGCCAATATTCATTGTCAAATGTTGTTTTCATGCTGATTGAATATATAGTTCATACTTGTGTAATAATTATATATTTCACTCTTTACACCATACAAATGTTGCCTCTAAATTTTCTAAGAAACAAAACACAACATCTAATTTCAAATCATGTGTTGGATGAATAAATTCAAGGGATTTCAATATAAATGATTCAATAGATGTTACATGATCATTATTTATTTGGAAAAAACCGTTTCCTTTCAATTAAAAATCATATTAGATGAATAATTCACTATTTATAAAAGTATGGGGCACAACTAGGGAATTCCAAAACATTTTTTCAGTTCTTGAAAAAAATAATCAAATTATTATTTATAGTTGAACATAAGTCTTTTTTTAGTTAGCATAGTTAGTGGGATATATAACAAAGGAAATATTTCAACAAAATAGTAGTAGTAACCCAATAATCCTTTCCAAATATTAAACCCTACGATATTTGGGGCCATTCACCATTATTAAACAATTTATTTTTTAGAAGGGTCAATAGTTCCATATTTAGAAATAATTGGTTCATGGAAATAAATTTTTTCCCACCAAAATAAAAACATTACCATAATGATTATTTTTATTTTATTTATTAAAATGTTCCTTAGCTATCTTTTATTATCTACCTTATTTTTTGACTAAACAAAAATTTCATCAAGACAATCAACCAAACACTTATCTAAGAACTTATGGGAAATTCTTTTTAAAAGGTATATAAAAAAAGTATGTGCATTGTATAATTGAAACGAAAGAAGAAAAAATAATAATGATCATATCTATTTATAAATTTTATCCTAAGAATGTATTTGTCCTCCTCTTTAAAATTTTAATAACACAACCTCATATCATCCATCAAAAAATATTGGGTTTCATGTTGTTAGTCAAGAAAATAATCGATATGTAGAAAATGAAACATGTTATTAATGTTGATGTTATTCAATGCTCTATAATCAATAAAATGGCTCAGCTAAACATCTTTATTTTTTACAAAATAAAACTAGAGAACCTCATACTTAAGTGTTAGGATTGATGAAACCTTTATCTAATAGCTCCTATAATTTATTTTTCAATTACCAAACCTCCTCTTAATCCAGTAAATAAGGGGGTTTAAAAATAGTCATAGAATAATTTACTCTGTAAATAGTAATCTCATCCTCTCAAATGATAATTAATCAAATAAAATCATCCATAAAATATGTATTGAATAGCTACTAGAAAATCATAATGATTAACATTTTCTTTAACAATATGTTATTGGTAATATTTAATGTATCTCTTATCTATTTTTAAGAATCTTGTTAAGTTACCTAAGGCCTTAAATCATTTTAAACTATTTTCATAGCACTAGGAATAATCATATAATGGTAAACATAATTATAATACATACCAAGAGTGATATCAAACAATACTATGACTAGTTCAACAAATTTGTAGGAAATACCATCCAATTGAAAACAATAGAAACATTCATATAAATCTTGAATTAATTAATACTTCCTCCCAAGGTTATCAATAAATGTAATTTATTATTTTAATTATGTTATATTACCAATTTACTTGAAAATGTTTCTAAAATTAAATAACATGAATATCAAAAGTAAGACAAGTTGTTTTTCATAATTTGAATAACCAAGTCACATACCAATGACTATTTCACTAAATGGACCAATTTACACTAATATAGAAGAAAATGTATTTTCAAAACCATTTGATTTATGATCACGATGATTTCCATCCGATGAGATGAAATTTAGACAATAATTAGCATAATAAGACAGATCATCATAAAAAACCAAATCATATGATTGTTATCGGTCATGCCATCCCTTGGTTGTTTATGTATATTTATTTCAAAGACATGATTCTTATGACTAAAATAACAAAACTATAAACACATCCTAGATCATATAAATCATTCTTTAAAATTTAGTTATCCACTAATAGAACCTTTTGTTGGCTTACCTTTACAATTCATTGTTGGTTGTTTGTCTACTTCTTGAACCCATATCATTTTCTAACTGTTTTCATCTCGAGGAACATATGTGTATCAAAACTCCATCTCAAATTTCACAGCACAATGAAAAAATTTCCAAAAAAATTAAATTCTTTTTTGGGAAATGATCGTTTTAAACATGGTTTAATTCTAGAGAAAAAGGAAATAATCATGATATCATTTTTCTTAATGAAATGCAACACATACCAAGACAATATTATGTGGTTTTCTATATATGGTTCTAAAATAACATTAACACTATATTTTAATTCTTCGAATTGTTTTTTCATCTAGGTTTGAACAACCTTAGGTAAATTAATCCAAAGTAAAATATCCTTGAATGTTTCTCTTTCCATGGAATCAAGATAATATTTTTCTGTGGTATTCATAACTGTAGACCACCATCCCTCATCTTAAAATTCAATACTATAAATAGAAAGGGTTACCTTTGGATGTTCCAAACATCCCATGAAAATAAATATATTTTCTAATGCACTGATCTGCCCTTAATATACCATAAGGTCAAATGATCTAATGAATCATGAGGGATTTTCACTCATGAAATTCTCCATAAAAGATATATTCCACCATGGAAGATCGAGTTATGCTCTAGCATGGATACCTAAACCATTTTTTATTATTTCAACTGATATATCATTGCATTGAACTACTATACTCTAATTCATACCATATTGAGACACTGAGTGTGATGGATATTCTCATCCATGTTCTATTCGACTACATATTCCTTGTTTCTTCTGTGGAAAAACCATTCTAATCCAACATATTTAAGATGAATCAACTTGTAAATATTTAACTACTATGTCATTTAAACGCTTCCCTATAGTAAAATCATTCAATTTAACATTATTAATATTTTTTATTCATTGTTGTTATCGAAAAAATCATTTGATACAAATAATAAGGCCATGTCCTTATGTATTAAATAATCTATATTTTTAGTCCTGAATTTATTTTCTCTCACTTTAATGATCTATTTAAGTTTATAATTTATGATTATTAGGTAACAACACATAAATTAAAAATCTGTTACATAAAAAGTTGACACTTTGGATTAGTATCCATTTTTTTCACCAAATAAACTATTTAAGAAAAAAATTTCTTATTTTAGGAAATACCTTCAGGACATTAAACATTACTTCAGCATTTCCCTTGACTATCCTTACATCCTGTGATGAAAATTAAAAAATGTGGGATGAGAGAAAAATATCAGTATGGAATACATGAAGAAGGAAAACTGTTAGTCATTTGAAGCCATGAAAAATCATAATAAATTAACCTTTATCTTCAATGTTCTTTATGAATATAAAATAAAACAATTTCGCATGAAAAACACATACACCATTGTCCACAATGAAATACATTAAAACCAATATCAATAAATTAAAACCACTTTTGAATTACATCATCATATACAAAAACCCTTTCAAAACCCTTTTAATTTTAATAACCCTATGTCCGAATTCAATGATTATATTAACCCAATTAACTTGAGTGATATCTGGGTGAATCAATTTTTTATGCTATTATAGTCTTACATGACACTATCTGGGGCACCTGAGGTTAATCTTTAATAGGAAAACATTGTATTTTCTAGTCCACTCCAATTTAAGTAGTAACGGGATTAACCATTAAAATCTTATCCAATACAAGTTAAACTATAATGGGATTTCCCTGTTTTTTTAGGGAACACTAATTGACCATGTATAATTGATAATTTCCACATATCAATTTTTTTTAATATTGTCTGTTTTTGGCACAAATAATTTTAAGAGAACTTTTAAACTCATAAGAAAATAATTTTGGATATCAATATACCCATTTCTAAAACCCATTTTCAATAAAATAATACCCTTGTATTTTGAAGTAAAAAAAATTCAAAAAAAATTGGAAATTGTTTTTTTCATTTAACAAAATATGTAATCTGGAATAGGAATAAATAAATGAAATGACAGTTATGCTGATAAGAAAAGTCATTTAAACTATACTGTTTAAAACATGAAATAATATAACTTATGAAAACTATTAAAATTATGCTAATGGGACATGAAATGAAAATTATGAATGTTTTAGGTCCTTATGAAATCATTTAAAATATAATTACAAAAATACTTTTATTGAATTGAAATATATTTTGATAGAAAACATTAGAAGGTGGTTTTTTCAAAAAAAATCCCCATATCATTTGAGAAACACTTGAATTGTAAACCCCAAAAAATAATGGAATTAATAGAATCATTACATTTCATGAGAATAGATATTTTATTGATGTATAGTGTTAGAGGGACATTATATGAAACTTGTAAAATAATAATAGTGCATAACATTGATAAATTCATCAATGAAACAATGAGTCTGAATTAGTATGGCTTTCACTATCTTCCACCATAATAAACTTGTGTCAGATATTTAATTTCTTGAAAATCATATTCTAGTATATTTTTATTTTTATAGCCCTCATTATAAATTTATAGAAAACTACTTAATAAATTAACAATAAGTTGGTTGTTTTGACCATATTCGCCTTATCTCTTAAAATTTACTTTATATGTCGACTAAAGAAAAAGTGGTAAATATTTGAACATATCCAGACTAATAATCATGTAATAATGATCATATTTCCAAATAAAGTATTCTCTAAAAATTAATCATGATATATATTTACGAAAATGAACCAATATTATCTGCATGGAGACGGTAGGACGTGCGTACGCATTAGTAACATTTCCATTTTTAAATGTTAATTATATAAATTAGTTATGTAATATTTTATCTTTACATAATGATAATTTTTTAATAAATAATATTATATTTAATTGTATATAATTATATATATATATATATTTCTAGTGATGTATATATGAAAAATAAGAATCATATCTCTTAGATGAGGAGATATTACAAACATCCAAGAACTACATTATCATTTTTCAACGTTTCAAATTGAATGAAAAAAATGATATATTGTATTACAAGAAATTTAATTATTTAATTTATTTCATAATTATACAATGTATATAAAATATATTCACAATAGTTTCCATTATTATGTTCAATGTAATGTGTTAGTAAAGAGCACTTTGCATCGCTTCGTGAGGCGGTAAGTCTACTTACTCATGATTGACATTATCGATTTTATACAGAATCGAATATAAAAAGGGTGTACATGAAATAATTACACCACAGGAATCATAATTACATAAATAACATAAATATAAAATATAAAATTAATCAAATGATTTTGACCAGACATGAGATGCGGTACTTGAGAAAAGAATGCCATCGTTTCACGATGCAGTACTCTACCGTACAAATGAATGATGATTTCATAACACATTTTAAAGAAGTCTATAAGATTTTAGGTAATACCCATAACATTAAAAATGAAATTAAATTGAGGAAACTATGTTTATTATATAAATATTTTATCATAAGAGCTGAATTGTGGGGAGAAAGCAATAAAAAACACATGATGAGGAACGTTACCTCTTCTTTTGGTAACATCTCTTGGTTTTCACCAAATATATTCCATTTTTGAATTAAACACTAAATTAAGAATTTTATGACTTGGTAGGTAATTATAGATTTTATTTGTGTAGGGATTGTTTTTTCCAATGGTCTTGAGAGGTCTGATGTGTGGAAGAGAGTTGGAGGCAATTTTTAAGTGGGGTGAGTGGGAAACTATTACATTTTTGAAAGAAGTAATTGCATCCATGTTTTTCCTCTACATGTGGCTCCAATAATTATCATAACTCAACAATATAATTTATAAACTCGAAATATGTACATACAATGGGTTATATAAAATTATCTAGGTTATTTTACTTATTTTGATTAATGTTTTGTCAATCGGTAATTCTTATTTTTAAATTAATTTGAGTGATTAATATTACTTTTTTCACAAATAACATTTGTAAAATTTTATGTTAAACATATTATACACTATAAATTAATCTTATTAATAATATAGATTCCATTTTTCCAATTAAAACTCAAATAAGTGGAAAATATTAATTTAATATTAATCTTATTTTCATTTCAAGACATCAGGTTTTTAAGAATTTTATTTAAAAAAAATATGATTCTATATTATCTATTTGACTAATTATAATCATTGTATAAAAATAAATTAATATATAATATGTAATAGTATATACATTTAATTTAAAACATCCCCATCAGGGATTATTATAATTAATTAATAAGGTGAAAAATTATATAATTTAAAATAGATTTTAGAAAACCCACACTTTAAGCCTAATAATATAAATTAAAACAAATATGAATTAGATTCAATAGTAATTAAGATGAATAAATATTAAAAAAATAAAAGTTATTTTTATTTTCAAATTATTCAAAACATATTTTTACTTTTTAATGTACGAAATTCCTTAAAAAGAAATTAATTTTTTTTTAAATAGTATTTCAAAAAAGTCAATGCAAAAAAAATATTTTTTGAAAAATCCCCATATATCACAGAAGTAAAATTTTAATATTGTGTCTTAAAAAATGATATTAATTTTTTCAAATTAAAATTTAAAAATCTCGAAATTAGTCTTTTAAATATAATCTTATATGAAAAGTGATTAATTAAACAATTTATTTTTTATTAACATATTTGATAATAATTTTATAACAAATGTAACTATCTAGTTCATAAAAATAAATATTAAAATGATTCACTCTATCATTAGTTAGGTTGAAACATTGTAAACTTTTAGGTGGAGTACTTGTAATTGGATGAGGATTTGTCTCATGATGTTCACACATAGAAATCTACAAGGAATAATATTATTATAACAAATGAACTAGTAGGAATAATTCATGTTTTGGTTTCAACAGATGATCCTATATTTGATCATGTGTAATTGTCCGTAGACATTAATATTGTCATTAATAAATGTCACAACTAACACACATAGATTTAATGAAGAATATTCTCACACCGTATGTTGATCGTAAGTAGGGTTCATTGGTTGCATTATGAATAAAATTTTATTTGTCTTTATGTCAAGTAATAAATTTTCTCTTCCATATTTATGAAATTTCACATCTAGACCATTTGATTGAATATAAATTTCATGTTAAATTATATAGCCTTTTCCTATTCATGTTTTTTATTCATATAGTCAAATAAAGATATAAAAATCATATAGGTTGGTGAAACAGATGTGAAACCATCTAAATAATATATCAGGGGAATGAGTTATATTAATTTATAAGAATTCATAAGTGGTTGTCATCATTGAGAAATTATATTAATTCTATTGGGTGTCTTGACATGTTTTAAAAATTTAATCTTCAGTATTTAGAAACCCCTCCTAATGACAATGAGAAATAATACTATAGGGCCCTGCACTAAGTGTTTTTATTGATCTTGATTAAATTATATTTGAATTTAATTTATGGAATAAATATTATTATCAAAACTAATGAATATATCCATTCATGTTTTACATATCACTAATATTAAAAAGTTAAAAAATTTATTTATTACACATTGTGAATATGTTATAAATAAAATTTCACTATATTTTGAATAATTTTTTTAAATTTTTTTATGAATGAAGTATTTAAATAAACATTTTTTTGTCATTTCATAAATGTTGAGGAATTAATAGTAGACCAATATCATGTTCTATGGTGAATATTTATTTCAGGATAGTAAATAATATTTATCATTGAGAATGTTATCACATTATTAATGGTTATAATATTATCAATATTATTGTTATATGTATTGGGGTTTAATAATGATTATTCTGTTTGTTAAGGGTTGGTATGAAATTAAATAATATTTTAACATAAACAATGGATCTATATAAAGATGGATATGTCTATTAGGTTGGGATAATTGAGATTTGAGAATCATTATGCATAAAAAAATCCCTCCAACATTCATCTTCATATCATCCTCTCAAGACCAAGAACCACTCCAGATATTCCATAAATCATAAAGGAACATCCAACAATCAATATTAAAAAATCAAGGAAATTGAATCATTGTGCAAGAAATTATAAATAAATTAGAATCATTTATATATCAAATGAGAATGTTTTAATCTCCATTAGATGTATTCTAGACATGGATACTTCTAACATAATGAATCCAATCTGAAAATGGTATTTCCTACAATCATTTACATATTTGCTATAGAATGTTCTTCATAAGAGGTAAACATTTAGGAAAATAATAGTTAAATTAATTTTCAATTTTATATTAAATACCCTATAATTTGGTTCTATGAAACTATAAATCGAAATAATCTTTGATTTTTCACCCACAAAAGGTTCTTCCACACCACCGTGATACAATAAATATGAATGAATATCAAAGCATCGTATGATATGGTAAGAAATTTTCTGAACAAAACATTCTAAATTCTTTTAGTAACATTATTACATCAATTTAATATTAATCTATCGTACCAATGTTTATTAAAAAACATTAGAGAAGTTGTTTAACAAATAATTTCAAAACAAAATCATATCAATAACAAATAGAAAAAAAACAACCCAAATGATCTTCAATTCCCAAAGTGGATTATTTAAAATATACATTGAAAAAAAAACTCATCATTTTTTAAAACTGAAAATGTTTCACAACTAAATTTTTCATTTTTTATAAAATAACAACAATTATTAAAGGTACGGTCCTTAAAAAATACATCCTGATAATATTTGTTTAGTAATTCCATCTTTCTAGGACAAGATTCTTTTTCCCCACCTTAATATATACCATACTCATTTTTTCACTCCCTCTAAATTATATATTTTTCTTTATATCCCACGTTCTATAATAAATATAGCTTCAGATTTATTTTTAACATAAGTGTATTAATCACCCCCATTTCAAGACAATGTTTACTCTTTACTATTTTTTTCAAGGTTATACATACCCTACCCAACCCCACCACACCCCACCCGCATCCCTCACCCCACACCCCCCACATATTCATAATACATTTCCTATTATGGTACATTATTACAAAAAAATGTGGAAGTATTCAGTGGCATACTACTTGATATTGAAGCATCAATTCCAAAAAAATCAATTGGAATCTCTCTGATGAAAAAATATATAATTTAATATTTTTAATAAATATACTCCAACATAAAATTTCCCCCCACAATATTATCCTTTATGATTTGATATTTTTTACCATTGTTCGTTGATAAAAAATGTTGTCATTTTTTTAAATAGAAACTGAACTCTGATTATCACAAATAATCTTCAACGGTGTAGAAATATTTTCCATTAGATAATCTAATTGAAATTTAATCCAACTCATTTAAGTGATTGTTTGGTAGGTATAAATATATTCTACATCAATTGTGATCAAAGTAACAAATATTTCTTTCTAACTTTGAGATCTCACGGAACATTCCACCAAGAAATATTTTCATCCTATAGTTGAATTTAAATCATTATTATATCCAACCAAATCAATATTAGTATCTCCAATAATTTTTATATCATAACATATTTTATAAAATAGCTATTAGGAATATTTTCCTTTAATGTAGCTCATAATTCTCAATTGTAGTAGTAAATATAATTAATTTAGATCACATTAATATATTACACATATGGAAACAAAATAAAATAATTTAGGCCTCAAATCCACATGATAGAAGAAAATACCTAACAAATTTTGGAAGTCATTCTTATTTATAATTTTACCAGCATCATCTATACTCAACTTCATTCAAACTAAATTAAGAGTAGAAAATTATTTGGAATTTTCAAAGGTAGTTTTTTATAAATATGTAGTGTATTTGTCTTGATATTGGAAAATGTATATCCCCTTTTGTTGGACTTATAAAACCTGGAAGAATGTTATTACTAAATACATAGAAATTTCAAAGATCTTCTTAATTTCTTCTAAAAACTCAATAAATAATTTCTCTATAACCTAAAAAATACATTTCATCAACAGAAAAAAAAATAAACATACCAAAGTTCATCTCCTTCCCAAATAATTTATTCTCATCATTCCCTATAGAAAAATTAATCATTTTAAATTTAACTATACTGTTTTCTGTACCAGCCTCATGGATATTTTTTCAACATGTAAATGTCTTTATTTAACATAAAAACTATTTTTTTATCTTTATTAAGTAAGAACCCAATAGGCTAATCAATATACACTTCTTCATCAATATCTAAAATTATGAATAATTTCTTTAAATCTCTATGAAAAACATTGTCACAACGATGTGAATCCGCTCCAAAAAATATTATTATTGTTTCCAATCATAAAACATGGGAAAAATTTTAGTCAAACTCTACAAATTTAACTTAAGAAAATCCTTTACCAAAAATTAATGATTTATTTCTTGAAACATCGCAATGTTTGTTTAGGGATTTTTATACACCAAATTTTATTGAATTATATTCCTTCCTACTAGACCTAAAACAAGTTCTTTGGTTTCATATTTATCCATATAATCTAACTCATCACTCATAACGTCAAATCATTATATATTCTCAACTACCACTAAAACGTATTCTATTTTATCATGTCATATAAGTGATATTTTATTTTTTAATCTCAACCTTATTTTTGTTTGAACATTAGATTTCCTATTTCAAATTATATTATAAGATTCAACCTATTTTTTAGTTTATTAAGTGTTTTATCTTTTCTTCCTTTGTCACTTTCCTTACCATAGGATTATTTTGATTCTTCAGTCACCTATTTTGGATGACATTCGTCTTTTTTTTCTTTAGAAGTAATTAATTTGTATTTTTCAATAATCTCAACAAATGTTTTTAAAGAAGGCTGTATTTTTAACCACATGCACATCATAAGAATCTAAAAAAATTTAATATTTTGTTTCAAAATTTTATCTTCTTAAATTGGATGAATATCCAATGAAAATTCCTTCATTAAATCATATATCAAATTTTCAAAGATATGTATTTATTATCTTTAGTAAGAAGGGACTTCCAAAATCATTGGTTTATTTCATTGATGGTATTTTGTTATACAAATTATTAAAAAACATATTTCTTTAGCATTTAGTATAAAACTAACAGCTTCAAAGCTGAAAACATTAAAATCTTATTTTGAGATACAATACATATTCCAATTTCCACAAAAAAATATTCTCTTTCTTTTCTACCTCTCTATTTTTTGAAGGGGTGTATAGGGAATTATGTTTATGTTTAATTAAATATTTCATTAAAGTAAAATATAAAATAATTCCATTTTTACTATTCTATAGTTTATTCTCCATGATTTATAGAAAACAACCATTTATCTCCCAATTATTCTTATAAAATATATAAACATCTCAGACGACACTAATTTATGATTTATAAATATGGCGTTGGTTATATGAGGGATATCGCAAAAAAGGGTCACAGAGTAAAAAATCACATTTTTTTGATTAATGTATCAACCCATAAATATCTCAGTATGTAGTCACAAGATTTTTGGAACATTGAATATCATCATTCTTATGGATTTTACCAGTCCTCCATCATTTATGATCTATTGAATTAACAACATCTTCTTTACTTTTATGAATTATAAATGTTATCAAAAAATTTAATTTGGATTTACTTTTCAAATTATTCTATCCATGATACAAAATCCTATATTTCCTCATTTTGTTTTATTATTAAGAACTCAAATAATATTATTTAAAGAGTTCTCCAATATGAAATACATTTATATATTTTCCTTAAACCCTAGTAACAAATATATCGTCTTCCAAAATTTATATGATACATGAATAATTAAAAAAATGAATTCTTTTACATCATCATAGAGTCTTATAACATTTATCATATATTTTATTGACTCCACATCATAAAAAACAACCTTGGATTTTAGATTGTCATTTTTGGTCTTAAGAGTACCTATTTATTTTATTTTTAAAGAACAATCATTTACAAGTGAAATTCATCATCCTTTATGGCATTCAACCTATTTTAAAAACAAATATAAATTAACATTAGTGGGTAACACAGTGAATCAATAATTCATAGATTGTTTCTTTTTCTTGTTTAAGATGTGTCTGAGTAATAAAATCTCATTCTTTAACTTTACTTTTTACACCCTCCTTTTATTTTCTATTGTAATAAATTTTCCCCATAATATTTTTGGTACATCCTTTAGAAAACTATCCATATTATTCAAATTTTCTACAAAATTCCATTAGCTAATCAAAAATATTTTTTTCAGGATTTTAAATAAACTTGATATTTTTCATTCTCAACTTCCTATGTCTAGAGAACATTACTCATATTTCTTCCACTACTTCTCCCAAGTGGTTAATTATTGTTTCTAGGTAGTTACATACTATGAAAAAAGACATAATATTTATTCCCATAAAGATTATACTACTACCAAAATCCATCAAATCATGTTTTTCAATAGAAATGGACTTATTTCACGTGTGGGGTTTATATGTTTATAATGTCTTTCTTATTTGGTTTCCTCCTCTTGTGGGGAAAATTTCATATAAGTGTTATTTTAAACTATTATTGACGTGATAAATTAATCAAATACTTTATCAGCCCTTTCATTCCCTACATTGATCTACACACCTTCTTTATTAGTAAAATCAGATGAACTTTTACTCAAAAGACATAATATTTTATAAATGAAATTCAGTTTTTAAAATGTTAAATGTATTATTAATAAACTAAATTTTAGAAAACTCTTGTAATGCATTATTTAGTTTGAACCATTATATTGTCTTACAAAATTAAAATACAATTAATAATCATAACGATTGATAATATAATAGATTTAAAAGACTATTAAAATTTGTATTTTATGCTTTATGGTAATGTCAACATCACATTGATTGAAGGAGTGTTGGTCATGATCAATATGATATTACCATATGATAACCATTTATCATGTAATTCAAGGGAGAAAAATGATAGTTATTTTAGATATAATAATTCCAAAAAGAGATTCAATATCTAAATCATGTTAATAATCATTTATGTTAGAATTAAGATATAGTTGAGATCCCATCACAAATAATGTTCATCAATCCAACAGAATATAATATCACCATCCCACACCATATATATAGGGCATTTGTTGGTGTAATAAAAGGCTATGTATCTAGATCTCGATAATATTAATTTTTTTATTTTATTTTTTATAAAATAATTTTTACATTCATCAATTTTTTATATTACTTATTACAATTATTAAATAACAATACTTTAGAAATTACATTTTGACATAATTAGATAGATTTTATATTTTTTTGGAAATATATTTTTTCAATCATGGAACTATTTTTGATGAATTCAATAGTTTTATAAATAAATGATATTTTAATAAAATAGTTTTCAAAAATATATGATAATATAATTTCATGAAGTCAAATATAATTTTAACAAGTGTCAAAATTAAATTTCTTTAAAAAAATGTTTTTTTCCATAAATAGAGGTTTTTTATTTAAATGTTTAAAATATAATATTTATTAAAAAAATTATATAAAAAAATTATTTATGAAATAATCTCATCAATATTTGTTAATAGGAAATTTTTCATAATTTTACACGAAAATCGAATTTTTTGGTAATAAATAAATATTATATAATTATATTTTATATTTTATGACATCAATAAAAATGAAAAGTTAGATTGTTAATACAATAAAGAGTATCCAAGACCAAAACTATATTTCCCATTTAAATTAATATTTTTATGTAATTTTATTGATTTTATATATCCTTTATGAATCATCCGAATACTATATTACTTTATCATATATAGTCTAAAACCTATGTTTAGAAATTAATAAATAATTTAACTCACTTTTGTTTTATAATCCAACCCAACTTCCAATTATTCCTTAATAAATACTCCTTCATCATTCAGTTACTCTACCATTGGCTCTACATAGATCTCTCAATGTGATCTCAATATCTCAATATGCTTCTACCAATATTTCAGATGCACTCTCTCAATTGAAGGAATCCTCTTCTTCTCCTCTTTATTGAATAACCTTCTTTATTTTATACCTTCTGGTTTATTAATTTTAAGGTTGGGACATTCATTTACACAAACCTTATAAGTTCTTTATGATTCCAAATTAATGAGAATCCCATTTATCTCTCATTCAACTATTCTATATAAAATGATATACACCCATTATTCTGTGGAAATTATCAAGTGATTTTCGTGATAAAAATTTAAATAATGAATGACTTTCTTTGTTTTGACTCATGTTTATTCACCTAATTTTCCATATCCTTAATTTATTGTGTATTTTAATGTATTTAAACATCACTCATTAATATAAGGGTCAAAATACATTAAACATGTACTTATGTTGTATGATATATGAGGAACACTTATGCATGTACGTGAAATTATTCTGATTGGTGGGTCCAAAATTAAATAGTTATCCAGTGCATTGGATACTATTTTTATAGCATGGGATAAAATGTATAGTGAAAAATATTTTATCCTAAGAACTCTATGAAACGATAAAAAGGTGAGTAGAGTTGAATTATTTTTTTATGTCATGTTTTATGTTGTTAGCGCATTCTCAGGTAGACTTGATGTTATTGTATTATATCATAGATAAATTTTCATGATTAGTATTCACATATGTACTATGTTACCTTGATATTCCACTGGTTTCACATATATCTCATTAAATTGTGCTTATTTTTATTTTATTATAGCTCACCCATTTCCTATTTATATCCAAGGTTATCCCATGTAGTTTTAAAATACCAATAGATTTTTATGATTGTATTGAATAATCTTTAAATAATTTTATTGTTTTTATTTTGAAATTGTTTATGCTAAATACCTATTTATAAAAATACAATAGGACTCATGATTTTATGTGATTGTATTAATTTTATATTTTGGTAATAATTCATTAAATAAATTGTATTAAAATATTTCTTGTCAAAGTGGATATTAATGGGAATTCTAATAATATATTGATATTTGGATTAGAAAACACTATTAAAATTCTTATATATAATAATTAACATAGAAAAACTAATTATCTTTACATAACTTATAGTGAGTGGGGTTTTCGTGAAAATTCATATAGTTTTGGAAATTATAAGTGGATGGGACTCTACCATTAATTTAATTAGGGGTAATAAAAATTTAAAGGATGTATTAAGATAGACGTGATCATAAACATGATCAATTAATAGGTCGTGATACAAACCAAATTTAAAACTCTTGGGGGATATGTTTTGGTAAATTTGAAAGATCATTGTGAACTATTACATAGGGGACAACAGTTCTTCTAGGAATCTTAGTGGAGATATAAAACATGGATAAATTCTAATGTAATTGGGAAATTTTTATAAAAAGGATTATAGGTCATTTATTTTCCCTCTATTAATTTTAACTGTTTCCCAAATTTATGTTAAATATTTTAAAAATAATCATCCATAATTAAGAATTTATTTTTAGTTTATGGAGAGAAATAAGAGAAATAAGGACAAAAACAAATGTTAGGAGAAAATATATTGACTGTCCAAACAAGATGCCCCACTTGATGGGAGAAAGAAATAGAAGATTCTTGATAATAATATATAAACTGACTATTTTTTTGAATGTAAATATAAAATTTTAGTATTAGTCAAACTATTAAACTCAATAGGTGTTTTAATCGGGTTCCCAATAAAATATTGTGTTAAATGTTTTTAAATAAAATCTCCCAATTAAATAATTTACCTAGTTAATCAAAAGTTCAATTTAATATAATTATTATATTATAAAATATTTCTAGAATCATGATTAGTAAATTTATAAAATATTATTGAAAATTACATTAACTTTTGGAATCAATTTACACAATCAAAAAATTATATTAACATTATTTAAGATTAACTATCCTAGCACAAGTTTTGTATAAAGATTCCAAAATATTACCATTTAAAATTTTGAAAAGAATGAAACTACACCAAATCACACAAGTATGTCAAACAAGGGGATTCATCAAAATATGAGATATAATCCTCTCCACATAGAAATATTCTTCTTCCAATATGATTTTATAATTATAATCTAGTCCACAACCATTTTCGGGTATAGAAACAACAACATAAAAGCTATCCAAGTTCAAATGACCCTTCAAAAAATATACATGGATACAAAAAAATCAAGACTCGCAAGGAAATCTTACTCGAGAACCATGGTATTGAATATTAAAAAAGGGAGAGAATAATAATAATTTTATTGTTCTAGTATATGAGATAATGTGTGTTGATAAATAGAGAAAACAACACACTGCTGAAATATAATAGAAAATATATGAAAAATAAATCAATAATTTTTAAATAAGTTAATGTTTCTTGTTCTAAAGAGCTCCATAAGTTTCAATGTCCATACATATGGCTTGATGAGGATCTCACGTTTTTTATAGGAATGTTATAGTAAAATAGTCTATTGGATAGGTTCCCCTTTCTGTGCGTAGGAATTGATTAAGAACATCAAAGACTTACACTATTTATTAGATAAATGTCCATTATAATTCATCATGTATGATTTTGAGTGATAATACATATAAAATTTAGTAAACCCTATCCTTGATTAAACATAATCTATGCATCAGTGAATCATCTGATAAAATAAATTATTGCCTAATGGAGTGTTTGTTTGATGAATAATCATCTAGATCCTCAAGATCCTTGAAATTATATCGGAAATTTCCTTCAATGCACCCCTTTAATATATAAGAATACCATCATAAATTAAATTCTTTAATAAATTTAATTAATATATTAACTTCATTATTCAATTCAGAATGGTATGAAAAGGTACAACAACACATCTAGTAGAAATACATATTAGCGGAATGACATTCTAGTGGAATGATATATCTTGGGGAAAGACATGTACATTGGAATGTTATACTAGATATGGGATATCTCCAGAATTTAGTTAGTCTAGAGGTGGCTCATGGGATTAATGGTTTCTCATTATAGTGGTTACTCAACTGGCGGGGATTCATTTGGAGTAATAATGAGATATTATGGTGATGAATCATGGTAGTAGTGTCTCGTTTGAACCAACTATTTGATAGTATGGTAGAAACACATTATGATAGAGACACATGTCTGGCGGCGAGTCATTTTTAACTAACAACAACTCATTCCAACACCCATCAAATTTTTTATCATATTTAATTATATTATCAAAACAATATTAAAATTTTAGTGTCATTAAAAACATATTAAAAAAGTTTTATTAAAATACAAAGGTGTCATCCATCTCCCCCTTTTTAATGATCATAAATAATTTAACTATTATAAACCATATATAAGTCAAACATAGATATACAAAAAATGTGTATAAATGATAATAGTATATATAAAATTTCATATAAAAAATTTGAGATATAAAGAAATGTGGTATATAATATTTGAAATAAATGATATGTGATATTAAAGGATAAAATCGATATAAAAATTTGGTATTTAAATTATAAAATCCAAAAAATACAAATATAAAAATTAAAGTATAGTACCAATGATTAATTTAATTAATGTAATTAAATGTAATGTAAATCCTATCCCAATAATAGTATAAAATAATAAATTTGGATGGTCTCAAAGAATTATTCCAAATAAATATGAAATCAAGGAAACAATTATATTAGGTAAATGCAATACAGTATGGTCCTAATGGTAAATTCTGTGTAAAATGTAACATAAAAAAGGATTTATTGAAGAAGTATGAAATATATCTAATTAGGGATAAATAAAAATATAATAAGGAAAATTTCATCGACCAACATTCTCCCCCTTATGATATTAGAAAATAGGTAAAAAAGAGATAAAGATAAGGTATCAATAGATAAATAACAAAAGATAATAAAATTGAACTATCATTAAGAAAAATAATTACAATGTTACAGATGAAAAATAAGATAAATGGAGAATACAATATAAAACACTATTAAAAACAATTGTTATTCAAAGTCCCTACAATATATAGAGACATAATTAGTAGGTACCTTTCCATTATTTTAGGAAGGATAAAAATAAGTTTAGGATAAGAGTACGACAATAATAGGTAGATTTACTGAGGGAACATGAGTAGAAAGAATCTCTCTTATAATGACTAGCCTTAGATACTAGAGAGATTCCTTGAGAGTCTTACGTAAGGGTTGGTTCTATAGAGGTAATGGTTTTGAAGAAAGATATGTGGTGAAGTTTGTCATGGGTATGACCTCTGTAGAAACAAAAATAGTGTTGGATACTTATAGAAACGTCTTCATGATAATAAAAAATACAAGACAATATTTCACCCACTCTTTATAACGTGGAATATTATTTATTTTCTACAATAAAAAGATTAAAAATATTTTACAAAACGATCATCTAGTGAACCTTATCATTCAATTCCCTAGACATAGGTGGAATCCTGAGATTCTCAATCATCAACATGAAATAAAAATTCAGCTAATGTTTTGTATAAACCCTGGAGAGGTAATATTAAATATATTTATTAATGGGTTACCTATCACTTCTAAGCTAATTTATGCATTATCATACTTTTTTTATATATTCTCCACATGCTGATGAATTTATCAAAGATCCTACTAATGATTTAAATGAACATCACTCAATGCATCCTGAAACTAATCTCAAACTATATACAGAAATAACACTGCATTAAAGAAAACTGATGGAGTTGGATAAGAATTTGTCGATTTTATTAAGGGAAATCACTCCATCCTCACCATCACATCATCATTATTGGCAGAAAGTGATGCTATCATTCCCCCCATCACTAATCTCAATGAATATATCTCATATTATTGTTTTGGATTTTAATTTCAACATCATGAATGTGATAATTAACCTATGGATGAATATGACATACCACAATCTCAAATAGGTTTCCCATATTAGCCACACTCAGTGGAGTGATTGGATGTTCCTAGGACCCCAAAATTCAATTAATTTCATAAAAGATTCTATTTCTAATAGACAACAAATCAACCCTAGAAACATAATTAGTAAGAACTGCATCAGCATGCCATTTAGTATTAGGAACAATAGCATATGTAAGCTATGACATACGAGATGGTTCATTTGAACCAAAATATCAATGATTACGGAATGATACCTTGGGGTCTACCCCCCCCCCCACCCATCTAGTATAGAAAACTGGTCCACCATACTATGGTGGACTGCCAACATCATCATCATAGTAAACATATAATAGACCATGAAGCTTGGACCCTGGGTAAGGATCCCCACTAAAGGATTCCTCACACTGTCCTTCAGAATCATCATGTTATTAATTTACATACTCATCAAATTCATCAGTCCTAGAATATTCAAAACTAATATGAATATAAAATTTTAATTTGTCTTATTTTTAATGAGAAACAACCACTCTAACAAAAACAGGGGACTGATCCACCTCAGTAGGTAGTCGAGTCTCTTATCTAGAAGAATCTGCATCTCCAACTTGTTTCACACAAACAAATGTCTCTAAGTCCACTGATCTAGCCATACCATCTCTTTAAACATGCATAAGATTTGTTGATCATGTTACTTACATAAAACTCACTAGTGAAATAAAATAATAATGCAATTGATGAGGTGTCTAAATCCTAATAACATTATAATTATTGTTAGGCCCATCACCATTATGGTCCTATCAATCATCACCATTATCACTATTTCCATCTTACCCAATTCCATTAACATCGTCCTCATTTTCTTCATCAGAAACATCAATAAGCTATTTTTTAGGTTAAGGGCTAGAAAGTATAATATTATCATGACCTAAAACATTTATTTCATCATCTATACAATAAATTTCACTTAACAAAATATTTATGGAAGACAGAGAGGTAGGTTGAATCACATGTACAAAAATCATAGTAGTGATATTTGGAATGATTGGGTCACTGACTTCCCCAAATTATGTAGCTTCCTCATTATAAGAAATAACATCATCTTCTTCATCATGAGAATTTTAAACTATATCATCTGGATCTAATCTACGTTCCATTATATTATGTAGTCTATTTGGATGATCTAGGGGTAAAAATCCTAATATATATTTTTCATTATCTTTAACCCATTTATTTTTCCATGGTTTCTAGCCCACTATGATTATTCTAAAAATTAACTTAAACATGAGGAAACCATCATATTTATCCTCATCTTCTTCCTATTTATTTATCACAATATTGTTTTCCAAAATAGCATAAATTAACATATGAGAAATTAATGAATATAATCTAGAGGTTAATTGATACATTTCAAACTATTTTAATATAATGAACCTATATGGTTGATCTTGTCACCTCATTTCACACTAAATATGATGTACACATCTAGATTTCTCATGGAATTGAATTTTCCTTTCATTGTAAATTACATATACGGAATAAACATAAAAAGTAGTTCCATTACCCATGTAACTCAGTATAATAGGGTCTCCTCAGAGTTCTTTCTCCAGTTGTATCATGAAAATAAACTTCATACTAGAATGATTCAATGACACTGAGTATCATACTTTGATTATCATCAAGACATCCTTGAAGAGTCACATTCAAACCTTGTTCTACTTCCTTTAGAGAAAATTGAGAATTCTAGCATTGATAATACATCAAAGTAGATTTAGATTCATCCCAATGATGAAATCGGCATACTGGTATAAATGATGAAACAAACTATGATATAGGTATGTATTTATAAAACCAAACTTTCCATCCCTGGTCAAATATCATTTATAAGACTAAAAATTTACTAGAAACAATCTACTATACGTACACCTCTTTTTTGGTAACTACAATTCGATTTTCTATTTATGGGTTCCTCAATTGTGCAATAGATCAACACAGTTCCCCTTTTCATCTATTAGTAGGCAGAGATTCTTCATCAGATTAAAATATTGTGTGCTTGACTCTCACCATTTCAGTGGAGAAAAAGAGAGGCAAGGAAATTTGATTGATAATGGTCGTGAGATAAGGAAGGTGAAGAGGCTCAAGAGAAGGCATTATAGAGAGAGTGACTAGGATTCATAATTTAGTTTTCATATATCATTTAGGGATTATAAATAATATAATAAAAATAAATGAATAAAATGAATAATAGTCAATATTGTAAAATATAAATAGCATTGACCCTTGGACATAAAGACAGGTTACTCGTCCTATGGGGACACCCTGATGGTTACTCATCAATGGTGACTCGCTAATAGTGACTCAGCAATGGCGAGTCACCAATAGTGACTCCCTAGTGGGGACTCTCCAATGGTTACTCATTAATGGTGACTCGCCAATGGGGATTCAATATTAGTGACACACTAATGGGGATTCACCATCAGTGACTCACCAATAGTGACTTCCTGATGGTAACAATCCAATGGTGACTCGCTAACTGTGACATGATAATAGTGAATAACCAATATCTTCACCTCAAGTGTGAATCACCAACGGTGACTCACCATTGGGGACACACCAATAGTGAATATCCAATAGTGACTCACCAATGGCGACAAACCAATTGTTACACTACAATGGTGACTCGCCAACAGTGACTCACCATTAGTGACTCTCCATTATGGACATTCCAACATTGATCACACCAACTACTGGTAGCATTGTATTTAGCATCAACTATATAAAATTAAATAGAAAATTTCATCATACTATTCCATAATACTAGTGAATTTCAAAAAAGATGACATGTTACATAGGTTATTTTTTATCTAACTTACAACAACCAGAATCAGTATTCGAATAACTCACTAATTCAAATAATTCTACCATAGGACATAACAGTCCTAAATTGGATTCATATTTAATGGATTTGAAAATACTTTCAACATAAATTAAATCTGACTATTTGGGGAATTAATTAAAATAATCACATTTACACACACTAAATATAATATCAAGGAATATAGCAAATAGGTTGAGAAAACATCCAATCATACATCTGTTACTGGTCTGATCCACTAATATACAAGCTTCATTAAGATCCTACATATATTTTATACTCATGGGAATGTCACTAAATTTATTTTAATCAAATAAAATATATTTTAAAATATATTTAGTGTGTATTACTTGATTTATGATACTTTTTATTTATTTTTAAAATTTAGGAAACATTTAACAAATTTCAGCTCACCCCTTAAACTCATTTCAAATTCATTTTGCATCATTTGGAAAAATATGTACAAATTGATTATTTAGAAGATCCAAAAATAATATCATCAACATATATTAGAAACACTGAATCATATTTTGAAATTATTCTTATAAAAATATTGTGATTATTTATTCAATATGAAAATAATTTAGGAATTATAAAATAGATAATAATATCACAGCAACCTCTAAAATTTTGTTTTAAACCATATAATGATATTTATTTTTTGAAAACATGATTTTGAAAAAGAGGATTCTAAAATCCACAGTGTTGTTCAAAAAAACAACATCAACTACATAAAATTTCTTGGATACACTTTTTAAATCAATTTGATATATTCTAAAATCCAAATGTGCTTCATAGGTAGGGAGTATTCTGATTGCTTCATATCTTACTACTGGTGAAATGGTTTCCTCATTGTCAATAGACTCTTTCTGACTATACCCATGAGTAACCACCATGGGTAATTTATTACAATTGTTCCATATTCATAAATTTTTAGGAAAAAATACATCAACTTAGCTTCTCTTTCTTTTTTGGTTGATTGTATTTTTTGACATATAAGGTTTCCAAGGGTAGTTGTGGAGTCAAAAGAGTTTATTGACTAAGAATGTGGAAAAATATCCAAGAAAAATGAATGGATTCCCTATAAGTGGTCTATAAAATTTTGAACACATGGGGATGCCAATGAAGAAAAACAAAGGCAAGGAGATTCGTGGGTGTTTAATAGTGGTAGATCAAAGAGTTTGATGATAATATTTGTGACAATGATGGGAATCATAAACAAAGAATTTTATTTAATCTTCATAAAAATGGGATAATCATAGTAGAATGGAGGGGCATCGTGAAATGAACATGACATGGCTATATCATTCTAGAATTAGTGAAAATACATTTAAATATACCTCTACCCCCTTTACAAAAGAATAAATACTTAATGAAGATCATAAGGCTCCAAAATAACAAAGTTGGTGCACAAATGCGATTTGAAAATGTGGCTCCTTAAAAGAAGTTAGATAATGTTATATAATCCAACCAAATGTTCTAATAATTTTAAAAGTATTTAAGTTCATGAGAGATATAAAAATACAACCAAAAGTGTAGAGCTTCATGAAGGCTATGTAACCTTCATAAATGGATAGTGATTTACAAAGGTTGGTTGAGATTCTCGAAAGAGGTGTGCTTCGCAATGGATAAATGAGATTCATAAAAGGAAGGAGCTTTGTGAAGGCTATTTGAAAATTGTGAAAGAGGAGCTTCATAAATAAAGTGAGCATCAGGAATGTTGGTTAGAAGAAATTTCCCAGCATATCTGTGGTAAAGTTGAATTATTCATTTGGATGAAAGTGAAACCTCAAAAGGGTATCTATCTAAAATTGAGTATGCATTCGTTAGATATAATGAAGGGACCTACAATACCATAATCTCTGAGTGGATCCCTTGAAATAACAGTGATCAAAATAAGAGTAGAATTTTGATCTATTCCAATGGCATTGATCCAGATATTAAGACATAGGGAGTGACCCTTGGGAAATTAATGAGATGACATTAAATCATTTAAACGTAGTGAGCCTTGGTATAGATTAGATCTTAACTGAATCACTAGTATTGGAAGGGATCCATAGTGAATTTGGTACTATTGGAAAATTGTCATTGTATGCTCCTTGGACATAACCCAGTAAGGGGAAACCATGTTAAATTTTTGTGTTTCATTTATTATTTAAATCTATTCATACTTTTCTACAATAAAGAGAGAGAAGAGTGTTTTGTTTAATGAAAAAACAAGATCTGAAGGGGTGGATGTTTTAATATGTCATTCACAGATTCACACCACCCTTTTAGGGTATTTAAAGTAATTGGACTGAAAATTCATTTCATATTGAGGTTGAAAGATAGTAGTTATATCTTAGTAGAATAAATGGAGGTTATCATTTCCAAAGGCATTCTAATCTTCAATCGAAATTATATTCAATAATGAAATAATCGGATGCAGCACAACTACTACTCATAATGAATGGATGTATTTACACCAACTATAAATGGAATATCATTTGTTATCATCAATGGTGATTAATCAAAATATTATCTAAGGGAATTGGATGATAATTCTAAAGGAATCAATGATTTAAGGGGAGTGATAACATTTTTGATATATGTGAAGGTAATTTCATGTAATTCATCACATCATATGCAGGAAAATATAATTAATACATATGAGGGAGACCCAAATGCCAGAAAAGTAAGGCTCCATGATCTATGGAATAAGTATGAGGATCTCAGACCCCCCCCCCAAAGATACTGTTGATAAATTATTTGATCAAGTGAATGTTGTTATGGAATGAATTTGTGGACTCGGTGAAATTATTGATGATATAAATATTGTTAAGAACATATTGATAAAACATTCCCCTTCAATTAATCATAATGGATCGATATTGGAAGATAAATATCCAAATGAGTTGACAATGGATAACCTATACAATACTCATAAACCATATGAAATGAGAAATGGTGATAACGATTTTGTGTACAAGGGTAATTCCAATGAAGTGTCATTAATGGCAATAAAGAATCTCACCATTGTTGATGTACATGAATATGAAGTGACAAATGATGTGATGTCATTCCTTTCGTCAAATATTAATGAGGAAAATGATGGTTCAAAAGGAAAATACCTCTTGAATGCTTTCTATGTGGAAAGCTTGGAAATTCGACAACAAGGATCCCTATGAAGTTCTAGGAATATTAAATGGATTATGTAAAAATTACCATGAAGAATTATTCAGCCTATGTGAAAATAAAGAAATGTTTAAGATAAATGTCATCAAAATTAATAATCGTCCTTCAAGTGAAGATGACCATTATGAAGAATATATTGAAAAAGAACTAGGGGACTTCAATAATCATAATACAGATGTTATGGTGGAATTTTTAAAAAATTACAAAACATTGGAAAATTGAAATAATGAAGAAGAATAATTCAAAAGAGGAGTTGGCCTTTATATTTAATTAAGATTTTCTTATTAAGAGACAAATGTTTTGAAACAGTAAAATAATAATTCCGACCAAGTGGTTCATTATTTCAATATTTATATATAATATCAAGAAGAAAGGGTATATGAGTTAAATTAATCAATTAAAAAAACTAAAGTCATCAATGTCAGAGAGCTCCAAAAAGGTTGTATAGTACAAGCTCATGATTGAAGAAAAAAAAGGGAAATCAGTTGTTCGATTAACACTGTAAATAATCAAATCAAGAATATAAAAGATCATGAAGAGGAATTTGTCATTCTATGTTGAATTGTTAATGATCTATAAAATCTCTTAACTCTTGGAAAAAAATCAGGTAATACGGTCAATCTGCTAACAAAGAAGATGTAGGTGGAGTATAGTGGTATAGCATAATCAAAACAACTGTTAGATCCAAATATTATGACTAGTAAGAGGGTTTATCAAAAAATACATGTGATTACTAGTGTTATACCACAAGAACCCACTCTAAAACTGGATATTTATTTGGGTATGAAAAATAGTCAGAATTTTTAGAGAAACCAAGTGAAAAGCAGTGGCATAAAAGTGATACATTGGAATGCAACTAACAGCATGTGTTATTATGGTGGAACGACAGTACAATAAAAAAATGCTTGCTACATATCCAAAATACTGATGTTCACAAGAACAAAAATGGAATCATAAAATAATGTAATACTCCAGAACATATTTCAAGGGTTATTATTTTTGGTGTGGAGGATTTGGAAACATTGAAAAATACTATAAATCAATCATGCATGAGAATATTCCTAAGTAGAATCAAACTGGTCGTAAGTATCAATTCAATGAACCATCAAGTGGGTAGAAAATGGAAAATATTTTTGTAATATTTCCAGATAAAGATAATTCTTCTTACACTAAGAAGATAAGGATTTTCAATCCAGACTAGGTATGAAGTAAAAAACAAAGGTCAATAAGGAAATAGTTGGGCAAGAAGTTGTTGCAGATATTGCTTTTAAAGAATCAAATCACACTAGTGACTGGATCATTGAGAGTAGTGGATGAACCTTCCATTTGATGGGAAATAAGGATCTAATGGATGGATTTAGATACAAAAAATAATGGTATTTTGATATTTTTTAATATTAAAAGCCTGAAAACTATTGGATCTAGAAAAGTAATGTTTTGGGGAAAAGACAAAAGACATGAAAATCTCTTGGTTGTTGAAGTGGCTGTAAAAAATTACTATGTGTTAGTCAATTATGTGATTCAGGACATTCCATAAGATTATCGAAGACATTATGTATCATCAAAGAAAATGTTGGTGTGTTTATTTTGTATGGAGGGTTTAAAAAAGATAAGGTCTACATAATTAGTATCGAACAAGATAAATGATTTATGTCCATGGAAGAGTAAAATAACTTATTGCATAAACACCTTGCTAACATGACAAAAAAGCCTTCTATAATCTGGTAAAATATGACGTTTATTGAGACCTTCCTACATTATTACATGATCATACCCATACACATGATACATTTCAACAAATGAAGATCATTCTAATGAAACAAAAATCAATATAATTTTTTGAGTTGGTGCATATTGATGTGTTTGGACCATTTTCACGAAGTGATATTTATAGGAGGATATATTTTGTTCTCCTTATTATTGATTTTAGCAGAATGGAAGGGGTTTCAATCATCAACCAAAAATCTGAGATATTTAGTTTCATGAAAACTTTTAGAACGGAATTTGATAATATGATGGGAAAAAATAGAATATATGAACAAATAATGAAACAGAGGTCAAAAATATCCTAGTGGAGAATTATATTGAGAAAAATGGTATAATTCATGATGTTATGCTAGTAATAACTACACAGAGAAATGGTTTAGTTAATATAAGAAATAAAATTATCCACAACATGGCTAGATCCATTCTCATTGATAAAGACATTCAATAAAGTTTTGGGAATGAATAAGTAATGCCATCAGTCGATACATCAAATATAACATTTATATGTCTAAAAAAAGTGAAGAATTCATATGACCTAGGGTATGAAAATAAGACCCCATTGAAATATGTTAGAGTCTTCTGAGGTAAGATTTTAATTCTAAATAAGGAGAAACATAGGAAGTTCAAATATCGTTGAGATGAAGGGATATTTCATGGGTAGTCAAAGAAAATATTCATATAAATTCTTCCATAAGTGACTGGTAATGCTAGTTTAAATAAATTATGTAACTATAGTAGCGAATAAGAAGAATATTTAGAAAATAGATGATCAGTATTGGTGTAGTATTGATGAAGAGGTAAGAAGATCAGGGGATTTTACAGTTCCAAAGGCTATTTGAAAAGAAGATTTAGATAATGAAAAGGCTGATAAGAAATCACTATCTTCACAAAAAACAAACGAATAGAGGACAATTTGATATATAGATATATAATTGGTGATCAGACAGATCCCAATTACACAAGTAGGATGAATACTCTATAGAAATCATCATACTTATTAATGGTAGAGCTAAAATGTTTTAAGGAAGTAGGTATAGATGAGAATTGGTTTCATGATATGAATATATATCACTAGCATATTAAGAAAAAAGAGACACAAGATTTTTTCTGAAGACCTGTAGATAAGAATGCCATTGGGAATAAATGGTACTCTAATAATAAGATTAATGTATATGGTGCATTGATTCATACCAATTCAAAACTACTGTGAAAAGGGTATTACCAGAGAGAGGGTATTACTATTCGTGGGACATTTTTATATGTTGCGAGGATAGAGACAATCATATTATTCATATCTGTAGTATTGTAAAAAAGGGTCTATGTTTTCTATATGGATTAGAAGTCATTATTTTTTAATGGGGTTTTGGAAGAAGAAATGCTTATTGAGTAGCCAAATGGTTTTATCATTCATGAAGATTTGAACAGAGTGTGCTGGAAAAAGAAAGTATTGTCTGTCTGGAAGCAAAAACATAGAGCATGGTATTAAAGGTTTGATCAGTTTTGGAAGAATCACAGTTTTCATTGTGGTGTATTTTATTATAATATCTATGTAGACAATGATAGTAATACATAGAAGATGGTATTTGTGTATGTTGATGACATAATCATTGGTGTAACAGATAAAGCACAATGCCAACTGTTTTCCAAAATCATAAAATATGACTTGAAAGGGAAATGACTGTTGAACTGATGTTTTTACTTGGATTATTGGTAACACAAGGAAATAAGGGAAGATTGATTTCTTAATCAAAATATTCCAAGGAATTTTTTATATGATTCAGAATGGATAATTCCAATGATATTATGACTTTAGTGGCTACCCATATGAAACTATCACAAGATGGCGAAGGAAAAGCGGCTAATGACAATGAATATAGGAAAATCATTATAAACCTATTTTACCTAATAACCACATGATAGGATATTTTTTCCACATTCCATGTAGTGAAACATCAAAAAAATATGAAGGAAATCCTATTTCTTATAGTGAAAGTAATAATTCATTATATCAAGGGAAAATTGGAGATTTTTTCGATGTACAATGGAAAATCTCAGCAAACGTTATTGGGATATGTAGATGTAGATTGTTCTGGCTAAGTAGATGAAAGGAAATCAACATTGGGAGGTTCTTTCTGTCTTAATGGATTGTGTATTTCTTAGTTAAAAAATAAATAGGATTGTATTTCCCTGAGCACAATAGAAGATGAATATATTGCAGCTACAAAATCATGCACACATTTAATGTGGACAAACCAATAGCTTGATGATATATTAGTTGAAGCGAAGTCTCTGATCGAAATCCATTTTGATAATTCATGTGGTATAAATGTTAAAATAATTAATTACATCACTTAAGGTCAAATAACATTAAAATAACTTATCATTTATCAAGGAGAAAGTATAGAAAGGGCTTTTGATGTTTGAGAATGTGTCTACAGAACATAAGGTTTCATACATTCTGATAAAGGCCTTACCCAAAGAAGTGTTTGACTGACATCAACATTCTCTTCGAGTTCAATGGAATACTAAAACATGAAAATATTTGATGTCGATCCTCCACTCCCATATGTATAGGTTTTTTTCCGAATATGCAGATCAATGTTCAATTCCATATTATGGACCAAAATGAAGTAACCTTTAGGCTCGTTAACACATAGGTTGAAATTATGGATATCAAAGTGGATAACATGTATTTATCAAGATAGGGGGAGAATCTATTTGGATGTGCAGTGAGATAGGGGGAGTTAGAGATAACATGTGGGGCTGTGAGATAGGGGTGTATTAAATCTAACGATGCCAATAGTTATCAATAAAATTATATATGACACAAAAGATATAGTTTGTGATGAAAGTAATTTAGAGTTTTTGGAATGATGTGATTCATTGATGAACAATTCATGATACTATTGATTTACAAGATGATCATGGCACATGTGGTACTGGAGATTATGATAAGAAAATATTTGAACTCTATATGAATCCCATGAAGTGAAAATAGGTATAATATGGAAGAAACTTCAATAAAGCATCAAAAAGTGAATAGTTTACACCAAACCAAAAATGAGCTGATTGTTGTTGAAAAATCCCTCAAGGTAACATTGCATTATTTTCGGGATGATTGTGTTTGTGGAAATATAGTGTTTCCATGGAATGTTGTTGATTCAATAGAGATTTTAGAATAGGAATGTTGACGGTGATCTACATGACAAAAATGAGCATCTTGAGTGATGAAAGTGAGAATCATTGTGAGTGGTGAATCACGGAGGTTTGAAGAATTTGAAGGAGATCTCCTCAACAATGACAGGAATCACAAATAGAGAATACTATTGGAGCTTCACAAAAAAATAGTGCATTTCCATTGAAATAAGGGAGCATAAAAAATTGGATATGTTGTGGAAATATAGTTTTGAAATTGATGGAAACTACTATAAACAGGTCTCCACACCTTCAGAAAAGTATCAAAACATAATGGTGATCTCAAGGCTCTAGAATTTAGAACATGGTTAATGAAGATAGTTCATGTGAAGATTTTTGAGAAGGAAATAAAAGACATCCAAATTTTTTAAGAATCATAGAAGTAGTGATGTTCACAAATGATAAAAAAAGTTGACCAAATGTGTGGAACTTCACAAAGGCTAAGTAAGATGTACAGAAGGAAGGGTCTTTATGAAGTCTAGGTGAGCATCATAAAAAAAGTGTTCTTCACGAAGGATATGAGCACATCATGAAAGGAATGAGATTCAAAAAGACAATTTTAGATTTTCGAAAGAGGAGCTTCGTGAAGGCAGCGAGCATCAGGAAATTTTTTCAGAAGGAATTTCAGAGTAAATCAATGGTAATGTTGTATTCATGAGTTGGAAAAATGTGGGATGTCAATAGAGAATATATCTATAACTGCATATAAATTCATTAGATATAATGAATGTACCTACAAGTACATAAACTATGAGTACATCCCTTCTAATATAAGTGAGTTATGAAAGAGAATAATGGTGACCCTTTCCACCGATAGTGATATAGAAAATTAGACATTGGGTGTGAAAATTAGGAATGTATGGAGCTAAACCAACCCCTTGTAAAGGAATTGAGAATGAGAATAGATGATATTTATCCCATGCCACCATTTTTTTTTGCAGTGATCCTTAGTGTATTTGGTACGATCGACACATTGTCCATGTATTATCCTCGGACACAGCCCAATGTGGGTGAATAATGTAAAATTTTCATGTCTAGTGAATAATTTCAATTCTATTCATACATTTCTTCAATAAATAGTGACCATAAATTTTTTTAAAGGATGAAATAATACTGAAATGGGAATATGTTTTAATCTATTATACATTGATTCACCCTCTCCCCCCTCATGGTATTTAACCTAGTTGGGATAACATCATTCTTATTTATATGCACCCATTTAGTTATAACGGTTAGAGTTTCTTTAGGTTTAACTACAAGTTCTAAAAAAAATTCATTTAAACTGGTTATATTCTTCTTGATTTTCCATAACAAAAAATTCATCATTGATTTCATCATTGATGTTATTAGGTTCTATTTGTGACAAGAATACTTAATGGTAGACTATATTCCTAAGAGAAGCTACAATATTTGTTCCTATATCTAGTTCTCCTAGTAATGAATCTAGAGGTTGGTATTTAAGAGTCCAAATAACACTTTTAAAAATAAGGGGTGATCATATCATTGTCATCTAGTTATTAATTTTGATTTTTTCAATGTTCCTCATAACTAGATTGTTTTTCATCTTATTTAAAAGAAGAATTATTTGATTTGGAATGAATGTTCATATTTGAAAAATCATCATAATGGTTTTCTATATAACCAGAAATATTATCATTTGTAATTTCCTTTCTATAATTTTTTCATAAGACACATGCATCACATAGATATCCGAATAAAATCATTAAACTGAATAATAATATAAGTGGTATTTATAAAAATTAAAGAACCTCTTGAAACTAAATAGCAACCAAACCATTTAAATAATAATATAACTATTATGAATATTAATATGGTCTCTAGTATAATAATCACGCCTATAAAAGTGATAATAATTTTAATTTTATTTTATTAATTAAAATGTGATATAATTATATCATGGTATATGTAAATAAATGTGATAAATTAAGTGTTTTATTTTGCAAACCATAAATGTTTACTATAAATTAAATATTTCCTATAATTGTTTAAAAGAAAATCAGTTTTAACAAAATATATTCATAAATTAATATTATCTTGTACCATAATTATAATAAAATTTTATGACACTTTAATTAATTTTCTAAAGGGTAATAAAATTGTATAAATTATTAAAATCAGTATTTTTTGAAAATAATAATGTTTTTATTTAGAAATTAAATTTATAATCATTAGAAACACATTTAATAAAATGGAGTCAGTTTATAAAATCTACATGTCTAAAAATTATTAGGATGAATGTTTTGGAGTTTTTAAAAATAGTTGAATATTTTTTCAATAGTGAAATACGATAATATATTATATTTAACATATACTTGAATTATTTAGTCATGGTTGATGTATTCCGGATGTTAGAACCCATTTGATCAAACTACCCTAAATATTTCACAATATTTATTCATAGGAATCAATAGAATTTATGGTTATGTGCCAAAATAATAATCTATTGAATAGAAAAATAAAAAACACCCCTCTCCACCCCTATAAAAACCAACCCTCACCAGACCTTCTGATCACACCTTCTAATACATTTAGTTTTTCTAAATTCTACCAAATTCCATAAAAATTATAATCCTCATACCCATAAATTATTGGTCTAAAAAATACCAATTAGAATTTCCCGAAGGATGTTTTCAAGGTGATGATATTCAAAAGGTAAAATAATCCTTCCTATTTCAATTTCTATTCTTTTATTATCCACTCCTCACCTACCATATCCAATGAGAAATGATAATTCCAGAATCATATATACACTATAGTATTTTTATGTTAATAGAAAAAAAATCCTCAATTCACTAATCATCCCCTTTAATTCTATACATGTAAATATCATTCGTCATAAGTCAGTTAATAGCCTTCATGGATGATGAGTTTTAGTTTTATATTACCTCATTAAAGAATTTACACAAATCCATTAATATGGGTTAATCAAATCTTAAAATACCTATAATAAAAATTTTAATATTCTAAAACTAATATATAAACATAAAATAATATAAAATTATACTAGTTAATTATGGTTGTAAAAAATGCCAAAAATATTTGTCATTTTCCATAAAATTTTATGTTATGAATCATCCTCATATTAGAAAGAGAAATATTATATGGTATTAATTAAAACTATGGATTTATATTAATATAATTTAATTTCACTTATGCTGTTTTTTTTCATTTGGTAAGAAATATGAAAATTATATTCAAAGGGAAAAATGATAAACTATGGGATGAACACTCCCAAAATGAAGAAATTAGACTCTCTAACTCATAAAAATGACCATAAATGAACATAATAAAATTATAATTATTAAAATTGAGGTCTAAGAGGTTCTTCATTTAGTAATTATTGAATATTATTTTAATATGCATGAAATTAAGTGCAACTGCCGAACCCATTCGAACATAAGGTAAGGAAATTGATGAATAAAATTCTATATCATTGGGGTTTCCTTATGGCCAATAGTCTGCCTCCCTAATGGGGATCCCCTACCTGCATTATGCCTCACGGACTGACATTATCTTTCAAAGAGGCTCTCTATGGACCTTATGGAGACACTTGTTAGACTTGCTTCCCAGAGATCTGACTGGTCTTCCATTCATTGTCATGGGATGGCTCAAGGTTTTCACTATATGTTTGTGATTAGGACTTCGTGGAGTCTAAGGTGGAACTCAGGTATATGCTGGTAGCTTGGTTTGGCTCTATACCCCCACCCCTACCATCCTTTAAGTGGTTTGTTAATACATGGTGTCTCCAAGCTCTGGCCCGCATATCAACCATCAACAGAAACTTGTTTTTCTAGGTCCTCACATAAGAAGAAGACCTCATCTAGGCATGGTGAAAAGTCACCCATAGTTGGTGTCACTGGCCCTTCATCTTGAACTGATGGTCAATGTAGGTGGACTATGGAAATGAGAGCTCACATGATTCGGTCTGGATTTTTCTACCGATTCTACCACTACCATTCCAGAACGGTGCCTTCCTCAGGGCAATCGGTGACTCACCTTTTGGATTTCTCTATATGAATGTCTACAAAACCCAAGGAGAGGAAACCATAGTGGCCATGATATCCATAAATTTGGAACTACCGCTTCCTACACTAGAGAAATTGACCTCGAACGTACAAGATTCATTCATCTGGAACCCGAATGTCATCTACCTAGTGTGTCTCGGGTATTGTTCTACCTGTCAACTCCGGAGTCACACATTAAAAATCTACAGGAAGAGTCGCAATGCAACCCAGATACCCATTTCTAGAGATCCTATGAGATGTGACCATCCCCCAACTATAGGTCTTATCCCTAGATCTCCCCATGTGGTTCTAGGGACGAATCCATCCACTTCTATGGGTAGTAGTCTAGACCCACTGGTCCTAGATGGGTCCCCTTCTCCCTCCAATACCCGATAACAACTCCCCATCTAGGCACACGTCCCTTTCGACAAGGATGTTTGAAACCCTGTGGTTCCTCAATTCATACCTCGTCTATGAAAACCCTTAGAGTGGATTTTGAATGGTTCCATCCTAGATCGATTTATAAGTTCCTCAGTTGGATTCCTAATTATTTCCACCTTCATGTCTTCTGTTCCTTCACCGAACCCTAGACCTCTTGATGGACTACTAACCCTGGCCGGACCAGCCCAAGATCATTTTTTTCCACAGTTTAGACATGGGCTCAGGACATTGAGCAAGACAACATATATCAAGATATAACACTGTATCCCCCAGAAAATAGGTTGGCCGGAAAATATGGGCCCTTGGCTCAATCACCATCGAGTGGTGTGAGGGGGAAAATCCTTCAAACCATCACCAGGCCTTCAATAGACGACACCCCGATCTGGCTGCTCAGAGCCTAGGGATGTGTACAAGGCTCTGATTTAAGAAAAAATAGACATGTGAGTGATCCTCCTCCAATTGAAATGAGTTGAAGTCCCCTAGGGCCAAATCTAGGAATTACTATTCCAAATGATACACATTATCATATGGGACTCCTCTGGAATCGATGCACAGATAAAAACTAATTGTATCGCCTAAAAATCTAGGAAGAAAAAAGCCTATGTTGTCTCCATTCTAGAAGACAACATAAAGCCTAAAAGATTAATAATTTCCCCTTTAGAACAAGTATTCATGCATCCATTCATGCAGACCCTGTCAAAAAACACGTATGGGTTTTTTTGGAATAGCGCTATATTAGACAAACTAATCTAGGCAATTGAGAAACCCGTTACGATGAGAATCACCTATGAAACGAGGACTATCATGGTGACCTTAATCTATGGAAACTATTATGCACATAAGAGGGAGGGCCTCTAGTAGGAACTCAGTGTGTTTGATCTAGGGGAACCGGCCTTGGATCATTGAGGTTGGATTCAACGGGGTAAAAGAATCATAGGATACTAAATGGATTGGGGGCTTTCCAAGGAAGGTGAGTATGTACTTAATCTAGTTCATGGCTGGGAAATCTTTACTGGACACGGGTTATGTGGGTGACCATTTCACATGGTTCCACAATCAATGTAGGATCAACCACAGTTGTATATGGCTGTACCGATACCTTGAAAAAAATCCATTCTTATTCCATGATTCCAAATTAAAGGGTTAGACACCTTGTTTGTGGGATCTATGATCACTCGATGGTTGTTCTATCCCTCTCTCCAACACGTATGGGTTTTTTTAGTCATTTTATTTATTTTATTTCACTTGGCGTCGGGTGTTTTAGCATAAGTGCGGGTGAGTCCCATATTAAATTTTTAATGTTGGGATGAGTTTATGGTTTGGGATGGTGCGCGAACACCGTACGCTTAAGACGCGCAGTTCGCTTGGGCACGTGCTTTCCGGTTGGGTACGTGCAGCCCACATGCAGTCCGATTGGATACAGCACAGTGTGCGAACACCGCACGATCATCCAATTTTAACATTATGTATGTTTATGTATGTTTGTATGTTTATATATGTACATATGTATGTGTATCTGCCTTTGTATACGTTTATGTTTTAATATTGTGTGTATATATATAAGGTATGTGTATATATGTTTATAGTTTTATATATATACACATATGATTATAAATAACTGTGTTTTAAAGTTATATGTTTATGTGTATATATGTTGATATATATATTTTTATATGTCTGCATATGTTATATATAGGTTTATATATGTTTATATTGTTTATATATGTTATGTATATGTTTATAAATATATATGTATAGATGTATTTAGGTTTATATTAGTAGGATTATATATATGTTTTTATATATATATTTATGTGTATATGTTTATTATTATTATTATTATTATTATTGTTATAATTATTAAGAAAAAACAGAACCCTAATCTACCCGAGCCCGCCCCCTCTCTCCCCCATCTTCCCCTCCCCCTTCCTGGTTCGACCGACCGCGCTGCCACCCCACCCCCCACCCCCCTCCGCGCGACCCCGCCTCCGGCCGCCTGCCGTACACCGTCGTCCGCCGCTGCCTGCGCCGGCCACCCCGACTGCACCGGTGCCGCCGCCTCCCCTTTTCCTCCGGCTAGCCGCCGTGTGCAGCCCTCTGCCGACCTCCTCTTCTCTAACCCACAACCCCCCTTACGGCCGAACCCACCTGCTCCGGCCGACCCCTCCTCTCCCTCTCCGGCCGTCTCTGGCCTATCCCCCTCCTTCCGGAAGCATCTCTCTCGTCCGGTAATCCCCCCCCCCCCACCCTTTTCGGTTTCCCCTTCGTTTATGTTTGGGGTTTTAGAACCCGCGTGACGAGTTTTCAGTGGTTCGTGGACGCTGCACAATAGTTTTGACATATAATTCATTTGCATTGCCCATTTAAATTTTGAAATTCATTGATTGATTACATTTTGCACACCCCTTGAATATTAATTAGTTAGGTATGATTTTTTTAGAATAATTGTTTTGGGAGAAATGATGTGGTTTTATGGAGAATTATTGTTTTGTGAAATTATTTTGCTTTCATGGCTACATTAGTATATTCTATGTTTTGTGAGTGTGATGCGAATGATACTTTGGTAACGTTTCGATGTGCGCTTGGTTTTACTTTTGGTTTATGTGAGTCCCGGATACATTTTTGGTCGTGCTTTGGTCCTTCTGCATTAATTGTTCTTGGGTGTTGTTTAATTGTTTTAGGGTGTTTCTCCAACGTGACCATAAATCCCCTTGCTGGGTTCACAAAGGGTGTCTCGGGTCAGGCCGGACCACGCTCCGTCCACCGCCGCCAAAGGCGAAGCAATTGAAATTGCTTCGGATCAACCGCTGTTGTTCGCGGTGCATGTTTGGTCTTGCCGCACAATTTGGTTCGCCACCACCATCCAAGGTAAGAGTTTTTTTATTGCACGCGTGTTTATTTTATTATCAGTATTGTGTTTTGAATTTCCTTCCATTTTTATTAGCAGTGCGGGTGATGTTTTTTGGATGCAATCTCGGCTTGTCGTGTGTTTTCAGAGTTGCCACCACCGTTCGAGGTGATGTTCTTCGTCCATCTTCTTGTTACATATCTTATCTAATTAATTAATTAATTTTTTTGGGTCATGTTTATGTCCCTGAGTCCCTGGTGTTTTATTTTGTGTGCGAGGGTCTTCGCTGCACTCATTCTAGGTGTTGGAAGTTTTCGCGGGGAGTCGAGATCGTTTCCAAGTGTGTGCGCTTTTGTCTAAGTGTGTGCACATGAGCAGGGTGTGGTTAGAGTTAAAAATCATGGTGTGGACTTTTTTTGAGGTAGGTGTTTCCAACATTTTCCCTTTTATATTCAAACCTCGAGTACTTGAATATTTTCAACTAATCCTTTTATATCGTTTTCATATCTATCGTATTTATGAAAAACATCTGGCTTAGTTATGTTGCTGTTTTAAATTTATGAAAGTGGCTTTTGATGTTGTTTAAATGAAATGCATAGGTTCTTGGTAAAGTTTAAAAAAATTCATTGGTGTGTTTTTTTAACAAAAAGATGAACCATTAGTTGTTTTAGAAAAGATTGGGAAATGGTGGTTGGTTTGAAATATGCATTTGTTTTTATAAAGTGTTGTGAAAGAATTTGAGTTTGGTTTAAATGCTAAAGTGTTTTATGAAAGATGGGTTTTAAGGAAATTCTTCTAAAAACTAAATAAGCCATTGGATGTTGGCACATCCATGGGAGCACTAGGTTCTCACATGGATGTGCCTCCAAATGAAAATGACACATTCAAATTATATTTTATGAAAACTAGATTTTTGATGAATGGTTGGAAGCATGGTTGGCACGGTTGGCTTTTTGTGTGAGTTGAATGGTTGTTTGGTGTAAAAGTTCATTTGAAATTATAAAATGTAAAGGGATGATTGTGTTGGATTTTGAGAAAGACGGAATGCGCCCGATTGGCAACCCAACCTTTTTGTAAAATGTTTAAAGGTTCTAATGTTGTGAAGGCCCGGTTGGCACCTTACTAAATGTGAAAGAACTTTTGATGTGTGCATGCTTGCGGGGCACCTCTACAGGGGGACTTCCCTTGAGGGTTGTCGTGTAGCGGTGTCTGTGTAAGGGGTCAGCAAGTGCGGTGAGATGAGTCACGCGTGCGAGGGCCTCCCACTTACACAGTATTATCGAAATCACCATGGGTTTCTCGGAATCTTATAGATTATCGAGTGACGGTAACTTGCTAGCCCTGATTAGATGGGTTAGTACCCCACTGGAGTCGTGGACAGGCCAGGGGGGATGTGCCACTGGTTGGCTATTAGGGCGGCCAGTTGGTTATTGACTATGGAGTACCACGCCGGCAGGTAGTCTGAACCCGAGTACGTCCAGGGGTTTTCTAGGGATGTTTAGGATCACCCATGGTTATTGTTTATGTCTTTTTGTTTACTTTTTCTTGCACTTGGTTTCCAGCATTTATTTATTACCTGTTCTTCTTTTGCACAAATGTGATAAACATGAATTTGAAATTTCAGTTTTCAAGAAATGCATTATTTTGGGGAAAATGGGTTGTGGAATGTGTTGGTTTTTGAGATGGTAAAACGGGATCCTTTTTCCTTTAAAATATGAAAAAACCTATTTTCTATCTTTGTATGTTCAAACTAGTGTTTTGGGATTGTTTCTAGAAAGTGGTGTTGGTTGGATCATGTAGTTTACTTTGGCATCCCTACTGAGCATTTTTAATGCTCGCGCCTATATTATAATTTCAGTTGCAGGTTTAGCTTCTCGTACTAGTTTCTGGTTCAGCTGCTCAATGTTGGAGCAGCGTGGTTTTGAGTTGGGTGCTGACCAAAGGGTCACATGGAGGTACGTCGGCTGTTCGGTTTCATTTCTTTCCGCTGCTAGAGTTTAGTGCTTTTGTTCTGTTTATTCTTATTTACTTATTTATCTTTTTGGGCCAAATCATTCCCAATGATTAAAGTTTTGATGCCCAGCACTTGTTTTCATCCCGGGGGGATCGGGAACGCCCCTTGGGACTTGTCGCGGACCGTCCCGGGTGACCGGCTCAGGGTCGACCTGGGCTGGTTCGTGACATTTTTCCCACAGTTTAGACATGGGCTCAGGACATTGATCAAGACAACATATATCAAGATCTAACACTGTATCCCCCAGACAATAGGTTGTCCAGAAAATATGGGCCCTTGGCTCAGTCACCATCGAGTGGTGCGAGGGGGAAAATCCTTCAAACCATCACCAGGCCTTCAATAGATGACACCCCGATCTGGCTTCTCAGAGCCTAGGGATGTGTACAAGGCTCTGATTTAAGCAAAAATAGACATGTGAGTGATCCTCCTCCAATTGAAATGAGTTGAAGTCCCCTAGGGACAAATCTAGGAATTACTATTCTAAATGATACACATTATCATATGGGACTCCTCTAGAATCGATGCACAGGTCAAAACTAATTTTATCGCCTAAATCTAGGAAGAAAAAAGCCTATGTTGTCTCCATTCTAGAATACAACATAAAGCCTAAAAGATTAATAATTTTACCTTTAGAAAAATTATTCATGCATCCATTCATGCAGACCCTATCAAAAAACGCGTATCGGTTTTCTTGGAATAGCGCTATATTAGACAAACTAATCCAGGCATTTGAGAAAGTCGTTACGATGAGAATCACCTATGAAATGAGGACTATCATGGTGACCTTAATCTATGTAAACTATGATGCACATAAGAGGGAGGGCCTCTAGTAGGAACTCATTGTGTTTGACCTAGGGGAACCGGCCTTGGATCATTGAGGTTGGCTTCAATGGGGTAACAGAATCATAGGATACTAAATGGATTGGGGGCTTTCCAAGGAAGGCGAGTATGTACTTAATCTATTTCATGACTGGGAAAGCTTTACTGGACACGGGTTATGTGGCTGACCATTTCACATGGTTACACAATCACTTTAGGATCAACCACAGTTGTATATGGTTGTACCGATACCTTGAAAAAAAATCCATGCTTATTCCATGCTTCCAAATTGAAGGGTTAGACACCTTGTTTGTGGTATCTATGATCACTCGATGGTTGTTCTATCCATCTCTCCAACACATGCCATGTCTGAAATATTTTGGTTCAGTAGTTGTTGGATTGATGACCTGGGTTACCAGCAAGTGGTCAGGGAAGTAGTGGGACAACTAACCCAAGGACACACATGGATGATCAACCATAACAAGTTTAGGCGTCTAAAACAGAGGCTGCAGTTGTGGGAAATGGATGTTACTCTATTCAATCAGAACATGGAGGGGATATGAAGGGGTGTAGAGTACCTAAAAACCATCCAATAGGAGGAATCAGATAGTGTGGTCTTTGTAGGATTATTCAATAAAAATTACTATCTGTCTGATCTTTTTCTATCCCAGGAATGTCGGGGAAGAGAGGACTCGAAGATTAAATGGCCTCGTGAGGGTGAGAAAAACACGAATTTCTTCAATTCCTGCATATATGAGATGAAAAGGACAATACACCCCAAAATAGCATTGGATGATGGTATGTGCCCTAATTATGGTAATGTGGTAGGGGGTATGGCTTATAGTTTCTTCAGAAACCTCCAGACAAGCCCTAGTATGACAATGCCAAATGGATATCCGGAAGGGGGTGAAGAGTTTTTGTGGAGATGTTCTTAGCCTCGTCTCTATCAATGAGAGAGAATCAATTGAATGGCTACCTAGGAAGGAATAGATCTATAATTCCGTGAAGAGGATCAACCCTGAGAGAACACATGGTCCAGATAACTTCCCAGGATTGTTCTATAGGGGATCTTTAGAAGTTGTTAAAGGGGACATTTCTGCTGCAACACAAGACTTCTTCTAAGGCGGTGGCCTTCCATGCATGGATTGTGCAATGTACCTACTACTCATCCAAAATATCAAGTTTCCCTCCTCTCTTATCCACTATAGACTATTGAGTTTGTGTAACATTCTATAAAATAGTCTAGATAGCATCCTCAACACATGACTGTCCTCTCTTCTCCTGTAGTGCATCTCACATGGGCAACACATATTCATCAAGGGATGCTCGATCCAAGTGGCTATATCCTTGTCACAAGAGATATTGTGGGATCTGAATATCAAAACTCATGGTTCCAAAATAGCTATCAAAATGGATATCAATGAAAAATATGACCATATAGAATGGGGGTATATTAACAGGGTGTTAGAAAGATTGGGCTTCTCACCTTGGGCATGTGACATACTTTTTAGGTGTCAAAACTCTTCTTGGATGGTTGTCACATTCATGGGAAAAAACCAAGGCTTTATCAAGGAGACTCGTCACCTACATCTAGGTGACTGCATCTCACCTAGTATCTTTATCATGGTTCTGGACACTCTCATCCATATAATCAACAAAGATATATCCAGCTGACTCAACTGGCCTTATCAAAGGTAATTGAACCTTCACTCGTTCTCTTATCTAATGTTTTTCAATGACACAATCATCCTCTTGAATGATGGAAGTGATTCAGTGTAGGTTTTTATCTAGATCCACAAGGCTTACTACCCCTAGATTGGACATACTATTAACAAGGAAAAAAGTCACTTCTATATCTCAAATAGTTGCAACAACATGAGGGACACTCATTTGAGTAGCAGGATAGGCATGAAGTGTGTCTCATGTCCCATGGATTATCTAGGAACCCCAGTATCCTCATATAGGGCACAGATTTGGGACTTCGACCATGTGGTAAGTAAGATCGTGGGATGAGTGCTCAACTAAAAAAACCACTTTCTCTTCTTCGGATGGCTTATTGTGTTGGCTAACATCATCTTATCGGTGATCCATGTCCATCCACTGGAGGCCTCAAATGTACATAAAGGTGTCATAATGTCCATTGATAATATGATATCTAGAGTTATCTATGATGTTGATTCAGATAGGAAAAGACAATGGGTCTCTTGGAAGTGGATGGAAAGACCTTTTGAGGATGATGGAATCAGTGGGAAGAGCTTATCAAACACCATCCAAATCATGAACCTGAAACTATAATGGGACATGATCGAGGAGTGCAAATTGTGGGGAAAGACAATGTCCCATGGCCTTGGTGGGGATATGGGCAGTTCACACATGCATGGATCCCCCCACTTGTACACAATCAGTATCCTCATATTGGCACTCCTCCTGAACACGTAGTGGGTCGTCGGAGACGGGAACATCTTATTCTTGCACGAAAACTGGGCCGATGTCATGATCAGCTACCTAGGTAGCCCCATTTCCAAAATCATTTTCAAATAAGCAATCCCCCACCCTTAGTTAATCCAGCTGGTTCTGGTTTAAAGAAACAATAGTTATTTAAACTCATTATCATTAACTCAGAGGAATATAGGTTCATGTCCACCCTTTTATCTTTAAGAAGCTTCACAATGACAGAATTCCGATAGGTAGTCATCCCCCATCCCCAAAGCTATAGGTGGAATGAGGTTGTATGGTGCACCAATATCTCCACAAATTACAAATTCCAAAAAATGGAAAATTATAAGTCCCTCTATCCCAATGGATGAAAACATTTAAAATATGGGCATCAATATAGCCTCCAGATACCATTCCTGTAAGAAAAATCATGAGGAGACCATGCAACACCTCTTCTTCAAAGGAACATGGGAACGTGAAATATGGAGAATCTTCAGTTCATTTATCGCATATAATGACTATGACCTTCATGATACTCCCTTCATAGAGCGCTGGTACAAGGGGACAGACAAATGTGGGACCAAAAATTACAGAGAGAACCATCATCCTAAATTCAGGGTGTAGGATTTTATGGCAAGCCAAGAACTGGGAGAGGAACGAGGGGATTATTTCAACTGGGAGATCCCTCATTGTATGCATATGGATACTTCTAGCCAACTGGGTGACCCACATCAACAAAAGTAGTGACTCACCCTCACTTCTCCTTATGCATGATTTATCCCTAGTGACTCATCCCATGTCACTCGACCATTGGGTACGGTGGATTCCCCCAACAGACGACTTCATCTTGAATAAAGATGTATCATTATATTCGCATCTCATACGAGGAGGTGCTGTAGTGAGGGACTGTATGGGAAATATTGTCTTAGAATTCACGGCTCCCTATTGTTGTGGAACCTTGTTACATGAAGAGGCCAATGTGATCCTGACCAGGCAAACCCTATTAATTCAAAAGTAGGTTAGCCTCTCTTAGGTGGATACTGAATCAATGGTCATATATGACACTTTGTCAAATAGAGGTCCCACACCTGGGTAGATCTCTTACATCATCAGGAATTATAAGTCTCTCATCACTAACAACATTATTGTCCCCCCATTCATGGTGAGAGGGGAATAATGTAGTGAATCACCTTGCTTCACAGTCAGGTCAAGCTTTTGAGGTCACATATCTACACAACATCACTTGATTTAAACATGAGGGTGTGAATCTGATTAGAGGGGATGCCCTCGGCCTGAACAACTTTTGGCCTCCTTAGGTCCCAGAGGCCCTTTGGCATGGAATTTTTCATGAACAAAAATAATACAATGATTATTATGATGTATTATTGATGATCATGATGCACGATTTGTTAAAAATATTGTTTTTATGACCTGTTAACATGATGATAACTATGTTCACAACTAAGTCGGGTATTTGACCACTAAGTCATAATGTTTCATTTTTATGAAATGACACCTTTAAAGCCTTTATCTAAAGATTACTATATTAATATGATTAATATCCTATGGTTATGTTATGATGATGATGATTATTCTAACCCATGTTATATTTTTTCATGTCCTTTCTCTTCATCTTACATGGATTTTATCTCATCCCTTACTTTGATGTTTATAATCATGTAACGACATGTAATAATGGGAATGTGTGTTTTAGAAGGATAATGAAGAATATTTTAATTTAATGTTTGTGTTTTTTTATTCATAAGCCATGTGTGGTCCTAATTTTTCAATGATACTCAATCTTTGGATTCTTTATTTTAAAGAATTTATATTGTTTTAATTTAAATGATATAATTGTTGTATAATAAAAATTAAGGTCACTACAGTTGGTATTATAGAAGAGTTTAGTTAATCTGGGAATTAGGATTAGATAATATTAGTCCAAATAATTTAGATATTACTAAGTATATATAAACACCTATAAAGCACTATTTTAGAAAAATGATAACTATAAGGATCTCATAAGTTATTCTTTATTAAAACATTCCAAAAAATATATATTATTTATTCATAAAATGTAGACTTATGTATTTTTTAATTAAATAAAATGATTGGAATGAGAGGAAACCATGACAAAACCACATTTCAGGGACAATGAAACATTTGGTCAGAAATAATTATCTAATTTCATGGGAGGTGGGGTTCAAAAATACATGGATATTCTTACCCTATTTTCTCATGATATGAATAATAACCTATAACATCTAGAATGTATCCCTTAATATAAGAGCGAAGAACTGAACATTGATTCTTTTTAATGGAAACTACCATTTACATTTAGTGGATATTTTGATCCAATTTTGGGACAATAGTTGGTTCCCTCAATAGAGAATATATTTTATATTATCTATTTTTATGATAAGGATAGAGTGACACTAGCTATCTGTCATTTATATGGAGAATATAATCAATCGTTGGAATTGATAAAAACACATATATGAGGATGAAATCGAATATTTTTAGTGGGATGTATTTAATAATATATCTCTTAACTAGTATTTCCTATAAACTCTCCAAACAATGATGGATAGAGAATTTATAGAACTGAAGAAAGAGGAAGTGTAATTTTTCATTGATTTCAATCAAAACATCATAAGTCTTGCAATATATGCCTAATGATTTTTTTAAATGATAAAAATATATTTTTTTAGAGGTTTAAAAACACACATTTGAAAATATATTACTATATATGATTTTTGGAGTTATGAATAAGTGGTTCAATGTGATATTAATGTGGAGATAGAGTTCAAAGAATGGACCTCTGGAATTTGTGATAAAAAATGATAGATGAATTTTCAAGCATGATGAAATAATGAAAAGGGAGAAAATGAAATCTCAACTGCCCCACAAGTGAAAAATGATGAAATAAGAATCATGATAACTCTATTAATGAGAATGTAAATCCTTCTTGTGGGGGTGGTAAGGACATGTAGATCATTAATGTTGAATAAAAAAGAAGATTCTTTCCAAAGTGATAGAGGAAAGTAGTGAACCACCCATTGATAGATGAATCAACTCTAGGGATCAAGGGAACTATGAAATACAATTCACTACACCTGGATTCCTTGATGGTGATCAGTGTTAGCATCCATAAAATCCAAAAGAGAAAGGTAAGGATTATACCATCACTATTCATAATGTAGAGTAAGAAAAAGAAGTCATATAAGGCACACTTACTATTCACTAGAGAATGGAAAAGGTATAATTTGATTCTAGTGATACACATTATTCTATATCCTCCATGTTTGTAAGAACTATTGAATTGAAGTCTCGATACCATGAAGTAGAGATAATCATACAAATTTCTAATGGTGTTATAATTTCATTCCATGTCTTGGACTCTAGTCATGTTTTTGTATGTGGGAAGTCTCTCCTACTGAATATCGTAATATCTCCCTTTGAAGAATTTGATAACATATGGGTCATAGATTGGATCTAATTATATAAAGAACACATCATCTTTTAGGAAAGGGAATTATTTTTTAATTCTCTAAAGAATCTCATGCTCCTCAAAAAAATAAATTAAGGCCATGAATATCCTTTTGAAAATCCATAAATGGAGTGGGTGTTTATTACTTAAGAAGAAGAATACCTCCCTCAAATGATTAATTCAATGAAAGGTATCAACATAGATGAAATTCCTATTATTAGGGAATAAACTGATGTATTTTCTGAATATTTTCTTGGACTTCCACCAGATAATGAGGTACAGTTCTCAATAAGGCTCATACCCAGATCCACTCCTATCTGAAAACTCTCTAATAGGATTTTCCTAATCAAACTAGAAGTGTTAAAGAATCTACTACAAGATAAATTCGGAAAAAGGGTTTTACATTCCCTATTGTATTTCATTGGTGTCTGCTAGTGATCTTTGTTAAGAAAATGTACGGATCAATGTGGTTTTATATCGATTACATGGAGTATAGAGTCCCGATATTATCATAAATGGATATTAATTCTTTTTAGATGAATATTCATCACATTTAAAAAATATATGCCCGAGGAGCAAAATAGATTAATGTCTTTAGAAACATGGAACAAAATATTTATACATCCTCAAATATAAAAAAAATTTCAATAAACATATCCCCTTTTAGTACCGCTACATATTGTCATTCCTCATAACCTGGGTAAAGGAAACATAAGAAATGAGTGAGCACAGATTCCCAGTAACAGTAAAAAAGGGAGATCTGTAAACATAGAATTATCACAATGGTATGATTACATGATCGTATCATAATAAGATCATACCATCTATATCAATGAAAATAAACATTAAACATGGCATAATTATTAGTAGTTCATAAGACATGAATTATAAGATAATCAAGACCAGAAGAAATGAAATCTTAACATAAGAATAATAAATTGAATTGTATTATGAAAATCAACTTACTATATTGTGAACATATATAAGTATTAAAATTTTCAATCATTTAGTTAATGACATGAAATTACGACCTCACATAAAGTTATAGACACCGAACTAGATCCATGCTTAACGTTGTGAACTTTCAATCAAGTTCACGCATTACATTATGAATTTAAAATATTTTTCACACATAAACATATGGACATGTAACCATGTCCATTCATAACATTTTGATCATATAATCTAGTTCATGAATAACATTTTGAATATATAATCATGTTTATGCATAACTTTGTGAAAAAATAATTGGTTCATTCCTAACATTGTGAATAGTTAATTAGGTTCACTCATAAACTTATGGACATGTGAATAGATCCATTAATAACATACATACTAATGATTAAACCAAAATTAACCAAAACCTTTGTGGGAGATATAGGTCCTACCCATCACATAATAAAATCATTCATGCATGTTCCAAAATATAATATTACATGAATTTTATCATGACCCATAAAAGGGATGGGATTCCTAAACATGTTATCCCCACACATGAAATGAAATGTTTATGCCAAATATTTCATAATATCATTAAATATGACAAATTTATAGGGAAAAAATCACCTAATCAAAGAATAACTAGTTTAAAGAAGTAGGTTTCAAAATCTTGTTATCATGTTATAACTGGAGGAAGAGATATGTGTATCATAAAAAAGTTTCCATATATTATTTTTATAAATAATAAGAACGTTGTCCTTAGATCATACCATGGGTAAATATTAAACAAAACAATTATGTAAGCTTATATGAGGTAGAATTTTGAGATATTAAATGAAGCATTTCTTAAGGGAAATAAACATTTCTTCAATATCAATTTTTAAAACATAACTTATTTTCAACATTATTTTCTTTAAAATCCCAGTTAATAAATATAAAAAGTTTCCTTTAATATTAATTTAAAACATTTAATTATAAAATTATATTCCCCCATAAAAAATTATTTTTAAATCATAATACAAATTGAAAACATTAATACATAAAAATTATATTCAAAACAAAAAAGGATTATTGGAAAAAAAATTAAATTAGTTTTTAAAAAAATAATTTAGATCCGTTTTCATTTAAAATAACTTTAAAAAAATACAAAATATATCAAAAAAAATTTATTTCAAAATAACCTTGTAAAAAATTAATGTAAGATTCACAGATATGAATGTCATGATAGTAGGTAAATCAATATATATCGAACATTCCTCTTCCATGGTAATTTTTTTTGAAAAAATCATTTGATTAAGAAATGATGAATAGATTAAATTGAGAATAATTTTAAAAATGGTAAAGCATGGGTAATATTTTACATTAAAAATTATAGGATAATAGTAAAAAAAATTAATTTTTTTTTGAAAACATAGTTTTCAATGATCATATATTTCTAAACATAAGTATAAATAATGTTAGAGCTTTAAAAACCCATTTTATTAAATATCATAAGTAGAAAAGAGTGGTAAAATGTTAATAATGCAATAAAAGATAATGGATAATAATAAGAGAAAAAAATTCATGATTTTAGTTGAGAGATGGATCTTATCATTTCAATAATCGAAGCATAATCATAAATAATCTTGATATATAATCTAATTGTAGTAATAAATTGATACCACTTTGATTACATTGAATCAAAACCCCATGGAAGATCAAAATTTAAATGAATGTTAGAATATAATTCAAATAATTTTATTCATTATATAACATTTCAATGTTCTGTATATACACCCTATAAAAAACATAGGTTCATAACATGTCATGTAACCTAAAGAAGGAAAATTGAGACAATATTACTATACTAATTTGGTAAACTTTGAACTATAATATCCATGAAAGAAAAATAATATAATAGATATGAAAATTGCAATAAATTAAATAATATTCATATTATAATACATTCATTGGAATTATATACACCATGGAAAATGAATGAGTGGTGAATAAGTCCTAAGTATCAAATTAACAAATTAGACGAGAAAACTCGTACCATAAGTCTTGACTTTCTTCATACACATTAAGAATTCTTATATAATAAAAATAAGTTCATTATAAATATAACACAAATCCATATTATTATATATAATAACATATATGAGTTTATCATGACTTTATATTAGCTGTTTGTTAACTACTCCTTGTTAATGTTACGTTTTATGTAATATTTGATTCATTTGTCGTATGTATTTTTGGTTTCTATTCTAGACCCTATGACATAGATCATGATTTAATTTTATTCGATAATGTAAATAATTATATAAATATAATATTTATTCAGTATATATTTATTTAAAAAAAGCATTAAATATATAAATACTAAATCGGACACACAGTTCATAGAGACGGTAGGTTGTACGTAATCATGAATATTGTTCTACGTTTTATTATTGTATTGGAAGAAATAAATTAAATGAAATATATTTATATATATATATATAATATAATTAAATTATAATAATTATTCTATATATAACATAAAATTTCACTTAACCTATGATTAATTAATTTCATGCAATCTGTGAATGAATCACATAACATTGAGAAGGCGGTAGTCCACACATCCAAAAATTAATTTATCGTATTTAAACAAAATAAAAAACATGAAGGTATGTTTTATATAATAATTAAATAATAATAAGAACATAATAAAAATCAGATATATAATAATAATATATTTTCAATATTAATTCCCACCCACAAGATGTGGTAAATGAAAAAAGAACAACCTTTTTTCGTGAGGCGGTAGTTCACCGTACACAAGAATGGTAATCTCGTTACCCATTTGATTAAATTGTTCCCAAGTGTAGGTTGAACACTTAGAATAATAAAATATTTTTATATTAAGGATAATTATTTTATTATATAATCATGAAATAAAAAAAGTATATTGGGGTGAAGAATGAAAATAATGCAATGTAGATTGAGGATGCATGTCACCTCTTCATTGGGTAACTCCTCTTAGTTTGCATCCAAGGGAATCCTTGGATTTATTTCAGAACAAATAGAGGACAATAAAATGATTTAATGGTTGTTGGGAGGTTATTTGAGAATATTTTAGGCATTCTAGAGTGATTAAGAGTTGTGAAAAAGGGGGAGTGGTGAGTTTTTTTATAGTGGAGGAGTGGCATTCTTGGAATTTTAGAAAAGGGAATTACACCAATATTTTTATGGTGTAATGTGGCTCCAATAATGTTTCAAAAAATATAAAAGGGATAATAGGGTCAGAATATTAATATAAAGTGTATTTTTGTTAGGTTTATAGTTTATTTTTTCCTTGTGATTATGTTTTAGTCTTTTGATGTGCTATTTTTCTCTTAGTGACTGAAATTTATTTTAATCACATTAACTAAAATTTTTGAAACAAATACTAAGTTGTCCATTTTAAAAATTATATATTATGATGATTAAAAATATATAATATATCTTCAAAATTCTAAACGTGTATGTATCAGAAAATAATTTTAATCTAATCCTACAGAAGAGATGACAAAGTGTGTATTTAAAGTAAAAATGTTCAAAAGTACAAAATGTTTTTATATCTAATTTCAAAGTTATATTGATTTGAATGAAAAAAATGGGATTAATTGATTTTCAATTTAAATAATTAAAAATTAAAACCAAGAAAAAATATAATTTAACAATCTAAAAAATTATTTGAAAATCCGTTTTGAATTTAAAATCAATGTTTTTCACTATTAATCAATATATTAAGCTTCTCAAAAAAACACCCCAGAAATTTTTAAACTTTTATTCCATAAATGAATATTATTTGTTCAAATAAAAATTATAAAAATGTCCAAAATTATTTTTGAAATGGTTACCCCATTAAAAAGTGTTAAAATGACCTTTTAGATGAATACAAGTTCTTATTCCTATAATTAGAGTTATTCACATCTTATACCTAGAAAATATATCGAATTAGTATCAAAAATAATCATTGAGTATATAATATATATAAATGTTTTTTAAGAAATTATTCAAATGGTGTTTTTTATTTATTGAGATGCAATTGTGTTTGTATATAGAAAAATAGTTTTCCTAGAAAATATATTTCATTATTCTAAAATAGTTCTTACGATAATTTATAGCTAATTGAGAAAAATGTTTTATTTTATATAGTTGTTTAAAAAACAATTCTAAATTTTTATATTATTATTTTCATTTTCCATTCCAATTACAAGGTGGTAACTACATTAATATTTTAAGAAAAATATTAATAGTATATTATAGTTCGGTGAAACTCTCACGTGTGTGTTATGAAAGATAATGAAGGGACACGACATTATGTGTAACACAATTAAAACATATATTGTTTTGTGTAACTAAAGTTAATCATAGTTTTTCATGTAATTAAACATTAACACAATGTTTAATATAATGAAATCCAAAAAAAAATTTCTTTTATATAGACAATGAAAAATTAGGTGTTGCATGAAATTAAAGAACTCAAAAAGATAAAATTAATTAAAAATTAATATTTATCAAAATCATGGTGTGTTTCATTCTAGACTACATAAAATGAAATTTTTCATATAAATTCTTCTGGGTTATGAATTTTTTAACACCCTATAGCCCAATTCATTGAAACCCCCTTTATAAAAATGAATATGAGAACTTCCATTAAAATGAATATTTAGGGAAAAAAAAGTCCCCCAAAGTAACTCATAACTAATTTCCGACATAAATGATCATAACAGGTAGGTGAAAACATGGAAATGGATGAAAAATATAAATGTAGAGTTTTGATAGAGGGTGATAGAGAAAATGATTAGGATAATGATATCTATCACAAATCCAAAAATCTACGATGATCTAAGGTTCAATTTGATTCATCAGAAACAAAGGTACTAGGATAACATTTTTGGATGCATGATTTTTTTGAAAAGGTTATTAAAATTAAAAACCTGATATAATTAATTAATTTAAATTAATTACATATTCAAAATATCACCCCTTGATAATTCCCACTTCATATCTTTCTCCATAGAATGAAGATGAATTTTTTATTCCTGAACAAGTAACAGATCTTGAAAGTTATAAACAGAAATACAAGTCATTCCATTTGAAATTTTTCACACAAAAAATGGTTTGAAAATGATCTATAATATACATAACCCCTCCAATGGTGAGATAATAATTACATCTCTAAAACTACATCTAAATTTTATCTTAAACCATCCCAAAAATTAAAAACATTGTAAAACTTCCAAAATATGAAAATACCAAGCATTAGAATTATGGTCAATAAATAATCATAACATTGTACCCCCATATATCATAAATTATATCTTGGCTATCGCATTAGAAAATTTTTAAAACCTTCAATGTATATTATCTTAAAACATGGTAATAACCTGAATTACCCTTAATTATTTTGGAAAACATACATGCTTCCATATTAAAAAAATTACAAGAAATATTAATTAAAACCAAGAAGTTTTAATCAATATACATGATAACATAGATCTCTATTTCAACAAATACCTTATCAGTAATGAGTAAATAAATACTATCAAATTTATGTTATCCACATCATCATCTCATTATCAAAGAAAAATATAATTTTCCCAATATTAAAAACACATTATGGGTTACCTTCAATTATTTAAAATGTCACCATTATATTAAGTCACTTTCATAAGACATTAGAATCATTAAAATTTTATTAATCATTAAATAATGAAAATTTAATACTAAATATAATTATAAATTTAATGATTTTTATAACATAATCATTGAATTACAAAACTATACACTTAAATAATACAACATTAATTTTAAACCATAAATAAGGCTTCATCATCTAATTACTTAATACACCTTGTTTAGAATATGAAATATGGATCATGTAATAAGGTTTCCTACCATCAATTTATTCATGATTCTTACGTTTAAGGTAAAAATATATAGTTAAATCATACCATACCATTCATATGTCATTTGATGTCCCTTTATCTCTAGTAGTATGACCAATACTCATAACACCTTATTGATTATTTTCATGATATTTACAAATATGAAATCAGTTTACATAATGTCCATACATTGCAAATAAGAAACATTAAATTTTTATCATGTTATTTCTAGTTACTGTTATTCAATAAAACCATAAATCACTGTGTACAAAACACTTATCAATCGAGAAAAGTAAATAATAATGAAAAATCACTTATAGGATGTATAAATCAGGACACATATTTCTTTAATATATGACACCATATGATTTTCATAGATTATTAATAGTAACATTATAATTTTAATACATCATCATGGTTCATAAAGTGTTTAAAAAATCATAATGAATATCCACCAAGAGTGTCAAACCAAGTGTGCATCATGGCTCATTATCTTTCACTAATTCGTAATTGATTCTAGCTCAATATGGTAATTTTATGGTTTTTAATCCTATGTGTATTCATGCTAGAGCTACATCCACTTTTTATATCCAGACATTGATATAATACTAGGAAACCACTAACTATATCATTTATGAAAATTACAGGACATTTTCCTAACCATTAACAAATCCTTATGCATATCATAAGAGACATCCCAACACATATCTTTATTAATATCCCCCAGTATTTCACTAATGTATTATCATCATTTTTTTTAAAAAAATATGAATAATATTTTACTTTAATACCAACTATTGCAATTCGGGCATAACATACATTGATATAACATCATTTTATATGAATATTCATCCCATTTCAAAAATACATGCTCAAGGACCATAATAGTTTTGTGTATTTGGAAACATTGAAAAAAAATATGAACATGGGGAATCAAATTCAATTATTCCCCCAAATATATTCCCCATTAGTACATCTAATTAAAACCGCTCATTATAACCTGGGAAAATGAACAATAATAATGGGGTGATCTTAGATTATCATCAAGGATAAATAAGGGAGATATTTTGTCATAGAATAAGGATAAGGGTATGAGAACATTATTATATCATTAAAAGACCATTAATTTTATATTAAAGATCAAAAACATGAATCAGGGCATGAAGAATAGTATGTTATGAGACATGAATCATAAGATAATCATGAGCATTATCCATAAAATACTAAAATATGAATAAGACATGGAATTTTGGAATACATATTATCTTATAACATTGTGAACATATCTATGTAGAAATAGGTTCAATTGTAAAGATAAGGTCATGGAATTAGGCCCTCGCATTAACTTATGGACACACAACCAAGTCTGTAAATAATGTCGTGATCATGAAATCAGGTTCATGAATAATATTATGAACATGTATTCAGGTTAGTACATATAAATATGGACATGAAACCATTTTTAAGTATAAAATTTTGACCATTTAATAAGGTTCATGCATAATATTTTGAACATGTAATTAGTTCGATGCATAAAATTGTGAACACTTAATAAGGTTCGCTCACAACATTGTTAAAATGTAATCTGGTTCCCACGTAAAATAATGGACATAAAACTAGTTCTATACATAACATATATACTCTCGAGTCATCCATTTTTACCAAATTCAATGAATATAGATACAGTTCCCACCTCTTAAATAATTAAAGCAAACGCACATGAGACACAATATAATAATACATTCATCATATCATGAACCCCAAATGAGGCATGTTTCAAAAAAAATCATAACATAAAAAAAGAAATAAAAAGTTTATTGTAAAAATTTCATCATCTCATTACCAATGGAAAAGAGAAAGGTCTCATAATCATTTCATCAAAGAATAACACATGAAAAGAAGTAGGTTTCAAATTAATTTTATTATGGTATAACCCATGGAAGAGATATAGGTTTCATAAACCACATTTCATAAATCATTAAAATAATTAATAAGAATGGATTCCCCAGATAATATCCCTAATTAATATTAAACCATAAAAAGGATGTCAATACATATGGGGTAGGATTTTAAAAAATCATGATAATCGTTTGTTATGGAAAACGTCTTTTCATTGAATATAACATTTAAAACATAAATCATTTCAAAATTATTTTCTTCAATAAAAACACATGAAAAACATAAATAGTAATATTATATTATTAGAAATAATTTCATTATAAAATATCATTTCCACATAAAATGGTTTTAAATGTTCCTTGACCCGAAAAATATAAAAAGATTACTTTTAAAACCATTTCTTAAAAATTTACAGCATGGAAAAATGATTCATTCAAACATATTACCATAATAGTAAAACTGTTTTTAAAAGAGTTATAGAAAAAAATATTTTTCAAAGAACCTCGATTTCAGATAGGAACGAGAAATAAATATCAATTTTTATAAAAATGTTTTTTAATTATCATAAGTAAAAAATGAGTGTTAAATTGATAATAATACATGAATATATCATCGATAACCATATGAAAATAAAATTCATTAGTTATCTTGATATATGGATCCTAATATTTCATCAAATTAAAGTATAAACATATAAAAACATGATAAAAGATGAGATTTTAAAAATAAATTATTAACAGCTTAGAAACATTGAATCATAATCAACATAAAATAGTAAAATTAAATGAACCTTAAAAGAAAATTAAAATAATTATATTTATGATATAATAAGTAAATATAAATTAAATACACCTTATAGAAAATCTTTGTTTCATGACATGGAATTTTTCTTAAAGGATAAAAGTTAAATAAAATTACATTACCAATTTAGTAACATTTGAACCATTAACCCCAAGAAATAATGATCATAAAATGGATATATAAGTTACCATAAATTATATTTTATGAATTATATAATAAATCCATTTCATTTATATACCCCACACAATATGAAAGTGTGGTGAACAAGGTATATGTTTAATAGAACTAAAAGTGAGATGATAAAACCAGTACCTTAAGGGTTGACTTTCATCATGCACATTCAAAAAACATATATATGAAAAATAATATTATTATAATTATACCACAAAAAAAATATTATTATATCTCATACTATATATTATTTCTTTATGAATTTATATTACCCATTTTTTAACAACTCCATGTTAATGTTACGTTTCAGGTAACATCTGATTTCTTTGTCATATATATTTTGGTGTGTCATTCTTGATCATCTTACATAGATTATTATTTACATATTTAAAGAATGTAAAATTTTTGATAAATATCATATATATTTATTGTATATGAATTTATAATAATATGGAAAATATATAAAAAAGAAATGGAATACACCATTCATAGATAAGATAGATCATTCGTACGCAATAATGTTGTTTCTATTTTATAGTTTTATTAGAAGAAATAAATTAAAGGAAATATATGTATATATATATATACATATATAATATCATTATAATAGAATAATTATGTCATTTATATAATATTATTACACTAAACCCATCCTTAATGCATTCCATGTAATTTGTGAATGAATTACATCTCTTTGAGGATGGAGTAGTGCACGCATCCACAAATGGATTCATTGTATTTACAAAAAATGAAAATCATGAAGGTATGTTCTATATAATAATTATATCAACATAAATAAATATATAATATATAATATATAATATAAAAATATATTTTACATTCTAATTACAATCCAAGATAGGTTTTAATGGAAAAATATTTAACGTACACAAGAATGAATGATCGTTACCCATTAGATGATAGTTTGTGTAAGTCTAGGTGGAACCCTTAGAATAAAAAAATTTAAGTATATTTTGGATAGTGATATTATTATATAAGTATGAAATATTATGAATTGAAGGGGTGGAGAATGAAAATAAAACAAAGGGCCAGGAGGAAAGATGTTATCTATTCATTGATTAACTTCACTAGGTATGCACCAAAGGGATTCCTTGGTTAGATTTATTCCTAATAGGAGGCCTCTATAATTTAATTATGTATTTTGAGAGATTGTTAGGGCATATTTGTGTCCCGAAAAAGGGCATTATATGTGTTATTAAGTGGGTAGGGGGAGTTCATTTTTATAGTGGATGCATAGTTGTATTCTTGTATATTTTTTAATGTGGAATCCCCCAACATATTTCCCATGTAATGTGGCTCAAATAATGGTCCAAATATATGAAACTAGAGAATAGGGTCTATATATTATCATCCACAAGTTTTTGGGAATGTTTTTTTATTTTGGGACTTTAGACAATGGTGTAGTCCTTTGTTAGCTAATGTTTCTTCTAATAATTTTAATAAATTTTATGCACATTAACAAATAATTTGGGTCAAAAACTAGAAAAAAACTAATTTGAAATTATAAGTTATTATTAATCCCAATATAGAATCCATTATTTTATATTCTCAAAAAATCAGTGGCAAATATTAGTTTAAATTTAATAACACAGATGGGCCGTCAAAGTGGGGTTGTAAAGTAAAAATGTTCAAATGATAGAATTGTTTTTTTATCCAATTACAATGTGAAATTTATTAAAATGAATTAATAAGGATAAATTCATCTATAATTTCTCTAATTAAACATTAAAACCTAAATCAATATATTTTAACAATATAAATAAATTAATCTAAAAAAATGTTTTGAATTAAAATTCAATGTTTTTCATTATGCATCAAAAAAATAAAATTCTCAAAAAAATACCTAAAAGCAACTCAAAGTAAATTTGGATATTACACTACAAAAAATGAATTTTAATTTTTTAAATAAAAAATTTAAAGGATTCAAAAATGATATTTGAAATGTTTACCAAATTAAAAGTTTGTAAAATTACCTTTTTGAAAAACACAAAATTTTATTCATCAAATTGGATTTATCTACATATTATAACTATTAAATATATTGGATAAGTGTAAACAATTTTGATTGAAAATATAATATATAAATTTTATTAAATATATTAATCATATAAATTTTATTAAATTAATTTATGAATATTTTTATACATTGAAAAATAGTTTTCTAAGAATAGTAATTTCTTTATTCTAAAAGAGTTATTACATTCATCTATTGCTAATTAAAAACCAAATGTTAATTTTATATATATATATATATTTAATTAATATTTCAACAATTTCATAAATATATTTTTTTAATTTCCATTACAATGGCATGGTGGTAACTATAAAAATATTTTAAAAACAATATTAATATTATATATCTATTTCGAAATAATTATTCTTTCATTCTATCCATTATATATAAGGATCTACAAATTATGCGTAAAATAAAAGAAATGTAATTTTTCATGTATATAAAGTTAATCTATGTGTTTCATGTCGTAGAATATTATCTTGTTGTTTTTATGATGTAATCCAAAACTTATTACTTCCATATAGAGAAATCTGTATTCATTATTGTCGGAAATTAAAAATATCAAAAAGATAAAATTAATTAGAATATAACAATACAAAAAATCTTATGGAGTTATAGAGAGTTCAATAATATCACTATAAAGATCATGTATCCTCTTCCAGTTATTAATTACTTATTTGATCAACTGTGGGGATCTCAAAAATACTCAATTGTGGATCATTGTTCTGTATATCATCAACTAAAGGAGATGAAGGATGATATTCATAAGACATCTCTCTATTCCATTTATGTGTATATTGTTTCCCTATGATTCCATTCATGCTTACTAAATACTATTAAATCATCATTTATTTCATTAATAGTGTAGTTAGATACTACCATTAAAAATGTGTGGTAGTGTTTATCAATTATTTTCTCAATGACTCCAATAAAAAGGAGGACCATTAAAAACAAATAAGTATTTTTTCTGGTGACATTAAAGAAAGGTAAATTGTACACCATGTTATGTATGAGAGACTTTTTTCTGTAGTGATTGATATTCTTGGGCGACATGATCACAACTAAGGTAATTTCTACAGAATAGTAAAAAAATAAATTGAGGAATGGACTAATCCCACTACTGTAACTGAAATCCATAGTTTTTTAGATTAGAAAGGTACTACATACATTTTATAAGAAATTTATCAGGAATTTATATCCCGATAACAATGTTAAAATGGAAAGGGGTAAAGTATGTCTAGATAAGTGAATGTGAGGAATGAATCATGGAGGTTAAGAAGAGGCTAATCACTACACATAAACTCACACTGCCTACATATAAGGACCCAACCATAAACATGACATAATTTGGTAAATTAAAATATATTAAATGTATTTAAATTCCAAAATATATTTTTGGTTTATATTTTTAGAAAGTTAGGAAATAATTTATACATATCAACACACAAGAATAAAAAGTGGGTACCACAAAAATAATATCCATTTTTTCCAAAATATTAGACAAAAAATATAACCTGGTTTCATGGAAAAATATTAATAACATTTAACATGATTTCCTTATTTCTATTACTCATACTTATAACATGTGAAAGCATTTAAAAACATAGGATGGTCCAAAAATGCTCATTAAGGGATGTAAATTGAAGTAAGGAAACCATTAGTCCATGAATATTTATAAACATGTGAAATCATTTATACAAAGGCAGACTTCTCACCCATAATGTATAGAATACTTACATTCTCAAACATGAGATTTCCATAAAACATAAGAAAACATATATAAAATTATAAAGTTATCATGGGACATTACCAACATAATATTTTAACCCTCAAGGCTACCTTATTATTTGTAACCCTCACTGTAACCTTATAGTGTAACACTCACTACTGCCTTATGGTGTATCCATCGTATTTACACATGGAGTAACCATACGGTCGACCTCCAAATTACACATACATAATAAATTAGAGGGATATATAGGCCCCAACCTCCACCATAAACAATACCCAGGAACCAGGACTTAATTATAAAACATAAACACTTGGGTAAATATACCCCTTTTGAATTTTGTAAAATAGTAGCTTAAAAGAGGATTTTTAAAGAAATGTCCCTTACAAATATCATATAACTGAACAGAAAATTAATATAACAAAAAAAAATATGTATAAACTATATATACTCATAATAAAACATTATATATATAATAAATCATTATAAAAACAATCTAATTACCAAATAATAAATGATGTAAAAGGTTAACCAAAATTATTTAAATTGGGATAAGAATTCCCTTACATCGTGTCCGTATTATGTGAAATTTGTTTAAATTTCATTTATAATGGTTTACGGAGTGTTATTAAAATTTTAAAGAAAATATATTCATGTTTATAACACCTTATATGATAATTTTGATACATCATTCCATCAATTTATTAATAATATTTTTGTTCTTTCCATTACTTCTGGTCCGTTCATTACACGATCTACATGGTCGATTCAAAAAGGATATTCTAGTATAAGGGAATAAAAACTCAAAAAGTGGAATGAAATGGTATTAATATGTTTTAATAATATTAAATTTTACCCTAAATCATTTTTTTCTATATGATGAAGAATAAATAGATAAAACATTATTGATATTTGTTTAGATCATTTTGGTGGTTCTTCTATAATCACAAAATAGTTTCATTATATAACATAATGATATTTGTTTATATCATATACATTAAAATATGTTTCAACTATTTAAATGGTTTTATAACCATATTTGTAAGAAGTTATGTAAATTTAAAACACATCATCCACGATGTTGGAAAATCGACACATCATAGATGATGTTTTTAATTATATAATATGAGTGATATGATAATAATTATGATGCTAAATGTATCCATAAACATTATAATATTATTCTATATATATGAAAAAAATATATTTAATTAATATTTTTTATGGTTAGGTGAAGATATTATATAAAAATAATAATAATTTGATGAGAAAAATAAAAAAAATGAGAGGGGATTTTTACCACTTGATCTCTTCTCCATGAGATCCTCTCAGAGGACTTTGCTTTTAGAATTTTGGTTATACCCGTAGGTATGGGACATATTGATGATCCTTGGAAGAGGATTAGGAATAATCTAGATAATTATCAAAGCATTATATGGGTGATTGTAATAAGGGGTGAGGGGTGGTATTTATATGGGAGGAGAGGGGCGTTATCTATTATTTTAATCATTATTTTATTATTTTTCTCGAGAAAAGAAATAGTGTTGGTTCATGTGACTAAAAATAGTAAATAGATAATGTGAGTTCGAAACAAGGGTATTTACATCATTCATGATGTTTGGAATTATGAATTTTACATATGATGTATATATACAGTAAATCGATGTATTTCACTATTCACAAAAATTAAAGTATTTTAGAATATTCAAAAACATAAACCCAGCCATTTTTCGATGTATAGAATTCAAAAATGAACTAAATTTTATCAAAATAATTTTTTAAGTATGATAAATTTAATTTATAAATAAAACAATAATTTAATTGAAGAATAACAACATTAAAACTATAACTACTTCTATAACAACTTAAAAATAATCATTGTCTCATAAAATTTTCGTATACACATAAGAAAAAATAATAATAATTTAAGATTAAATTTTTTTAAAATAAATTACCATTTCAGTTATTAAATTAATTAAAAAATTTAATTAAATATTTAGGAAATACAAAAATACAAACATTTATACTTTGATCATATTGCAACTTATAAGATTCTTAAATTTCATTTATACCTTCATCAGTGATGTCACTATTCATTTGGATAAATTACTCTTCATATGGGTCATGTTTCTATACATATGTGCCAAGTTACTATTCATAATGGTCGAGTTACAATTTATTAAAAAATTTAGGTTATTCCAATAAGTCTCTAAATATATTACTAATAGAAACTGTTTGTGTCTGTATTTTGAAATTCAAATCATAGATATGGAAAAATTATGTTTAATTTATAGGTTATAAATATCTTCTTAAAACAAAGTATCATTACGTAGAGAATAAGTGTTTAGTGATTTTTATAATATATTAAAATTTATTTCTAATATCTTGGGTTTTTACATTCTCCCCACCTTCTGAAAATTATGCCCTTGAAAATTTTTATTTACTTACTAAACAAGTGATGATACCTTTTACTCCTTACACTTTTATATTCCCTTGTTGCTTCATCAACAATGTGGTGTCTCCACAAAACCATAACCTTATAGATTACTTTAAACTATAATAATTTCATTCTTTGTTGAAGACCCTTAACAGGTTTCTATTCATAAGAAATGTTCTCATCCAGCAGAACTCAATCTACGCTCAAAACATAAGATAAATCTGGAACATAAAATATCAATATCGAATCATGGAAAACATTTTTTGTCTGAGACAAACTCAGGGGAAAATATAGCGCATAGGAAACTGGACCAACTTTCTATAGGATATCATAATATCTAAGGAACTTTGGGCTTAGCTTTACTTTCATACCAAAATGAATAACACTTTTCTATGGTGAGATTATAAGAAAACAATTACCACCTACCTCGAAATAAATGTCCTTCCTCCTATCATCTACATAAATTTTAAACCTGATCTGAGCTATCATCATGTGTTGCTGGATCATCAAAACATTCTTAGCCACTTCCTCTACTAATTATTGTCCCATAAACTTCTTTTCCCTGAATTAATAACATAATTCTAGAATTTCACACCACACCCTATACAATGCCTAAAAGGGATACATTTATAATCTATAATGAAAACTTTTATTATAAAAAATTAACTAATGAAAGATATTGAACCCAATTTATCTACTAGTATTTTGAAGAATATCAAATTATATCTTCCGGTGTATGAATTTTTCTCTTGGTTTGTCCATATGATTAAGGATGAAAAGAAGTTATGAAATTTAATTATGTTCCCAATGAATTCTGAAGACCTTTACAAAATATTGAACTCAATATGTGATCATGGTTATTCAAAATTGAAAGAGGAATTTCACATAACATTAAAATATCTTTGAGTTATAGTTGAGAAGGATGATCCAATGAAATATCATCTCATATAGTAAAGAAATGTGTAGATTTAGTTATCTAATCAATAAAATCCAAAATCACATTGTCACCTCAATATGGTTTTGTAGACCCACCACGATGTTCGTGGATATATTTTCGCATTTACACTATATAACTAAAAAAGGATGAATCATCTGGTTTGGTAGTTGTTGATCTATTTTAACCTATTTACATGTCAAACATTTCATGTTAAAATAACCAAGATCTCTTTTCATTCCATCACACCAGTAATACTCCTAATGGTCTATGTACATCTTCATAATGTAAGAATGAACTAAAAATGGATAACTATGAGTGTAATGGCCCGGACCTCTCCGGACCATTCCTTTGTCGAAAATAAGGTCATGAAGTGTTTTGGAGGGTAGAATGGACTTTTCCCACACTTTTCAGAATTTTGTAACTACACGCTGTGTAGTGTGAGTACAGGCCATGTACCACCTTGTCGAGTATACCCTGTGTTGAAGAAGTGTCCTTGCCGCATGAAATAAATAAGTACACACCGTGTATCCCATCCTACATGCCGTGTAGTTTCTCCCCGTGTACGCATTACCCTCAAACCGTGTGTTGACTAGTCAACAGCCCTGTGCCATGTTGAAGCCGTGTCTTTGCCACGTGAAATAAATAAGTATACATCGTGTAGCCCATCTTACACACCGTGTAGTTTCTCCCCAAGTACGTGTTACCCTCAAACCGTGTGTTGACCAGTCAATGACTATGTGTTGTGTTGATATCGTGTCCTTGCAGTGTGAAATATATAAGTACACGCCATGTAGCCCATCTTATGCTCCGTGTAGTTTCTCCCTGCGTACGCGTTACCCTCAAACTGTGTGTTGACCAGTCAACGGTCGTGTGCCGCGTTGAATGCCGTGTTGGAATCCACGTGGCGACCGTGTGGAATGGCCTAGTACACACCATGTAATAAGAAGTACATGTCTTGTAATTTAGTTTTTCTCGCCTATAAAGGAAGGGGGCCTCTCCTCCTTTTCAGATCATTCCTCTCCTCCCCATTCCTTCAATCAGAGCTCTAACAAGAGACTCCAAATCTCCATTCTTTCATAACTTCTTCGTCCGAACATCGATTTACGATCTATCGCCAGCCACGAGATCGTAACGACTAGGAGGAACTTCTGAGCTTGGATCTGTTATTTTCCCTTCGTCCTTTACTTCCCAGCTTCCACCCAATGAGGTGTTTTCCAGGTTTTTACAGAAGTGACGAATGCCGACGGACGTCTTCTAAAGTTGATCTGGGGGAGCGTTGTGATTAGAACCTGTTGAGGTAGGGATCTTACCTTCATCTCTCTAATTTGTGTATCATGCGGGATGGGTGTCCTCTTGCTTTCACGAGACATAGTTGAACCAGTTTAATGAAGATAATAACTGGCTTAAATAATGGGGATGGGAAAGTTGTTATGTTTATCTATGTTTATCCTATTATTATGTGGTTAATTGAATAGGATTATGCCTACTGAAAATCATGGTAGCTGGGGGCATTTTCTTGCGCAATTAAATGTTTCCCTATCTTTATAGACCATTTCGTGGGTGGAAACTTCGTGGAATATGGAAATTCGTTAATCACGTAATGTTGGCTGATTAAATGAATATCTGGAACCCTTGTGTGATCACCCTGATTGAACAAAAATGGAATAATGAACATGTGGCTGTTGGTTTGGTTACGTGGTGTGTGACAAGGGGGGGTGGGGGTAAATAATGGGTTATTATGAATATGGTGGGCAGTAGGGATGCGGTAAATGATATTAAAGGGGAAATGATGTGGCACGAGCCTGATTTTGTGATACAGTTGTGGAGATGTGGTTTAGTGGCAGCAGGGCTGCAGTAATGGGTTGTGATATTAAAAGAAAGTGGAAAGTTGATAAATGAACTATGGGGAACTATAATGAATTAAACTTGGGAACAATCAATGGGGATTGATTGGTGATAAAAAGTTTGGTTTTGTGTTGCTTGTGTTCTATCTAACTTGATTTGTGGTTGGAAAGTTTTTGTTCTATGAAACGCTTGATCTGGTTTTCCAATTGCCTATTAGTTAATGAATTAATAAAATAATACTATTGAAACATGAAAACCTAAATGGGGTTGGTATTTTTTTTTGTATTCATGCTTCGTAGTAGTAGTGCCGAGGCACGTGCTCAGTTTCTCTGTTTAGAATACATAGGTTGGGTTGTGTGTTTGGTATACATATATGTATATGTATCTTTGTTTTTTGTCACACCCCACCCATGTTGAGCACTTAGTGCCGAACACTCCCATTTCATGGGAGATGGTGTTTTCTCCTTAGTTACTAGCTCTTTCTTGCTCCTTCTTCCATAGGCTATGATGGCATGAGGCTACCTTACACCCAAGACTGTTCGGGTAGGTTTCGATTGGTGTGATTGTTTTTAGACCAAGACTCTTCGGGTAGGATTATTGTTCCCAAGAACCTTCGGGATGAGGCCCAGGTGTGTTCGTGCGGGGATTTGATATGTGGTTTGTGAGGCCCATGTGTGTGCGGGTGGGATATGTGGTCTGTGAGGCCCAGGTGTGTGCGGGCGAGAAATGTGTTTTTTGGGGCCCAGGTGTGTGTGGGCAGGAAGAGTGTGGTAGCATCAGGACATTCTCCATTAGGAAGTGTAGCTTGATAGTGGGGGGGAATGGTGCAGTTTACCCAATACTCTTGTTCTTATATACTACTACATGTTGTTTTGTGTTTTTGGTGAGCGTGGCTAGTGAGGTTTGGTGGATAGAATTCCTTGCTAGGTTTTGGTTTCTTCTGTTGTTCTCACGGGACATTAGGATGTCTCCCCACCTGTGCACGAGAGCTTTAGGTTTCCCTACTGAGTATACTTGTATGCTCACCCTATGTTTACTTTCAGGTTTCTAGGAGGACTACTAGGGCTGTGCGAGACCCTAATAGTCGGGACCGTTGGAGTTGTTGCAGTTTTATGTACTCTTTTTTCTTTTGGTATTGTACTTTTTAGTTTTCTTGTACTTATAGTTTGTTTCAGAATTGATTAAACATGCATGTGGGATTGGTTTGGGATTATTTTCAGTTACTTGTTCCTTTTTCTTTTGGTGTTTGACTCATCCTATTTCCCGATATTAAATAATAAAAAGGGTAATGCCTCCCATATTTGTGAAAACTCATACCCTTGGTTCTAGTCTCCACTCCAGGACCTACTGGAGGCGGGACTCATGGGTCATTATCTCCCTTTCACCATAGCTGGCTCAAAAGGGGCACCTTTGGTGGGAGGGGGTCTTGAAAGAATGGTATCAAAGGTGATGGTCGAGAAATAGGAAGGAGTCTAGAGTTAGACATAGTATGGATTGCATGGGATGGTAGGGAAACAGTGTTAGCTGATTTTGGTGCGTGACATAGGCCAGGGAAGACCGGCTAGGACACGGGATTTTTGGGCCCCCCGTGATCCGATTCAAGGACTCTGAGCCTACTGATCGACCATGTGAGACTACATTGATTGCAGGGTAGAGAACCTTGGGAATGTATATGTATCATCATGTTTGTGTTTTACATGATTTGGGTGTTCTGGGAAAGAAATTGAAATAATGTGATAAAATTAAACCTTGAGAAATTTCCTTTCTACTTGGGCTTAGGCGATATTTGTTTACCGTAAAGCTATAGCACCTGGACGTCATCCTCAGGTGACTCAGATAGTCGAGGACCAGCAGATGTAGGCGGACGATCAGTTGAGGATTGACCGAGAGGAAGAGGATGATCAGTGGCAGAAGTCTCTCCATTCATTCCAGCGACAAACACTCCAGAAGTACGAGGGTAGAACTTCGGATATGGAGATGGAGGGGTGGGTTGATGAGCTAGGGATTGATTTTACTTTGATACGTGCTATGAGGGGGTAATGGGTTCCCCTAGCAGTCAGTCAGATGAGTGGTGCGGCGCATTAGTGGTGGACGCTCTACCTCAGGGAGTGGTCAGAGGCAGAGGTTTTGTGGGCTAACTTTGAGAAGGAGTTCCGAGAGGAATTCCTTTCTTCCATGATCAAGGCAGAGAAGCGGCAGGAGTTACTCTCCCTCCAGCAGGGGAGTATATCAGTAAGAGAATTGGGGATCAAGTTCAAGGGTCTCCTATGCTTTTCTCCGGATCTCTTTTCGGATGAGGAGCCTCAGGCGAGACGTTTGGAGGAGGTGCTTCGTCCATCGATCCAGAATGTTGTCACCTCCTTCACCCTTCTGACATACTAGTAGTACAAAAGAAGGTAGAGGTTGTAGAGAGGATGCACTCATAGGGAGGTGCACCATGATAGGGGATCCAGCTGGGTTCGTCGAAGGGGAAGGCAGTCAGCAGCTGATCTCATGTTCCAGGACTTTCCAGATTCAGGCCAGCAAGGAGCAGGCCCCAGAAGTTCCAGTTCAGATCTTCGGGACCTTGTCCCTTTTTCATGAGCCTAGGACCGAAGTGTTTCTCTTGAGGAGTTTTCAGGAACATTTAGAGTCGGTGCCCGACCCAAGCTCAGTTCGGTGGAGGTGGGCAGGTTCAGCGCCCACCTCAGCAGCACCATTTGCCGGTGAGGCCCTTCCAGTAGTAGCAGGACCCTGCTCTTCTAAGGGCAGACTTTTCAGGAGGAGGGCGACCCTAGGGTTCTCCTCAGGGACCTCGACCAAGGAATGGTTGGGAAGGTGGTTGAAATCAGAGAGGCAGAGGAGCTGGGCATGGACAGTTGCACGCAGCAGAGTTGGTAGCTCTGGCAGGACCAGAGGTGGAGCGAGGTAATATTTTTTGGTTCAGCACTCTCGTTTCTGGTTTGTTCAATTCAAGAGGTTTTCACCCCTTTGTTGCACCTGGTCTAGCCCATGCTTTGGGTCTAGATGTAGAGAGAATTTCCGTACCCCTGGTGCTGAGTACACCAGTTGGAGGTCAGACCAGCGTATCTTGTGTTTGTTGGGGATGTGGGATGATGTTGGGACCGCATCGATCTAGTGGGGATATTCTTTTTCTACTGATGCATCCATACGATGTCATACTAGGCATCGACTGGATGTTTTCTATTAGTGTTGTTATTGACTGCTTCCGAAGAAGAGTCATGTTCTCTGACGTGGATGGGCAGTGTGTATCTTTTGTGGCAAGAGGAGCTATCAGGTTGGAAGCTGGCATGTGAAGCCTCTCATTTCCTTGTTAGGTGGGTTATGAGTGGTTTCAGCAGAAACAGAGATGATGGATGTTCTACAGGTTGTTGGTGAGTTCCTTGATGTTTTTCCCAAGGAGGTTGTGACTCTACCCCCTGACATGACGTTGAGTTCAGGATAGACTTACAGCCTGGTGCCCGTCTGATTTCGATGGCCCCTTATCAGATGGCTCCTTCAGAGTTGCGGGAGTTGTGGATTCAGATTGACGATCTGATGGAGAAAGGTTTTTTTCGACCCAGCGTGTCACCATGGGGTAATCCAGTTTTGTTCGTGAAGAAGGCAGATGGTGGTCTCAGGCTATGCATAGACAGCCGAAGGTTGAATCAGGTAACGGTCAAGAACCGTTATCCCATTCCAAGGATAGATGGTCTCTTCGACTAACTGAGGAGAGTATGTTGGTTTTATAAGATTGATCTATGATCTGGATATCATCAGCTGAGGTTAAAGGATAGTGACATCTCGAAGACGGCTTTCAGCTGCAGGAATGGGCACTTAGAGTTTATAGTAATGCTGTTTGGAGTAACGAATGCACTTGCTGTGTTCATGGGACATATGAGCTTTGTATTCCGAGAGTTTCTGGACATGTTTTTCATTGTTTTTATCAATGACATCCCAATCTACTCAAGATCAGAGGAGGAGAACGTTGAGCATCTCAGGGCAGTCTTGGAATTCCTTTGACACCACCATCTTTATGGGAAATTGTCAAAGTGTAAGTTCTTGATGCAATAAGTAAACTTCCTTAGGAACATGGTGTCTCAGCATGGAGTGTCAGTGAACCCGTCAAAGTTGGAGGCAGTTGTTTCTTGGGCGACACCCAAGACTGTGACAGAAGATCATAGTTTCCTGGTGTTGGAAAGTTATTATCGGAGGTTCGTTTCGGACTTCTCTCGAGTTGCTGCTCTATTGACAACTGTGACTAAGAAGGACCAGGTCTTTCTATAGAGAAAGCAGTGCCAGAAAGCTTTCGAATACCTGAAGGAAAAGTTGGTCAGTGCTCCAGTACTCAGGTTTCCAGAGGAAGGGTTATTGTATGAGGTGTTTTTTAATGATTCTGGCCTTGGTTGGGGTGCGTACTGATGCAGAAGAAGGGTGTGATCTGTTATGGATCTAGACAGTTGCGCCCTCATGAGCGTAACTATGCCACCCATGACCTAGATCTTGCAGCAGTAGTGTTCGCACTGAAGTTGTGGTGAAATTACCTTTTGGGGGGGCTCTTTGTGGTCTTCTCATATCACAAGAGCTTACGTTATGTCTTCTCCCAGCGTGACCTGAACTTATGGCGGTGTAGATGGGTTGAGTTTCTCCAAGACTATGACTTCGAGATCTCTTACACTGAAGGTAAGGTCAACATTGTGGCTGATGCCCTGAGCAGGAAGTCGTATAAGGAAGTGGTTCGGGAATCTGCTAATGCTTGAAAAGCGATGGGAGATTTGGCTGCCTTGCACTTGGATGCAAGGGTAGAGTGTGTTAGAGGCTGTTTGTTTCAGATTACGGTGTAGTCCTCCTTGTTGCAGCAGGTGGAAGAGTCTCATTGCGGAGACTCCGAGGAGGAAGTAATGTGGGATCGTATCGATCAGGGAAACGCTCGAGAAGGATGGTCAGAGGATAGCCGACATCAGATTCTTTTTCATGGAAGGTTTTTTGTTACGGAGGCAATGCATGAAGGAGTTATCCATAATTTCCATAGCTCATCCTTGGTGGTACATCCGGAAGTTTCAAAAATGTACTGAGGCCTGAGGGGACAATTTTGGTAGCCCGGGGTGAAACGAGAAGTTGCGGAGTTTGTGGCTAAGTGCCTAGTGTGTCAGGAAGTAAAGGTTGAACACCGTGTTCCCAGTAGCTTGTTGCATCCTTTAGATGTCCCAGAATGGAAGTGGGATGACATCTCAAGGGACTTCATCATAGGAATACCCAGAGCTCAGGGCGGTTAGGATGCTCTCGAGGTAGGGGTGGATTGACTGACGAAATCAGCTCACTTCTTAGCAATAAATTTGTCGGGCCCGGTGAGTACCTTAGCATAGAGGTAAGTAGATGAGGTGGTGCATTTTCATGGAGTTCCGAAGACTATCGTCTCAGATCGGGATACTCAGTTTACCTCATGAGTCTGGGGGGTTATATCATGCTTTTGGCACCCATCTACGAATTAGCACTGCTTTCCACCCCCAGACCGATGTGCAGACAGAGCGGACTATCCAGATGTAGGAGGAAATGTTGCGAGCATGAGTTCTAGATTTCAGAGGATCATGGGTGCGACACTTGCCTTTAGTAGAGTTTTCCTACAACAAAAACTTCCACTCTACTATTGGCATGGCACCGTTTGAGGCTTTGTATGGAAGACCAGGTTGTTCACCCATTTGCTGGGAAAAGGTTGGTGAGATAGGTGCTCTTAGGTCAGAGGTAGTACAGAGCACCACAAAGAAAGTTCATCTTGTGCGTGAGAGGATGAAAGAGGCTAAGGACTGACAGATGTCTTATGCTTATTGTCGGAGGAGGCCCTTGGGGTTCGAGGTGGGAGATCATGTGTTCTTGAAGGTTTCTCCTCGATGGGGGCAACAGAGGTTTGGGAAGGGGAGTAAGCTCTCCGCTAAGTTCATAGGACCTTTCAAGGTGCTGAGGCGTGTCAGCGAGGTGGAATATCAACTAGCCCTCCCACCTCAGTTGGAGAAGGATCATGACATCTTCCACATCTCCCAGCTTAGATGGTACATACACGATGGCTCTCACGTTATAGACTGGGGAGAGTTAGATATGGGGGATGATGCGACCTTCAAGGAACGACTAGTCTGAATCGAGGATCGTGAAGAGAAGGTGCTCTGTCGATGAACCATCACCTTGGTTTGTGTGTTGTGGAGGCAAGGCTGCCTCGAGGAGAGAACTTGGGAGCAGGAGGCTCAAGTGCACTCTCAGTACCCGGAGTTGTTTTGACTTGTGTTTTTCATTTTTCTTCTGATCAATGTTTTGATGTTATACTTTGTACCTTTTATATATGGAATGATTGGCTTGTCAGTTGTGATACGTTTTGTTCCATTGTTCTCCGGAATTGTGTAACGTGTCCGGATGTGTGGGGAAAGGAAAAAAACATGATCCTTAAGTGAGACACATTAATGCGGATGCGATAGAACCCTTGTGGGAAAGTCAATGCTTCCTAAAACGGATAATATCTCGACATGGGAGAAGGAATTCCCCAAGTGATGTGTTCAGGCAGTGTGTTGTTTGTACGGTGTTGGGGGCAGTGTAAGTTGAAAAATCCTAATATATGGAAGTGGGAAGACCCAATTCTTAATTGAGACGCATTAATGCGGATGTGATTAAACCCGTGCAGGTGAGTCAGTTCCGCCTAAAGTGGTTCATATCTCGACATAAGAGAAGGAATTCATAACACACATAATTAGGGTTGTTGGTTGGGTTCCTATTATAATGAGATCCCTAAGAGGTATCTTGTTGGGTTCCTCTGGGTTGGTTTTTGAATTCCCGGGGATGAGAATGTTTTAAGAGGTATCTGTTGTAATGGCCCAGACCTCTCCGGCCCATTCTTTTGTCGAAAAGAAGGTCATGACGTGTTCTGGAGGGTAGAATGGACTTTTCCCACACTTTTCAGAATTTTCTAACTACACGTTGTGTAGTGTGAGTACACATCGTGTACCACCTTGCCGAGTATACCCCATGTTGAAGTCATGTCCTTGCCGCGTGAAATAAATAAGTACACTAAGTGTAGCCCATCCTACACACCATGTAGTTTCTCCCCGTGTACGTGTTACCCTCAAACAGTGTGTTGACCATTCAATGGGTGTGTGCCATGTTGAAGACGAGTCCTTGCTGTGTGAAATAAATAAGTACACGCCGTGTAGCCCATCTTACACGCCATGTAGTTTCTCCCCGCGTACGCGTTACCCTCAAACTGTGTGTTGACCTATAAACATCTGTGTGTTGTATTGAAGACATGTCCTTGCCGCGTGAAGTAAATAAGTACATGCCATGTAGCCCATCTTAAATGTCGTTTCGTTTCTCACCGTGTACGCATTACCCTCAAACCGTGTGTTGACTAGTCAACGGCCGTGTGCCGGGTTGAATGCCGTGTTGGAAGCCGCGTGGCGACCATGTGGAATGGCCTAGTACAAGCCATGTACTAGGAATTACATTCCATGTACTTTAGTTTTTCTCACCTATAAAAGGAGGGGGGCTCTCCTCCTTTTCATATCATTCCTCTCCTCCTCGTTCCTTCAAGCAGAGCCCTCCCGAGAGACTCTAAAGCTTCTTTCTTCCATAACTTCTTGGTCCGAGATCCAATTTATGATCCGTCAGTGGCCACGAGATCTTAACAACGAGGTGGAACTTCTGAGCTTGGATATGTTGTTTTCCCTTCGGCCTTTCTTTCCAAACTTCCACACGAGGAGGTTTTTGCTGGGTTTTGACAAAAGCGATGGACGCTGACATACATCTTCTAAATTTGATATGGGGGAGCGTTGTGATCAGAACCTATTGAGGTAGGGATCTTACCTTCGTCTCTCTAATTTGTGAATCATGCGGGATGGGTGTCCTCTTGCTTTCATGAGACATAGTTGAACCATTTTAATGAAGATAATAACCGGCTTAAAGAACACGGATGGGAAAGTTATTATGTTTATATTTGTTTATCCTATTGTTATTTTGTGAATTGAATAGACTTATGCCTACTGAAAATCACGGTCGTTGGGGGCCTTTGATTGCGCAATTAAATGTTACCCTATAATTCTAGACCGTTTTGTGGGTGGAAACTTTGTGGAATATGGAAATTGGTTAATCACGTAAAGTTTACTGATTAAATGAATATCTAGAACCCTTGTTTGATAAACCCGTTTGAAAAAATGGAATAATTAACATGTGGGTGTTGGTTTGGTTATGTGGTGTGTGAGAGGGGGGTGAATCCTGGGTTATTATGAATAGGATGGGTAGTGGGGCTGCGGTAAATGATATTAAAGGGAGAATGATGTGGCACGACCCTGGTTTTGTGATACGGTTGTGGAGATGTGGTTTAGTGGAAGCATGGATGCAGTAATGGGTTGTGATGTTAAAAGAAAGTGGAAAGTTTATAAATGAACTTTGGGGAACGATAATTAATTAAACGCGGGAAAAATCAATACTGATTGATTGATGATAAAAAGGTTGGTTTTGTGTTTATTGTGTTCTGTCTAACTTGATTTGTGGTTGGCAGGGTTTTGTTCTATGAAACTCTTGATCTAGTTTGAAAATTGCCCAGTAGTTAAGGAACTACTAAACTAATACTGTTGAAACATGAAAACCTAAATGGGGTTGGGATTGTTTGTTGTATGCATGCATCGTAGTAGCATTTCCGAGGCACATGCTTAGTTTCTCTATTTAGAAGCCATAGGTTGGGCTCTGTGTTTGGTATATATATATATATGTAGCTGAATCTTTCTGTTTTGTCGCACCCCACCCATGTTGAGAACTTAGTTCCATGCACTCCCATTTCATGGGAGAGGGTGTTTTCCCCTCAGTTACTAGCTCCTTCCTGCTACTTCTTCCAGAGGTTGTGATGGCTTGAGGAAACCTTACACCCAATACCCTTCGGGTAGGTTTCGATAGGTGTTATTTTTTTTAGCCCAAGACTCTTCGGCTAGGTTTACTGTTCCCAAGAACCTTCGGGATGATGACCAGTTGTGTTTGGGCATGGATGTGATATGTGGTTTGTGAGACCAAGGTGTGTGTGGGCGGGATATGTGGTTTGTGTGGCCCAGGTGTGTGTGTAGAGACCCGAAGCTTAACGTACATAGACATTACATTACTTTTGCGGAATACTTAGTACATAACAAAAACACACACACAAGGACCGTAATAGTTTAGTGTCTTTGGAAACTCGGAATATAATCTTCTATTCGTGGTGAAATATCTTCAACATCTCCCATAAAGATCATCTTTTTTTTAAAAATCTAAATCATTTCTTTATATCCTGGGGAAAAGAAAACTTAAAAGGGTGAGCTCAAATGCTCAGTAAGGGTAAACAAAAGAAATATCAATCACATCATATTCATAAGAACATATCTTTTGGAAATCTTAACCTGCAAAAGAGATCATAATTTCATAACATGGGATAAATCATAGTAGTGAAATGTAATCCCAATAATCATAACTTAAAACATGAAACTATGTGGCATACACACATAATCATAGAGAATCATTTCTTATTATTCAAGACTCACTTCCAAGACTATATTAGTGGACAAATTCCCTTTCGGAACCGAGTTCACTCCTCGTTTCAGTCCTGTTTCACTGAACCGGTATAACCTACCGTTCCAGCCATGTCTATCTCATGAGATATAAAATCTTTACCCAATGCATTGGAGGGAGATATATGTCCCACCCATCTCATAATGATACCATTCTTATGTGTGCCACAAAATCATAAATCATACATCATCGCATAACCCATGTAGTAAAAATGGGAATCATAAACATCATGACATCATAAAACAATTCATATAAGATAAAGGAATTCATAAAAATAATTCCATCACAACATAATCAAATCAATGTAATAATAGGGATAGGAATAGAACCCTGTATTATCTTAGATTGAAAATAATTTTGATAAAACACTTGAACTCAATTCTTGACGAAAATATCCTTTCTACCTCAAAAACATTTTTCCTTTCTTAACATGTCATACAATTTTAAACTAAATGAAAATGATTAAAAAAAACTTGAAAACTTGTAAAGGAAGCTTCTTGGAAATAATGTTTTAAAAATCCATTCATTCCGTATAAGTTAAAAAAAACTTGTTTCTCGTACTTTTGTCGAAAAAGTCAAAAAGTACCTCGTACAAAAAATGACAAAATATTCCTTTCATATCTTTTACTAAAAACTCACCGAAGGGTAAAATTGGATTTAAAAAATTTTAGGTGGATGGAAATAATATCACATATTGAGGAAACATGGATTTGGATGATAAAATACACCCCAGTAAATATCAAAGTATAAACAATCTCGGATAAAAATGAGATTGTGATATTTCCCTTACCTTAGGTCCAATTTGCTTCGTAAGTGTCCGAACCTCCTGTATAATGATTTAAATAATGTTATTGACTTATTCCAGAATCATACTTATTTTTATGATATCATATATGGTCATATTCTTATCTTCTTATTGGTAATATTTCATTATTACTTGTTATTCGGGTGTTTATTAATTTTTGTTCTTATGCGTGTTTTGTCGAATAAATTCTTATTTGTATTTTTAGTTTATAGATACCTCATTTCCATAATGTTATTAGGGTAATATATATCATATTAATTCATTCAATTCATTTATATAACCATTATGCAATGAGGATTATGTAGAACGAGTCACATCACATCGTGGAGACGGTACGCACGAGCGATGATATCGTTCCCATGATTGTGGAATTATATTGGATTATATATATACTATTTCAGAATCAATATCACTTTACAATAATCATATATAGTCATTATTTACACCATTATACCCATCCAAGTAAGGTGGTGGTGGAAAATAGATTACACCACAGCGTGGAGATGGTATTCCATACGTACGCACGCGCGGTGATTTCGTTTTCCGTAGGATGGATAGATGGTGAAATAGGGTTGTTTCATAATTATAATAATGTATCAGTATATTAGTGATACTGATGTTATTACTTCATAATTAAACAACCTTAGAAGAAGAAGTGGAAGAATAAATAAAGCTGAAAGAATCGGTAATCGACATTACCTCTTCTTTGAAGCGCCTCTTTTATACCTCCTCTTAGGGAACTAAAATTGGTCTTTGAAGAAGACCAGGTCCTCTAGGATGTCTCTAGGGAAGTGGAGAGAATAAATTGGCAGGGTTTGGCCGAGATTGAAGGCTCAATGTGGTGTGAGGAAGAGAGAGAGGAAGTGCCCTTTTATAAGGGAGGAGAGGGGCACCTTTGGAATAACTAAAAATATTATTTTATTATACAGTCAAATTCGGTTTTTAATAGATCCAAATTGAGTTATTTCGAAGCTAAGGTGGGGATGGGTCTAAATCCTATCATCCAATAGAATTTGGACAAGTTTATTGTACTATTTTAACCTTATCATTTAGTTTTAACTTTAAGTTAGATAATTTTACTTTTACCGTGTCTTTTTGTGTTCTTACACTATAAGGTTAATAAACGTACTATAACAATCCAAACGAACCCCAAGTTGTTTATTATTAATATATATAACCTTATCTAAGTCATTTTTCCTACCCTTAGATTTTTATGAATATAATAACAATTAATAATATAATATTTGTTTTAAAAACTATTTAATGTCAATTTTGACACTATTAGGTAATTGATTTTTGTAAAATTCATAACAGAATTATTAGTTCGAAAGAAGTTAATTAAATCAACACTAACATGTCATATTAACATATAATTTTTTTTAATTCATAAAAAGTCTAAAATTACATTTATTTGGGTATTTATAACATCAATTATGTCAATATTTCATTAATAAGATATTTACAGCATCATCATTGTGTCATAAATAAATTAAATTATTTAAAGTCTAAAAATTAAAAATAAAATATAATTCTGTAGGAACTCTTTTTAGCTTTCTAATGAATATTTATAGTCGAATTGATATTATGTATAACCCTATATTAAAAATGATTTACTTATTAAACTTTGATTTTATCTATTTTAACAATTCTTTAAATAAATTAATAATAAATGTCCTAATCTAATCCAAGTGGGCTTAAATGGTCATATGTTATTCCTAAGGTTATTTTGGGTCGAATTAAAATTATCCAATAGAATTAGGACATGTGTTAGTGTAATAATAATATCATTTTTACCCTTAATTACCCTATTTACTTTTAACCGTGGTAAAAAAAGTAAACAGTTACTATTCACCAAAAATTATTTTCATCTCATTGAACCACATTTTAGTCCTTGATATTAAACATGTCTCTAGGATTTTCAAAATTCCACTCACAAAAGCGGTAAAATTAATTTTTATGAAAAAATTCAGTTTTTTAACTACCACTTAGTGGTTTCACTATTCATCAAAAAATGAAAGTTTCCAGAAAAATACAAAAAATTAGGCCTAAGCTATATTTGATATTATGAATTCAAAAATTATTTCTATTTTATCAAATTCAAAAGATATCAGTTACATTAATTAATTTAAAAATTAATTCTCGTCGTCAAAACAAATAGCGTGTTTTTAAGAGATAATAATTATCAAAAGATTGACACTTGTTTATATCTGGTTTAAATGTGAAATTGCATCCAATGACCAACATTGTATTAAATTGTAAAAATATTTTCTAAATATATTTTAAAACCACTCAAATTATTAATTTATCACTATTAATTATTTTGATTAAAAAAGTTGTTTTTAATTAAAATTTAGTAATTTTCACTATTCATCAGAATATGAAAGTTATTCGAAACGTACTAAAATTTCACCCTAAGCTAATTTTGATATTCCGAATCCAAAAATGTAGTCCATTTTGAAAAATAAAATTTACAAAATTTCAAAAAGTGGTTATTACTATTCATAATGGCTATTTTTAATAATATTTTAATAGCATATCATTGTTTAGTGAAACTCGGTATTGTGTACGACGCAAGCTATCGAGGAAGGTCGTGATTGCGTGTAATGCAAGGCAATTAAAGGATGCGTGTTGTGCAATATCCTTTTGGTGTAGCGTATAACACAAGATATTAATGAAATTAAAAAAAAATATTTTTCATAAAATCTCGGGGTGTTACATTCTACCCCCCTTAAAATGAATTTCGCCCTTGAAATTCGTCTGGGTTATAAATGGTTTACTACTCGAAAGTTTCTTTAATAGAAATCCACATCGTAAAAAGAAATACCAAAACAAATCTTTAAAAACAAAAGTATGAAACGTAACAGTTATCCAAATAAACAAATCACTGGGTTTCCACATAGGTGAAAATATGGATATGGAAGAGAAATCTAACCACCATGTTCTGATGGAGAGTGGTAGAGAACATGGCTATTTAAAAGCCAGTAATCACAGAGCCATAAATTTGTGATGATCTAAGGTACCATCTGATTCATCAGATATACGAGTACTAGGACAACATTTTTGGTTTTCAAGATCATTTCCCTCAAGTTGATGAAATTGGAATTAGAAGAAATACTTTCGTGATTTTGGTGCAGTGTCACCGTTGGTCGATCTTTGGACAATTTCCACTTAATCTCTTAAATAAATGAAGTTGGATTTTTTATTCGTGAAGTGTTAGCAGATCATGTGATAGAACGATGGGTCATTCCATCTGTCTCGAACAAAAGATTACAAAAGTTATCAAAAATACATAAGACCATATATGGTGAGGTTAATCGTATATGATTCCAAAAATGAACTTATACTTCATATATCATACCGCGTAATAAAATAAAACTAGTTTCTACTAACCAGGTATTTCATGTATTCCAGTGGTAGGCGATAAAGGCCAGTCGCAACTAGGTTGTGGGTTCGATTCCCATAGCCTTGTCCGATGCGATGGACTGTCACATGTCCTGCAGGTTGTCCTTTTTCTAAAACTACATTACTATAACATCCCATCAATAACATCAAAAAAATGTTCTATCCTTAAACAATACTAACTTATGTCCAACATAATCATTTCCAATCTTTAGGCTTATCCAAAATACTACTGTCCAATCTCATATTATAGTGAAAATGATTACCAAAGATTTCATATAACAAGCACATTAAAACCATCGTTGATCCCCGTATATCATAAGATATGTCTTGTTGGTCACATTCCAAACATTCGAAGGCATTAATCATGTATTCTCTTGAAAAATGAATACCCATTGAATCATAGTGAAAACATGAGTGCTGTCAAAAGTTAACTATTTTCACATACCAAAACCTCAAAACATGATACAACTATTTTTTATATCAGTAATAAGCTCATAAATACTGTCAAACATTTCATTTTCTCCTTACCCCTTCATTATGCGTATATCATCTTTTTTCCAAAAATATCTCAATCACTTTCCATGGTTACCGGTACCATAAAATTATTGAAAATCACAATAGACCAATACATAAATATTCTAATATTCCACGATACTATATACAACATTATTTTGGAACCCATTACATAAACACTTAATCATTCCACCACATTTTTTTCATATTTAACATCGCTAATAGTGATTGCATGTGACTTCCCTTTGTCCTTTTCCTTAAGTGGTTGCTCGTGTCGATCATCACTAACCCTTGGATTAGGGCATTTATTAGAATAATGCCCCATTTCCTTGTACTTGAAGCATTGAAGTGTTGGTGGTGTGTTCTCTACAGTCTTTTATTTATTCACATCATTAGAAACCCTTTTTCCATTACTTCGACACTCAGCTGCTCGATGACCTTCTTTTCCACACTTAAAACATTTTCTAGTCCCTTTAAGACAATATCCACCATGCTTCTTACCACACTTTGAGCATAAGGAAACATTCATCTTCTTTTCACCATTATTCTGAGATTTCTCCTTGAACTCCATTTTTCGTTTCGTGTCAAACCTACTAGATGGATAAGTAACGCCAACTTCCATTTCTACCTTGATAGCACAACGCACAATTTATTCATAGCTACTGAAGTCTCTTATAGCTAATGCCCTTCTAAGATTTGGTTTTAAGAGACTGAAGAATCGATGAACTTTACTTTCAGGTTGGATGATAAAGGAAGATGCATACCTTGCAAGCCTTGTAAAATTCACTTCGTATACACCAACAGATTCATCATCCTTTTTCTTTAGTTGAAGAAACTCCTTCTCCATCTTTGTTCGAAGAATACGAGGGAAGTACTTATTGAAAAATAAGTTCTTGAACTCGTCCCATTCCATGGACTCAATTTCATCTCTTGGACTCGTATTCTTGATAAGATTCCACCATTGATCAGCTTCACCTTCCAAACGATATACTGCTAAGATGAATTTATCATGTTCTGAACATTGAAGAACTAAAAATATCTTTTTAGTGGTACTGATCCATTTTTCAACAACAAGTGGATCAGAAGGCCCATTGAAAGAAGGTGGATGTTGCCTCATGAAGGACTCAATAGAATATTGTTCCCTTCTCTGCTCATTTGGATGTCCAGAATGATTCATAGCTTGTGTAATTATAGCAATAAGATTTTTCACTCCATCTCCCATAACATTTGTTTGTTCAGGAGTAAAATAATTGCATTGTCCATTGCATTGATCAACACGGTTCCTCCGGGTTCCAGCCATCGTCTAAAACCCAAAAAGAATAGTGTGAGAGGCAAAAATCATGCTAGGGAAAACAACATAAGAAAGGGGGAGTACCTTCAATATCTAACATCTTAGGTTTAATTATATGATCGTTAGCGTAATTCTAGTACTATAACCTATACATATACTTAACCGTAGGGACATCCCTAGACATACCTTAGAAATATCTCTAGGGATCTCACTAAAGTTCTTGCATCGTAGTTTCCAATGGTTGACTAAACCTTTCCTCTGATACCAACTGTAGAGACCCAAAGCTTAACGTACATACGCATTACATTACTTTTGCGAAATACTTAGTACATAACAAAAACACACAGACAAGGTCCGTAATAGTTTAGTGTCTTTGGAAACTCGGAATATAATCTTCTAATCATGGTGAAAGATCTTCAACATCCCTCATAAAGATCTTCTTTTTTTTAAACCTAAATCCTTTCTTTATATCCTGGGGAAAAACATAAAAGGGTAAGCTCAAATGCTCAGTATGGGTAAACAAAAGAAATATCAATCACATCATATTCATAAGAACATATCTTTTGGAAATCTTAACCTGTAAAAGAGATCATAATTTCATAACATGGGATAAATCATAGTAGTGAAATGTAATCCCAATAATCATAACATAAAACATGAAACTTTGTGGAATACACACATAATCATAGAGAATCATTTCTTATTATTCAAGACTCATTTCCAAGACTATATTAGTGGAAAAAGTCCCTTTCTGAACCGAGTTCACTCCTCGTTTCAGTCCTGTTTCACTGAACTAGTATAACCTACTGTTCCAGCCATGTCTATCTCATGAGATATAAAATCTTTACCCAATGCATTGGAGGTAGATATAGGTCCCACCCATCTCATAATGATACCATTCTTATTTGTGCCACAAAATCATAAATCATACATCATCGCATAACCCATGTAGTAAAAATGGGAATCTTAAACATCATGAAATCATAAAACAATTCATCTAAGATAAAGGAATTCATAAAAATAATTCCATCACAACATAATCAAATAAATGTAATAATATGGATAGGAATATAACCCTATATTATCTTAGATGGAAAATAATTTTGATAAAACACTTGAACTCCATTCTTGGGGAAAATATCATTTCTACCTCAAAAACATTTTTCCTTTCTTAACATGTCATACAATTTTAAACTAAAAGAATATGATTAAAAATAAACTTGAAAACTTGTAAAGAAATCTTCTTGGAAATAATTTTTTAAAAATCCATTCATTCCATATAAGTTAAAAAAACATGCTTCACGTAATTTTGTCGGAAAAGTCAAAAAGTACCTCGTACAAAAAATGACAAAAGATTTCTTTCATATCTTTTACTAAAAACTCACCAAAGGGTAAAATTGGATTTCAAAAATTGTAGGTGGATGGAAATAATATCACATATTGAGTAAACATGGATGTGGATTATAAAATACACCCCAGTAAATATCAAAGTATAAACAATCTCGGATAAAAATGAGATTGTGACATTTCCCTTACCTTAGGTCCAATTTGCTTCGTAAGTGTCCGAACCTCATGTATAATGATTTAAATAATGTTATTTACTTATTCCAGAATCATACTTATTTTTATGATATCATATATGGTCATATTCTTAGCTTCTTATTGGTAATATTTCATTATTACTTGTTATTCGGGTGTTTATTACTTTTTGTTCTTATGCGTGTTTGTCGAATAAATTCTTATTTTTCTTTTTAGGTTATAGATATCCCATTTCCAGAATGTTATTAGACTAATATATATCCTATTAATTCATTCAATTCATTTATATAATCATTATGCAATGAAGATCATGTAGAACGAGTCGCATCACATCCTGGAGACGATACGCACGAGGGATGATATCGTTCCCATGATTGTGGAATTATATTGGAGTATATATATACTATTTCAGAATCAATATCACTTTACAATAATCATATATAGTTATTATTTACACCATTATACCCGTCCAAGTAATGTGGTGGTGGAAAATAGATTACACCACGACGTGGAGACGGTATTCCGTACGTACGCACGTGCGGTGATTTCATTTTCCGTAGGATGGATAGATGGTGAAATAGGGTTGTTTCATACTTATAGTAACATATCAGTATATTAGTGATACTTATGTTAGTACTTCATAATGAAACAACCTAAGAAGAAGAAGTGGAAGAAGAAATAAAGGTGAAAGAATCGGTAACGGACATTACCTCTTCTTTGAAGCGCCTCTTTGATACCTCCTCTTAGGGAACTAAAATTGGTCTTTGAAAAAGACCAGGACCTCTAGTATGTCTCTAGGCAAGTGGAGAGAAGAAATTGGCAGGGGTTTGAGGAGCTTGAAGGCTAAATGTGGTGTGAGGAAGAGAGGGAGAAAGTTCCCTTTTATAAGGGAGGAGAGGGGCACCTTTGGAATAACTAAATATATTATTTTATTATAAAGTCAAATTCGGTTTTTAATAGCTCCAAATTGAGTTGTTTCGAAGCTAAGGTGGGTATGGGTCTAAATCCTATCATACAATAGAATTTGGACAATTTTAGTATACTATTGTAACCTTATCATTTAGTTTTAACTTTAAGTTAGATAATTTTACTTTTACCGTGTCTTTTTGTGTTCTTACACTATAAGGTTAATAAACTTACTATAACAAGCCAAACGAACCCCAAGTTGTTCATTATTAATATATATAACCTTATATAAGTTGTTTTTCTGATCCTTGGATTTTTAAGAATATAATAACAATTAATAATATAATATTATTTTTAAAAACTATTTTATGTCAATTTTGACACTATTTGGTAATTGATTTTTGTAAAACTCATAACAGAATTATTAGTTCCAAAAAAGTTAATTAAATCCACACTAACATGTCATATTAACATATAAAACTTTTTTAATTCATAAAAAGTCTCAAATTACATTTATTTGGGTATTTATAACTTCAATTATGTCAATATTTCATTAATAAGATTTTTACTGCATCATCATTTTGTCATAAATAAATTAAATTATTTAAATTCTAAAAATTACAAATAAAATATAATTATGTAGGAAATCTTTTTATATTTCTAATGAATATTTATAGTCGAATTTATCCTATGTATAACCCTATATTAAAAATGATTTACTTATTAAACTTTGATTTTATCTATTTTAACCCTTCTTTAAATAAATTAATAATAAATGTACTAATCTAATCCAAGTGGGCTTAAATGGTCATATTTTATTCCTAAGGTTATTTTTGGTCGAATTACACTTATCCAATAGAATTAGGACATGTTTTAGGGTAATAATAATATCATTTGTACCCTTAATTACCCTATTTACTTTTAACCGTGGTAAAAAAAAGTAAAAAGTTACTATTCACCAAAAATTATTTTCATCTCATTGAACCACATTTTAGTCCTTGATATTAACCGTGTCTCTTGGATTTTTGAAATTCCACTCACAGAAGCGGTAAAATTAAGTTTTATGAAAAATTCAGTTTTTTAACTATCACTTAGTGGTTTCACTATTCATCAAAAAATGAATGTTTCCAGAAAAATACAAACAATTAGGCCTAAGCTATAATTGATATTATGAATTCAAAAATGATGTCTATTTTATCAAATTCAAAACATATCAGCTACATTAACTAATTTAAAAATTAATTCTCGTCGTCAAAACAAATAACGTGTTTTTAAGTGATAATAACTATCAAAAGATTGACACTTGTTTATATCTGGTTTAAATGTGAAATTACATCCAATGACCAACATTGTATTAAATTGGAAAAATATATTCTAAATATACTTTTAAACCACTCAAATTAATAATTTATCACTATTAATTATTTTGTTTAAAAAAGTTGTTTTTAATTAAAATTTAGTAATTTTCACTATTCATCAGAATATGAAAGTTATTCGAAACGTACCAAAATTTCACCCTAAGCTAATTTCGATATTCCGAATCCAAAAATGAAGTCCATTTTGAAAAATAAAATTTAAAAAATTGGTTATTACTATTCATAATGGCTAGTTTTAATAATATTTTAATAGAATATCATTGTTTAGTGAAACTCGGTATTGCGTACGACGCAAGCTATCGAGGAAGGCCGTGATTGCGTTTAATGCAAGGCAAGTCAAGGATGTGTGTTGTGCAAGCTTCTTTTGGTGTAGTGTACAACACAATACATTAATGAAATTAAAAAGAATATTTTTCATAAAATCTCGGGGTGTTACAGTGTGCGAGCATGATATGTGGTTTTTGAGGCCCAGGTGTGTGCGGGCAGGAAGAGTGTGGTAGCGTTAGGACGTTCGCCATTAGGAAGAGTAGCTAGCTAGTGGGGGGAAATGGTGTGGGGTACCCAATACTCTTGTTCTTATATACTACTAACTGTTGTTTTGTGTTTTTGGTGAGTGTGGCTGGTGAGGTTGGGTGGATAGAATTTCTTTCTAGGTTTTGGTTTATTTTTTTCTTCTCACGGGATATTAGGATGTATCCCCACCTGTGCACAAGAGCTTTAGGTTTCCCTGCTGAGTATACTTGTATGCTCACCCTACTTTTACATTCATGTTTCCATGAGGACTACTAGGGTCGTGCGGGACCCTATTAGTCATGACAGTTGGAGTTTATATAGTTTTATGTACTCTTGTTTCTTTTGGTATTGTAATTTTGAGTTTTCTTGTACTTATAATTTGTTTCATAATTGTTTAAACATGCATGTGGTATTGGTTTGGGTTTATTTTCATTTACTTGTTCCTTTTTCTTTTGGGGTTTTACTCATCCTATTTCCCGATCTTAAATAATAAAAAGGGTAATGCCTCCCATATTTGTGAAAACTCATACACTTGGTTCTAGTCGCCACTCTGGGTCCTACTGGAGGCAGGACTTGGGGGTCATTATCTCCCTTTCACCATTGCCAGCTCAGAAGGGGCACCTTTGGTGGGAGGGGGCCGTGACAATGAGTTTCACACAACTGTTATTTCTTCATATAGAAATCATCAGTAACACATAATATTTCTCCAAATCTCAAAACATAATCACCATTAAGTATAAATTCTAGAAACATAACCATTCAATCAAATTATACTTTTTTCTGTATGTCATAGTCTTCCTTCTATGGTTAATTTATTCTATCTGATAAAGATGACTACACTGACAACTGAAAGAAAATAATAGTATTTCATACACCAACTACATCCAAACCAGAATTCATCAAATCATTAATCAAGGGGTCATGTTCCAAAGTTAACATGGTTAATGATGCATGATGTTCTCTACTCAAGGTATATGCCACATTGTTTGCATTTCAATGATGGTAATTGGCCAATAAATCATAATCCTTTATCAATTAAATCCATCTTCTCCACCTCATTTTTAATTCCTTTAGTGTTAATATATACTTAAAATATTTGTGGTCCGAATATATTTCACATTTGGCTCCTTATAAATGATGTCCATAAATTTTCAATGTGAAAACCATAGTTGAAAATTCCAAATTTGTAATGTTATTATTTAACTCATGGGGCCTTAGTTGTGTTGAAGCATAATAAATTACCTCATAATTCTTCATCCAAACCTAACCAAATCCCTTCAATGAAGAATCCATATAGATGAAAAATTCACCATTTCTATAGGGAAGGTAAAAATGGTATCATATATCGATCTCTAAATTAGTTCCTAAAAAAAATCACATTTTTATATCGAAATAGATTTAACCCCTATTCGTTTTTATATAGTTATAGGGCAGATGCCCATTTGATGTTTTTAAAAACTGGTTGGTAATAACGTACTAATCCAATAAAAATATGAATCTATTTATCGTTTTTAGGAATTTTCCATTCATAAAACACTTTGTATTGGTAGGAACAACTGTTATTAAATCCTTATTTAAATTTTTCCTATGAAAAGATATTTTTTGCACTCAAAATTCTCATTTGATAAATTACCCATATAACTTCTTTCGTATGAGAGTTTTCAAGAAAACATTTTTATTTTTTTGTGGTCCTCAAATATTTTTAAAAATACCAAAAAATAATCTATAAAAAAACAAAAAAAAATTCAAATATTGACAGAATATTCAATGAATACGATCCACGAATACAATAGATGGATTTTTCAAACAAAAGGTCATAAAAATGAACACATAATGACCATACAGAGTATGAAAATCTATTTCCATGTTTCATGCTCTTTAACCTCAAACCGATGGTATCCGGATCTCATGTTAATGCAAAACAAAATAATGTCTACACAATAAAAACTAACTGAAACCACTTCATCATATGGCTAAACAACAGTTGAAATTATTGCAAAGGATCTCACAACACCTTTTGGATTATAATGTTGCTTCTTCCCATCATTTAGATCTTTATTTGGTAAAGGTTTTTCCAAATGAATCATCTCACAAAATTTAAAATAAATTGTATTTTTTAATAGGATTAATATTAAGTTCATTTTCATTAAAATAGAAGGCCATATTACCAAAATTTCTACATCAAAAGCCCTTACCAGTTTTGGTATGGCATTTCCAATGGTGATTCTTACCTCTCTTTTCACAATCATTAATATGAAAATTGATACCTTATGATTTATTTTATTAATTCTTACCAATCATATAACATCTAGAAATTTTCTTCTAATTAGATTCAAATTATATGTGATTATCAACAAATACTATTTCTGTCCAGTCATCCCATCAGAAAAGTTTCGCATAACTTTTGATTTCTTGGGAGGCCAATTCCGATCTGTATATTTGCATTAATCCTGACTAAAAACAAATGCATTTTCTATAAAGATCCTAAATAATATTTGGATTATACCAAGACATTTCAGTGATGTTTTATTCCTACATATAAATGAAAATTCCCCAATTTTATTCAATTCAAGGAATTTATTTTCCATTGTATGTCAAACAACATAAAGAAAATACTTTTCAAGGGATATTTTTTTAAATTCATATCATTCCAAGGAATTAATATCCTAATACCCCTGATATTAGTTTCTATTAAACATAATTGCTCAGGTTCATCTTCAAAATAATAAATTGGAATGCTAGGATTTTTCTTAATTGAACACCCCATAAAATCAAATATATTTTTGAGGGATTTAATGAATCCTTTAGCGTCTACTATGTTAGAAGATCTACTGAAAGTTGGAGGTTTTTTCCTTGTTAAATGTTCCTCTATCATCAGGTTCCTTTTGTAGATTTGGTTGTTATCATATACGGATTCCACCTTCGTTTATAGCCTGCACCAGCTGAGACATTACTGTAACAAATTTTTTGGTTCCAAATCCCACCATTAGTGGTTGTAGATTTAAAAGTATATCATCCACTCAGTGCCTTTATACATCATCTTCCCCATTTCATCTACAGATAACCATTCAGAACAAACATATATTATATGAACCAACATGGTAATATTCAAATTTGATTTCATTTCATCATAAACATAATGTAAAAAACATTTATTGTATTTTGTTACCATATTTATATCCTATAAATTATCTAAATTGTTCTCTAATACCAACTATAATGACTCGACCTTAAACATTACATAATCTAGTTAAATAATTTAGATTTAACTTCTTTAGATTCCCAAATATCTTTTCAGTTTATTTTCTGATAATTTTAGGGAAAATATCATACCTATCAACCCAAAATCATTCAATTTGGGTATCACTAATATAGTATGCATTTCTTCAAAAATATAAAAATAAAGAAATATAACACGATTTCATCGACAAATCCCCATAACAGTTAACATGAATTCATTTATCTCTTAAACATCCTTATATCAAGTGAAATCATTTAAAAACATAGGATGAGAATAAAAACATTATTAAGGGATATAAAAATAAGGAAATAAACAATTATTCCATCAACTCTTACAATCATTTGAAATCATTTTCACAACGACATACTTATCACCCATGAAGTATTGTATACATACTTTGTGAACCCTGCGATTTCCATAAAAAAATATAACATAAATTATACCACAAATTTTTCATTGGGAATTACATAGTTAATATTGTAACCCTTGTGGAAACCTTATAATTTGTAACCCTAACAGCTACCTTACAAAGTAACTCTCATGACTATATTATTGTGTAACCATCAGAGTTACACTAGGAGTAACCATATGGACGACCTCCGACATACATGTAACCAATGAATTGTAGAGAGATATAATTCCCAACATTCATTATATAAAATTACTAAGAACCATAAAACAATAATAAAAAAATATTACTTTTATAAAACATCTGTTTTTAATTATTTAAAATCGAATTTTAAAAGAATAATTTAAAAGAAAAGTACCTTAAAAAAAATTCAATAATTGAAGTGAGCATTAATGGAACACATAGAATATATTTATGAACTATAAAGCAACAATATACATCCTAATATAAAAAAATTAATTACACAAATAATCATAGTTCAAAATTATCAATGAAATGTAAGGTTAACCTAATGAATGGAAATTGGGTTAGGATTTCCCTTATCATAGGTTTGTCTTAGTTAAAATATGCTTAAAACATCTATTTATTATATAAAAGAGTGTTATTAATTTTTTAAAGGAAAAAAATCATTTTTATAAAAAATTATATGATCATTTTATGGCATGATTCGATCTATTTATTAATAATAGTTTGTTCGTTCTATTGATTCGGGAGTATTATTTACATGATATCCATGGTCGGTTTGTAGAGTGTTTTCTTATCAAATGGGAGAGAAACTCCAACAGTGGAATTAAACAGTATTAATATGTTTGAAGAATAATAAATGATTACATAACTCAGTTTTTATTATATGATGATGAATAGTTAGATAAAACATTAATGATATTCATTTAGATCATTTTTGAGGTTCTTCGATAATCATGAACTAGTTTCATAATATAACGTAATATTATATATGTATGTTAATTCAATAACATAGAATAGGTTATATAATCAAATTTAAAATAATTTTTCAACCATTAAAATACTTTTATAATAATATTTTATGGAATTAATGGAACTTGAAAACACATCTTCAATGATGAAGGTAAATCGATATATCATATAAAATGTTTTAATTTTTAGAATAAGAGGGAGATTAGAAGAAGTATTTTGATAAATATTTCCATAAACATCATAAATTACATTATATATAAGATAAATGATCTTTCATACATATTGTATATGTGGATTTGAAAATATTATATTAAAATAAAATGAATTCTAAAATAAAAAAAAAAGAAAATGAAACAGGATTTTTCCTCTTGATCTGTTTTCCATGAGATAATCCTTAAGACCTTTTGTTTTCACCTTTAGGTGATAACAGTAGCTATTCGTCTTGGGTAAGAGCCTTGGGAAGAGGATTGGCAGTAATTTAGACAATTATAAAAGATTGAGAGTTTTGATAGGAAGAGGAGTGAGGGGTGGTATTTATAGTGGAGGAGAAGGGTGTTTTTTGTTATTTTAATAATGATTTTATTATATTCCCTGGACAAGAAATAATGTTGTTTCTTGTCACTAAAAATAGATTTTAGATTATATGAATTGGAACCATAGTTTCATACATCATCCAGGATGTTATTAATAGATTATTTAACATACAACGTATATATATGGAAAATTACCGTATTTCACTATTCAAAAAGCATACAAGTATTTATATGAAATCCCAATACTTCACCCAAACCATTTTAAGATGAATATAATTTAAAAAGGAATTCCATTTTATGAAAATAAGTTTCTAAATATGAGAAATTTTATTTTTATATAAAAACCTAATTTATTCCAAAAATTATAATTTTAAAACTATTACTGATTTTATAAAATCTTAAAAATAATGAACATCTCAAAAAATTATCTTATAACTATAAGATAGAAAGATAATAATTTATTACTTCTAATTTATGTTATTCAAATAATTTTATAATTATAATTAAATATTTATGACTTACAAAAATATAAATGGGTATACTATGATCATATGGTCACTTATAAGATGCATAAATTTTGTTTATACATTCATGGGTGAGTTTACTATTCATTTTGATGATTTAAAATTCATAAGGGTCATATTACCATTAATTTGGGTCAAGTTACTATACAAAATGGTCATGTTACTATTCACTGAAATTTATGTTGAACCTATTAGGCTCCAAATATCATAATTATCGCAACCATGTATGTTCTTTCTTCGAAATTAAAATCATATAACATGAAAAATATTATTGGACGACTATGTTATAACTATATTCTTAAAACAAATTTTTGTTACACAGAGACTTAGTATTTCATGTATTTCATTCAATATTAAAATTTATTTGCAAAACCATGGGGTGTTACACTACAAGTGGAATCGGTTTTGGGAAATGTAGTGACAATTCAATGTAACTGTTGTGGTTTTTACTCATGAAGAATGATAATTTTATATCCTATAACTCGCAATAGTTTAATATCCATGATAATAACTATGAAAATCATGATCTGAAGATTGAAACTTTGATTTTTTCCATGAAACGTTTGGGACACTACCTATATAGTGATAAGTGTAATGTAAATAATGATCCTAGGAATCTGAAGTACATATCCACACCTAATAAACTCAACATGCATCTAATAAGATAATTACTTCTAATAAATAACATTTTTTTATATATTAATTACCATCAGGGAAAGGTAAACAAAGTCTATGATGCTTTGAGCATGAAAAACCTGATAAATTATCAATGATTTGAATTGAGAATGGCCCGATCATTATGGATATGAAAAGGACTGATTTGGAAATCATAATAGAAGAGAATGAATCATTCCTTTTCCAAATTATCTGTCAACTATCTATCCAAGAAAATAACCAAGAGGTGAAAATGGGTCGTATGGAACTACAAACGATTGTGAATTTGTAGAAGTAAAGGAAGCTAAATGAGTTACACATCAAAGATAATTGAATGATTTATCTTGAAACAAGTTTTTCTATTGATTTATCAGCTAAGATAAAGAAGGATATACTAGATATGAACTTACCTCATTTTCTCTTCCCATCTCAGAAGAACCAATATGTATTAAGATATTTGAGAGAACATCTAGAGAGACATCATGATGGCAGATATTTAAGAGTATATCCTAATATTTTTAGAATTTATCAAGTTAATGAAGTGTGATATGAGTCCAAAGGGATGATAAAATAATTTCCTATAACCCCATAGAAATGGTAGAATGTCACTATGGACATTGTCACTCGTCTCCTACAAAAAACCAAGAAAGCCATTGTGATATGGGTTTTGTTGTATTAGCTCACCAACACTTCCCAATTCATTTTTATTCACAAATAATACTTACATGAAAAACATTCCATGATATATGTGAAGGGTTTGGTGAGGCTATATGGGAATCCACTTTCTATTATATAGGATCATGGTCAAATATTCATATATGAATTCTAGAGAATTCTGCAACATGATATGAGTATTGAATTGAATTTCTTAACTGCCTATCACCACCAAGCTAATGTACAGTGTCAAAGTACTATTCATATTATTGAGGAAACTATGTGATCATACTTAATAAATTTAAAAGTATGTTGGGGTCAATATCTTCCATCGATTGAGTTCTCATTTAATATTAGCTTCCACTCAAAAATTCAGATGGATCCATATTATGCTCAATATGTGAAACAATGTATAACTACAACATGTTGCGATGAAAATAGAGAAAAAAGACACCTGGATCTTATCTTTTAAAATAGATAACTAAGACGTTTGAATCCATCCAACAACATATGCGAATAAATCAGAGTATTTCTATGCTGGAAACCATTAATGGTACATGGAGTTTGAATTTAGAGATAAAATATTCCTTTGAATGCCACCATGTAATATATTCATGTGGTTTGGTAGAAATTGAAAACTTGTCCCAAGGTACATTTACTCTATTGAGATCCTGGATTGTAGAGGATCAGTAGCTTATTAGCTTTACCTTAAACCATGAATGTCTCAAGCTCATGATGAATTCTTCGTGTACATCGCGGATAATTACATACAAAATAACTTACATGTACTAAACTCATAGGTGGTGGAGTTGGAAAATGATATCTCTTATAAAGATAACCCAGTTAAGAATTTAGACTAGAGAGACGAGGTTTTGCATAACAAGACCACTCACTTATTCAGGGTATTACAAAAAAATATTAGTATGAATAATAAACATGGAAATGGGATAAAGGACTAATGGAATAATACGCTCACCTGTTTTTCACTTGGTTTTAAAAAAATTCATGACCCATAATATTATCAATAAAATATCCATTTTATAATTATGTCATAAAAAGATATCACATTGTGAACCTAGTGAAATAGATAAAATTAATAATGAAATAGTTTCATATATAGAAATTAAGGAAATTATACCATTGGAATAGAAACCTAACTATTTCAATTGAAATTTGACCATTAGGAGTAGTAATATGACTGTTAGAATAGTAATATCACCTATGAAATTATAAATAGATTTTTTATTTTTTAAATGAAAATGTTATAGAATTATCTCATGGTATAAGTAAATAATTGTGAAAAATTATGTGTTGGTGTTTTTGTGAAACAAAAATGTTTAATTAAAATTTATCAATCAATTTAATTGTTATATTCAAAATTATTATCCTAATATAGATTGAAAAATTAATATTATGTTGTATCAAATTTATAATATAATTTAATGACACCTTAATTAATTTTTCAATTGGTCATAAAATTATTTATTATATAAAAATAGTTTTTTTTTTGAATAAATAATGGTTTTATTTAAAAATAAAATTCAACATATTTATAAAATATTTTCAAGAAATATAGGTTATTTTTTAAAAAATATATGTTAGTAAATTTTTATGGTGATTGTTTGTAATTTTTCTAAAATAATTGGCTTTTGTGAGTACTGAAATATGATAAGTTATAGTATTTAAAAAAACAAGAATTTTAGAGTCATGGTTTACATATGGTTGACTTAATCACCCCATATATTGATATAAAATAACAGATTTACTATATTTAGTCCTAGTGATAAATAGTATTTATATTCGTGAGTCAAAATAAAGAACTAAAGAATATAATAATAATAAAACACCCCTCCTCCCACTATAAATACAACACTAATTGCCCCTTCTTCTCACATCATATAAACCTTGGATCTTATCTCAATTTTTTCCAATTACAATCCCCAAACTCATACCTACTTCTACGGTCATATGGTATCAACAAAATACCAATCCCAAATTCTTTAAAGAGGTTCTCAAAAAGACACTATCCAATAGGTAAAATTGTCATAATTTCTATTTTAATTTATTTTAATTTCTTATCCACTCTTCAACAACATTAACCAAAGTGGCATGATAAATCCAAAATAATATATATAATGGAATTATATTTAGTTAATTTTATGTCAATAATCATGTATATTCACTTCTCCTTTTACTCTAAAAATGAAAACAATGTCCATGATATGTCAATACATGCACCTCATGGATGAAGAATTACTATTTTCTGTTATCGCCATCAAGTTTGTTCCCCAAAAAATTATTATGGTTAAATCAGATTTTAATATACATATTATAACCATTAAATTGTTCTGAAAACAATATATAAACATAATATTGAATATAATGGTACCAGTTCATGATGGTTGTAAAAAATGAATAAATTAAAAAACATCAGTAATGTTTTATCTAATAAATCATAGTCATATAAAAAAAATATTGAAATACGTGAAAATTTAAATTTATTAAATAATATTAATATTATTTCATTTTAGGTATATAATTATTCTACAATTTTACATTTACTCTTGAATTTATAATCAAGGGAATGAACCATAAACCATGGCTGATCACTCCTGGAACAATGGAATTGAACTCTAAAACTCGTCAAAATGGTCGTAAATAAACACTATAAAATTATAATAAATAATATAAATGTTGATGTGGTTATACATTTCAAAATATATAATCTAATTTTATTATTCATGATATTAACTATAAGTAATACATACATATATACATAAGGTATGGGGATTTCTAAACCTAAATCTCTTTTTTGGGTTTTCCTGCATTCACGCAAATTTCAAGATGGTTTTCTATTAAAATTCAAAAAATATAATTTAATTATTAATAACTTTTATTTTTTGGTTGTATTAATGTTTCTTACATGAATTTATGACAAAAAAAAAGATTTTCCAAAAGAACTCTTCTTTCTAAAACAAAAATTTTACTCCTTTTCAGATAATTATTCTTCCCTCATGTAGGATAGTGGTTTGCCGAAAATGTTTTACCTTTTTCAATTTGGAACCCAACATCATAATCAGGAATGTATACATGATGAAATCCAGTTAAAACCCGTTCTCTTCCTTATGTTTATTTAATTATTATTATTATTATACATTCTATATGGAATTCATGATTATGTAAAAATTATGACTTAACTAGTGGGACCCGAATTATATAAAAATCCTAAAAATTGGGTAATGTGATGTATCTATTGATATATTGTGTATTATGTGTGAACATAATTATATATTTTTTCACATATTTTGTTTTATAATGTGTTAATATGTTTTTATCATGGTTCACAACTATGTTTTTTATTTGACCACTAGGGCATGACGTTTAATTTTTATGAAATTCCGCATTTCCAAAACATTATCTAATGATTTATCTCATGAATATGATCATTATGCTATTATTATGTTATAATTAAGATGATCGTGATCAACCATGATGTATTGATTCAGGTCCATATTCATCATCTCACTGATATTTCAGCTCAGTTCTTTCTTGGATGTATATCCTTATATGACTACATGTACAGAGGAAAATGTAAGCTTTATAAGGATAAGGGAAAAAATATAAATAAATTTTTATGATTTATTATGAATAAGTGATGTATGGACCTAATTTAAAAAAGATAAAAAAACATTGGATCATATATTATAACTATTTTATAATTATTAACATAAAATTATTTAATATTTAATTAATGAAAAGGTAGGGTCAATATATTTTATACTATAATTTCATGCTCATATAGATCTATCTCATCAAACATGACATGAACAAACTCTTCAATAGTTTTGGTTTTTTTTAATCACTATATATGATTTACTAGAAGTTTAATGACTATGGAAAATTCATTCATCACATTTCAAAGAAATTTTTCAACATTATCCACTATATTAAGAATAAAGGATTTTCAAACCAAAATGTAAACTAATTAACATTACGATTTATACTATTGCATAATAATGATTAATATATCAAGTAATATAGGTCTAATTAAAACATAATTAATTATATAACAGGTTATATTCACATCCCCCCAACGTAAATAGGATGGCCATATTCATTAAGCATTGTCTGGTGAAATCTCTTAGTGTGCCCTATTTCTTCTTTCTACAAAACCATCATCATTTGCGGTATTGGAAAAAATGTTTTAATATGAAATTTTTTTGAGAAAAACGATTTAATGTCGTAATTTTCAAACCAATGACCATGATCACTTACTAAGGTATTAATCCTTAGTACACTACATATTTAGAATACATGGTAAAGTAAGAGAAGTATTAGCTTTTGTGAGATAAAAATAATACCCATGTATACCTAGAAAATCAATATATAAGGACATTGACATGATGTTTCTCATTTTAAAAGAATCTCTATATAGTATAAAAAATCTAGGTAAACATACTCTAAGGGTTGAGAAGTTGAATCTTCTTCCGTTAATTTGTATGATATATTGTATTGTTTCACTTCTTAAAAGTGGTTTAAAAAGTTCATTTTGGAATTCATGTTTTAGTAGATCTTTGACAAACCATTTCCTTGTAATCATTCTAAGTGAGTTAATATTTCAATGTCCTAGTCTAGTATAACAAATAATATATAATTTATGCAAGGAACATAGACAAAAAACCTTCCAGATAATAAATAGTTAAATTTAATACCTAAAAAGTTATAATTTCGAAAAGTAGTAAAAACCGACAAATAAAAAAATAAAAAAATTGATAAAAATATTTTCAAATTTAGAATGAAAACATTCAACATATAACTCTGAGATGTTATGAATAGAGTTCATTATGTCATCAAAAAATAGAACTTTGGAAATTAAAATTGAGTTATAATTACTTATTTTCCCAAGTCTAATTATTTTCTTATTATCATTGTCACATAATTTAAAATCTGGAATAACATACTTTATCAACTTCTAGAAGCGTGAAAAATTGTTAGTAATGTGTCTGGAATAACCACTCTCGATCTAGTAAAGGATCAAACCGTTTCCCCTCAAGTAGGTTTCATAATAAATATGTATTATAAGAAGACTTATTTTGGTCCCAGAATATTATTGGGTTCAGAAATTTTAGAAATTAAGGATTTAGGGTCCCATAATTACATTATTGGTTTCTTATAATAGAATTGTGATTCTTTTAATAAATAACATTATTTGCTCTATTTAAATAAAAAATATTAGTGCATTTTTTAGAACTAAATTTAGGATTGAAACTATTCCTAAAAATTCTCCTCTATCTAGGTTGGTAAACTAAGTTAGTAATATATTTAGGTGAAATATTATTTCCAAGTATCTTTCTGAGAGTATCACCCTCAACAGTAAATCCTTGAAAACCATTCCATATTTTCTCCTTAGCTAATTTCAATAATATATATTCATTTAAAGGGTAAGAATTTTTCTCTTTTTCTATATCAAGATCATATATAAAATTAATATTCATATCATAGTGATTAAAATTTCATAAATATCTTTAATCTCATTGAATGTGTCATCTATCATGTTAAGATATTAAAAAATCTCCTCCTCTAACATATATTAAACATTATTCCCCCCCCCCAATGATTATATCTCTTTGTGAAAGAAGAATAAAATAAATTTGATACCTCAAATGAAATTTTCATGAAACACCTGTTTCTGTTATAATGTTTCTCTTATTGGGAAGTGGATATATTAATTTCTGTATCTTAATAATCACTCCAAGATTATTTCATTTATTTCCTTTTTTTCTATCCTTGTCATCATATTCAGTTTTATATTTTATATTCATATGATCAATTTGAACATGCCCTTTCCTTTTATATTCATATCACAGAATCTCATTTAAAGTGACACCTCTCTTCTAGTCCTTATTAAAATTTGCTCACTTGTAATATTTTCCTTTGTAGCTTGGCTCCTTAAATAATTTATTTTATTTTCCAAACGTCTTAATTCATCTATCCATATTGTTCATCTCTTCCTAATTATCAAATGATGATTCTTCATTACTTGGTCTTTATACCTAAACGTTCTTCTTTTATTTCGATGTATTATATTTTAATATAAAAAATTTCCTTTTTAGTTCATATATATATATTATATATTTATTTTATTTTATTTATTATACATCATCAACTTTCTAATAACCTCATTGATAGGTCTCTTACTAATATCAAAGGAATTTCTTATTGATATTGTGGTTCTTGTCCATCTTTCTTGTAAGCATCTTAATAGTTATGTCACATGGTCTTTATCTGAAATAGGATTCAAAAAGGAGTTAATTTTATTCACTATATCATTGAACATGATATAAATACCAGAAATAATCTTATTAGGTGTTATATTAGTGGTATCATATTTAATTATATAATTATTTAATCACATTTCATTAACATTAGTTCTGATTTCTTGAGAAATATTTAATGTGTCATAAATTTAAAAGTAGATTTACATAGAGATTCTTTATTGAATTATTCATCACCCAATGAATAATAAATGGCACTCCAAGATTTATAATAATTCATATACACATCATTATTTGGATAATCCCATATATTTAAACTAATCATAGGTATCTCACATTTATCTACAATAACAGTTCATATTTCAAAATTCATGATTTCAATATGAATATTCATCTATATTTTACACTAAGTATAGTTATATCCATTAATGAATGGTTTTATTTTAGTAGAATATCCCTATTTTTTATTTCCCATTAAGAAACTAAATTTATATCTATTGGAAAATTGAGATATTTAAAATATAATTAAAATAACATTTGAAAAACTATTAAAAATTTTCTAATACCAAATTTTGGATGGCGTGAGTAATTCTAAAGGGTGTTCAATTGAGTTCCCAAAAAATACCTTTTGAAAATATATTTATATAAATACCTTCAATTAAGAAAATAGTTAATAAAAATATAAATTTAATATAATTATGATCTTTTTAAATATTTCTCAAAGATTCATTAGTTCTCTGTTAAAATAGTATTGAAAATTAAATTAACTTTTGAAATAAATTTATTAAATTAAATATTCATATAAACACTAGTAATGATTTAATATCAATTCATGAGTTTTGAATTCATCCTAAAAACAAATACAGGTTATTTATTTTGAAATAATGAAATCAAACAAAATCACACAATAGAATAAAATAAGATTTTTAGTCTCAAGTTATGACTTAATTCCATCCGCGTATAAATCAATCAAAACTATGAAAATTATATAACTATAATCATATCCACAACCTAGATTGGGTATATAAAATATAACATACAATCTATCTAGGTTAAAATTAATCTTCCATTGTTATATGTGGGAATAAAACAATACAGCCCACATAAGGACCTCTTTCAAAAATACCGTATGAAATTAAATTAAAAAAGGGAGAGAGGATATCAAGTATTCTTTAGTTCTAGTGCAGGAGATAATGGATGATGATTAATTGACCAGAAAACAAACTTCTTGATTGTAAAATATTATAATAGGAACATAATTCAATTAGATATAGAGAAGGTAATCCTTCTCGATCTAAAGTTCTCTACATTCATGAGTTCCCTCACATGTGGCTTATTGATGATTTCAATTTTTTTATTATATGTGAAAATAAAATAGGGTGTAGCAATGTTTCTCTTATCAATCTACATGAAATAATGGTGATATTTAATGAGTTAAACTCTTTATTAGATGAGTTTTAGTAATAATTAAGTATTTAATCTATTGTGTAATAATTCCTACATAATTAATTAATTCTTCTACTTGATCATTCATTGTCCACACACAAGGAAGTCTTACAAGAATATAAATAACTGCATGAAGTACTTCCTATTTAAATATTAATCGTCTAGATCATATACATTATCATATTGATCTATGACATTACCTTTAATGTCTTCCTGAAATATTTATGAATATAATAATAAAATAACCCTTTTAATTAATTTAATTAAAATATTCATTGAAGCATTTGATATAATACAGGAAGAACAATGATGGTAGATCATCTTCCCAGCCATACAACTTAGTGGAAAGACATCCCTACTGCTAGTATTTTCTAGTGACATAGAATCTATTGGGAAAATTCATCTTGGTAGTGAGACATCTCAAATAGTGATTCATTATGGTGGTAAATCATTCGAAATAATGGCATCTCAGTCTAATAGTGACACTAGATTCATGTGAGCCATTTGATCTAACATTTATTCAGTTTTGAAGTGACTTAAGGTGGTAGTGAGTCATTTTAGCTAATGATGAGATAGTATAGTGGAAAGATATTGTAATGACAAACCATGTCAGATGGGAAGTCTTTTTAATGTAATGGTGAGTCATCCCAACAATTATCCAAATTTTCATTATATTTAATTATACTAAAATATGATATTATAAAATTGTTTATTCATTAGAAAAATAATAAACATGGTATTTGAGAATTAATATCTGGATGCACCAATAGATAAGAACACTGAAATCCCACAAAGAAAGTGAAGGTTGTAATTGATACCTTTATAAGAAAATAGACTCAAAATTTCAAGGTATCTATCAATCCCATAATCATAAAGATATAGATAAAATCATTTTAAAACATATTCTACATCATTCAACACTCTAAGAAAGATAAGTTCATTGTGTTCATTTATTGTTTGAAGTGATAAGCTGATCAAAAGTGGAAGCTGATAAAAAAATGGAAAAAAAGTAGTGATCGAAGTGATGGAGTTCAGAGAAATTTGGAAAATGGTTTTTAAAAATATTTTCCACACACATTTCAACATAAAATGGAGATGTATTTCCTTACCCTCTTGAAAATGGATAAAAATCCATTAGGACATACAAGGAAACCGTCATAAGATGTACATGATATGCCTTATTTATTTTCATTACCGAATAATATAAATTTTACCCCTCCTCTTGTGAGATAAACAAGGATATAAATAAAGAGCCAGATATTTGATACTTTAATAGCTATGAGTAAATTTTATAATTTCCACTCAATATTGAAATGGATTTCGGTAAATCTAAAACCTATCTTTGGAATTTAGTTAATATGTAGAGAATGGATTCTAATTTTGGTCATTTGATCAACAAATCTCTTAGGGGTTACAAATTCCAACATTCCACTTGTAAAATTTATAGAAAGTAACATATCAGAAAATTCCTAATCTAGAAAATTAAATTACTTTTGAATGATAAGGAAGGTCACCTAGGTAACAGTTACCAATGGGAGAAACCAACAAATGCAAGATAATTAATGACTTCTATGGTCAACCACAATCACATCATCTAATGTTTCAACTATGAAGATGATAAAATCTATGAAAATAAAATTCTTAGGTCAGGGTATTTTTTCGATAACTAATGAAAACAACCACAACGTCATATAAGGAATGGGAGAGAATATTCCATCATAACTACAAAAGTGGATCATGACAATTATGTGGTGATTGGTATGGTAGTATGTTTATTCAAGGATAGTCAATGTAATATTTCATTCCTATTCTATGAATTGTGTTATATCACACAAGTTTTTATAGAATTATTCAAACACCACCTGAAAACATGGAGGTCAAGTTAACCTTGAGGATGGTAAATGTGACAATTATTGCATCAACATAATAAAACTAATCCCTTATAAATATTTTTGTGGCTGAATTTCCAAAAAATTATTATGGTACATCCTTTTGTGAAACTCGATTATATTATGGGAAATGATTAAAATTCCTTATATTTATACAATATAAAAATATGAGGGATGTAAATCCCCCTTTGAATCATGAATCACACTCTTACTATATACAAGTGAAAATAAAAAGAGAAATATTTAATTGTTTCATCATTTTATGAATGTATAAAATTTATAAATAAGAGGGATTAAATTCTTCAAATGATTTAGACTATAGAAAATATCATCCATGAAGACATTCCAATGGTGATGGAATTTTATGATGTGTTTCCCAAAGAATTTTCTGAGATTTCTCATAGACAATTGGTTTAGTTCTGAATCAATATTATACTCATATTTTTTCAATATCAAATATATCATGTGGAATGGACATTGAAAAAAATTAGGATATAAAGAAAAAAATATCATAATAATCTTGATAAAGGGTATATATGCCCATGTTCTTCACAAGGGAGTGAAATAGTCACTATTTCAATGAAGAAGAATGGGTGAATGCACAATCTCATTGTTTATCCAGTTCACAACAATGTAACGTTTATGAATAAGAATCCTCTAGCATAGATGGATGACTTATTCTATTAGGTACACTGAGCCCAATACTTCCCTAGGGTGGATAATCGACTGAGACTTTATAATGTTAAGTTTGATAATGATATCCCCAATTTTACTATTCATAGATGTTACAAGATCTCTTATATCACCATGATGCAAATTGGACTGAATAATTCTCTTTCAATCCTCATGAACATAATGAATATAATATTTTGGTATTACCTCAAAAAATATTTGTTAGTATATATAGAATATATTCATATCTACTCTAAATGTAAGGGGTATACGGGGAGAGTTTTAATATTATTCTAAATACCATGAAGATGGAGAATTAATATAAGAATTACAGAAAGTATGAGTTTATGTTGGAGATAATTAGTTTTTTTGGGTATTTTTTAACTATAAAAGGGAGTCTGTTGAAACCAAAAAAAATGGAAATCCAAGGGTGGCCCATATCCTTATTTATTATATAAAAGGTATGTTTTAAAATATTTTTGGGATACTAGTTTCAATTTTTGAAAAATATTCCAAAAAACTCCAACCCACAAACCATGCTTAAAAATAAAGAAGTTATTTTTTTCTCTATTGATGAATGTAATGATATATTTAAAGAGATATAAAATAAAATAATCACAACACCTATACTCTCATTACCATCGAGGTTAGGTGTCCTGATTAATGGTGTTGAGTACAAAACAACATTCAGTGGTGTACTCATTCAATATGAAAAAGTTATTTCATTTACATCCTTACAATTAAATATCCAATAATAGAACCACCGAACACATGATCTAGAATTGGTAGTATTGATCTTTACTCTGGTCATTTTGTGAAATTATATCTATGTGGAGAAGTGTTATATTTATTCAAATACTAAAACCCTCATGTTTGTATTAAAATAAAAGGAGGTTAATATCTTCTAATAAAGGGGGTTTTATCTAATCAAGTATTATAATTTGAAATTCTATTTCCATCTTAAGATAGAAAAAACTAGAATATGGACTATGTAGAAAGGATCACGTAACTGTCCATGTAAAAATGACTGAAAGGGATCCAATACTCTTGGAAATAAAATGGATTGAGCTGGGAATAATAGAAGGATCTTCATCCTACCTTTCCAAAATAACTTCTCATAAATACATCCTTACGAGATCAAGGATACTTAAAAATAAACTACATGCTATAGAAAAATAAATAAAATATTTTAGAGATTAAATTTAAAAAAGATTTTTTTATAATGTTTGGAACAAAGATATGTGTCACCTAAAAATAACAATATTTATTTACAGATTTTGTATCTAGATGATCTATATCAAAACATGTCATGGTGGAATTCCAAATTTCTATGGGTATTATGAAACCATTTCACATACCAATATGAAAATGATAAAACATAACCATGGATTTTTTCCTAAGGATACCCAGGTCCCATAATGTTAAACACTCTATCTAGGTGGTATTTGATCACTTAAAAATCCATCACATTTCATTTACATATTGGATTATTTTTATCTTGACAAAATTTAAAAAATATATGTAAGGGATTCATATTATAACATGGAATACCACACAATATTGTATACTTTCCTGAGCTAATGTTTACCAAATGATTTTGGAGAATCCTTTTTTATTCATTAGATACAAAACTCAGATTTATCACTACTAATACTAAACACTTCACATTTACTAAATGTTGAGGTTGTACTGTAAGATAATTATCATTCATATGAGGATCCACTGTTGAAGAACATAGAACATAGAGAAAATGATATATGTATTAGGACTACTAACTTGGTCAATGACGTGTTGTAGAACCATAGGTTTCATGATGAAATAAGGGAGCTAGAAGAGTTGATGATATCGAATTATGATTATTTATTTTAGTGTATGAAATTAAAATTTTAAGGGTAAAATTTCAATAGGTAGAAAGATTATAATGATAATAACTTTTATATTCGAAATTACAGTATTAAAATGATAAATTTTTTTACTATGAAATGGTATTATAGAGAACACATGAACTAAATTTGTTATTGTGAGACCGTTATACAATATATAAAATATAAACGACTCTTAAAAATCAATTCCAATGATAATAAATAATTTTTTGAGTGACGGATATGATTTTTTTCTTAAGGGTTATGATAAAGTCCAATAGACACGAATTGAAGGAGAGATGTTCTCAACTAATAAGATTATAACATATGAATCTCATTTATCATAGCTTCTTATAGATTTATCATCACTTGTATTTTCCTTATAACAACCTCAATCGTGGATTCAACAACTAATGAATGAGAGAAACCATTATGGGATAAGTTCTAACTCAATGAGTTCATATCCAAAACCATGTTCAACGACCCCCTCATCATGAAAATCTCACCATAGAATGCCATAAACTTATAATGTTCTCTTATTAAGTAGATGTATCAGTATCTAGAACCTGAAACTATGAATTTTTATTCTTAATTTTTAATAAAACAATCATTACATTCATTCGTTTTTAATATTATTTTTTATTAATTAAATAATAATATTGATAAAATTTTATTATGATATAATGAATCAAAAAATGTATTTTTTTTTTGGAAATATGTAGTTCCAATCATGGAACAATTTATGAAGAAATAAAAAATTCTTAATATAAATTATATTTTAATAAAATAGTTTCACTAAATAATATTTTTTAAATTTAAAATTATAATATTATTTTATGAATTAAAATTTAATTTTTATAAGGTTTCATAAGATGTTATTGTTAAAACCCATTACTTTTCAATAAACAAGAATTTTTTTTAATTTAAAGTGTAAATTATCATATTTATTGCAATATTTTGATAAAATAATAATTAAATATGAGATCAGTATGTTAAAATTATCCATGTTTAAAAATTTTATAATATTTTGAGAGAGTGAATTTCTTGGGTTAAAATTAAGTACAGTATAATTATATGGTATGTATTATGACATCATAAAATTTAAATAATTAAGTAATAAATGTAATAAAGATAATTCAATACCATTATTTTTTCTAACAGTTTATATTAACCTTTCTTTAATTTTAGTTGATTAATTTTATAAGGCCTTAATGATTCCTCAAAAACCTGTATTATATTTTAATGTTTGAAAATAAATTCTTTATGAATGTGACTCACCTCCACATCACCACGGTTATTATTTCAAATTTATTCAATAGTATCCATATAAAATATATAAATTTAATCCTTTTTTGTAGATAAATGGGAGGGAACCATTGAAAGGTTTTGAGTTTTAATTAATTTATCACATAGAGTCCAAAACCTGTGTTTGTAAATTGATAAATAAGTCTCATCTATTTTTATATATATAACCACCCAACCTACAATTCCACTTGACTAAAATCTAATGGAGTAAAAAGTTACTATAGATTTCCCTCTCTTGATCCCTCCTATAGTTCCCCAAATCTCCAATGAAGCTTCTCTAAATATTTTATAAACACCATCTCATGGTTAGGGATCATCTCATTCACCTCTTTATTCAAGAACCTTCAATATTTCATTCCTTTTTTTCAAATTTTTTTAAGTTGGGATATGTTTATACACATCCATATCACTATCCTTTTGAATCTCTGGTTATGAAAGACCCCTTTTATCAGATTCACCTCTTCTATAAACCACTGTGTACACCCATTATACTACCAAAACTATCCTATGATTGTCTATTATATGCATTTATGCTTAGCATACCTATCCCCATTTCCACTCAATGGTATTCACCTAGTTGTATATATCATTATAGAATTTTTAATTTAAACATACCCACACTATTTAATAGCGGGGTTAAAATTGATAAAATATGTCCTTTTGTAGTATGATCTATTTGGTGCACTTATGCATGTACATGATATGAATATGCCATGAGGTCCTATAATTATATATCCCTATAATTAATTTGGTTATATTTTAATCTCATGATCTGCCATGTATGGTGTGCATGAGGTTATCCAACACACACTATATTATTATTTATTTTAATTAAACATTCACTATTGTTTATGATGTCATGTTTTAGGTTGTTTCCTCATTCCCAGTTGTCTTGACGTTATCTTGTAATATCATGCCTCATTTATTAAGATTGTGATTCTCACCCTTCTTATGTTATGTTGATATGAAACTAGGATCACATGATTTAAAATACCTTATGAATTTTCTTTATTCCCTCACTATGATTTATAGAACAAATCTTTATTGTGTAGGTTACCAGGTTATCCCATGTTGTTTTTGAAGACAAATAGTTTTTTAAGAGCTTATTTACAATGTTTTAAATAATTTTATTGTTTTTATACTAAATAATGTCATGTTATATACCTAATTAACCTAATAAACTATTCCTAGAGAACTTTTGGGGTTGTTTTAAGTGTATATTTATGTAATAATTAACCAAATGAAGTGTTTCAAAATATGGGTTGTCGTAATTACATTTGGTTGGTGAAGATTTTACCAAATTATTATAGTGATCTTTTTCTGAATAATAATATTATGGAAGTTTGACATCAAATGACTTACTAAATTTTTTGATTGTATCCCATAATTTACATTTGACCTCAATAGTTTTCCCTTGGATTTTACAAAACTCAGCTTCCCTAAAAACTAGTTTCATACAAAGATCTTCTTCAAAACTTCTTTGTCAAGTAACTATCAGTTTAAAGTTAACTATCTACTAAAATCACGAATATTCCACTTTAAGTACTTATATCCTTCCTTAATTTTTTTTATTTTCAGGAATGATTTAAGTCAATATTTATTTTTATATTCTATTTTAGATTCTTCAAATCATTCTTCAACTCCGTTATTTGAAGAAAATTATTTTTTTGACCATTTGAAAAAAAAAAAATTATGAACATTATTTCTGATTAATATAATTTCATAAGATAAATATTAAAATTTCTTTCACTATATTATTCTTCTTTTTGTTATAAACAATTTATCACCACCATTATATTTATTATACTCCATTAATGTTTTTTAAACTTCTACTATATATTTTTTTCATTACAATAATTTTCATATTCTCCAACATCTTTCATGGGGAAATTAATAGAAATATTTCACATTCATATAGATTTCAAATACATTTTATCATTGATCTTCTTATTAATTATATATCTTTAACCATTTCTAAAGTAAAAATAATGTTATTAAACTCAAAAATAGAAAAAGAAAATCATTATATTTTAAGGAATACATTTAGATTCAACCATGTTAGGGAAGTTTCTCATTTTTTTCTTTATGATGGTGGAGTCTTCATAGATATCTCAAATTCCAATGCTATTTCTCAAAACCTCATTAATACTATTTAACCCAACATAAATAGTTTAGTAATATATTTTTAGATATATTTGAACTTTCTTTTAAAAAAATTGTCTTTTATTCAATTAATTTAGTGTAACCCTCAATGATATATTTGAGAATGCACCAAATTTCACTATCTTTTTTGAGACCTAAAACCATTATAAAAAATGTCTAACAAAAAATAATAATTACCTTTATTTTTTTTTCCAGAATCAAAATTTTTTTTCAATTCTGAAAAACTCAATGTATGATTATTATCAAAGGGTAGAAACCAAATAGTGTATCCATCGATAATATCTTGATCAGGTTTTATAAGATAGTATATTATTCATGTTTCCCAACCTAAAATATGTTTTCCAAAAAAGGTACAAATACCAATTTAGATGACTGAATTGAGATTTTTTATTTTATGGTTTCAATAGATTGACCTATTATTTGATATATAATTTATATTAATTATTCTTTTTAAATAGTGTATAATAGGTGGTGGTTGAATTTATTGTTTTATATTAATAAATTGAGAACATTAAAAACATGAACCCCAATAACTTTTTTTCTTTAATTTCCTTATCAAATATTACAATAATATCACAAGAATATAAGGAAAGGGAAGTAAAAAAAGTCATGGAAATTTACAAATTTCATCCTCATTGTGGGAACTAACATAATTTCCATGGCAACTTCTATAGATACATGGAATTTCCCAATTAGAAAAAAGTGAATAAAATATTGAGATGACTCCCATTAGATTAATTATATTTACTTAGAGGTATGATTATAATGAATCCCATCAGTTGTATTGTTTTTAATTCTAAACATGAGATGAAAAAAATATTCTGAAAATTTCAAAATTCTACCCCCAATCGTTTATCTGAAATGTTTATCCAATTTTTTCTATTCGGAAATTAGGTCTTTTATACTCTTCCTTAATCCATTGAATGTTCATATATTTTACCACATTAAAAATATTACTATTTATAAAATGTTTTTTTCTGAATGAAAAATATATTATCCCTCTAAAATTTTCTCAAAACAAATTCCTACTTTATTTCTATATAATTATCTATTCATAATATTTGTATTAGAAATCTATCAGATATAGTGATTTGAAAAAAACTATTTGGTAACTCTTCATGAACTAACATAGTGGGAAACTGAAACTATACAAAAGTCTTTTTATTTTTAAATATGTCAATTTTTATGTCACCTATTCATTTCATTCTATACATGGACCCATTTTTAAAGTTGATCCAAAAGATAAAATGGAAGGAAAGAAAATTCACTTTCCTACTGAAAATAAATTCAATAGACACTTACCAACATATTGATAATATTAAATTGCATTAATTAATTCTCCACAGTTTGTTTCATTCATAAAGTTTCATTATATTATAATGTTCTGTAAATAATAAAAATTATTTTAATATGAAATTATAACAAATATAGTAAAATCAAAAATCAATTGAATGAGTGCATTATTAATCCTTCTGATTTGGGATTTACAATGTTATGTAATGTCCTTAGTAAAAATATATTTAGAATAATTATTATCTTCAAAAAAATGAAGAACATTTCATTTAATAAATAAAAAAATATTCCCCACTTATATTCATTAATATATTTTTTCCAAAAATTTCATAAGAAAATATTTATCTTCGTCTTAATTTTTCAATTTCTCTAACACAATATTTCATCACCCAATTTTTCTTTATCAAATAGATATAGAAAATCCTTTTCTGGATGATAAAAATTTATTTAAATAGTCAATTTTCCTCATCTCCAAAATTATTAATCAGTTTACAAAAATATTTAGATAGATTTTCTCATGAGATCTTGTCTTATAGACTTTCCAAGATGTTTTTTTTTCAGAGTTTCATCCTTCCAATGAATATCATTCTAATTTACTTCATTTAGAAGAATGTTTTATAACTTCAAAATTTCAAAAATCATAAAAAAATTTCAAAAACTATTTAACAATTATTACTTATAACAAAATATACACTCCGCTTTTTATATTGATCTTGACCCACTAAAAATGGTTTATCAGATTTTTCTAACTTCTAATGACTTTTAACACATGAAAATTTCATATAATCTAATTGTGAAATGTATCATTTTATGAAACATAAAAATTTTAGAAAAACTAATAATTTTAATTCTTTTCCAGATCATGTTTGTTCAGTGAGTTGTTATGAATTACTCTTAGGAAAATTTCTGATAAAACTCAGTCCTAAAATTTTATAAAGTATATTCACACAAGAACCCCCTTAAAATATCTATATTTTTCTATAAATTTTTTTTTGTGAAACTGCATCAAGTAATAAAGTTTTACTACTTCCCAATTTAGTGAATTCGTTATTTTTCAACCTTCCATTTGATAACCCATCTTCAATTATCTAAACATATATCAGTCATGAATCTTTCATCCAAAAAACATTCAAATTTATATCTCCATCTAAAAATGTTCTTAATACATGTTATCTCTAGAGAAATTCAACAACCACATTTGTCAAAATCTTGTATAATGAACTTCTTCATGATTTTCTAAAATATAAATTAATTTCATAACATTATAAATTTTGTATAAAATATTATTAACAAAATATTCTAACTTCCTCCAATAGCTTAATTGAAAAATGTTCTTAACAAACATTCATCAACCAATTTAAAAAAATAAAGAAAAAGAAATAAGGAAAAATAAAAAAAAAATTAGAAAACATCATAATAGATCTTTTTGTTTAATAAGATTGAAGGGTATTACCATTTAAATAGTCAATAATTTGTATAGTAAATTTTAAATTATTATCATTTGGAATTATAATCAATTGAAATTCAATTGGTGTATCAAAATAATTACTTTAACCAAAAATATAAGGGAGGAGAATCCTTAAATATATATAAGTATTCATAATTATTGGTAAAATGAAATAGTTATATATTGTATCACCCCAACCGAATTATCCAGAATCTAGTATCTACATTATTGCATTGACATAAGATAAAAGGAATAAATACCAAAAGGATCAAATAGATTAGGTAGTGTTGGAAAACTAGATACATTCCCAAAATGTACATTAAAATAAAAAAATATAATATAAAAAAGTATTTTCTTTTTGAATAACAATATTCCACATATCATATCCCTATATATAAATATACAAACACTTCCTAATATCCCAGGGAGAATAAATCGTAATAATGTGTTGAGATTAGATTCTTAATAGGGGTAAGCATACAGTGGAATCTCTGAATAAATAGGTCATAATAAATATGTAATGGTAAATAAATAGAAATTTTATTTAATTAATAACATAATAAAAATATTTCTGAAATGTATTGTTGTTAAAATAATTCTATATAAATAATCACATGAGTTTGAAAAATAACCATGTATAATATAACTAATTGAATAATCATATGGAATATTGATAACTAAATACATAATGATATAACTTTTAATATTAGACATCTATAACATACATTAAGGTCTCTTTCCAAGAAATTTATATTTAATTGATAAGGCCTCTACAAAAAGCCCAATCTTGTTTGTCTCATGAGACCTATCGATGCATCGAGGGACTATTGTTGGCCCCTCCCATCACATACTAAGTCTAATTAATTCCTCGTATGAAATGGGTGATACATAATGCACATAAAAATTCATATATAATCTATTATATGAAATGTAAATACATCAAAAGTCATTGAACATAATAATAACACAACCAATGTAATGTGAACTGTATCAACATAGTACACACCTGGTCAAACTAATTATAAATCATTAGGAGAAATAATAAGGATGTATCAATTGGATAATATCTCCATTAAATCATAATTAATATAAAAAGATTTATTCTTATATTTATAATTGTATTTAATGATCACTTTTATAATTCTTTGAGGAAAATAAAATTAATTTTGAAAATAAACCATTTATTTAAAATCTATAAAATTCATAAAATATTGCCAATGTCATTTTCATTGAAAATAACATTAAAAAACAATTAATTTCAAGAATATTAGTGATTGTTTTTTAAAAAATAACATTATTAACACACAATATGAGACTCAACGAAATGAAGATCATGATGGTGGTAAATTCTGTATATTCCATTTAGGTTAAGGATAACCTTCCCTTTTCACTGCAAAAAATGTTAGAAAAAGGCCCTATTTAGAAAATGATAAGTGGATTTCTTTCAAACAGTTCCATAAGCAGTCAAACATGTGGAAAATTAATAAATCTTTTGGATACCATTAAATAATTTTTTAATACATTTTAACAAATCAATATTTTTAATGAAAAAATATTTTTTGCCTTAGAGAAAAATAAAGTCAAAGATTCACAAAAATAATAATAATAATTTTATCTAATAAAGAGATGAATAAATGGAACGAATACTTTAAAGATATCATTGATAACCATAAGAGAATAAAATAGATTGATTTTCAGATATAAATATCAAATAATTCTCCAATAGTATAGTTGAGAATGAAATCCAAAATGATGATGATATTATCCAATAAACACATAGCCATTTGATTACTTTTGAAACATAAGCACCATGAATGAAAAAAAAAACTTGAATTGAAATATATTTTTGGTTTGAAATATAAAAAGTGTCCATATATACACTACACAATGGAAATAATTTTTGAATATGACATATGTCTCATGGAAGTAAAAGTGAGGAGACAAACCATTATAATGAGTCTTTCTCACCATGGACACTCTTTATCAACACAAATAATAAACTCGATGTTAATTATTTAATTTCATAAGGAACTTTTTCAAGTTTATTGTTACATTTCATACATTTATTACCATGTTATAAAATATTACATAATCATTTAATTAAATGTGAGATGATCCAATAATATTTGGATTCTATGGAAAAAATGGATTTTTTAGGTTGATTATTGTAAATTAGGTAATTATTTAAGTATCTCAATAATAATAGACAAGGAATTATTATCAAATTTAAACCCAAAAGAATCATTTAATATCAATCATAATTTTTTTTATGATAAATTATGTATGTTATAGTTGGTTAGAGAAGGAAACTAAAATGGGGGTAAATTGAGTTCCTATAAAAATTTCTATTAAACCCTTAATTTGATAGAATCCCAAAATTTAGAAACAACACATGCCAATTAATCAAAGTAGTAATTTTAAAATTGTTTGACTATTTAATTAATTTCATAGAATATTGATTAATTTTATGTTATAACAATATAAGATATTGATTTAACATTTGAAACTAATTTACTAATCTAATATAGTTTTAAAAACTATCCAACAGTAACTATAAAAGTGAAAATTGTTTTCTAAAATATGTATTAAAACCGAGTAAACTAAATTTGAAAACATAGTGAATTATAAAAATAGATTCAGTCTCAATACAATACCTAATTCTACCCACATGGTGATCACCTGCGCCCAAGAATTATATATAATTCTTTGATCCACACCTTAGATCAGGGGTTACACATTAGTATAAAAATTATCCAAGTCACAAGACCTCTACCACAGCTATTTGTAGGAAATAAAATATCCATTTCACACATAACCTCTTCCTCAGTTCTACATGGGATATAATAGGTGTAAAAAAAATTTGTGAGAGGATATCTTGTATCCATCATTTCATCATAAGAGATATTGTGTGTGTGTAATAGAAAGATTCACGCACTGCTCCAAATGTAGAAAAAATTCCAAAAAAAAGCTGGAAATAGGGATATAGAGTTTAGAAGTCTCTCTATGTTCTCCAATGTAGATTTCAACTCTTAAGATATTGTAGATGCAATGATAGAGTCCTCTTTTGGAAATAGACACTGAAATAATGGGTCACGAATCATTGTGTTTTGTTTTTCCTAGAAGATAAATTTATATTCCTCAGTTTTACATTGTGTAATGCAGAGTTGTTGGAAATTTGGTGAATCTCAATCTCTCATTTTTTTGTTCAGTAAGAATATGTGAGAATGCCTCATGTGTTATTCTTTCTTTTTTTATAGGTTCTTTATATACACTAGTGTGAGTCTTTTACTATATGTTTCTTCATTATTTCCGCTCTAATTATTTTCCCTTTTATATTATATAGCCCGAAAATAAGCATGATTTGAGGTAGGTTGTGTACCTCACACATATGACATATTAATTAATATTATCTTAAAAAATCATTAATTTAATTAGTAGTATTAAAAAAATATGACTATTAGATAAAATTTTAAATAAAAGGAAATTTACATAGATTTTCAGTGAATCCTCTATTATTGAGTCGTTCTATTTGTGACTCCTTCCATCGAAGAGTCCTTCTATTGGTATCAGTGACTCATTATATCAAGGAGAAATTCTATTAGGGACCCAATAAGTTTGTTACTCATTTTGTAATTTCGATGAGTCATTACTTTTTTCGGTGTCTCATTTGTACTCTCGGTGAGTCGCCTATAGGTGAGTCAATTTGCACTGTCAGTGAGTCATTTGTTCTATCAGTTTCTTGTTTGAACTATCATTGAGACAATTGAACTATCGGTGAGTCTTATATTGGTGAATCAGTTATCACAGATGGTGCGGCATTTTTCTGTCAGTGTCTCATTTGAAATTTCAGTGATATATTTGAACTATTAGTGGTTCATTTTGTCTTTTGGTGTTTGTGACTCATACTTATCCATTTTTTTTTCTAACTGTCTTATAACATGAAACATAATATAACGTGTTAAATACATATTTGATCATATATAATCATAATTAAACATAACTAAACATTATTTAGAATATTTAAACATGATTTATTTGATTAGAAATGATTTTTTATTATTAAAACCAAGGAGCGGACAACAATCTCATATAGGCCAAAAATCTCCTGATTTTTTGACGATCACAAATCATGGAATTATCAACTACAATTAGTTTTAGAATAATATAATCATTTCACTTACTATATACTATTACAAATGTTCTTAAAAATGATACAGCTCAAAATAGTGATAATGTATAGAGGTTAAATAAATAATGTCAAATAATGCCTTATTTTCTCCCCCTTTATATTTTCTCCCCCTTTATCTTAATGAGATGAAAAAAAGGAAAAATGATAATGCCTTTATTATTTCTCTACATTTTGAGTTTATATAAATATGTAATGCTATGAAATAATATAGATCCATAAATAAAATGGCATAAAAAATAGATAGACTTTCTCAATCAGTAAATTTTATAAACATGGTAAAGGATAATTAAGTGTAATACAAGAGAAATAAACCCAAACAGCCCTATCAAAAAGTGATCCAAACAACTCATTGGGTTCTATTTTGTCCATTACATCATCATAAGGATCAATGGTATGTTCATTAGATGGTGGCTAAGATACTGGAGGGTCTGAATGAATCTGGAGAGGAGGAAGATGTATTCCTTTAAGAATATATTGTGTAAGGATGGATTTGTGATGTGAAAATGCATGAGGTTGAGTCTCCTCTGTGATAACTGGCCGAATCTAGCTCAGAACCAGAGATATAGACATGGAATGTGGCTAGGGGTAAGGTTGTGGAAAGAGGGGAAACAGAGGGACTGAAAAGAGCATCAATTGGATCCATGATGGCTTTACTCTGAACATGGGGATAAGGATTTAACAACTTGAAGAAATCATCAATTATTTGACCAACGAATTTCATTTCATATTCAAGATCATACATTCTCTCAATAAACATGTCAAGATAAGGTGTGATGTCTTTAAATTTACTTAATTGGTCTTTAAACGCTCGATTAACTAGTGGTAATGTTGAATTCTATTCCCAATACATAAAGTGACATGTGAGCTGGTGCTTGGTGTAAATCATAGATAAACATGAATTAACACTCTTTGTAAGATCTTCCTGAGTAGAAAATTCTTACTTGGTATAAAATATGACCATATCAAGCAAATGATCAGTGTTATTTTCAGTTTTATGAAGACATTCAAAATTAGAGTCACCAAATAAGGCTTGAAGATCTTCTTGAAAAATAGTTTATCTTGCTCAATTTCTAGGAATCGTGATGTCTGGCCAGAGGTAAAAGGAACAATAGGAGCTGATGTGTGTTCCATAAGAGCTTTAATAACATTATACAAATAGTTTTTATAATCATAGGTTTAACAATTTATGGTAGAAACTAGTTTTCCTATCTCATTCCCAATATTTGTATTGTTTGCAACAATTGATTCAACCATTGAAATTAAATTTGGCAGAATCCCAACTATCACTTTCTCTAAAACCATAATTTCATTGTGCTTATTCACACAAACTATCTGAAATAAAATAGGAGAAGCTTGCATATACTACTTCATTTATTATATTCAAGCCTTTAAATAGTTTACCTCATCACATAATGTATGCATGGTCACAACTTGAGATTGAACAGATTCTTTAATAGTTAGACATATTTCTTCCTTAAATTATTCAAAGTCAACATTAGTGACATTTTCACAACGAAGGGTTTCACCCACCAACTATATTGAAATAGGAAAAACACCTCATAATTTGAATCTTCATAGTCAAAATAAAGAGATACATATCATGGATCCTTTTCCCTTTCAAAGGCAACATCATTATTAAAAGGGGTGAGAGTGTGAATTCTCACTCTTCCAACATGATGCTCTCACAAATCTTGATATCTCCTTACATGAGTCTCCCACTCAACATGATTTATTCTTATAGCATAAACCAACTATGGTGTAAAGAAAATTTGAGAATCCACTACACCATCATCTGCAACTGATTTCTCTTCTCCAGCAAGATCATATACTTCTCTTGGAACATAAACCACTGCCATAATTACATTTGACACTTTGCAAGATTCTACAAGTTGTTCATGAACTATAGCCTCAAAATGAGTAACATTTCCACCTTGATCATCATCAGGATTATTATTATCATTACTACTTTCACTTCCTTCACCATGTTTATCAATTACATCATCATATGTATTTCCTTAATCATCTTCTTCCTTATATCACGAGCCACTGACTTTTTCGTCTTCTTCAATTCTTGATCCACTTTCTATCACTGATTATTCTTTTTCTTTATCTTCTTCTACTTCTTCTTCTTCTGAATCCTCTTCAGAATTATCAAAATTTCTCTCGTACTCAATACTTCCATACACTTCTATATCCTTATCACAATTTCCCCCTAGACTTGGTTCTTATGATGTTAAATCTAGAGGCGCACTAGGATATCCATATGACATTATTCTTAGAGATTCAGTGGTATGGGGGTCACTCCTATTATCAACAGGAGACCCTTGATCTCAATTAGGAGTAGTATCCTCTTCCTCATTAGAATAAAGAGGATCAGCATCTTCTGGTCCAAGACCAGGATTAACTAAATCTATCAGCATAACTGGATGGACCACCATATTGAATTTTTCAAAAATCTTACCCGCAAAACCAAACCATTCATTCATCAATGGGTTCTAATATATTTTAATCATATTCCTTGTCTCTTTAATAAAGAAAATTCCACTAAAAGCAGAAACATTTTCTTCACCTTCATCCACACATCCTTTCACTTGTTGAATGGTTGAGATAATTTTTCGTTAGAATAGATAATTAGTCTTATTGTGGGGCTTAATCATTTCACTGATATTCACTATCAGATATCTTTATAGGTTCACTTTGTACCCTTTATTCAGAAAATATAACAAGTAGAAATATTAATACTTTAATTATCCAAAGTCCCCTTTCCTTGGACAATGATGGTGCTGAATAAACATAAACAGTATCCTACTTTCACCATCAAGCCTTATAGAAATAGGCCTCAGTGCTCCACATTTCATATCATCACTGTCAAAGCTATCTCAAAGAAAAACAAATCACATGCAGGTTGAGAAGTTCATTGGTAGCCATCGTAGATTTCCTCCTGAAGTATCTTAACACATTCTACCCAACTCCATGATAAAAAAGAAATTATATTTCTTTGAACTATAGATTTTATCAAACATACCTCATTTCCATACATAATAAACTCAGAATTTATATAAAATTCCTAGACAAGCTTCAGGTAGTATGGCCTCTCATTATCTGAAAACCATTCTAACCAACATTGGGTTTCCAACACACTCAACAACAGAGATTTATTATCTAGAAAACATTTAGAATGAACTTCCCTCTCGGGAGTTACCACATAGATCGCAAGGGCTGTATTTACTGGCTAAGACTGGCTTATTCTCCCTTTTTCTTCAGAGTAGGTTGTGAGGCATCTCTAGATACTCCTTCATGTGTTCTCTTCAGCCTTTCCATATCTGATGGTTTGTTTAAAGGATATAATGTGAAAGGATGAGGGTAGAGATCAATGGTAGAAGAGTTATGGTTTAAATGAAAGTGTTAATAGTAGTTTAGATCAACACAAATTTATATCATTTAGCGCATTGTAGATCACAGAAACACTATCTACGATCAATGAAATAACTAAAATAGTGTTGTTTTGGTTAAAACAAAAAACAGGTAAAACATCGAGTTATATCGGTGTCATAATGACAATTTTTTCATAACACTATCGGTGTCGGCATGACAATTGTGTCTTCCTGAAAAAGTTTCAATTTCAGCATGTAAAAGTGTTAGTGAGACATCACCAGTATTTTTATCCTAATAGTGTGACAAGTACACCAATTATTTCATAGATAGATATCAACAAAATATGCTTATAAATTAATCATCCCTAATTCATGTTTGGTGTGATTCATTCATTCAGAGTTCAATGGCTTTTTGAACATGCCATAAATCTAATGTTCAGTACTAACAAACTCTAGTGTTATATCACCTTTCTGAAAATGATCTCTCAAAAATTGATGTCTTAAAGCTATATGATTTGTTTTAGAATGAGAAATAGTATCCTTAGATATTTTAATAGCACTTTTCTTATTACAATTTATTGGGACATGTATGAATTGATATCAATAGTCGAGTAAAGTACGTTTCATCCAAAAAATTAGAGCACAATAACAAGTAGATATATATTCAACCACAATCATAGATAATGCAAAAAAAATTACTACACAATGAAATTGGAGACTTTCCCTAAAAGTGACATATTTCAGAGGTGCTCTTTTTATATAACTTACAACCAGAAAAATAAGAACCAGGATAACTCACTAAATCAAATGGTTGTCCTCTATGGTAGAATCATCCAATGTTGGTAGTATATTTGAGGTATTCGAATATTATTTATCATAAATACAATTTATTTCACTATAAAAAATTTACATTGAATGTTGAATTAAAAAAATTTCAATCTTTTGAATATTTTCATTTTAATATCCCATTTTCTTGTTCTATCAACTAGATTAATTTGAAATTAATTAATGAATATTTGTTTTGAATTTTGAAAAATTTATTCCATGTTTGGAATCAATGTGTCAAAATAATTTAAATACTTTAATTTAATTTCTGGTAATTATGAATAGTATCTTTAGTAAAAAATATATCAACATGGTAAAAGGTAAATTGAATAATTAAGGGTAAAAATAATATTATAAATATTTGAACATTTCACTAAAACAAGAGTAAATTTAATTGTATGAGTTATTATCGAATGAAATCATCATTAGGTTGAGAATAAATCATTTTAAGCCACTTTTATGAGAGTATGACATTTATTATATTTTATTAAAAGGAAAAAAGATATCAGGGTCATATTTTTAATAACAATGTCATTTTTATTATAGGTTTATATAGAATATAAATTCTATTAAAAATATTAATATTAAATATGTAATATATTTTTTCATCATTATAAATTATATTTAATTTCTATGAAATAAATAATTACATAAAATTATTAAATAATGATGATACATGAATTATTTAATTACAAGAAATATCAAATAAAATATATTAAAAATATTAAAAAATATAAAATTTAATATAATTAATTTAATCAATTAATTTAATAGAATACATTTACATTTTGGGGATTAGTTATAAGTGTTGGTTTGATGAATTATGGTTTTATTAAATTTTTTAGTAGTCAAAGTAATGAATAATATCAAAAAGTTTCATTAATATAACATTAATTTTTTTTAAAAAAACTATACAAAATTAATAAAAATGGTAAATTTTTTCAAAATGATTGGCATACTGTTGAAAATGTCATCAATGATTCATTTATGGTTTATTTGGAATTTTATTGTATATATATTAACCTTCAAAGTGTGAAAACACATATTGTCACGGTAAGACTTTAAGTGGTTAATTTTGGGTTAAAACCTAATGATATGGGTAGTATTGATACCTAAACTTGACTAAAAATTGTTGTTTGAGAGGATATCGACCCATTACCATCTAAAATTCTAAATAACGCACTTTCAGTCATTTGGTATTAATAATTAATTTATATTAATTTAATATTTTGAGTGATTCATGTAATAACCTGGGTTTTTAGAACGGGTCAAATCCGTCCCCTGTTTGAACTTTTTGATTGGTTTCTGAGAAGTCTGGAAAATCTGGGCAGTTTCTGGAAATTTCCAGACTACATGCCATGTACTTTAAGTACACGCCGTGTATGTGTTAACCGAGTGACCGACCGTGTTCTCACCGAGTACATGTCATGTGATGACCGTGTAGAAAAGTCATACTACACAGCGTGTATTTATAGACGCGCCGTGTACCCTTACCCGTGCGAGGCCAAGTACATGTCATGTAGTGCCTAGGTGAAAATTTCCATCTACACGGCGTGTAATCTTCCTTGAAACATCATGTTACCATGTTTCGTTTAGTAGTCCAGTCCCTGGCCATATGTTGACCATGTACTCAGTCCAAACCCTCTGCTGGACTCCGCTTAAGGCGGAGTACAGAAACACATCTACAAGGCGTGTACATTGAAAATACACACTGTGTAATTTTATTTTTCTTTTATCATCTGTGATGTCGTCGCATCTTATTTCCAGAAAACTCTTCTTCTTCCCCGTTGGATGAACCCTTCGTCCAAAAACCTCCGAAAAATAGAAATCCTCCTAGATCTACCTTACGACCTCTGTTCTTCGATCCGCTAGTGGCAGCGGGACCGCATCAGAAAGGCTAACCCAGTGCACCCTTCTTCGTCCTTGATCCCTCTTCTGTTTCTCCATAGATTCCATCCAAAAGGAATTTCTTGTATTTGAAAAAAACTCAGATCTACCGTGATTTAGACCGAATTAGTGGCTGATATCAAAGGAGTGTCATCGTACGAGTACGAGTTGGTTGGTGCATACCTTCTTTCATGTTTTCATAGACTTTTGGAGGTTGCGACCTTCGGGCACAATGTTGGGTATTCAGCGAAACCCTTGTTTATTTACCTTTAATAGTTTATCTGCATTGTGGGATGCCTCTGGGTATTCTCTGACCCTTATTGTGCTTGAGCGAGGTTGGCTGGGAGGTCATAGATCGTTTGGGGAAATTTGGTCGGTGGTTCCAAAATGCGTATGTTTTGGGTCGGTATTTAAACTTATGAATTTATACTACTTTTGATGCTATTGGATTAAACTGCTAAGTTTGATTTTTTAAAGCATGTTAGTAATTTTTTTAATTCATTTAAGACCTTAGGTGTTGGTATGGATTAGCACAAGTTAGTGCAATTTTACTGTTTAGTAATTTCCTGTTTAAAGTGATGCTTCCAAGTATGAATATGAAATGTGTGATATTGCCTTTGTTGATCTTCTTGTCTTGTTTGGCATGGCCTGGATATATTGTTGAGTGATGGGGATCACATGTTGGGGCTTTGGCTCAGGTTAATTTGGGTGGTTGCTACCACGGTATTGGGCGTCATGGACGTCAATTGAGGCAGTTGGACTGTCGGTTTGGGCTTCGCCCGGGTGACTAGGATGGAGAGGCCATCAGACTTGAGTGACAGTTTCGCAGGGTCATGAGGTGTCAGATGTGTTGTGGCTTGGGAACATACTGAGGTGATTACTGCTCACCAGGTACTTTTGTGTAGGGTGCACATAGACAGACTCCAAGATGAGGTGGTACGGCCACTCGCTGGGTAGAGGCCCCCGGTAGATGTGGTTAGGTATATTTGGTTTTGGGGTGCTTGCCATAGGAAGACATGTGGAATGTGAGGAGCCTACAGAAGACAGGTTTGAGGCGGTCAGGTTGGGGGAAGAGGCTGGCCGTTATTTGAGGGCAGACATCACTGTCCCACTGGTTATTATTTGAGGGCAGGTATCGTTGTTCCTTCAGATGTTGTGACATGGGCAAGTTGAGCTTCCGAGCTGGGTTACGATCGTTGGGCGTACCTTCGGGACGTTAGTACTTGAGACACATGGTGTCAGGTGGCAGGAGGTGGCTGGCTACAGACCAGAGATTCCGGAGTTGGCTGAAGAAGGTGACACTTCCTGGTGGCTACTGAGAACCAGTGAAGTTCGTGTTTACATTGGGGAATTGTATTGTTTACTAATTTCCTTATATAAGCATGTCTGCCTAAACACTTATATTAGGTATGCAACCTTGGGTGGTATCTTACTTGGACTTGTCTCACACCCTACATGGGCCCTTCAGGACGCATGTAGACTTTATTAAATTGTGTGCAGGTAAAGGGTCAGCCTCAGGATCTGGACTTTAGTGTTGTTGGCGTAGAGACTGGTATAGACCTTGAGGTCATGCCTTACTGGAGTTACTTTGTTTAGTTTTCTTTCTTCTTATCTACATGCTTACCTAGTTATGTAGAAACTGTTGGTTAGCTATTGGTGCCATTATATATTGAGCTGTATGACTTTTTTCGATGCATGCCTTGTTTGTTTACAGTTTTAGTTTCTGTTGATTGCTGGCATGTTATTCTGTTTACTCTCTTCTGCTGTTGTTTCTATATTGCTTCCGCTGGTTTATTGATATTATTATGCTTCCGCTATGCAGGTCTGGTTTGAGTCTGCTGAGTCATTGATTTACGCTGCATATTTTAGCTTGATACTCGGACTAGTACCATTTTATTTCTCCGAGAGGGTATAGCATCCCCACTATACCTATTCAGACCCTTGCTTCTAGTCGGATGCCTTTGGAATTCAGGGTAGGTGCGCCTAAGGTAGTAACACCCGACCCATTCGGCACTGTTCGGGTGGCTGGCCGGGTCCGGGTCGTTAGAAAGTGGTATCAGAGGGATGTTGAAAGGGATTTTGTAGCAGTGTTTTTCTAGCGACTAATGAGTTGGAGACTTCTCTTTTTTTTCTGCTGGTTTTACTATTTGGGATATGGTAGACTGGAGATAGGTTGTTGTTGGAACTGGATTTTGAACTCGTTCTTGGGTTCCTGCAACCCCATGTACGAGGGATGGATTGAGTTGTCGGGGGTGGGAATTTCTATTTGTTTTTTCTCAAATTACATTTTATATTATTTCCACCTCGGTGGCTCACTTGTTGTGTGGTGTTATTGTTTGTGATATAAAAACCATGTCTGGTATGTCAAGTCTTTTTTAAATGGCTTTTTATAGGCACATTTTAGGGTATTTCAATTTCATAACTGCACGTACTCCTTGTGAAGTGATAATACCATGTGAATAAAATCAATTTCCATGCTATGTATGCTATGAAATGTGAATAGGTGAAACTCCTGATAGAATTTCTTCTTTATTGTAATCTGTATGCCATGCTTTTTATTTGGTAGAATTGTATGTGCAGGATATTTGGGTCTGGCTCTTATGAGAGCAAGCAGGTATTATGGGTGAGGTAGTGTAACTGTCAGGATTGGGTGACTCGGTCGTCGGGTTTGAGGCAACATTGGTTGTCAGGACGAGCATGGCCCGAGGTACTATTCATACTTGGCTCTGTTGAGGGTGGGTAAGGAGGCCGTGAGGTCGGGATGCCAAGGGAATGGGTTGCGATAGGGGAGAGTAAGGGTAGTTGTTATACACTGCCTCTTTACTGCTTTCCTTATCTGTATAGAATATATTTTCATATATATATCTAGGTTGTCTGACCATTTAGGGTATTGAGCGGGTTACTCCTTCATGAATCGATGGAGTGTCGGACAGGAGATGATACAGTGCAACATGATCAGGTTCATAATTTGGTGCAGGCAGAGCATGATCTGCAGGTACAGGCTCAAGGACAGGATCAGGTTCAAGATCCAATGCAGGTAGGGCAGGATCCGGGTTTGGAAGCGTTAGGACCGTGGCTTGATGAGAAGCTCTGATCTAGCCTGGTACGTGTCTTGGAGGGGATTGACAGAGGCGCGCATGGTGCAGATCCTTCTATGGCATATCTGACGCGGGAGTTCCAGTCGCAGCACCCGCCGCTATTTCAGGGTGAGGGTGATCCGCACGCAGCTGAGAACTGGATAGAGAGTATGCAGATGATCTTCGAGTAGCTTGAGACGCCTCTAGGGTGGAGGGTCAAGATGGATACGTACATGGTGATAGGACCAGCGAAGCGTTGGTGGGATGTGTAGGTTCATGCTCGTAGGCATGAGGGACTGGCATGGAAGGACTTTGAGGACAGGTTCTTCAAGCACTTTTACCTGTAGATGCTGAGGGCAGAGAGAGCTTGAGAGATCTTGAGTCTTCAGCAGGGAGATATGTCTGTTATGGACTACGCCGCTACCTTCACAGAGTTGTCTCGCTTTGCACCCGGTATGGTAAGAGATGACACAGCTAGGGTGAGGCACTTCGAGGATGGATTATGACAGGCCATTCGAGTTTAGGTAAACAACTTTAGGCCGGGTTCCATCTATGAGGCGGTGAAATGGGTGCTTATAGCAGTGGGAAAATAGAGGGATAGGCCTCAGAGTTGCAGGGCGACAGTACCAGGTGATGGTTCGGACAACATGAAGCGAGGAAGAGATGAGTTCCAGCAGGTTGGGCAGGGCAAGGACTCAGCTTGACCACCTCCTGGCAGTTTATCAGTGGTTTGATTTCAGTGAAAAAAGTCAGGACATGTTTGGGATCAGTGCAATAGGCCCCCGAAGGAGTTTCGGGTGTGTGGACAGGTCGGGCATCTAGAGATATGTTGCAGGAAGCCTTCTCAGACAGCCGGCAGGTAGGGTCTGGGACAGACTGTGGCGTCAGGTGTTGGATCAGGTTCGGTACCAGGAGAGGTTAGTCGAGGTTCAGCTGCACGTGGAGGACGTGACAGGGATAGCAGGATCCAGCTGAGGGGTCAGTGGCCGGTGACTGGAGCACCATCGCAGGGAGGTCAGTCATTGTGCAGTTGTGCTTCAGGAAAGGTGCAAATTGTGGAGCTGCCAGGGATTGAGCTGGCTGGTGAGATGACGATAGTGGTGGGTACACCGCGGGTGTGGCCATGATTTTTTCCTTACTTTCTTTTGGCATGGACTCTTGAGGCATGTCTGGTTGAGTGCACAGGCTACACAGGATACTTGTGGACTGACTAGATGCTAGTTAGTGGGATTGGCATCATATCCGATGCGTTATATATTCTATTTATATATTTGAGATGTGTGGCATCAGGAGCATCAAGGAAGCAGGTTACTTGAGGTGTTGTGGTCATCAGGGCATCTTGGAAGTGGGTTACTTGAGGTGCGTGGCACAAGGTTTAATTTGAGCATCTATTAGATGCAGGACCTCAGCAAGGTGGACACCAATGCGGTGAGGGTTATGTTGGGTGTCGGAAATGACACGTGAGTAGCGAGGAGGTTCAGGGGTGACGATGCGTCATGGGAGGACCATGGGGCTTGGAAATAGGTCATTGGGCCTTGATTGTTTATTTGATTTTCATTGAGCTTTGTTTGGGTTGAGACTGAGTAAGAAATTACTAAGGTAGGGAGCCCTTTTTGGAATTTAGCCAGGACCTTCAGACCGGGGTAGTTCGAGTTTGTTTAACCGGGATGGGTGTGTTTGGTGCCATCTCCTAGTTTTTTTCGGTAGCACAAGGATGAGCTACGTTAAGATGGGGAGTTTGTAAGAACCCGAGTTTTTTAGAACGGGTCAAATCCTACCCCTGTTTGAACTTTTTGACTAGTTTCTGAGAAGTATGGAAAATCTTGGCAGTTTCTGGAAATTTCCAGACTACACACCTTGTATGTGTTAACCGAGTGACCGGCCATGTGCTCACCGAGTATGTGTCATGTGATGACTGTGTAGAAAATTCTTAATACACTGTGTGTATTTATAGACACGTCATGTACCCTTAGCCGTGCGAGGCCAAGTACATGTCGTGTGGTTCCTAGGTGCAAATTTCTATCTACACGGCGTGTAGTCTTCCTTAACATGCTGTGTAACCATGTTCCTTGTGTTAGTCGAGTCCCTGGCTGTGTGTTGACCGTGTACTCAGTCAAAACCATGTGCTAGACTCTGCTTAAGTCGGAGTATGGAAACCCATCTACACGGCGTGTAATTTGAAAATAATCGTCGTGTACTTTTATTTTTATTTGATCATCTGAGACGTCTTCGCATATTATTTCCATAAAACTATTCTTCTTCCCCATTGGATGAACCCTTCATCCTGAAACCTCCAAAAAACACAAATCCTTCTAGATCCGCCATACGACCTCCTTTCTTCGATCCGTCTGTGGCAGCGGGACCACATCAGAAAGGCTAACCTCGCGCACCCTTCTTCGTCCTTGATCCCTCATCTATTTCTCCGTATATTCCATCCGAATGAAATTGTCGAGATTTGATGGAAATGCATATCTATGATTATTCATACCAAATCAGAGGCTGGTATCAAAGGAGTGTCATCGTACAAGTACGAGGTGGGTGGTGCATACCATCTTTCATGTTTTCGTAAACTTTTGGGGGTTGCGAGGCATTTATTTCCACTACATATTTTAGCTTTATTCTCAGACCAGTACCATTTTATTCCTCCGAGAGGGTATAGAATCCCCACTATACCTATTCAGACCCTTGCTTCTAGTCGGAAGCCTTTGGCATTCAGGGGAGGTGTGCCTAAGGTAGTAACACCAGACCTGTTTGGAACTGTTCGGGTGGCTTTCCGGGTCTGGGTCGTTACAATACCAAAAGATCTCCCAACCTTAATTATAAAATAGAACATCCTCCCTCACTTATTCAATCCACTTGGGGCCTTATTTCTTAAAAACCCATCCTCATTTCTCTTTCAAACATATGTCTCATTGTTTTCGAGATCCTGGTATTCCAAAAAACACCAACAATTGATCCCTTGGGAAGATATATAAAGGAAATCCACCAAAGAATAAGTAATTTTTCTGACCAACTCTTTAAAGTTCAATTATTCTTCTACATCCTCTTAATGTGTGTTCACGTAATTATAAAATAACCCCATGATCATATATATTATAAGATTTTATTTTGATTATGTTGTATGCATATTTTTTTTCTTTATCAATCCTTTGAAAAATGAAACCACCACACGTGTATATGTACGACTTACCGTCACTATGTTTTATTGCAATTTGTTTTTCATCGCCACATTATTTAGATGGGTATAATGATGGATATACTGGATATAAATAATAAATATTGAATTATTTTTATTATGTAATTATTAATATACCGAACACATCCTCACACTTTTACCATTAAGGGAATGGTACAATCACTTGTGCGTGTGTATGGTCTACCATCACCAAAATGAGATGCGAAAAATTATCCATATTCACTATTAAAGAATGATTAAAAAAATTATTATAATAGTTAAAGATGAAATCTATTTCATTAATATCATTCATTATATGAAATAACAATATCTTATGAACTAGAATAATGTTTTACAAGACAAAACATGAATTAGAAAATGAAGTAGTCAACACCTGAAACAATGATCATTATGAAATATTATTAATAAAACATTATGAGAAGATAATATGTGATATAATTAATATGGATACAATTCTGTTATAATTTAATAACATTATTTAAAAAATTATATAGTAGTATAAAGCACATTAAACTAATGTAAAGTGGAAAGTAATGGTTTATTTATTATTTGGGATTATTTAGACACAATTCTCTACTTGGGGATATTTATCAACCATGTTAATGTTACATAAAAATGTTACCGAAATATTCATAATATTAACCAAAAAATAATAGTTTTTACCCATGTTAACCTTTTTATAAAACTGGTTTAGGGGAATATTTTTTCATTTTCCAAATTATTTAGTTTATGAGTTATTCGAATTTTTTTTGAAAGGAATGTTTTTTAACTTATATGACAAGAGTGGATTTTCCTACCGTCATGAATCCTTAACGTCCTGAATTTTATTTATTACAAAAAATTTTCAATGAAAACATTTTCTTAAAATTGTTCAACTTATTAAATAAATTGTTTTACTATAAAAAAGATGTGTTTCTCTAAATAATTTTCCATGATTTTATTATAGTAGATTCATATATGAAAAAAAATCCTTCATGGAATTTTATGTTGCATTGTGTTTCATATATTACTGTATCATTTGTCATATTTCATTAAATGGTTTCTGATCTGTTTGACTATGGATGTCCTATTTTGATGCCATTTATATTAATACTCTAAATGGTTTGTGATTACATTTACTAATTGGGGAATATAATATAATTTTCGAATATATATGCTGTTTATGTGTCATCGCATTATTATGAGGAATCGATTGGACTTAGTAAGTGATGTGTATTTCCCACTATATCCCCTTGATTTTTTGGTAGGTCTCATTAGAAAAACTAGTTTGGGTATTGGATGAATCCTTAATTTATTATTTGTGGTGTATTGGTCGAAGTCGTGGCAGTAGGTTTATGATCTCCAATATTATGCATTCCCTCATTCTAAGATAAGCAATTAATAGTCCATTTTATTATTCAATTATTAGAATATCAATGTGTTTATTTATATGGAATTATTTTATTTTAATTTATTATTTATACATTATGCTAAATATTATGTTTACATTCAAATTGTTTTAGTTATACATTGTGCCTTATTTATTTTGATTATTTGTTCCAAATAGATTCTATTGTACGTTTTCCCTTACTAAGTGTTGGACTCCTCATGTATTAATCTTGTTTTAATGATCACAAATCCTATTCAACCTAGTTAACTCCTATAAATTATATCAAATCATGTGTATTAACGTATAAAGGATTATCATTTTTTAAGAAGAGCCATTCAGGATCATAATTTCTCTACATTCAGTTTAATTGTGTTATACTATTTTTTTGACTCACTTCGTAATTATTTCCATCACAAATGACTAAATCTAATCCATTATATGATCATCATTGCTTAAGAATGAATATATTTTTCTTTAGAAGTCTACAACACCGTGAGTCTGCCACTGGTTATGTCATTCTAGCACCATGAAACAAGACATCATGAAGAAGACACTATGAACAAGACACCGTGAACAAGACACAGTGAACAAGAAACTGTATAACAAGACACCGTGAAGAAGAAACAATGAAGCAAGACACTGTGGAGAATCAGACACTGTGAAGCAGACACCGTGAACAAGACACCATGAACAAGGCACTGTGAATAAGACACTGTGACCACGGGACACCGTGAAGCAGACCCCGTGAATGAAACACTATGACCATGAGACACCTTGACCACAAGACATCGTGATCAATCTAGACACCATGTGATGGAGACACCATTTCAATGAAATACCATGTCACCGTTTCTTAAAATATTTTTGTCGTTTTTCAATTTAATCTCTAACGGTCATATTTGAATATTTTAATGCACTGACATAATTAATGTTTCTTTGTAGACATATCACCTGACAGTATGAGGTACAAGGTGTGGTACCCGTGAAACCTGTCGGATCCAACACATACATTCCAAGATAGAAGAGAAGTGTGTCCAAGAATCAAGTAGCACAAGATACTAAACAAAAAACAAGGTTGTGAGCACGATAACTAAGTACACTGAGAGAATTTCAAAAGAAAGGATTTTCACATGCATGCAACCCGACTCTGCTAAAGAACACACGAGGCATATTTAAAGAATAGAGAACATATTCGCACTGTCAAACCTCATGAAGAACACAAGATGAATCACGGCACTCTGTTTTACAGATGAGGACTCGAATTATGCATCTACTTCATCTTAGAAGTCTAAAGCTACAAATACTAACACTCAGAGCACTTCTAAACCCATCTCCATATTTCTACTCTATTGTGTATCTGTTTATTACCTTTTGAGCAGAGTGTGTACCTATATAACAACACACTCTGTCTCCTGCATTAAACTAAAATCTATAATATATCCTTACTCATATAAATCAATTTACACTTTTGTATACCCATGAAAACTGGGGAAGAGGTCCCTGTGTGGCCTGGTTATTTTGTACCCACAAAAACTGTGGAAGAGGCCCCTGTGTGGCATGGTTATTTTTTACCCACGAAAACTGTGGAAGAAGCCCCTCTATGGATTGGTAATTTTGTACACACAAAAACTATGGAAGATTTCCATGTGTAACCTAGACAGTTTGTGTACTGTTGTTAACCCTGATCCCTGTTGTGGATCAAAGTATATTTATATAAACTGCTTGGTGGCAGGTGATCACCAAGTGGAGTGGATTAGGTCTCGACTTGAGAATGAACCACTTTTTTCATTTCTGTTGTGCTTCTTAATTTAGTTTTCTCTGTTTTATTGCTTTACTCTATAATTCAGAAATCACTAATTTCTCTTTGATAGTTATTCTTGGAATGAAATTATAACTGTATTGTCTTAGTAGAATAACTTCAAAAGTAATATTAATAACACAAAATACGATTACTGAGAATTAATCAATATTCTAAGAAGTTACATAAATAGTAAAACTCTTATAATAGTATAACCTAGATTAATTGGGATGCATTTAATGTTTGGGGAAAACTTTTTAGAAATACCTTTACAAAATTTTTTATAGTTACTCAATTCACCCCACCCCTCTTGAGTAATCTACTCTGACAAACATTCAGTATCAAAGGGTGCTTATTAGGACTCTATGTAATATTATTCAACTGTCATTATAGTTGTACTTTAAAATTTGTAAATTTCTGTTAATTCTAAATTTATTGCTCTTTTAAAGTAATACTTTTTTATGGATAATATATTGGAATGTGCAGCAACCAACAGACCGCCATTAATTAATTAAAACAATTATGTTCAATGGAAAATTAAAATGAAAATGAATTTAGAGAGTTTGAGTTTTGAAATTTGGTTATCCATTATAGATGAATAAAAAATTCTGACTACTGATAGAATCACATGGGATAAACCAATCAAAACTGCCTACAATAACAACTGCAAAACTATGAATGCTTTATACAACTCCTTAGGAGATGAGGAATTCAATAAAATTTCTTCTTGTAAAACTGCCCATGAAATTTGGTATACCCTGTCTGTCTCACATGAATGAACATATAATGTAAGAGGTATGAGACTTAATACTTATACTATCTAATATGTTAATTTTAAAATGAAACCTGATGAGCCTATTTCTGACATGTATTTTAGGTTAAATGATATTTTCAAATAAATGAATTCTCTTGGAAGAGAAGTCACTGCCATGGAACAGATCATGAGAATCCTTAGATGTCTACCTAACAGATAGAGGGAACCTCTATCTCTATTAGAGAATTGTGTGACATCAGCAGCCTACCTGTAAAAAACAAATTGGGAAACTGATGATGTATAAAGAAGAGATGAAACTCAACCAGGAAGAGGAGGTTGAACCAAAGAGTAAATCTGTTGCATTCAAGACCACCACCTCTAAGCACAATGACAAAGGGAAATTGGAAGCTTCTATAGAAGGCTCTACCATTGAACAATCATCACCTGATATTGATGAGTAGATGGCTCAACTAGCCAGAATATTCAAATGATTTTACAAAAAATTAGAACTTTTTTAGATATCCTAACTTCAAGGGAAAATATGACCAAAAAGGAAACTGGAAGAATGACTGGAAAATAAGTTCCAAAACTGTTGAAATTATCTGCTATAAATGTAATCACAAAGGACATAAAGAGACTGATTGTACAAAGCTCAAGTACACAATGAAATACGAGGACAAGGATGGTAAGTACAAAAAGGCAATGAAAGAATCTTGGAGTGTTTATGAGGATAGTTCAAGAGACTCAGAGACATCACATGATGAACGGGCTAATAAATCCAATATTGTTTTTATGAAAAAAAACATCTGAGGTAACACTGGACTCTTCTGTACCAAACTAATATTATTCTGAAGATGAAAGTGACTCTAAAAATATGACTAATGAAGAAATGTTTGAATACTATAACATGCTTGAGGAAACATGTAATGAACTAAAATACAAATATAAATCATTAAAGAAACAACATGGTTTTACTGTGACTGTTAAATCTAAACTCACAACTGAAAACAAGATAAATTCTCTACTGCTCAAAGAAAAAAATGAAATAAAAATGTCTAATCAGCTATTAAGGATTGAATTAGAAAATCTTACTAATGGAAAAAAATACCCTTACCCAATTTCTAGGAAAACAAATTTTCTCATAAATACAACACTGGAATTGGTTATCAACCTAGTAAAAGAAACCGTGGTAGACCAATTTTTTTCCCAAATCTTGGACATACAATTTTACTCCCAGTTCTGGAATCAAATCCACTAATTCAATAAATGGTACATATTCTTCTGTTTCATGTTTTTGTGGACCAAATACAGTTTAATTTTCAAATACTTTTACAAAAATCTTATAGGAATCCTATGAGAAAAATATGGGTTCCTAAAGCAATTATTACCAATATTACTGGACCCAATCAAGTATGGGTACCAAAATCTGTTTTTACTTAATCTTTTTGAAGGAAAGCTACTTAAAGGGATCCTGAAAAAGTATATAGTACTTGGATAGTGGATTTTCAAGGCACATGACAGGAGACTACTCATGCTTCAAGAACCTGATAAAATTAGATGGAGGACATGTCACATTTGGTGACAATGCCAAGGGAATGATTATTGTCCTCAGCAAAATCCGTAACTCTAACTCAGTTTTAATTTCTAAAGTACTATTAGTTGATGGTTTAAAATATTATCTACTTAGTATCTAAAAATTATGTGATGATGGATTTCATATTAGATTTGAAAATGATGCTTGTAATGTCTTTAATTCTAAATATGAATTAGTATTTTCTTCATCAAGAAATGAAAATGTTTATTCTGTTAATTTAGATTATTTAGCTTCTCAAAATGCTTCATGCTTAAGTGTATTTCATAAAGAATCATGGCTCTGGAATAGGATACTATGACACTATAATGTTCACTCCATTATAAAACTAACAAGAAAAATCATAGTTAAAGACTTTCCCAAACTTGAGTTTCCAAATTACAAAATTTTAAATCCCTGTCAAAAGGTAAGACAACAAAAAGATTCCTTCAAACCAAAGAAAGAAGATACAACTTCTCTACCTCTCAAACTGGTTCATGTGGATTGGTTTGGACCATCTAGATTTTTTAGTTTAAATGGGAATCACTATGATTATGTCCTTGTATATGACTTTTCTAGACATACCTGGAACTTCTTTATGGCTCACAAAAGTGTGGCATGCTCTTATTTTACCAAATATTCCTACTGTGTAGAAAATATTAGTGGAATTAGAATTAAATCATTAAGAAGTGATCATGGTCGTGAGTTTGAAAATCAAGAGTTTGAATCCTTTTTCTCACAAAATGGTTATAGTCACAATTTCTATGCCCCTAGAACACCTCAACAGAATGGAGTTGTAGAGATAAGAAATATAAACCTACAACAGATAGCTAGAACAATGCTTAGTGAATATGATCTACCTATTTATTATTGAGATGAAGCTGTCAATACAGTGTGCTAAATAATCAATAGAGTGTTGATCAGACCTATTCTTAAGAGGACTCCTTACGAATATGGAACAATAGAAAATCCAAGGTTATCCACTTAAAAGTTTTTGGTTGCAAAGTCTATATTCTTAATACCAAAGGCAATCTTGACAAATTTTCATCCAAAAGTGATGAAGGTATCATTTTACGACCTTTCATGTCTAGTAAATCCTACAGAGTGTTAAATAAAAGAACTAAATGTGTGGAAGAATCTGTTCATGTCAAATTTGATGAAACAGATCCACATGAGCCTAAAACCATCCTAGAGAATCTGGAGGATGATGTATCAAATCTGAACATCAATTCAAAATCCTCAAATTCTTCTATGAAAGAATCTGTGAAAACTTCCAACTCTTGAAATTCCTTTGAATCAAGTCACAATGTACCTGAATCTATTGATGAACCTGAAATCTCTAGTCCCGCTTTTTCTAGAACTATTAGAACCCTTAAGAACCATCCCTTAGATGATGTTGTAGGGGACTTAGACAAAGGAACTCAAACTAGATCTTCTCTTAGAAATTAGTTTGAGCATCAAGTCTTCTGGTCACAACTTGAACCTCAAAACATTAATGACAATATCAATGATGAATTTTGGGTGATGGTTCTGCAAAAAGAACTCAATCTGTTTGAAAGGAACAAAGTTTGGAACCTTGTTGAAAGATCCAATGACACATTCACCATAGACACTCAATAGGTGTTTATAAATAAGGTATATGAATATGGTAACACCGTTAGAAACATGGAAAGATTAGTTGCACAAGGCTATAGTCAAGAAGAAGGAATTGACTATGAGGAGACCATTTCACTAGTATCCAGACTTAAAGCCCTCAGAATCCTTCTTGCCTATACAGCACATCTGAATTTCAAACAATATCAAATGGTTGTTAAGAGTGCATTCTTAAATTGGTATAAAGTTGAGGATGTTTTTGTTGAACAACCCCCTGGATTTACAAACTCCCATTTTCCAAATCATATTTGTAAACTTTCAAAATCTTTATATGGTTTAAAGCAAGATCCAAGTTCTTGGTATGATGGATTGAGTACTTTTATTATTTCCAAAGGTTTTACAGAATGAATAGTGGTCCTAACCTTTTTATAAAGGAAATTTATAATTATGTTTTGGTTTTTCAAATCTATGTAGATGACATTATTTTTGGATCTTCGAAGAATTATTTATGTGTTGATTTTTCTAAAATCATGCAAAACGAATTTGAAATGAGTTTAATGGGTGAACTAAAATTCATTCTATGATTTCAAATCTTTAAAAATAATGATGGAATTGTTTTAACTCAAAGTAAATATACTATATTTTTTCTAAAAGGTTTCGGATTGTATAACACTAAAAGTAGTGACACTCCCATGAGTACCACTTGTAAGTTGGATCATGATGAAGATGGAAAATCTGTTGATCAAACCACTTATAGAGGAATGATTGGATGTTTACTCTACTTAACTACCAGTCGTCTTGACATTATGTTTAGTGTGTGTATGTGTGCTCATTTTTAAGTATATCCTAAGGAATCTCATTTAAATACTGTAAAGATAATTTTCAAATACCTCAAGCATAAACCCAATCTAGGACTATTTTATCCTAAAGGAAAATCATTTCAATTAGTTAGTTATTCTGATGCTGACTTCAGTGGCTATAAGTTAAATTGAAAAACCACCTCTGGAACATGTCACCTTTTCGACAACTCACTAGTATTATGGTGTAGTTAGAAACAAAATTCTGTTGCATTATCTTCTGCATAAGCTGAATATATAGTTTCTCGTAGTTGATGTGCACAAATTTTGGGGCTGAAACACAAATTACTATATTATGGACATCAATTCATACATATACCTATAAATTTTGACCACACGAGTCCTATTAACATCTCAAAAAATAATGTTTCACATTCAATGAAAAAGAACATTGATGTAAGACATTACTTTTGGAGAGATCATTATCAAAAAGGTGATATAACTTTGGAATTCACTGGTACTGAATATCAACTTGCTAATATATTCACCAAACCATTAAATTCTAAGATAATAGACTACATCATACATGAATTATGAATGATAACCCTAAAATAGATATCTTAATGTTTCAAGTCTTAGTGGTTGATATGTTTCTGTTTTATACTTTATTGTTTCATGATTATTGTTTCTCAGCTAGTGTTTCATATTACTATCTTACTGTAATGCTCAGTTACTGTATCATAGTTCACTTTCTCACCGTAATGCTCAGTTACTGTCTCACAGTTAACTGTCTCATCGTAATGTTCATGTTTACTGTCTCACCAAGAAGGTCGATCACTGTCTCACCGTAATATGCATTTACTGTCTCACCATAATGACCAAACATGGTCTCACCATAAAAATTATTTATAATTTTTTTTTGTAAAACTGATATCATGGTAATTATCCTTTTCACCTTTTTGTTTTACCACAATTTTATTTTAGCGACATTTCGTATTCCTAAATGATAAAATAAAGAAAGTATCACTAAATTCTTCACTCGATGATTCTTCTAATTACTCATTTCGAACCCTTTTTCATCCCTTCAACCCTTATATTTCTCGAACCTTCAGTGAATGCCAAGAATGAAATTTCTTTCATTGTTGACTCCTGAGAAGCGCAGGTCGATGAAGAAAAAGACTGTACCTAATCTAACAAACAAAGGACCTTTATATCTGAATCTAGTAAACCGCGTTGTTGTACCTGAGAAACAGATTTTCCCCGAATGGTTTCTGTCTAGAAATTCTTTGGAATTGATAGAGTTAAAACAGCAAGGCTGGTTAGAGTGGTTCTCAAAAGAATATAGACCCATCTACACTAAGTTAGTGTCTTAGTTTTACAAGTACGTATAGTTTTCTTTTGATTCTGGTGATAATTATGTTGTAATAAGCTGGGTTAATGGCCAGAGATGCTCATTCTCGTCGAGGTTATGGGTTTCATGCCTTAGGATACCTCATGAAGGAATCTCTGAGGATTATCAGAGAGGGCCTCCACCTTCAACTGAATTCTTTGATTTAGAAGATCCTTTGAAAGCCTTAACTAGAAATTGAACCCAGAGGAGATCCATTACTGCAGAACTAGATGGAGAATCAAGGATTCTTTTTAAGTTTATACAGGATTAGGATAGTCCCAGAAAAGTTTATTTTCCAATTTTGAAATATCATGATGTGTTCCTGATCCACCTTATGAAAAATGGGAATAAGAACAACTTGTGAAAGTATATAATACACAATATGTGTGAGCTGATCAAAGTTGTCACGACCCGCCCTCGGGGTTCGTGTCGTGACTACCCCAAGCCCGCCTTCCATAGGCCAGGGGCTGGCGACTAGCACCAAGGCATAAATCTCGGTAAAAAGGGAAGGTATTGCCTTTGTAAAGTAAACAACACCACAGAGTAAGCAAGAGGAAAGTAAACACTAAGCAAAAGCAGAGTACAACTGAAAGTGCGGAAAAGTAAATGGGCCAGTATACAAACCCAAACTGAAAGTAATGTACAACTCGAAAGGGAAAACAGCAACTGAAAAGTAAAAGCCGCTACACCGAGCTGTCCATTGGAAATCCCACCTGAAGGGTGGGTACAGATAGCTCCACTGCTCCACGGGTCCCGCCGTCTGCTCCGAGCACGTCCCGCCCAGTGGTCCACCTCCGGGTACCGTTCCGCTCTGCAAGCCTCAGCTAGGGTCAACGTTGTCCGTCGTCTGCAACCAACACAACGTAGTGCGGGCAAAGCCCGTGTAGTGGTGAGTATAAGCTACTCAGTAGGGACCCCGAGACCCCTGAAGGTCTCTCAAATCCACAAAGGATAAACCACGAAGAAAGGTACAATCACGAAGTTACAACCGACACTGCTTAGGTATATGCCCATACATATACCTAAGTCATCAATTTCGAATACGCTCCAACCTCCGAGCCCAAGTACAACTCAGTCCACACAGGAAAGTAAACGTATTCCACACAGGAAAGCAAAACGAAATCCACACAGGATAGCACAACACAATCCACACAGGAAAACAACAGGATTCAGCTCACACATGTATACTTCTTCAAAGGACGATAAGATGATCTCTGATCCATCTAAGTCGTCAGACCCACGAAGGATCGATAGGTAACTAACCCCCGCAAAAGACCCACACAGGATCGGGCCCACGTAGGACCTGTAGGCGCTGGTTCACACAGGACCGCTGAGCGCAAATACCCACACAGGATCGGACCCACACAGGATCGGGCCCACACAGGACCTGTAGCACTGATCCATGTAGGATCGCTGAGTGTTGTAGTCGTCGTCGTCGAATCCACACAGGATCTTTGTACTATCGTCGTCGCAGTCACAGTAGCAGTAGTAGCAGTAGTAGCAGTCACAGTCGCAGCCAGCACTAGGCTTCCCGCACACAGCAAGCTCGTACAGGAGGATCCGCTCCACGAGCCGAGAGTCTGATACATCAACTGTCACAAAGTCCGAAGTTGATGTATCCAAAAGTTCCGTATCGTCAACAGGAACTCAACGCAACAAACGGCGCGTCGATCGGACGCCCGGTCTGAGAGTTATTGGCATTTTCGTCTCTAGGGACCGGTTGGTTTTTAAGGCAAAACCAACCCGACCGTACTCGACCTGCGTCCAAACCTCGGGTGGAGTATGCCAAAAGATCCGTCTCACTAAGAGGAACACAACAAAGCTGACGGCATGTCAATCGGACGTCCGTATCTCAAGATATGAGCGTTTCCGCTCCGAAGGGCCGGTTGGTTTCGTGAACGAACCAACCCGGACAAACTCAAAGTATTCCGAAACTTTGAGTGCGATAAACCGAAACGACCGTCTCGATCTAAGGATCGCGTTGACGCAGACGGTTCGTCGATCGGAGGTCCGTGGCTCAAGTTATGGCCAAAAGACCGAAACCGTCTTGAAAACGGGGGGGTCCGGGTCCGGGCCGACCCGGCCCGACCCCCCCCCCCCCCCCCTGGGTCGGCCCGAACCGGGTCAACTCGAACAGGGTCGACCCGAACTGGGTCCGACCCGGCCCGACCGGCGGCACGGCAGCCTGGCGGCGCGGCGGCCTGGCGCCGCACGGAGGCAGCGCGCGGGGGGCAGGGCCGCCGCATGATTGGAAAGGCGGCGCGACTTTTAGCCGCGCCATTTGGAAACCCCCCCCCCCCCCCTCGTGGGGGGGCCTGCTTTGAAGAAAACCGGGGGGCCTGCTGCCCCCCTCAAAGAAACCGCCCCCCTCATAAATGGGGGGGGGGGGTTAGAGCTGGTCGGGGGAATTAAATTCCCCCGGCCTTTGACCTTCTGGTCGGCCACCTGCCGGCCGGTTTTTCTTCAACGGGACAGGAAAACTGGTCCCCTTTCCGGCTTCCGACGCCGGCGGCCCGGCCGCCGGTCTTCTCGTCCCGCCGCGGCCCGGAACCGGCCGCGGTGTTCGTCGTCCGGAGCGGTGCGACGGCACCGCACCCCTCCGTCGCGCCTTTGATTCCCTTCGACGCGGCGCGACGGCGTCGCGTTCTTGATGATCTTTCCACGGCGCGGCATGACGGCGCCACGCAATATATTCGTGTGAAAATCCACGTGGTGCGACGGCACCACGCCATCTTGTTTCAACCGCATGATAAAACATCAAGAACTAAGGAGGGGGTTCGACCGTGTTCATGCGGTCCGACCCCCTCACGTTAAACAATAGCACATATTTAAAATCCTCATGTTAGTCATGCTAGAACCACGAACAGGGATAAATAAATAAACAATTAACAACAACCCCTACCTTGGGTTCAAGTTCGAAGATTGTCAACGACTCGCGGAAGACAACGTTGCGGAGGTCTGGCGTCGCGGTAGTCGTTCGTCAAATCCGATGACGAAGAGGTACGTCCGAAGAGGTACGTCGTTGGCGAATCTTCATATGCTTACGAAGGAAGTCTGAGGAGGAAGCGGTGTTCCCTTTCGTTGACACAGAGGACGAAGAAGAGAGGAGTGGCGTTCTTCGTCGGAGCTTGAGCGTTCTTCGTCAAGGCTTGAGCGTTCTTCGTCAAAGCTTGAGCGTTCTTCGTCAAAGTTTGAAGAAGAAGGAAAAGCTCTCAAAAGATCTCAATATGGCTAAACAAAACTAACCAAATAAAATAATATAGAGACTTATTTTATTCACAAAATTAACAAAATGAATTTCAAAGGTTTGAAATTCAAAAACGATAACTCCAAAAATTAAATAACAATTTGTCATGTCATTTAAAGAGGGGTTAAGGGAGTTTGAGAGAAGATGAAAAGTTTAGGGTTCATGTGGGCCCCACCACACTTAATCCTCTCAAGGGAGGTTAAGTGGGTGTGGGTCCCACCCCTAACTTCCTTTGAGAGAAGTTAACCAACAAGTTTAAATAAAAATTTGTAATCCACAATTTTTATTTAACTTATTCTAAACTCCCAAAAACTAACTCTCAACCCAAAATAAACGCAACCTTGGAAATGTCTCCTTAAGCGAATATCGGTGCTGCGAGTTCATCGGTGCCCTCAGATTTCAATTCCGAGCACCGTATCAAAAGTTAGAAATTCCCGCTCGTTCGCTCACTGAACGTACCCGAGCCAAACTTCGGAAATTGATTCCGGGCACACCGGGCCTCGGAATCAGGTGCCGTCAGAAACCGCGCTCTTGTAAAATTCCAAAGAAAATTAAGAAAAAATTTCCCTTGAATTTTACGAGTCTTTACATTACTCCCACCTCAGGGCTTTACGTCCCCGTAAAGATACATCAAAAACTAGGGGAACAAATGGGGGTACTGAGCACGCATCTGAGCCTCCCGCTCCCAAGTGCTCTCCTGGAGGTTTCCGTGCTTCCATCTGATGCGCACAAGAGGAATCGATCGCCCACGCAGGACCCGCTCTTGTCGATCCTCTATCTCCACCGGAACCTCCGTAAAAGTCGCCCCATCGTCAACGTCAAGCTCCCCATGGTCAATGATGTGTGTCGGGTCGTGTACGTATCTCCTCAGCTGAGATACGTGGAAGACGTCGTGCACCCGGTGCAACTGAGGTGGCAGAGCCAGATGATAAGACACCTCACCAACCCTGCTGAGGACCTAGAAGGGTCCGATGAAGCGCGGAGACAACTTGCCACCTCGGCCAAATCTCCGAATACCACGTCGAGGTGAGACCCGCAAGACGACGTGGTTGCCATCCTCGAACTCCAGTGGCCTCCGCCTCCTGTCAGCATATGACTTCTGCCGGCTCTGAGCTGTCCTCATCTGCTCTTGGATGACCTGGACCATCTCTGTCGTGGCCCGGACCATCTCCGGTCCCACTAGTGCTAACTCCCCAGGGTCTGTCCAGCACAAAGGAGATCTACAAGGTCGGCCGTACAACGCCTTGTAAGGTGCCATCCCGATGGTGGAGTGGTAGCTGTTGTTGTACGCAAACTCCACCAAGGGTAGGTGGTCCTCCCAGCTGCGACCAAAGTCGAGGACACATGCACGGAGCATGTCCTCGAGAGTCTAAATGGTCCTCTCCGTCTGACCATCCGTCTGAGGGTGAAAGGCTGTGCTCAGACGTAGCTGCGTCCCGAACGCCTCCTGTAACCCCTTCCAAAGCCGGGAAGTAAAGCGAGCATCTCGATCGGAGACGATAGATGATGGCACACCGTGGAGCCGCACAATCTCCTGAACGTAGAGACGTCCCAAGCTCTCCACTGAGCCCTTCTCTCTAGTGGGTAAGAAGTGTGCTGACTTGGTGAGTCGGTCAACAATCACCCAGATGGAGTCGTGACCTCTGGAAGTGCGTGGAAGTCCAGTCACGAAGTCCATAGATATGTCGTCCCACTTCCACTCCGGAACCTCCAAGGGCTGTACCAAGCCCACTGGTACCTGATGCTCTGCCTTCACCTGCTGGCAGGTGAGGCATCGAGAAACGAACTCTGCTACTGCCTTCTTCATGCCCGGCCAGCAGTGCTGTCGTCTGAGGTCCTGGTACATCTTTTCCACTCCAGGATGTACCGCCAAAGGAGAAGTGTGAAACTCACTCAGCACTTCCTCTCGTAAAGCGACTGGTACCATGGTACGTCCTCTAAAAAGGATGTCGTGCTCTGCTCCAAGGGAGAAACCATCAGGTGCCTGTCCCGAGGATATCTGTGCACGCCGTGTCTCACAGTCAGCGTCCCCACGCTGTGCCTCCCTGACTCGCTGCAGTAGTGGAGGAGTGACTGTGAGAGACTGAAGGAAGGCAGCTCCATCTCTATCCACGAAGGATATCTGCAAAGAGGCTAGCTGCTCTGTCTCCTCCTCAAGTAGTTGAATGTCCGTCCTCCTTCTGAGGGCATCGGCTACTACGTTCCCCTTCCCAGGAGTATAGAATATCTCAAAGTCATAGTCATGGAGGAACTCGAGCCATCGCCGCTGTCTCAGGTTCAGGTCCTTCTGCGAGAAGATATACCTGAGACTCTGATGATCGGAAAAGACTGTAAAGCGCTCGCCCATCATATAGTGTCGCCATGTCTTCAGAGCGAAGACCACTGCTGCTAACTCCAGGTCATGGGTAGCATAGTTCTGCTCATGCGGCCTCAACTGACGTGATCCATAGGCGATCACTGCCCGCTCCTGCATCAGAACATATCCGAGTCCGGTCCCTGATGCATTGCAGTAGACTACGTACCCTACTCCCTCCTCAGGCAACCTCAAGATAGGTGCGCTAGTCAATATCTGTCTCAGCTCCTGGAAGTCTGCTGACATCTGTCTGACCAAAAGAAGGGTTTCCCCTTCTTCGTCAAAACTGTGAGTGGTGCCACAACTCTAGAGAAGTCTGGCATGAATCTCCGATAGTATCCAGCTAGTCCCAGGAAACTCCGAACCTCAGTCACGCTCCTGGGTGGCTCCCATGCTAACACAGCCTCGATCTTCACAGGATCCACTGCAACTCCCACCTCAGAGATAACGTGTCCCAAGAAGTGGACCTCACGTATCCAGAACTGGCACTTCGAGAACTTACCATAAAGCTGGTGCTCTCGGAGTGTGTCTAGTATAACTCGCAAGTGATAGGCGTGCTCCTCCTCAGTCGTAGAGTAAATCAGAATGTCGTCGATGAAGACCACGACAAACCGATCGAGGTATGGCTGAAAGATCTTGTTCATGAGAGCCATGAACACTGCTAGAGAATTGGTTACACCGAAAGGCATAACCAAGAAATCATAGTGACCATACCGACATCTGAAGGTCGTCTTCTGCACATCCTCGTCTCTGACTCTGAGCTGATGATAGCCTGACCTGAGGTCTATCTTCAAGAACCACCGTGCTCCCTTGAGCTGATCAAAGAGGTCATCAATCCTCGGTAGCGGATACTTGTTCCTCACTGTCACCTGGTTCAGGCGACGATAGTCAACACAAAGTCGCAAGCTCCCGTCCGCCTTCTTGGCGAACAATATCGGGGAAGCCCAGGGTGAAACACTGGGTCGGATGAACCCCTTGCCCTGCAAGTCCTCCAACTGTACCCGTAGCTCTCGAAGCTCGGCGGGGGCCATCCGATATGCTGGAGTGGATATCGGGGTTGTCCCGGGGTACAAGTCAATATAAAAGTCTACCTCTCTACGAGGAGGTAGACCTGGAACATCGTCGGGAAAACGTCCGCAAACTAATCCACCACTGCAGGAAAAACAGGACTCCGCACGTCAACTGCTCCAAGGATGAGGCTAGCCAACTGATGAGTGATGGGCTGTCCTCTCCTCCGCGGAAGTCCATCCTGTGCTGCAAAGGCTCCCTTCTCGCCAGTGAAGGTGAACCTGCTCCCGTCGGTGTGTACACATCGCAGCTTGCGCCTAAAACAGTCAATCTGCGCATGGACCGTAGATAGCCAATCCATGCCCAAGATGACGTCGTAAGGCCTCGACGCTGCTACAAGAAGATTCCAGCCGAAGATCTCGCCTCCTAGAGTAAGCTCACACTGCCGGCACCAGTGCGTAATCGTCGAGTCTGCTCCCGTAGGAGTCTCTAGCCATAAGGATCGAGCCAACGGCTCTGTCGGAATCTCCGAGCTCCGAACAAGGGAAGCGACTATGAAAGAGTGACTCGCTCCTATGTCTATAAGTACTGCAGCAAGGGTGGAATAGACACAGATAGTACCTCGTATCATCTCAGGTGCGCCGTGGTCGTAGGCCTCTGCTGCCTGGAGCTGTGCCTGTCTCTGCCCGCCAGCTCCCTGTGGTCGGGGTGGACCTCCTGGTGGTGGTGGTGGCAGAGCCTCAAAGCGTCGCCCACCACTGGCTACTCGTCCAGCTCCTCTGCCTCGTCCGTATCCTCCCTGCGGACCGCCACAGTCGACCCTATGCCTCTGCCTCGGTGGTCCCTCAACTGTCTGCTGCTCCTCGGCACGGCGGGTCGGGCAGTCACGAGCCATGTGGCCCTGCCCGCCGGACGAGTAGCACTGTCTGCCTCTCGAAAGACTGGCTCCTCGCTGTGTGCCCCGCACTGCTGAGCCAGTGCCCTGAGGTCATCTGCCCGAAGGTCTGGTCTGTCTGGACCACTGAGTCATCCGTCGACTGCCTGCTGCCGATGACTCTTCCACGTGCCGCCCTGCGGTGGGTCGCTGCGCTGGTGTAGACTCAGCAAGGAAGCTCTCGATCAGAACGGCCCGCTCCAGTACTCCTGTTTGAGTCGGTATGCTGAGGGAGATCAGCGATGCCCTGATCTCGTGTCTCAAACCCTGCTCGAAGGTCCGGGCCCGGAAGAATGGGTCCCGTACCATGTCGGTCGAGTAGCGCGACAGATCGGTAAATCTCGCCGAGTACTGAGCGACCGTCTTGCTGCCCTGCCGCAGCTGAAGAAGCTCCTGGATACGCACCGCACGAAGGGTGGCTGGGACGAACTCCGAGCGGAAGAGGCTCTCAAAGTCCGTCCAAAGTAGAGATGTCTCATCATGCACCTGGAGCATCAAGCTCCACCATCGTCCTGCTGCTGCGTGAATTAAGCTCGCAGCGAGGATCACCATGAGGTCTGATGGTGTCCTCACTAGCCTAAACACAAGTACTACTACCTCCATCCAGTCCTCTACTACCTGGGGATCCGTCTCCCCGCGAAACCTGGGCGGTCGCTGGCGCTAAAACTCATGCAGTGCGCTGAGGCGACGTGCATCGTTAGCGGCTGGTGCTGGAAGCATCGGGGGCTCGGCGGGTAGAGCTACCGCCGGTGCCACTGCTGACAAAGGGCCCTGCACCGAGGCCTTATCGCACGGTGGGCTGTCGTCACGCTCGACTCTCGGAACCCTAGCTGGCTACCGTCGTGGGGCCATCCTGAAAAAGAAACAGGTGTGCCACGATCAGAACAATATACCTGGTGAGCTGATATAAGTAATCACAAAGAAAACTTTGAAACACACACGCAATCAATGTTTTTGTGCATTAAGTCTGAAATCAGAAGTCAGGGTCCTAGTGTACGGATACGTCGGCCGCCGCACCAACACTGGACTCCCTGGACTGATAACCACACTCAATACGCTGAACATTATTGCTTCACATAGAAAAGATCAGAGTTCGCGGTAGAACCGAACTCCTCTGATACAAATTTGTCACAACCCGCCCTCGGGGTCCGTGCTGTGACTACCCCAAGCCCGCCTTCCATAGGCCAGGGGCTGGCGACTAGCACCAAGGCATAAATCCCGGTAAAAAGGGAAGGCATTGACTTTGTAAAGTAAACAACACCACAGAGTAAGCAAGCAGAATGTAAACACTAAGCAAAAGCAGAGTACAACTGAAAGTGCGGAAAAGTAAATGGGCCAGTATACAAACCCAAACTGAAAGTAAAGTACAACTCGAAAGGGAAAACAGCAACTGAAAAGTAAAAGCCGCTACACCGAGCTGTCCATTGGAAATCCCACCTGAAGGGTGGGTACAGATAGCTCCACTGCTCCACGGGTCCCGCCGTCCACTCCGAGCACGTCCCGCCCAGTGGTCCACCTCCGGGTACCGTTCCGCTCTGCAAGCCTCAGCTAGGGTCAACGCTGTCCGTCGTCTGCAACCAACAAAACGTAGTGTGGGCAAAGCCCGTGCAGGGGTGAGTATAAGCTACTCAGTAGGGACCCCGAGACCCCTGAAGGTATCTCAAATCCACAAAGGATAAACCACGAAGAAAGGTACAATCACGAAGTAACAACCGACACTGCTTAGGTATATGCCCATACATATACCTAAGTCATCAATTTCAAATACGCTCCAACCTCCGAGCCCAAGTACAAATCAGTCCACACAGGAAAGTAAACGTATTCCACACAGGAAAGCAAAACGAAATCCACACAGGATAGCACAACACAATCCACACAGGAAAACAACAGGATTCAGCTCACACAGGTATACTTCTTCAAAGGACGATAAGATGATCTCTGATCCATCTAAGTCATCGGACCCACGAAAGATCGATAGGTAACTAACCCCCGCAAAAGACCCACACAGGATCGGGCCCACGTAGGACCTGTAGGCGCTGGTTCCCACAGGACCGCTGAGCGCAAAGACCCACACAGGATCGGACCCACACAGGATCGGGCCCACACAGGACCTGTACCACTGATCCACGTAGGATCGCTGAGTGCTGTAGTCGTCGTCGTCGAATCCACACAGGATCTCTGTACTGTCGTCGTCGCAGTCACAGTAGCAGTAGTAGCAGTAGTAGCAGTAGTAGCAGTCACAGTCGCAGCCAGCACTAGGGTTCCCGCACACAGCAAGCTCGTACAGGAGGATCCGCTCCACGAGCCGAGAGGCTGATACATCAACTGTCAAAAAGTCCAGAGTTGATGTATCCAAAAGTTCCGTATCGTCAACAGGAACTCAACGCAACAGACAACGCGTCGATCGGACGCCTGGTCTGAGAGTTATTGGCATTTTCGTCTCCGGGGCCCGGTTGGTTTTTAAGGCAAAACCAACCCGACCGTACTCCACCTGCGTCCAAACCTCGGGCGGAGTATGCCAAAAGATCCGTCTCACTAAGAGTAACACAACAAATCTGACGGCATGTCAATCGGACGTCCGTAGCTCAAGATATGAGCGTTTCCGCTCCGAAGGCCCGGTTGGTTTCGTGAACGAACCAACCCGGCCGAACTCAAAGTATTCCGAAACTTTGAGTGCGATAAACCGAAACGCCCGTCTCGATCTCAGGATCGCGTTGCCGCAGACGGTTTGTCGATCGGAGGTCTGTGGCTCAAGTTATGGCTAAAAGACCGAAACTGTCTCGAAAACGGGGGGGTCCGGGTCCGGGCCGGGCCGACCCGGCCCGACCCCCCCTGGGTCGGCCCGAAACGGGTCGACCCGACCCGGGTCCGACCCGGCCTGGCCGACCGGCCGGCGGCGCGGCAGCCTGGCACCGCACAGAGGGAGCGCGCGGGGGGCAGGGCCCTCGCTTGATTGGAAAGGCGGCGCGACTTTTAGCCGCGCCATTTGGAAACCCCCCCCCCCACCCCTCGTGGGGGGGCCTGCTTTGAAGAAAACCGGGGGGCCGGCTGCCCCCCTCATAAATGGGGGGGGTTTAGAGCTGGCCAGGGGAATTAAATTTCCCCGGCCTTTGACCTTCCGGCCGTCCACCTGCCTGCCGGTTTTTCTTCAACGGGACCGGAAAACCGGTCCCCTTTCCGGCTTCCGACGCCGGCGGCCCGGCCGCCAGTCTTCTCTTCTCGCCGCGGCCCGGAACCGGCCGCGGTGTTCGTCGTCCGGCGCGGTGCGACGGCACCGCGCCCCTCCGCCGCACCTTTGATTCCCTTCGACGCGGCGCGACTGCGTCGCGTTCTTGATGATCCTTCCACGGTGCGGCGCGACGGCGCCGCGCAATATATTCGTGTGAAAATCCGCGTGGTGCGACGACACCACGCCATCTTGTTTCAACTGCATGATAAAACATCAAGAACTAAGGAGGGGGTTCGGTCGTGTTCAAGAGGTCCGGCCCCCTCACGTTAAACAATAGCACATATTTAAAATCCTCACGTTAGTCATGCTAGAACCACGAACAAGGATAAATAAATAAACAATTAACAACAACCCCTACCTTGGGTTCAAGTTCGAAGATTGTCAACGACTCGCGGAAGACAACGTCGCGGAGGTCTGGCGTCGCGGTAGTCGTTCGTCAAATCCGATGACGAAGAGGTACGTCCGAAGAGGTACGTCGTTGGCGAATCTTCGTATGCCGACAAAGGAAGTCCTAGGAGGAAGCGGCGTTCCCTTTCGTTGACACGGAGGACGAAGAAGAGAGGAGCGGCGTTCTTCGTCGGAGCTTGAGAGTTCTTCGTCAAGGCTTGAGCGTTCTTCGTCAAAGCTTGAGCGTTCTTCGTCAAAGTTTGAAGAAGAAGGAAAAGCTCTCAAAAGTTCTCAAGATGGCTAAACAAAACTAACCAAATAAAATAAGATAGAGACTTATTTTATTCACAAACTTAACAAAATGAATTTCAAAGGTTTGAAATTCAAAAAGGATAACTCCAAAAATTAAATAACAATTTTTCATGTCATTTAAAGAGGGGTTAAGGGAGTTTGAGAGAAGATGAAAAGTTTAGGGTTTGTGTGGGCCCCACCACACTTAATCCTCTCAAGGGAGGTTAAGTGGGTGTGGGTCCCACCCCTAACTTCCTTTGAGAGAAGTTAACCAACAAGTTTAAATAAAAATTTGTAATCCACAATTTTTATTTAACTTATTCTAAACTCCCAAAAACTAACTCTCAACCCGAAATAAACGCAACCTCGGAAAAGGTCTCCTTAAGCGAATATCGGCGCTGCGAGTTCATCGGTGCCCTCGGATTTCAATTCCGAGCACCGGATCAAAAGTTAGAAATTCCTGCTCGTTCGTTCACTGAACGTACCTGAGCCAAACTTCAGAAATTGATTCTGGGCACACCGGGCCTCGGAATCAGGTGCCGTCTGAAACCGCGCTCTTGTAAAATTCCAAAGAAAATTAAGAAAAAATTTCCCTTGAATTTTACAGGTCTTTACAAAAGTCACATCTATTTCAACTTCCCTATTTTACTCTCAGTTAATCACATTCATGTTTATTGCCAAAGGTATGTTTGGACCTAATAAGGAAGTGATTAAGGATTGTGAATTCTTTCTCTCAAAACCCACTATCAAAAGAGTGAAAATAAATTGGAATCCTTGGAAAAAGGAATGGGTAGAATACAATGATGCAATTTATGAGAAATTAAATCCAGTGGAACATCCCTCAAGACCGAGAGATGTTTTTGATCCTGGATTGGAACCAGATGAGATTGTTGAGTATCCTGAAGAAGAGGAAGAAAAGGCTGAAGTTCCATCAAGGGTAGCTATTTTCTGTTTAGGAAGACAAGACTACTATTCCTCATGTAGTTCTGGAAGAAGAAGTCCCTCTTACTAAAGAAGCTGTTAATCTAGAAACTCAACCAGAGGTTGAAACAGAATCAGTTGCCAAAGAATCTGAAAATCATCCCATGGATATAGTGGAAGATCTACCTATTTTGTAAGAATCAAATCTTGAGGAACTCCGTATGGAACATTCTGTTCTTAAAATCACCCCTTCAGCTAATGAATGGATGGAGATATCTTTTCAGCTATCTAGACAGGAAATGAGTGAGAAAATTACAACTATGTCTTTGGAATTAGACCGAGATCCTATGCTTCTCAGTCTTGAGAGGTAGGCACCTATTGGGGGGAGAAAACCCTAAATCTGGAGTCTATTGAAGCTTCACAACTGACTGAGTCAAGTCCGGTAGACACACAGTATAAGTTCCCCAAATTCTATAATATGGATGAATCTCAGCATGTTTCAACAACCGTACTTGATATTTCCTATATATTCCAGTTGAAAGCAGTCTCTAATATCGCACCTGAGAAGGATCCTAAGACTGTACCATTCCCTATTCCTGAACCATTATCTGAACAACTAACTTTTGTGAGTATGGATGATCTTAAGGAATTTGGTGCTACACGTTTGTATGGAGTTGAGAAACTCATGAATACCCAACATCTTCATGTGACCAAATTAAGTGAGAGAGATGCCTCACTATTATTGGGGAATGTTATATGGCAAATACAACCAAAAATGCTTCATTAGATTCCATAAGACTTGAAAATAAGCTACTCAGTAATGAAGTGAAGACCCTAAGATGTATGGTTGAAGACATGTAGAGAGAGATGAATTCAAGACCAGATCTTGTTGCTCCTCCTATAGAACCTGTTTTTCCTCAAATCCCACAGGTTGTTGTGTCTCAGATTCAACCTCATCTAGCTTCCTTAGATTAAAAGGTTGTGGAAAGAAACAAACATATTGTGAAAAAAAATGAGAGATCTTATTGTCAATATTAATAAACTCAATGATTAGTATAACGGGTGTCTTCAAAAGGTGCTAAATCAACTCAAATATTTGACCACAACTTTCAATGCCTCTAAAGCATCTCGTCAATCTTCTAAACCCTCAATAGACAGGGATCTGCTCAGAACTGTAGTCAAAGAAGAGCTTCAGAATGTACTATGTGGTTTCAATAAGGCTTCTCTGTCTAATGTTTTCGAGAACAGTGATAGAGTTCTTGACCTAGTCCAAATCCACTCAAAAATTGCTAATGATGCTCAGCAAGAGATCACCAAGAATGTGGATTTCTACTTCAACAGAATCTTCTCCAAGACCGATATGACAAATCATTACAAGTATCTTGTAGAAAATCTGTGGATTCCTCCTGTGACTCAACCTTTCATGACCCAAGTCCAAAATCTCATAGAGTTTACTAGATTGTTGGGCAAGTTAATGGAGAAAAATGATGATTTTGAGAAATCCATACAGTATGGTGGATAGATCATTACAGATTTCATCAAACTCTTGAGGCCCTATCTTCATGTCCATAGTACAACCATTATTCCCCAGCTACAGCACCTATAAGACCTGGGCTACCTACCTTCACCTCTGCCCTAGCCTCCACCACTATGTCTATTGCCCAAGAATTGAGTCAGATTTGGCATGTGATTCTAGATCAACAAATACCTAGATATTCTACTGCTCTTACTTTGGCTCCATCAGTCTTTCAAGGCCTTCCTTTACCCTCTTTATCAACGACCTCACTCACTTCTTCTACCTTGACCTCTTCTTTTAAGGATTCCTCTTTTTCTGCTGCTAAAGGAAAAGAGAAGGCCAGCCCTTGAAGACAAACAATGATTACTTATTTTTTATAGGGATACTATTTCTTTTCTTTTTCTCTTTTATATTTGTACTGAACCTTATTTGTTATTAATGGAATGTGCCCTTTTGACTTCTCTTATTCTATATTTTTTATAATCCCAAAAGGGGGAGAAATTTCTATATTTGTTATCCATATATCTCTATAGTTGAATCCAATATACACTTTAACTTTACATGATTTGTGATCATAAAAAAGGGGGAGTTTGTTGGAAACATCATGTATTAATCATGTTTTAATGATCAAAAATCCTATTCAACCTAGTTAAGTCCAGTAAATTATATAAAATCTTGTGTATTATTGTTTAATGTACTCTCATGCTTTAAGAAGAGCTATTAAATATCTTAATTTATCTACATTCAGTTTAATAATTTTATACTATCTTTTGACTCACTTTATAAGGATTTATCTGGAAAATGATTAAGATTAATTCATTCTATGATCATCATTGCTTAAGTCTGAATACATTTATCTAGAAAATTCTAAGACACCGTGAGTCTGCCAAGGGTTATGTCTTTCTAGCACTGTGAAACAAGACATCGTGAAGCAGACACTGTGAAAAATACACCATGAACAAGACACCGTTGAACAAGACACCGTGGTGTAGACACTATGAAGCAAGACACAGTGAAGAATCAGGCACCATAAAGTAGACATTGTGAACAACACACCATGAACAAGAAACCGTGAACAAAACACCGAGACCTGGAGACACTGTGAAGCAGACATCGTGAATGAAACATCGTGACGGTGAGACACCGTGACCACAAGACGCTATGATCAATCTAGACACCGTGTAAAGGAGACACTGTTTCCATGACATACTGTGACAACGTTTCTTAAACTATTATTTATTTTTTCAATTTAATCTCTAACTATCATATTTTAAGATTTTAATGCACTGAAATAATTAATGAATCTTTGTAGACATATCACCTGACAGTACGATATACAAGGTGTGGTATCCATGCAACCTGTCGACTCAAACACATGCATTCCAAGATAAAAGTGCAGTGTGGAAAAGAATCATGTAGCATGAGATACTAAATGAAAAACAAGGTTTTGAGCATGATAACGAAGAACACTGAGAGAATTTCAAAAGGAATGATTGTCAAATGCATGTAACCAGACACTGCTGAAGAACACATGAAGCATATTTGAATATTAGAGAACATTTTCACACTGTCAAACCTCACAAAGAACACATGCTGAATCGGGAAACTCTGTTTTACAGACGAGGGTTCGAATTCTGCATCTGCTTCATCTTAGAATTCCAAAGCTTCAAAGACAAACAATCAGAGCACTTCTAAACCCATCTCTATATTTCTTCTCTATTTTGTATTTGTTTATTACCTTTCAAGAATAGTGTGTACTTATAGAAAAACTCACTCTGCCTTCGGAATTAAACTGAAGGATATAAGATATACTTACTAAAATACATCTATTTACAGTTGTGTATACCCACGAAAACTGTGGAAGAGGTCCCTATGTGGCCCAGTTATTTTGTACCCATGAAAACTGTAGAAAAGAAACCTATGTGTCCTGGTTATTTTGTTCCCACGAAAACTATGGAAGAGGTCCCTGTGTGACCAGGATAGTCTGTGTACTATTGTTAACCCCGATCTAGGGTGTGGATGAAATATTATTTATATAAATTTCTTGGTGGAAGGTGATCAACAAGTGGAGTGGATTAGGTCTCTGCTGGAGAATGAACCACTTGTTTCATATCTGTTGTGAAGCATAATTTAGTTTTCTCTGTTTTATAGATCTACTGTATAATTCAGAAATCACTAATTTCACTTTGATAGTTAGTCTTTGAAAGAAGTTATAACTGGATTTTCTTAGTAGAATAACATCAAAAGTAATATTAATAACACAAATTAAGATTATTGAGAATTAATCAATCTTCTAAGATGTTACTTAAATAGTCAAACTCTTATAACAGTATAACCTTGATTAACTGGTTTGTATTTAATCATTGGGGAAACCTTTTTAGAAATACCTTTACAGAAATTTTTATAGTTACTCAATTAACCCCTCCCCTTTTGAGTAATCTGCTCCGACCAACACTAAGCATCTAAGATCACCCATTTATTATGTTTTATTTTTCCAATGATTCCATTACATATATTTGGACTGATTTTTTGGGGTAAGATAGGATAATATTGGTTCCATAAAAATTCTCATTATGTTATATTTTATATCTTTGATTGTAATGTATGTTTCTAATATGTAATGTAGTTTCTAAGACTGTTAAACTGATAATTCCATTAAGATTTTATTATTGTATCTACTCCAATGTTATAAATAATGGGAATGACTCTGGGATACTATGGTTCGGATATTTACATTTGGTATCATTTAATGTTTTGTAGAAACCATGGAAATTATATTTTAAAAAATATTGAATAGGGAAACATAACCCTGTAATAGAATATAAGAAAATTTATAAAGTAAAAAAGCTTATGAATTGGAGATTATTTATATATAAATTTACAATTTATGTTATGTGTTTCAAAAATTTATAATTTTGTATTGTGACTCATATCATAACATATTGTATGTAGTTTTTTATAAATGAAGCCTTGTGTAATTATTGGAAACCATATCAATCCCCCCAATCCATGTAAGGATTTCACTCTTATGCAATAAAATTATGTTTGAGCAAGTGGTGCGATTGGTTTGAACAAATTATAACTATTATGGTAAAATTAACTCAATTTATAAATACTAACCTTAACCATACGAATCTTACTGAACCATAGTGTGGAGGAATAATATAATATGTCTTCATGAGATAATAACCTCCATCATTAAATAGGAATAAAATTCCATTTGTAGCTTAAAAGTGGAAATGTTCGTAAGAGAAGATATTTAATTCAATAGGTTGAAACATAAAGGAGAATATTGTCATAGAAATTTATCATCTTTTAGGAGATTTATATCAATGGTGTTCATTGATTCAAAACTAAGTATGAGGAAGAAATATCAAACATGGAATGGAAGGATTTTAAGGAATTTTTCATAGAAAAATATTTTCCTCACAAACTGTGAGCACATATAGATAGGAAATTTCTATATCTGAGGAAAGAGTTTGGTGTTAACTTTTTTAAGAATGAAGACAGCATTACAAGTACATAAATTCATGCTATAGATTATGTATGCAATCCAAATAGAAATATTGATTAATTATTTTATGGGTTAAATCTATTCCTCCGAATGACACACGTTATCAAATATTTAAAATAATACAGATATTTTTTCTTATGTTCAATCAATATAGAGATATCATTATCTAATTATTATGAATTTAATGGAAATAAAAAGAATAAGAGGGATGTTGAACACAATGGAAAATGAATGTTGAAAAAATGTTAAGAAGTGAAGAGTTCAGTTCCATTATATAATAAATGTGGAAATAAGCATCATGGAACATTCATATGGGGGATAGATGTATGTTATAGATTTTTAGACAAAGTACAAAAATACTTTGATTGAAATGGAAAGAAATAATTTTGTAATTTATGGTGTTTTTACTCTATGGATATGGGGAAACATGAAAATTATTACCCTAATGTTCATGGAATCTTTCCCCAAAAAATGCCAAGGGAGAAATTTCAAGCTTATTTGATCACAACCATTGATGTTGAAGATCCAAATGATGTGGCAGTATATAATTTAATCATATCCTAAAACATAACTACTGATTTTTTTGATTCTTTACCATCACATTATTTTAAATCTTCATAGTTTTCTAAGAAAATTAGGCATTTCCCATTATATTTAATACTTGATTTTTCAGTCAAAAATTTAAAGGGGAGTCTCATTGAGAAAAAGATATATAATCTCGCCCCCCCTATGTAACTTACATGTGATTTAATTTTTGACCCTGTCATCATACCTGTTGTTGAAATTGATATAACATTTTGTATTTACTAGATTTCAAAATATGATAAGAACATTTCTTAAAAGAAGAAGTAAATCACAATTTGTGAGGAAGATTTGTACTTCCTTAACATTAGAGAAGAAACATCATCAACTTATTCTTATCTTGATCCACCCCCAGACACTATGTTGAAGGAAATTTATGGTGAGTAAGAGAACATTACATCTTGGGAAGAATTAGGTAGCATTCAAATTTTGGATATACCTATGACAAAGGAATTCATTAATGTATTTCCTGAAAAAGTACATGCCCATCCCCCAATACATGAAGTTTACTTATCTAGTGATTTAATCCCTGAAAAATGAAAAATATCATTGACTCCCTATTGAATGTAAAAAATGGAATTAGTTGAGCTAAATAAATAATTATAAGAACTTGCTAAATTTGGATTTATTATCCATAATGTTTCTCCATGGTGGTCACCTGCTATTTTTGTAAAGAGAAAAGATGCATGCATGAGGCTGTGTGTTGATTATAGGTAAATAAATGCTTTTAAAAATAATAATAAGAACCTTCTATATCAAATTAGTGATTTATTTCATCAACTTCATGAATATGTATATTTTTAATTATTGAACATCATTATGGATATCATTAATTTCATGTAAAGAAGGTATACATTCTGAAGAATGTATTTCAGACAAGGTATAGACATAAATATTTAATAGTAATTCCATTTGGATTTAATAATGTACCATTGGCTTTTATGCATATAATGAATAATCTAATAAAGGATTATCTTGATGAATATTTTGGAGGTATCCATTGATGATATTATATTATAATCTAAATTCTATGAAGACCATGAGAATCACTTATGGATCATTCATGAGACTCTAAAAAAATGAGTTATATGGGAAATTTGGCAATTGTGAATTCTAGACTGAGGAAATTTATTTTATTGGAATTATTTTTTCCAAGGATGGAATCTCTATTGATCCTTTAAAGGAAAAACATTTCAAGAATGGCCTTCACCAAAGAGAATAAATGAGGTACATAGTTCATTGGTTTATCAATTTATTATCTGTATTTCGTTCAATGTTTTGACATTTTTTCTAACCTGTTAACAAAGCTCACAGATAATGGGGTAAATTTCGTATGGAAAAAATAATGTGAAGAATATGGAGAATAATTAAATAGAATATTTTTCAATGATCTAATATTGACTTTACCATCATAAAATGGTGTATTGTTTATTTATATTGATGTGTCCATGAAAATAAATGGTTGTATCATTATGAATAATGATATAGTTATTGCATATATATCAAGGATGTTAAGAACTCATGATCAGAGCAATCCAACTCATGATATTGAGTTAGCAGTTGTAATCATTGCACATAAGATATGGAGAAACTATATCTATGGTGAAATATGTGATGTATTTATAGATCAAAAGTGTTTGAAATATATTTTCTCAATAAAATTACTCAATATGATGAAAAGTATATGGATCAAGCTACTCAAGGATAGTGATTTCTTAATAAACTACATCCCAGGGAAGGAAAATAATGTTGAAGATGCATTGAGCATGAATGATCATGGAGGTCTAAACAGAATGGGGATTGATAGGGATCCTTTTTTATTGGATCAAGTAAGAACGGATATGGGAATTATTATGGTTAAATAAATATCACCACTCGATAAAAGAGATTAAATAAGGTATTTATTATAAAGGATAATATTTTCTCATCATTATGATGATAATTTCTGAAAGAAATTTAAATCATTGAATGATGGAAAGTTGACGGAATCCATATATTAAGATGGTATAATGAAATTTGTAAAATGGTTTTATTTTCCCTCAATAATTAATATGAAAAAATAATTTTTGGATGATAATCATAGCTTGAATTTATCTATAAGCATTGGTATCCCCAAGATGTATAGATATTTGAGGGAACATTTTTTGGTGGGACAATATGAAGTGGGAATTTTCAGATTATGTGTCAATGTATTTTTTCTTGAACAAGTAATGGAATAAAGGATACATATTAGATGGGTCATGAAACCTCATCTTATACCTCTATGGAAATGAGATTATATTATGACGGACCTTGTGACAACACTACCACAGTCACCTATAAGGAATGATGTAGTATGTTTTATTGATGATAACCTTAAAAAATCAATGCATTTTCATTCTATAATAGAATATTTACCTCCAGAATAACTTGAAAGACATTATATGGATGATTTTTTAAGGCATATGGTCCCACCACTATTGATTTTTTCTGATAGATATGACCTTTTTTACGTAAATATTATGGAAGAATCTTCAGATGGATCTCGATATTGAGCTTCATTTGAGCATTGCCTACCATCCTAAAACTGATGGTAATTCAAAAAATACTATTAAATATTTATAAGACATGTTAATATCATGATCATAAAACATCCAATGTATGAGATATTAGTATTTTTCTTTGGCATATTTTTCCAATAACAATAACTTCTCTTCATGTTTTCAAATGGAATAGTTTAAATTTTTATATCTAAAGAGATGTCATACACCAACATATTGGGATGTAGCTGGATAATGTATGATTGTAGGCTCAAAACTTGTGTATGAAATAATGGAAAAGATAAAGAATATTCAAACCCATATCAAAGCATATCAATTAATGAAATTGATATATGTTTATAACTAGAGAAATGAATTGGAATATCAATTCTGAGATCACGTTTTCATGATGGTTTGTCTATGGAAAGGTGTTATATTATTCATAAAGAATGGGAAAATGGTCCCTTGGTTAATTTGATCATTTTAAATTCTAAAACAAATTCACATTACGCCTTATCATTTGGAAATGTCACTCATCCTTTCTAAAGTAAGTGATGTGTTCCGCATTTCATTGTTAACAAAATACATGCCAAACCCAACACATGTTATCACCTATGAAAAAAAATAACTAGTCCTGATATTTCTTATTGTTAAGAGCTTATATAGATTAAGGATACAAGAGATCATGTTTTGAGGAATCCGACAACTTGGCTGGTAAGTTTACTTTGGAAAAATTAGAATATAGAAGATGATATGTGGGAACCTAAGACAATTATATTGGAGAAATTCACAGATATTTTAATGAGGTGATATTTTGGAAATTTAAAGAATTTTTTTTGAAGGAGGGAAGAATATAACACAACAATATTTGATGATATGTTTTCACTTTAAATAAATTTTATAGCTTCTTTTGCATACAACATCGACATCGCACAGACCACGATCTATTAATATGTGACTGTCAAAACCTAGTCATTAAAATAGAGGGAATGAATAATATTAACCGGATTATTAATCAACATTTTTTAACATTCATCCAAAAAAATTATATGGATAAGTTAAGAATGATTTGGATTTAACGCATTAAAAGTATATAAATTTCTACAAGCATTTTCTCCATATTTTGATGTGACACTTGTTTTAAAAATATTATTTGAAACTTTTATAAATTATATTTGACCAAATTATATTTATCTATTAAATAGTAATATTAAATTTTAATTTAGTTTAATATTTGGTATTTTTATGATTAGTTTCTTGTTTTGATGAATAATAAAACATATTGAATAAAAATTGGCTAGATAAGTTTAATTTAAATAATTTATAGAGTAAAATTATACTTTTGAATGGTTGTAATGTATAAATATATCAATGTTTAATCATTTAATCAAATATTTTTCATTGGAATAAATTTTAGAGTGAATTTGGATATAAAAACATTTCAATCCTTCATACATTTTCACTTTAAAAAATAGTTTTCATGTTCAATCAAAAGGATTAATTTTAAATTAATTATTGAAACTTCAATGTGTTGATTTTTTAAAAATGGATTATAGATTAGGAATCAGTGGTTACAAATTATGTAAAAAAGTTTCTTTTTTTGCATATTATTAATAGTAACTTTATTAAATTTTTAAATTAGAACTATTAAAGGTAAATCGAGTTATTATGGGTAAAAATAATATTATAATTATACTAAATTTACTCTAACAGTTTACATACTTTCATTTGATTAGTGGGATATAACCCGAGTCATCCTTCTACATGGATTATAATGTTTTGGAGCCACTTGTTTGAGAGTATGAAATTTATTATATTTTACATAAAAAAATCAATGATGTCATGAACATATTTTTAATAACTATATAATTTTTATAATATGTTTATACCAAATTTAAATTAGAAAATAAAATCTAATTTTAAAGATAAAAGATTGATTTTCATTATATATATATAATTATTATGAAATAAATAATTACCTTAATGGAGTATACAATGATGATGCACCAATTATTTCATTAATGGAAATATTAAATAAATGATATAAAAAATATAAAAATAAATATAATTTGAGATATGTAATTTCATAAAAAAAATATAGATAAATTTGAAAAGATTTTAATTTTTTAGAAGTGTCTTCTTTAAGACATCTAGTTTTATTAAGTTTTCTAAATGATAAAGTAATGAATATTATTATAACTATCATTTTTTCAATATTCAAATAAATAGTATATTATTAATTGATATAAAATTTCTAAAAATATAAATGTAAGTCAAAGAAATTGGATAATGTTAAAAAAATCCATTACTCATTTATGGTTCTTTCCCATTTTATTGTAATTATATTTACCTTCAAATAGTAAAAACACATGTTGTCGCGGTAATAGTTAAAGTTTTTAAATAAGGTTTAATACCAAAATTTGAGAGTAATAATGATTACTAAACATGTCAAAAAATTATTTTTTGAGATCATTTATAACATTACTCATCTAATCATATGAATAAATCACTTGTGAGTAATTTGGAATTGAAAATGAATTTATATTAATTTAATATTTTTATAGTTTCCAAATGAGTCACTCACCTCTATTATAAATAGGCACACCCTTCCTCATATAAACACACCACTTTGATTCTTCTATATTCACCAAAAAATGAACATTTATCATTGAAAATTTTTACAAATTTTATATAGGTCATGGTCTTCCAAAAATACAAAATCCATATCTCTTGAGAATTGATTTAATGGAAGTCCACCAAAAAAGTGGTATTTTTTATCAAATCATTCATGTTTATTTATTCTTTTACTCCATATTCATGTGTTCTTCCCATAATGATGTAATAAATACATTTTCATATATATTCTTAGATGTTTTTATGATTATTGGATAACCATTTTTTCCTTTTATACATTGTATTAAAAACAAAATCTCCACATGTGTGCATGTAATTCTTACTGTCTCTACACCATGGTGTAATTATTGTTAATCACCACATTATTTTTTGGGTATAGTTATAGATATAATGGATATACGTATTAAACCTTACACAATTTTTATTCATTAAAAATTAATATTTCATACACTTCCGTAACCATTCAACATTAATGGAATGATATCGTTACTTATGTGTGTTGGTTTCGTGCATAACAAAAGAATTATGGTGGAGGATGAAATATTAAGATTCACTTTAAGAATCATTTCTCGAATACAAAATCATGGATCTTTTATGTCAAATTTATAATTAATTTATTTAATATCTGGGGAAATAAATACCTTGGATTAGAAGCATTCTTTGTGGATTATTTTAGGTCATCTGAACAGTCCCATCTGGTTTGAATGTGTTTCATTTGAGAGGATCCAAGGGTATAATCCATCTCGCAGGGATCCACATGTCCTCAAATTGTTCTGAGAAAAACCACATGCTCTTTGATTTCTACACTACAGGAAATATATGCATTTGCGACGGGTCATTTGCGACGGGATCCCGTCGCAAATCGCCCGTTGCGGAAAACGCCGTCGCAACAAAATTTTTTTGCGACGGGCCCGTCGCAAAAACACTTATTTGCGACGGGAAAAGGACCGGTCGCAAATAGATTTGTGGTTTTTTTAAAAAACTTATTTGCGACGGGCCCGTCGCAAATAGTTCCTTCGAAGCAACTATTTGCGACGGCAATATATTCCCGTCGCAAATAATAATAAAATTTTTAAAAAAAAATTAAAAATTATTTATTAATATATAAATCAATAAACCTATTTATATTTATATAAATATAATATTTATTTTTAAAATATGTTTTAGAAAGGATGAATAAAAATCAAATATGAATGTATAAGATGTTCAGTAAATGTGGGTTATAAAATATTTTACAAAATATTTTTAATTAATAATTACATAATTTTTATCAATTAATAGTCATTTAATAACTCTTTGAATATAAAAAAAATAAAAAAATTAATGAAAGATGGAAAATAAGAAGAAAATGAAACCCAAACTTCAAACGGCCATAACTTTTGATCCGGGACTCCGTTTGAGCTCTACAGCATATCAAATCGAATCTTGCGACGATCTCTACAGCCCTATGGATAGGTGGAACCCGTCCAAGGTTTTTTCGAGGACCAAAAAGGCCCCGAAGGCCTCCAAAATTGAGTTTTTAGTCAGGGCACCCCGGGTTTTCACCGTTCAAACAGCTATAACTTCTGATCCCGATGTACGATAAACTTCTACCATATATCATGTCGAAGATCATTTAATGATCTTCGATTTGACTGATTGTGGAGCTGAAACGGACTCCTGGATTAGAAGTTATGGTCTTTTTAACATTCAAATGGCTATAACTTCTGATCCGGATGTCCGTTTGGCCTGTACCGCATATCATATCGAAGATCGTTTCACGTTCTTCGATTTGACTGGTTGTGGAGTTGAAACGGACTTACGGATTAAAAGTTATTGTCATTTTAACATTCTCAGAGGATTTTCACCCCCTCATTTCTATGTATTCATTCATAACTATACATATATATATATATATATATATGTGTGTGTGTGTGTGTGTGTGTGTGTGTGTATTGTATATATGTATTTATTTATTTATTTATAAATAAACATAAAAACACATATTTTATAAATTTATTTAAAACTAAGCTTATAAATATATATTAATTAATATACAAATAAATATACGAATAAAAACTTATAACTACATATATATATATATCTATATGTATATATATATACAAATAGAATAAATATATATTAATATACGAATAAATATATATTAATATACGAATAAATATATATTAATATACGAATAAATATATATATTAATATATGAATAAATATATCTATATATATATATATTTATTCATTCATATAACCAAATATATTTATATTAATATAAATCTATATTAATATATGGCTAAATATAACTATATATATATAACTATAATTATTCCTAATTATGACTAATTATTATTAATTATTCCTATTTATTATTAATTATTTCTAATTATTATTAATTACTCCTAATTACCATTAACTATGAACAATGAATACTAATAATTTAAATTTATTAAATAACAAAACAATCTAAACATAATTAAATTACAACTAATTAAAAAAAATTAAAATTAATAAAAAATTAAAAATAAATATTAAATTAAAAATAACATAAATACCTTCAAAATTGATCTGAGGTTGATCTCCGATAATTGTTGAAGACTTCAATGTCAAATCTGCAAAAAAAATTAAACTTAAGAAACTGTGAACTCTAAAATTAGAGAAGTTGAGAGTGAATGGAAAAAAACGGCTGGGTGTATTTATAAGTTAGATTATTTGCGACGGGACTATTTGCGACGGGTTTCCCGTCGCAAATAATACTATTTGCAATGAGACCCGTCGCAAATACTTTATCCCGCATTTATTACGGTCAACGGTTAAATAGTTATTTGCGACGAGACCCGTCGCAAATAATAACCTTCCGACATACTATTTGCGACAGGGGTATATTCCCGTCGCAAATAGTTTCTACCGCCGCCGGTTATTTGCGACGGGGGTATATTCCCGTCGCAAATACTTTTTACCACCGCCGGTTATTTGCGATGGGTGGTAACCACCCGTCGCAAATAATTTTCCCGCGTTTTGGCGTGCAATGTGTGCCAACCTTTTTGCGACGGGTGGGATTTCCCCGTCGCAAATAAGTAGTTATTTGCGACGGGAAAATCCTCCCGTCGCAACTAAGTTTTTAACAGGACTATTTGCGACGGGATTTATTCCCGTCGCAAATAACCTGTCGCAAAAAGCCCTTTTTCCCGTAGTGCTATTACGATGAATAGAATATCTTGTGTTTTTCATTCTTGATTGATCATCTTTGGTCTTGAAGAAATCCTCTCTTGTGTTTCTCTTTTATGAGATAGAGAGAGGAGGATATGTAGAGAGATAATTCTTTGTGGGAAACAATTATTTATTCTCATACATGGACATGGTTTTAAATGAATTACACAGTAGACATAGCCATCAATTTAAAGATCTTGGATTTCAGTTTCAAAATTAAATTGCATAACAGCTACTAGATATAATTATATCCATTAATGAAATCCTATGCAATGTAATTATAATATTATTTTTATTTTGTAGTGCTCCAACTATAATCAAATGGATAAATAATATTAACTCCCTCATAAATATTTATTTTACCAACTAACATGGTCTTGGTATGTTTGAACTCCCCTTTCATTTATTGAACACCAGAATAAATATTTTATTCCTTTAAAATAATATTTTATTCACAAACAATTTAATGAATATTTATTAAATGTTCAATAAAATGAATAAATATATTTTATTCATAGTCTGGTGGATAATTTTTTTAATTCACATGTTCATTATAATTCAATAAAATTATTCCTCAACCTTGAGCATAATATTTATTCCATTAATTAAATTCAAATAGAATATAATTGAAACCATTAGAAACATATATTATGTGACCCTCTATGATTCATTCCAATTGAAATTAGGTAGGTTTTTTTAAAATCCCATATTAATGTCATACAATTGGTCAAGGGAACCAATATAAAGAAATTGAAGGCTCAACGATGATAACCATAGAGTAATGATCACTATGTAATATAATCCCTTTATCACAATATCTCATCAAGAAGGCTGCATGATGGTGTCATAAACCTATATGTTCGATACATCATTCTTTGACTTTGTGAATTAAAATAATCATTACACAATGACCATGGAATTTAGCATGATGGTTTTATTTTATTAAATGGTATGATATATTGACTTCCATTAATATGGAAGGTAAAAAAAACTTCATTGACTTATCCATTAATAACATGTCATTCGTGATGCACTGAACGTACCCTATATTCCTCCAACATATGGTGTGGTTGTTTTCATCTCAAAATATAAGTGTGTGAGTCATTACAAGCATTAATAATAATCTTAAAGTATAAGGAACATGAAACGTTCTCTACGATAGGAATATATGATAATAAGAAAACATGTTGAATTCTTAGAGGTGGTTATGTTCTCATTATCTTCTATCATGGAGATTACCAAGTGGGAACTTCATGAGAAGAAGTATCATCTACTTATGAGTATCATAACCTGACGGTCTATATATTATGTGTCCCATAATTTTATGGTATCTAATTACAGATCTTTATTTAGAATATTTTCAAAGCACCTCATTGTTCTCATCATTGTATCAAACAACTAAGAACTTATCAATGAGAAAAATACTCTTGGATATTAATACATTAAACACATTCTGAACAATGAAAAATATGTAATGATATGTTTATATTAATATCTAATACATAAAATATCCCTATAATCAAAGTATAAATAGTTGGTTATCAGACACCAACTCTATGAAACTAACACTAAGACTGGAGCCCGCTTCATATGACTTTTAGTCCACCAGACCCCGCATGATAATCATGATTCTACTGAGTCATGGATTAGTAAATGGGTTTTTTAAATATTATTAAATATAAATACAACCAAATAAAACATCACCACTCTTGGAAGAATACCTCAATATATTATACATCTCATGCATGTGCTCCATCAGCTGATGTGACCTTCTCTCTTTTGCGACAACCACCAAAACAGTATTATCACAATAGTGTGTGTTGGGATATTTTATTATAGGTACCACATAATGATCAGGGACATCATTTAACATCCAAACTACATATAGATACCTCATATGTTGCTATATACATGGAATCCACTATAGAATCTACAACCATAGCCTACTTGCTCTTCTATATCAGAACACCTCCATTCAATGTGAATATGTATCTTGTTTGTGACTTCATGTCATCCTGATTAGTTTGGAAACTAACATATTCAAATCATATGATGATTATTTCCTCATATAATCCATAAAACTAGAAAACATTCTCCATACTCCTCCGATATTTAAGGATGGTTCTGACTAACATCCAATAGTGGTCATCTGGATCAACTTGATATCTGCCTATCACACTTAATATGTATGAAACATCTATCATAGTACATATCATAATATAAATGAAATAACCAATCATTGATGTGTATGGAATCCTTTCTATTCTCTATCTTTCATTATTAGTCTGAAGGAACATATTCATGGAAAGATGAATTCCATGTAATGCCGAAACAAATCCTCTCTTTGAATGTTCCATACTGAATCCCTTGTGTATATTGTAAATGTATGTACATTGACATAGGTTGATAAACCTCTTAGATCTATCATTATGGATATTGATACCGTGAATATATTCTACCTCACCCATTTATTTCATGGAAAATCATTTTTCCAACCATTCCATAATAGATTGTAAGACTTGTATTTCATTTCAAATAAGAAATATGACATCAATATATACTATTAATAAAATGACTACAATCCCACAATACTATTTGTTGACAGATGGCTCACATCCATTCTTTATAATACAATATTTTAGTTTCATTTAAAAAAAATGGTCCATGACCTAGATGCTTGGTTTAATCCATAAATGGATTTTTTCCACTTTAATATCTTATTGGATACCTTTTGAGTCAGAAAAAATTCATGTTATGTCTTGTAGACATCTTCCTGAAGGATCCCATTAATGAAGGATATTTTTAAATCAATTTCCCAAATATCATATTCATGTTAATCCCTAATGGAAAGTAGCATTCAGATGGATTTTAGTATTAAAATTAGTGAAAAGTTTTCATTGTAGTCAATTCCTTGATGTTGTTTAAAGCCTTTTGGAACCAGTCATGCCTTATAAGAGATGAATATTCCTTCCACTTCCAGTTTCTTCTTGAACACCCATTTTCAACCAACATGTTTTACATCCATGGAAGAATCTACTAAAATCCATACATGGTTATGGAATACAGAACCCATTTCAGAATTCATGGATTTTTTCCTCATGGAATATTTTAGGCCACTTACTATATCCATGTAGGTTAGAGTATGATTATTATCAAAAAATAATGACTCTATTTCCTCTTTTTCAAGAAACCCATACCATTCAAGTTCCCAAACCTATCTTGTACTCCTATGAAATACTTGTTTATTTTGAACAGTTTATTCTTCCATGAAGTGTCGTGGAATTTTCTCGTGTACCAACTATTGTGTTCTTTGATCCTTGACATCATCAATGTATATCTCTCTCCCTCTATCTATTTAGATATTTTCTACCCATCAAGTAATATGGAGTGTCTTTATATTGTAAACATATTTTTACATCATCCGTAGAGTTAATATCCCTTTATTTCCTTAGGGTATCATATAAAGGTAAACATTTTGCCTTAGGGAGTATGTTTAATAACTGAAGAGGCCTTATGAAATTCATCGATTCCCCAAAAATGTAAATTTGATTAAGTTGTTTCTCATCCACTACAAAATTCATATGTAATACCATTTATCTATTTAGATGGTACATGGTTTAGTATGTGCACCACTATTTTTAACGCATACCCGCAAATGGTAATGGAAGACTCGAATGAATCACCAATGATCTGACCATGTCAAAAAAAATTGGTTCCTCCTTTCACAAACACCATTCCATTAAGGAATGTAAGGAGGAGTGTGTTGGTATAGGATCTCAAACTCTAATAAGTAATCAATGAAGTCTTGATTAATATATTCTCTACCAATTTCATTGTGGAGTTTCTTAATCTTCCTCCCAAGTTGGTTATCAACTCCATTCCTGCTTTCCTTGAATTTATGAAAAGAATCTAATGTATACCTATTTAATTATATAAAACTATATACACCAAAATCACCAGTAAAATATATGAAGAATGGGCACCCACCCCTTTCTTCAATAGAAAATGTTCCACACACATTGGTATGATCTAATTCAAGAATCTCTTAAGACCTTACACCTTTAACGCTAAGAGGGTATTTGATAATTTTTAATGTAAATATGTGTGTCATACCCCATGTGTTTTTAGTTCGGAAGAATATAAATATCCATCTTGAGGAAATGATTCCATTCATTTTTCCTTTACATGACTTAACCTGTGACACTAATGTAGGGTGTGGTATGAGTCATTTGGTGTAACTTCGTCATCAGCTTACATTAAATTGTTCATGTAATCTAACATGTAAAGACCGTTATATAAATGTACCATACTATAACAAATACAATATTTATAAAAGAAGCTACAATTATTTCAAAATATAAAAATTAACCCATCTGTATGCAGTATAGATAGAGAAATAATGTTTTTGTTAAATGAAGGTCGATAATCAAAATATTTTAAATCCAAGATCAATCAGGTCGGAAATTTCATGTGGTAGTCCTTGATTACAAAAACAAAAAAATTAGCTCCCTTTCATTTTGATAGATCTACCTCCCCTTGGTCAATTTTTCTATATCAACCTGGTTCTTATATTTGAATACGTATGTGAGCTCCACATGTTATATCTAATACCCAACTAGTAGAAGTATATAAATTGCACTCAATAACAAACACACTTGAAGTGTACCCATGCTTCATTAGCTAGGTTCATTTTTTCTTCTAATGACCCTTCCTTCCCCATAAAAAACAAACATCGTCATGTTCCCTTGTTTCCCCATTTATCTTATTATACTTTGAAGGGTGTATTGATGATTTGGGATTAATGCTCATTTCATTCCCTTTATGTTTTTCACCATAAATACAGAAGGCTTTTTGGGCTTCATATCTTTATCTAATTTTCGAAGAGGGATAAGACAATCAAGCAGAGACTTATCAATGTTGTTCATATTAAAACTCACAAAAACATGGAGAAAATCAGAGGGGGTGATGCAAAAATGATATTGGTTCCCATTAATTCAGGGATTTTAAAACCTAGAGCCTATATGAACTCAATTTATCCAATGAGCATGAATACATGAATCTCAGGTGGGGAACCATCTCTAATGTTCCCCTGAAAGAGATGCTTGGAATCTAAAAAATGTTCTTCTATAGCTCTCTCCAGATAGAGACCATAGAGATACTCAATCATGTTATACACATCCATGATTCTCTGAGAATTAATGAGTTCATTGACATAGACGAAATAAAAAAACATTGAACATCGGCCACAATGTTCATATGTTTTTCTTATACTATGAAATCTTCATCACATGCCTCTTCAGTAGGTGGATTAGGCATTGAAGATTATAGGTTGTAAGTTTTCTGTCCATGGTGTAGAACATCCAGAAGGAATCTAAACCACTCTTAGAAGTTACATCCAATGGAGATATTTCCATTATCCAATATTTATTTTATGGATAGTTTGGCTGATGATCTGGTTATTTTATTCTACAAAGAAAATAAAATATTATTAGTACTTTTCATGATTACAAATTTTTTGAGAAATTATAAATTAATTTATTTTATTAAATCTATCACTATTTTATCATGTCTCAATAGCCCTCACTATTGAAATTGTATTGTCTAGTTTCAATGAAATTCTAGTGAAAGGATCAATAATTTTCTTCACAGTACCCCAATAAGGGTTGGTCAATATATTTTGAATGTATTTAGGTAGGAAAGTCTTTTACAATTGCGGGATTGTAGCTCCTTGATTCGTTGAATGGACTCCCCAATCTAGAAATCCTGATAAGGATTTTCTCAACACAGGCCACTAAATTACACAAAATCTAACAATAGATAATCCTATTAATGTCAATTGTTAAGTCAACCTAAAGCCTTCATAATAACAACCCTAATACAAGTATCTGTCTCTACAAGGGTTTGGAAAACACATAGTTATATTGAGTTTTGTTCCTAAACAAGTATCATAAGGCTTATTCTTACTTAATATTATATTGAGGGATTTTATTTTATTATACATAATTTTTTTTCTTATTTTATCATTTACATGTATTGTTGATATTTTAGTGGTTGTATACTTAAATAATTAAACATGTTTGGATAAAATATTTACACAAAATAAATTTTACCTAAATTCAATTCTTTTCATATAAAGTAAATTTATGTGATCACGATATTGAATCAACAAATATAATTTTAATATATTAGAAAGAAAATAAATAATTAATTATATAACCCAATCATTATCTTGTCGAATGGTCGATTAAATGAGTGGAAATTAAATCAACATATGGCCTAGGGGAAATAACTCCTTATGTCAAACATGGAATGAGCTACAACATTCCACATGTCCATCTATGTATCACCGATTTGGTGACATTATGGTTCTTTAATGAACAGTCGGTATGTGCCATGGGATTCACTATTAATTACCAATGTTTATTAATCACATGAAGGTGATGGGAACAAAAGGATTGGTGAAAGAGAGTTACATATATATCCTTGGACATGAAGGTCCTACATAGTAATGGAGGGATGAATGAATCACATTCCATTATTTAATTTAATATTAAAGAATTTCAAAACTATGAAATAAATATAATTAAATAAATTCGAATACATAAAAATGTCTTATTGAAGCTCATGATCAGTCGTGCATGCAATGAATATGAAAAGACAAACTGGATAATATTATTTCCTTTACTAATATGTTATTATTAAAATTAATTTGCTTGTATTAATTGATTAATTAATTGATTAATTAATTTTCTTTCATCTTAATGGTCATCTGAACATAATGGGGGATACCCTTAAATTTTGAATTCATGGAAAGTAAATGGAAAAAGCATTAATAACATATTTATTACAATATAATAATTGAGAATTTCATATTCTTAAAAACCATTATTATATTATCAAACAAACAATGGTGTTCCAATCAATATAATAATATTTTAATGCTGGAGTTTCTCAATTTAATGTAATTTAAATTCTTTCTTTTAATGGGAGAATAAATGGTATGTACGTCCATCTACATGCTATATACCTCAGTTTTTGTATATCCATGTCACATGCCAGGGGCTTCGGTGTGCTAACTCGGCCAGACTACTATGTGTGTAACTTCTAGCTACACAGCTTATATCTGCATGTCACATGCATGTTATCCCAGAAAAGATACAATGTTCAATAAAATCACAGCATGGTTTCAATTGCTTAAAGCATCTAAATACAATGTACATGGGTACACGGCGTGAGTTCTGGCCACATACCATGTATTCTACCTTTAATATCCAAATATTTGGAACTTGACAGGGCCTCTCTGTTCATTCATCATTTTTTCTAAAATTTTTATGAAAATGAAAAAATGATCCAAACATGATTAATATTTTAATAACATGTTAATTCAAATTGAATTGTAGAACAAATAACATGAAATGAAAATACAACCGTGATTGTGAATAGATCAACAATCAAAAAAATATTTTTAAATTTAAATGTGGCTGCTTTGATACAACTTGATGGTTTCGAGCACAAAAAAAGCATTTCAGTGGAAGGAGATATGTTAAATTATATTTTTATAATTATTTTCCTAAAACAATAGAGATAATATTTCACATTGAATTTATAATTAATTTATTAAATTTCAGAAAAAATAAAAACCCTTAATTGAGAACAATTTACATTGATGATTATTGACCATCCCAGAAGACACTTCTAGGTTGTCTTCATTTCATTTATCAAGATCAAATGGTACAATTCATCTATCAGTGATCCACACATGCTCTATCGGTCTCGGAGCAATGCCACTCATTCTCTGTGTTTTAGCATAGTCAATAGAATCTCTTGAATTTGGGGTTCTTGATCTCTCATTATTCAGTCTTGAGGAAAATTAGTCTTCCCTTTCTCATTCTTTAGAAGGGGGAAAAGGATTCGAGAGAGAATTTTTTGTTTTCAATAATTCTATATTCCCAAACATGGAGTTGGTTTCCAATGAATTAAACAATAGACATAGTCTCCTTTTTGTAGATTTGGGATTTCTATTAGAAAAATTAATTACATTTCATCAATTAAGTATAATTATAACTATTAATAAAATCAAATAAAACAAAATTAAAATAATAATATTATTACTAGTTTTTTTTGTGCCAACTTAGGAAAAATGGATAAATAACCTTTATCAGCTCAAAAATAATAATGTTATCATCGAACATGGTGTTGGTGTGTTCAAACTCCTCTTTCATTTATTGAACACACAAATTTATATTTTAATCTATTAAATAAATATTTTATTAAAAAACTTCTAACTAAATATTTATTAAATATTCAGTTATATAAGTAAATTTATTTTATTGACAACCCTGTTAATTAAAATGTATATAAATCACACAATCAATATAACTTGAATAAAATCATTCCTCAATCAGGATAATAAAATTTTTTCCATTAATTAATGTCAAATAGAATTTAATCAAGACCAATACAAATTATTAGTGTGTGACAATCTAGGATTCATTATTATTGGCATGTGGGTTTCCATAAATTTAATGATTTCAATCTATAAATGGGTCAAGGAACCCAAGAGAATGAACATAATGTCGAAATGACAAAAACCAAATATGAACTCTCTCTATGTAATATAATCTCTTTATTGCAATATCTCATCAAGCAGTTTTAATGACGGTTTCATCAACCAATATGCTCGTTACATCATTCTTTGACTATCTAAAATAAAATCATCATTACACCATGGCCATATAATTTAGGGTGATGGTTCTACTATAATCAAAGGGTCAAGATATCAACATCTATCAATATGGAAGGGAGAATTCCTTCCTTTAAATACTCATTAATAACATGTCATTCGTGATGCACCCAACGTACCATAATTCCTTCCTATATATTGTGTGATGGTTTTCATCATTAAATATATGTGTTTGATTTGTCACATGTAATAATGATAAAATTAAATTCTAAGGACCCGGGAACATGCTCAAGGATAGGAATATTTGATGACAATAAAACATTTGGAATTCTTAATGGCATGTCTATTCTCATAATTATTAATCTTGAAGATTACCTAGTGTGAATGTCACAAGAAGAAGTATCATATTGTTATGAGTACTCACTCCTAATAGTATATATACTGTGTGTCCCATTATATTATGTCATCCAACTTCAAAACTAAATTAATAATATTTTCATTGAACTTCATGGTTCTCATCATTGCTGGGATCTACTATAACCTAATAAATGAAACAAATACTATATGAAATTTTAACATTAATGTCATGAGAAAAATAAAAAATATGAACTAAGATGTTGAATTTAATATTTGATACATGAAATAATCATGTGATCAAAGTAAAAACAATATTTCCTAGGACTCCGACTCTAACATTGTGTACATACGGAATACCGTCTCCCTGAAACAATGTGATTCACTATATATGTTCCCCATTAAAGAATGATTGTAAAATTTTATGTAATTAATAAATATGATATCTTGGAAATTTTTGTCATTTGAAATGTGATGGAACTATATCCTATGCACAATAATTATGACTTACACGATAAAATGTGCATAGGAAAATGAGGCAGTTAACTCCCGAAACAAGGGTAATAAAAAATATTATTAACAAAATGATATAAGAATATCATATATGATATTTTAAATATGGATAAAATTATAGTATAAATTAATGAGAATCATTAAAACATTATACTGGAGGTTAATGAACATCCATCAAAATAAAAGTACATGGTAAGGGATTATTTCACAATCTCATTATTATTCGGGATTTTTTATATGTAAGTATATGATAATAAATATTTCTCATCCATGACAATGTTTCTTAAAAATGGTTTCTATATTTTTTTATGATTTTCCTAAAAATGTTTAATGTCTTTTCACCCATGTTAATAATTTTATAGAATTATTTGAAAGGAATATTTTTTTGTTTTCCAAATGAGTTACTTTATGATTTTTTAAACAAAAATACATAAGAAATTTTTTAACTTATATAGTCTGAGTGACATTTTCTTCCATCTTGAAACTCTAATTTATTGAAGCTTCCTTTATAGCTTTAAAATATTCTTATCAATGGAAATTCGTTCTCTTAAAATTGATCATTATTTTATATATATGATTTCAATTTAAATAAGGGTTAGTTCCCTCATGAATTTTCAAGGATTTTATTAGTGTATTTTCGTTTATGTCAACTTATAATATTTTATTAAATTTTTATTGATAATATTCATAGTGGATGTGAAATTTTTATATTATTCCCCATATTACACAATATGGTTTGTGATTATTTCTGAAAAATGTGAAATTTCATTTAAATTTCATATTTATATGTTGTTTAGGATTCAGTCCATTCATTTGAGGAATTTATTGGACATAATATGTGATAGGCTTGGACCGCTATAGCGCCTCAATTCATCAGAAGGTCTAATGAGACAAAACAGTTTGGTTATTGGGAAAATCATTACCCATTTATATATGGTTTCTTGGTCAAAGCCTTGACAGTATGTTAATGATGTCAAGAATTATGAATTCCCTCACTAAGAAATTAGTTATTAATATTCCATGTGATTATTCTATTAGTAGAACACCCATGTGCTTATTTATATTGTTTTATTTTATTTTCATTTAATCATTACATATTATTCTCATGATTATGTTTTAATGGTTTTTGTTTTAGTTACACACCATGCCTTAATGTTTATGATTATTTATTCATAATGGCTCCCAATGATCACATACCCATACCAGGCATCAGAGCTTTACCCTTTATAATGTCTTATTTTTTCCAGGACGCCAATTTGTATATTATGATTCATATGTGGGTTTAAGATAGGATAATATTGGTTTCCTCAAAGGATTGATTATGTTTTATTTTAAAGTAACAATTTTAATGTATGTTTCATGTATGTAATATGGTTTCGAAGACTGCTAAACTGATCGATCCTTTGTGATTAGAGTCATGTATCTATTCTAATGTAATAAAATAAGGCACCAAATCCATGATACTATGGTTTGGGTATTTATAGGAATTTTATGTTTTGTTAAATAATTTCACTGTATCCCTATTCATGTTAATTTTATAAGTTTATTAATTACCCAAATACAATAGTATTATCGATATTTTGGTGTTGTGTTATATGTATGTAAAGGTAATAGATTAAAAGAAGAAGCATATAAATGATATGGGTTGTCAATGTGATCTGGAGAGTTATTTCTTTATAATAACTAATTAACAACACACCCCTCTTAGTGGATGTATAAACTCACCTAATAATAAAACCTCAAGATAAGTATAAAAGATTCTATTCCCCTTAATCAGAATTTCATATTGAGACTGGTGATGTATATTAATCATTGTTTATTCTGAGATATTGAATTGATATTATAATTGTGAAGGTTTCTATAAATGGTATTATATATTTATCCCATAGACAATCCCTTTTTAATTACTTTAATTTTCATTTAAAAAGTGAGTTAGATATATTTCTTATGTGTTAACTCGGATTATTTCTATATTAATAAAAATTATAAATGTTTGGTTGAATCATAATAAATAAAAATGTTATTTATAAATAAATAATTAATATATTTGTGTTGGACTATACAAGAAGCATGATAACTCCAATTATCACGTTTGACATGTTTGATAAATATTATGTGCGAAATTTGGTATATAAGACGACAAGTCAAGTAATGAATGGATTTATATTGTTTTTGAATGCAAGTAAATATGATTTAATGATCGGTGTGTACTTCTGTGTAAGAGTCCTAGAAGGTGAAAAAGATTCACATGTGGATTATATTCAAATTAATATAAAATATGTTAGATAAATTGAAATTATTTTTTTATTCAAGCATTGAAAATAATTTTTTTCAGTAAGTAATTAAATATATTAAATTTAATGGTATAAAATTGAACCAAAAATAAAAACTTCTATAAAAAACTTCCTCAAAATTATTTTATTTTATAATAAATCCATGAAATTATATGAAATTTATTTAACAACTATATAGGTCAAATATTTTACTTTTATAGTTGTTATGGTCAAATATTTTGGATAAAATGTTCTTTTTTGAATCATTTGAATTATCTATGATAGAAATCCCAGAAGGTTTGATAAATTATTAAAAAAATAATTTCAAATAACCCTTTATAGTATTCATGGAATAATCTTATCGAATTTAGACACCAATTCAAAAGGGACCATGAATATAAGGTAGGTAAAAATCTTGAGTACCTTCCTATTGAAATTTACTTTCCAACATGTTTTCAAATCCCTTTGTGGTAGAAAATATAGTAGTAAAATGGATAACCCTGGAATGATGAAATCATAAAATAAATTATATTCAATACTATTGAATTCTTATAAAATTTGTTTTAATATATTTTATTGTTTCTTTAAAATTATTATCATAAGGCCTACAATGTTTTGTCTCTTCATACCTCTTGCGGATAAAATATGTGAAGAATATATTCTATGGTGCTACATATTGTGAAACAATTTTAGAAAATATAGATCAAATATCATCATTAAATCAAATATATGATATTGTATTTTTTATCTCATGAACCAATGAACTATTTATCAAATCATGATGAGTAATAATCGTCTTTAGTTTTAAAAACATTGAGTATTTTGAATGATTCAAACTCAAAACTATATGATCTGGAATTCACCTTCTACCTAAAATAGTGAACAATGTTTAATTTTTGTCATGTAATGTTCAAAGTATGCACAAAAAATGTATTCTATATAAATAAATAATATGATATTATTTTCACATGATGATTTATTAGACAAGAATGTGGAATATAATTGGTAATAAAATTTCTATTGATTTTATTCATAATGCATGATCCTACTTATGCAGTATTGAATTCTAGTGTATAATAGATTACAATGAATATGATTTCAATTGATATACTTATATTTTTACACTTGAATTTATTTATCATGTAATTATGTTATCAAATAGGTGATAATTTAATTAAAGACTATATTTTCATATTTTATTTTGAATCCATTGTAAAATATTTTTTAAATATCAATCATTATAATATAATTATATTCAAAATAAAATTTGTCTAATTTTTTCATTATCTTCCTACATATCTCAATAATTTAATATAATATTTCTAATATTAATATAATATGGTCATATTTCTTTTGATCCTTTATCATTTTTTCATATTTCTTCTAATGGAAATAGAAAACAAAATAGGACACCCTTAAAGACCCTCATCAATCATGAGAAATTTTTATTCTATGATCATTAAATGTTTATAATAATGAAAAGGATGATAACTATTATTCAGTAAAATATGTTATAAATGAAATAATTATTGAATATATCTGAACCATAGAAATTATATAATAATTTAAAACAGAAATATTACATGAGGAGTAAAATAAAGATCACATCTGAAAGGATTCTCAACCTCTAATAGATAATAAATTTGATGTTCATTGTCATAAGGGTTATCAAAATTCACAACTGAATGAAAATATTTATATATATATATAATGCACTCATAATTGAAAATAATGTCATATAGTGATCTGTAGAAATTATTCTAATCCAAAAACATTACTCATAACATCATAAAAATCCTAATTCAAGTAGAATGAAACTAAGATAATATATATTAAAATATTTGATAATTAAAACATGGATCATATAAGAAATAAAAGAATAAATTAAAATTATTTAATTCCTAAGGAGAATATTATTTGAAAATAAATTAAAAACTTGTTCATTGTTAACTATCAGTTTGAATGATTGAGAATGTTCATGATTAATAACTATAAACATTGATGAAATAAATATTATATTTGACCGTTAAACCTAGACTGGGTGAATATGGTAATTTCAAAATTCTTGACATATGACTACAAATTTTTTCCATTTTAAGAACCTATTAAATATTATATAAACAAAAAATATTAATGAAAACATTTATTACCTCCTAAAAATGAATAGAAACATGGTCACCAGAATATGGAATGTTATTTTTCAAGTCTTATATTTATAGGATATTCTATGTTACAAAAAGAAATAAAAAGTGTACTAAGAATATTATTGTATTATAGATGTACAACCTTGGATGACATATATAGCATGGAATACCTATATTCAAAACTACATAGATAATCTCCCAAATCTATTCAATAAAGGCATTTCAAGAGATCATACCACTATATGAGAAGGAAAGAGTCATCTAAAGTTCTCTCAAAGCCATGCGCAAAGAGGTGTAATAGTTTGTAACAAAAATATTCAAGTGGAGGATTCAAACATGTGAAAGTATAATTAGATTAATGTTTATAAATTTTATATCAAATGATTACATTTATATAATGAAAATCGAAGAAAATTAATTGTTAATATTTTCCTTGTCAATATTGAAATGTATGTTACAAGGCTATAAAATGTTCTACCTCTAAATAAACGGATGGGTTGTATACAATAAATAATATTAGAAATAATATAATATGTCAATATGTGCTATTCACATGGATGAATCTGGTGTGACCAAAATTATAAATTTCAAAAATGAAAAAATATGAACCAGAATAGACTAGTATTTTTTTCTTATTGAAATTAGATGATATTAGTGTAATTACTTTTAATCCACTTAAAACTATATAGGAAGACTATAATGATTATATAAAATTAAAAAAACATACGTAATGTAAATATTAGATAGCTATGATAGTAAAACTACTAAAAATGAAACATTCTATAGAATTTGGTATTTTTAAAGAGGAAAATTAAATTATATTTTGTTAATGGTAATTTATATGAACTTTATGAACCTATTTTATAAAAATAAATTAAGAGAAACATATTAAGGAACCTCCGTAATAATATAAAACCTACACTGTTAAGTGACCAATGCCAAGAATAAAGTTACTCATTTGAAATAAGAAGCATATATATTTATCATTGATGATGATTATGATGACTGTGAGCCCAATAATAATTTACATATTCTTACATAAACTATATTATTCACATTATAATCTCTTGAAGCTATAAAGGCAGTACCAAAAGGTATAGTAAGTAATTTAGTACAATTATCTAAAAAAATACTTTCAAATAATCAAACTAGGGACAATTTTCTATCACATGTTGGGAGTATAAAACGTTTTTTCTATAATAGTTAAAGATAATTAAACTAATTAGTACCTAAAAACCATTGTTGTTAAACTATTACAGAATCTTTTTCATCGATTGAAGTGTGAGTGTCAAATATTGATGTGAATTGGGATATTATAGAGGAAAAACAAATAAATGATAAAGAAGATATATCATTTAAATAATTTATAATTTCAGCTAATTATTAATCATTCAATTGAGTTAAGAATGAAAAAATGAATGAGGTAAGTATTTTTCGATCAAAGTAGATGAAAAACAATGTATGAAATTTTTTAAATTATAGAAATTTTAAAATTTTTATACAATAATATTATGTAAATAAAAAAATTCATTCTAAATTGATTTACTCCTATGAAATATCTCTCTAATTCAATCTATATATTTTAATAATAATAATGGGGTGACATTAGTGTATTTTTTATATTATTTTTAATTTTAGAAATTCAATCATATAAAATAGTAGAGATACTTTCCATGTATATGAAATATCTGATGTTAATGTTTTTGTGATGTCTTGAACACATATGGCCCTTAATAAGTGCCTCGAGCCCAGTGGTCTGCATGTCCTCAAGCTCATCTCACCAAATTCCAGAGGTTTCTAACAAGAAACGAGGGCCTAGTGTGTGTCCATGGGGAGACTATTCCCTCATTACCAAAGTTTTGTGTAGCGGATAAATATACGAAGAGGTAAATATATGAATAAATATAAGTAAACGGTGGAAGAAGAAAGTGATAAATAGGTAGAGATAAAAATTACTAAAATAACTAGAATGATTAATGATGATAGGTCGTTTCACTAGAAAATTGGAAAACATAAATACATGACAACATGCATAACATATCCCACAAATGTATAAGGGAAATAAAGTTGATATACCAAGCATCCTTAGTTCATGCATGGTCATATGCTATCAACCAGTGTCCTAAATAGTAAGAAATCATGTGTTTGAAGCATTCTAATTCACTTTATCAATGATTACATTCATTAAATATTCTCTAGGTTAAAAATGTTGTCTCGAGATGGTGTGAAAAAAATCTAAGTTCTCCACCACCAATGATGTCTATGACATTTGGCCCATGTATTGGAAATATAACAGTATGCAAACTTGCATATATACATTATAGAAAAACAATGTAACTAAACAGCCAAGTACTTGCTTCATACCCCGAATAGTGTTTGAAAATGTAACCAGATCATTATTTGATTGTTACGAGTTTATAATTATATCCCCTATGGAAAATAATTAATGTTCCAAGATTTAACAAGGAAACCTATATTTATATTTAGTAATGAAGTTCCAAGGTAATAACCAAGGAAAAAGAGAACTCAACAGTCACCAACTCAATAATAAGTGTATCCTAGCTAGGGATAATAGTGTAATCCATGTAGCATAGTCTATGTCACTCTACAATAATATGATAAACAAGTCCATGGACTTCATCCAATATATAATCGGACTATGTAACGACTGGGAATGATGGTCTTAAACCAGGGAACCTACTTATCAATTACCGATCAAATGGGTGTATCCAAGCCACCCAACAAAACTAGTTGAGGTATCCTATGGTGTTATATTGGGCATCCAGAGTTAGACTAGGATTGGGTTCTAGGTGGATCTCAAACTAAGAAAGTTGTATCTTTGAATTCAAAAAGGGGACATCGAGAGCTCAGGGTATTCCCTTGATAATACAATGTGAGATTGAGTCAAGACACTTCTATTTTGAATATGAAGTCTTATATAAATAATAAGGCCTAATAGATTAACTTTCCATAGTGTGGAAAGGATAATTGAGAATGAAACCATTTGTTAAATTCATAATTAATATTTAAGTCCATTTGTTTGAATCCTTTCCTTTCATTTGTGCAACAAGTATGAGTAGTAGTAAACCATTCATTTAATCAATTTAAGGAATTTTCAAAAAACATGGATCACAATACTACCTTCCATTAACATGGTAAGGGGTGATATATACATGAAACTTATTATTCAGTTATATAAAATAAGTCCAAGTCATATACATAGTATATATTCCAATTTACATTTCACATTTAATTATCAATTGAAGTACTTACCTTAGGTTTTTCAAGTGGTGAGAATAAATAGTACATTCCATTATGAAATTCATAATATAAATCAAGACATTTAAGATACAAATAATACCCTTAGAAAGGCTAAGACAAGGCACACCAAAATGATGTCTCAAACATGTCAAAACACTAAAACAAAAGTTATGGGAAAACATCCTACATGGGATGTAAGGAGATGTGGCCGTATCCACTAACAACTAGTCACATATTTGGAAATCGCATAACCATACCATTCTAATGATTATATACTTGACCTGTAAATTCATTAAATAGAACCCAATGAAATCAACATTCCAAACGTGAATATTTCTAAAATCAATGAATATGATGGATGAGTAATAGAACATCCACCATAGGAATGTACAACTCTCCTTCCCTAGTATCAACCTTTAATTAGGCTTATATTAGAGTAAATCTGAGAAAAAGGGATAAATTCTCACACAATGATATTGAGGTCGAGGGAATTAGTGAATAAGAATGGCTCAAAGGACATAAATATATACCGTTGCACATCCAACGTGATGAATAGAAGCTCAAAATGATCCTAATAGAATGAGATCTTTGGATCCCTAGATTAGGCCTTCAAAATCACCAAAATGGGAGAAGATGGATGTTTTTCCCATTAGGTTTTAGATTAAAGAAGTGGGATGATATAATTATTTCATTAAGGGTATATGGTGAAATTACCCAAAATTTATCCTACACATGATTTGTCAAAACGGTTTGAAAACACATGCACAAACCTTGCGTGAGTACTTAGATAAGAGGGGAGATTTCATGGATATGCCATACAGTAAGGGAAATTGTGCGCCAAATGTGATAGTTGGTTTTTCCCAACATAAATAACAATCGTAATGGTTAAATCTAGTCGCCCTTTCCAAATGGTTCACTCTAACAGCGTGACTTGTCCATTTTTTATAAAAATATGGGTTTCGGGCTCCGAAAAACCCTAAAGACCCTTTAGAACTTAACTAACTAAAAGTTAAGCCATATTATGCCAAAAATAATGATTTAGAATACAACTTAAAGGATCCACACCTTATTGAAAAATCAGTTACATATTGTATTCCCCGCATAAAAGAACTCATACCCGAGTTCACCTTCAAAGGGTGGTGAAACACTATTTGAGAAAAACTATTGCCACTAGGAATGTATGTCATCCCCCCGCTCCCAAGTATCATCATGCATGCAGCCGTGCTACTATAGCACCAGCACAAGAGGGACATACCTGCTTTAGAGAACCTTTGTGCTCTGGTTGTGGACCTTTTTTTCAGATCTTGCCTGATTTGAACTCCACAATTTAAACATTCTTGTCATGGAGTAGTGATTAGTATGGGTGACATTATTGGATGTTTCCAAGTGTGTGTGTGAGTGAGGAAAAATCACACTAGAAAGAAAATGTTTTTACTGTGGGGATAATCCTTAGTCAGATGACCCATTCGGACATACATGTGGGCCTAGGGAGGGGCCCATGTGTCTACGAAGAAACCAGTGGTACCCAGGGGTCTAGGACCCAATGGCCATGTTTTGTTGGGGTGTTTGGGCTATCATAAGGGCCCATTTGTTACATTATTATCATATAAGTATTTGGGCCTTAAATGAGTTGCATTGCCTATGATGTGATTCAAGGTCCACAATGTGGACGTTGTTCTCCAAGGGTGGTGTGAATTTAACACCCCAGAACGATAAAGGGATGAGTGACTAAATGATATTACTCATGTCAACAAGTTGAACCTTTCTTTTCTAGATAATTTCTGATTACAACTCCAAAAGTAAAGCGTGCATGGTTTGGAGGTCTGATCTAGATGGGTGACCTTCCAGGAAGTTCCCCTGGGTGTGTATGAGTGATGAAAAAATCACACTAGAAAGAACATGTTTTTGAAAATGTGGATATTCATTAGTCATATGAATAACTCGAACATGTGGGTGGGCCCAAGGGTGGGGACCACGTGTTTGTGGAGCATCTGATGGTACACAATGGGACAGGACCTGACGACCATGTAAAGGTTGGGTGTTTGTGCTATCAGTGTGGCCATGTTCTTATAGTGTTATTCTATTTAAATCAATTTAATATTTTTTCCAGATATTTTATAATGATAATTTTATTTTATTTATTATTTACCATTTTATATTTGATTAAAATTTCACCATTATAAAAAGGTAGAATTATTGGATATAAAATCCAAAATAATTCTTTTCTGTTGATAAACAAACAATATATAGTAAAATATATTATTTTATTTTGATAAATATTATCCTCTAGTTTTATATGAAATGATTAATAATGTGAAATGGAAAAATTGATTCATCTATTATATCACAATATGTTGTCTATATTAATAAAAATTACATTAGGACTTTAGAAAACAATAGTCTAGAATTATAATGTCTCAAAGAAGATGTGGGGTTCTTATTTAATATAAGTTTAAATGGTAAAACTAAAAACAATGATTTATATCAAATGGGAAACTATAGGTGGATGGATTTATTGAAAATGGAAATTTGTGTTTTTGAAAAAAAGAATAACCAAGAATAACATTGGAGGTTGTTAATGAAATAATTGAATTTGTGGTGAAAAACTACTAGAGGGGAGATTCATATATATTCAATTATATTTACATATATGATATGTTCATGGAGTTGATATAAATATATGAACTGAAATATATAATATGATATACATAAATTAATTGTATACACAAGTATCATCTATACAGAATCCCATAATCTGTTTTGAATTTTTTTTAAATAGTCAATCATTGGGTATAAATTAATAATTTTGAACATGTTAATCATCAGAGGGATACTCCTGGACTTTATAAAAGTCATCTATTTGAAAAGGAAAAACTTCAGAATTTCAATTCTAAGAGTTTGGGAGAGTGAACTAAAATTTAGAAAGGTAGTATATATATTTAGAGGCCTTTTTTGGGACATGCATACTATAATCAATGATTTCAAAAGATTACTCCAAGACATCATAAATCTATATTATAAGGGTAATCACCAACATTGTAAGAATAAGATTATTTTGGATGAGTAATTTTAAGGGAAAGGGGTATATCATGAGGTTATATTGAAACATTTCATGGAACATTAAAATTATCACAAGGATTCTTTCATGTTTTCAAGTATTATTTATAAGGATGAGGGATGATTTCATAATGATGATATTGGTTCTCACCAAATGTTTTTAGTAAAATTAACTTGTTTATGGTTGAATGGAGAAATTATAATGTCAAATTATGACCACATAATGATCATTTCATTTTAAGGGATTCTTTATAACAATGATTTCATGACATTTTAATGTTTATTGACTTTTTAAAATTTTCCAGAAACAAGGAAACTCAATAGATATTTTTACTATTCATGGGTGAAATCATATGGGTCATCACTATGAAAATATTCCGAATAAGAGAAAATACATAGAATATTCCATTATATTTGTTCCTTAAATAAGAAGATATTTTATATGTAATTCAAACTATCAAACATCATAATTAAGGATATTATCATGATTATTATTATATTATATATAGTAGACGAATGAGGATAAAAATTGTATGCATTTTGTAATTGAGTTATGCACTCTAGTGTTATGACAATTATAGTAGGCCTAATAAATCATAAATGGAAATTTAAATCTGATTGAAATAGGTAAAATGAATATTTATACTTTTTATGGATTAAGTCTATGAGATTTTTTGAATATCAGACGGGTTTTGGTGAGATAAAAAGTGTATTTATCATAGCTTCATTATTAAAAATATAAAATCTGTTCATATTAAAAAATATCAGGATGTATAGAATGATATTTATGGTTAATTAAATATTAATACCTCTTGACTACTGTTATAGTATAATCTTGTATTCAAAATTCTGTAAAAGAAAAACTCGCATGAATATTATAGTGATAATATAAGATGAAGAGTAGAAGAGACATTTCCATCAATGATAACTTTTTATTCTCTAATAAAATCAACATTGATGAAAACATAGAAGAAGAGCATAATACCAAATCTATTTTTGAGAGAAGCAGATATATAAGTATGTGGTCCATTTAAGAATACAATTGATAACATCTAGTTATCCTAAAGGATAAGGATCAAAGAAAAAAATATTTCACTATCATATATAATAATTAAAGAGGAAGATACTAATAGTATAATTCTAGTTTGGAATTATTATCAGCTAAAATGATTTTTTCTACTACACTTATTTACGTTTGATAAGATTCCAACCCTCACCTTGTGATATTAAACCCATCGAGCCTGAATAATAATAAGATCAGATGACTTGGAGTTTGATACAATATAAATCGTGAATTTAAGATCAACATAATGGTTATTGGACTATCGGTCATGGATAAAAACTCAAATCTAAATACTATCAGATACCATTTAGAGTCAGTGAAAAGAAGAATTTATTGATCTTCTATGATGTTTGATATGTCATGGAGAAGGAAATTCACCTTTGGTATGGATTTAACTTTGAAAAAACATTTTATTGAAGAGATCGTTGAAATGTTGTGACTATGAGAAAATCAATATTTACTGAAAAATTAAAATATTGAATTTAAATACAATGAAAGATCATCAATGTGTTCTCCTTGGATATATCCCTTAACGATGAACTAGTTCAAAATATTTCTGTCATTTCAAGGTTTATATTCCTGTAAATTCATTTATTATTTGGTGATGTTATGAGATCGTGAGATCATGAAATAGGTTGATCATGACATTATTTGAATGTGAGTTATATGATTTAATTGGATAAAATTTTGATTCATCCCCTCACACAACTTCTAAGGTTCCCCATCCCCATCCTTCCATTGAGGACACATCCATCTATTTTCATTACTCATGGGACAACACATACCTTGTGATTTATTTATGATATGATAGATTTCAATTTCATATATCATTTTTTAACAACATGTCATTGGGGTAAAAATAAAATATATTTATTAAATTACAATTTCATTTATTATAATTTGAAAATTTTCAATAAAATGAAGTATAAAATTCAAAAAATACCAACAGGTAAACACTACATCATGTTTTTTTTCAAATATATTATTAATTAAACACTCCGTGATTTTTTTTTTGTTTCTTGTCTTAGATAAGATGACATTTTATATCTAAAAATTTCCTAAAAAATGAAATAAAATGTAATCTTATTATTTGTTTACTAGTAATCCCACATATATTTCCTGGAACCAGGGATTTCCTAGGCTATAAATGGAGTTCGGATTATTGTTTTTCTAAATCCTCTCATGGATGATTAATGATATTGTAAGTAAATGAATCATACAATTTGAGACAAAATAATTATTGAATGTGGTGTCATTTCCCAGTATTTTCCAAATTTTTTGGGTCCAAAATTTGGGGAATGGAAATCACTATGAAAAGTGGTACCTCTTAATAGTTTCATGAAAATATGGAAAAGGAATGAGATTTTAGAACTTGGGATTCATGAATTTTTTTCGAGAAGGATTACATAATTCTAATGGAGTTCTCTACAGTTACGATGAAAAATGTGAAAGACTTCGAGATTTGACACAATGCAGTTCTGTGAAGGGTTTGATGGAGAATATCATAACAATTTCAAATTTTAGTGGTGTTTTGAAAACAGAGTAGCACCGTGTTGATGTTTTTTACTAATCCAAAAAATGTGATAGAGGCAGTGGAGGTTCGTTATCTACTGTACATATAACGACAAGTATACCCCTCTTCATTTTTCATGACCTTTTTAGTGAAAATCTAGAATCTATATGATTTCTTGAAGAAAGGGGTGATCTATGAAACTATGATTCTATACAAGCTTGAGCAATGTGAAAAGACTAGTTCAGTCTTGGCTGAAGTCATTACCTCTATTTATTGAGGGCTTCGCGAATATGGGATGTTCCATGTTTTCTCACTGAGCTCCGTGAAGGTTGTTTTTCAATGAGGGTAGTTTTCTTCGCCATGACAGGTTGTTCCACGAACGTGGAGTGAGGTCCATGAAGGACTGATCTCAATGAATGAGTTATCTTTGCAAAATATCCTCGTGAAGGATGTTTTTTATGGGAAATTTTATTATATATATATATATATTTTCAGCGAACAAGGCTTTCAGTGAGCATCAACTCGGGTTTTTGGTGCAAGAAGACTCTACTTTAAAGTCTAAGACAAATAATACAATGCATATCTGTTGAAGTGACATTCAAGTCAATAATCTATGTCTGGATTCTCTTAGAGTAGTGAGCTAGGGGGATTCAAAGAAAGTTATCCAAAGGAATCCATGATCTGTCCTAGAAATCATGTAAAGGCAGTGTTCCAGGCATATAGCAACTATGACTAAACATTTTTATTCCACGTCTTTTGAGGATTAGTGTATTTTTTACAACTAACACACTATTGGTGTATTCTCTAGTAGATTATCTCTTAGTGGTGAACCAAGTATAATTATTGTGTCGTCTCATTGAATTTTATTTTTTGATTGATGATCATATCCATAACACAGGTTTAACGAGTTCCTACCAATGTGTGAACAATATCCATCGCATTAAAAGAAATATTTGACACCTTGATTCACCCTTACCATCTTAGGGTTTCCTGGGGTCCAACATATGGTCACAAAGGGAAGTCACTGGTGATTAAATATGTCCATCTTTTATGTCATAGATAACTTAGTTAATGTCAGGGGAGGGAACCTATTTGATGGAAGAAACTTCCAGTTATGGAAAACATGATAAGATATCATCTAAGATCTCATGGAATGGATGTCATATTTTCTACTTCACACGAAATATAAGTCACTGATCCTACAGGTCCATATATGATTGATACAGATAAATCAATGCATGATACAGATGTTAAAGCACAAAATGCTATCACTGCTTCTCTTTATGATCGGGTCTATGTAAGGGTAAAGATTTTCACATATTCAATGTCAATGCGGTAGGAACTTTAAAGAATATATGATGGAGGAAAAAGAATTAAAGGATGTAAAACTACTTGTCCTAAACAATAGGTTTGATTATCTGAATAAGAATCATGATTAGAATTCATATTCCTAATTCAATCAAATTACTGAATTAGTAAGAGAAATTATAGGGACTAGGGAAGAAATAAAAGACATCGATGTTGTGAATAAGATTATTAGAGGGATTACACCCCTCTATAATTCAAATGCTTCAGGACTTTAAGAAAGGGATCTATCTAAACTTTCTTTAGATAATATGCTGAGAAGTCGGGTGGAACATGAAATGAGAATACAACTATAAGATGTGACGATACGTGTCAGTAAAAAATGTAATTAAAATCCGTGTAAGAACAATTAATTTCAATATATAATATTGAAGAAGATAATTTGGAAGGATAACTTTTTCACTATTTTCCATGAAATTCAAGAGAGGAAAATATATATTCGAAATAAATCTTCCCTTGACATGTTTTCCTTGTGGTAGAGTTGGTAACATTGCTTCTCAGTGCTCAAGTAAGTTTGATGATGATGCAGGTGAATCTAGAAACTCACAGAATCCTCAAAAAGGGTTTTCTTAAAAGGTAAAAATCAAATATGGAATGAAACAACAAAAAAGGTGTTTTTCTATGAAGAATATTGTGAAGATAGTGAATTCTTTGAGGAAGAAGAACCAGAGTTCAAATCTAGAAACCAAGCATCAATGATGGCTATTGTTTAGAAGATAGAACCATCAAAAGAATAATCTAGAGATCATCAATTGAGTGATGATGCTGATATAAATATACAACTTAAGTATGCTCTTGGTAATCGTGAAAATCAATGTCATTATTTCAAAATGAGAATATTGGTGGAGGAAGATTCATCAGAATATGTTTATCAAACTGAAGATGAATTTTAAAGAATACAATAAATAGTAAAAGTTATGTCAATGACCCTTTAATGTACAGAATATGTATTTTCATTTAAGATGAGAATTGAAGAATAGACAATGGTCATAAATGACCTCACCTAAAAACTAGAATATTTGTCCAATATTGTTGAGGGTCTTGACTATGAAGTTGTTACTCTTATGAGTAATCTTATAAGTGAATCAATTTCAAAAGAATAAAATAATAAAATATATTTTGGAAGACTCTTAGATGTCGAGCTGCTGGAGAGAAAAAAATGTGGTTCTAATGGAGTTTAAATTATTTTTACTGATCAAATACCCCCAATCATGGGAAACAGTGGAATTTGTTGTGATTCCAAAAAATCAATGTATGAAATAATGTCAGTTGGAATGAAGGAATGATTAAATATGGACATTTAGAAAAGCCACCTGAAGTAAAAAAAAACCTTAATTCAAACTAAAAGTATAATTGAAAACAGTTCTAAGGTATCCCAAATTGATAGGTAGCCAAACTACTTTCTAAGGAAGGAGACGAGAGGATGAATCAAAATGAGAAGACATTTCCACTAATGAAATTTCAATTCTCTAGCTATTTGTTCAATACCATTTCATATTGTGAATAGGCGTGGATCTATTTGAATGGGTAATAACTAGGTGTTCAAAAAAAGAGAATAATTTAATATCCCACGTCTTATAGAAGAAATAATTTCTATTAATATTATTTCAATTGTTCTAACTTTTTCCATAAATATGTTTATTTCTTGCAGAGGAGAGGCATAAACAATTCATTCAGAACATAGAGCAAAGTCAATCCTAATCAACCAAGCAGTGTTACTCTCACAAACAGGTTTGTCCCTCAAGATAAGACTATGTGTATGAAGAACCTAATTATGTATAAAATTGAATTAAAATTCCATTAGTTCTCTATACTCAATCCAATATCTCATGGAATGAAAAGAAGAAAATTGGGAAATCCAACCTTCCAGAAGTATCACACAAAGCTTCAAAGAGTAATAACACCTAGAATCTTGATAGAGGATACTCATCTCATATGATGGAAATGCAGAACTATTAAATAATATTAAGAAAATGGTTTATGGAACAATAAAATTTAGTAATGACAGTTCATTAAAGATTAAAGGCAGTGGAACCACTAAACTATATAATGAATATATGAGGAAGACTGATGTTCTTTATGTGGATTGATTAAGTCACAATCCCCATAATGTGAGTAAACACTATGAATATGGACTTATAGTGACTTTAAATCATAAAGGATGCACTATATATATAAGGATATGGATTTATGTCATGAAAGTGTGTAAAATAGATGGAAACTTATATCAGGTTTATAGCAAAGAGAACACCTTCTATTTGAATGTTGAAGATTAAAAATGGTTTTGGCATCAATAGTTGGGGTAAATTAACAAAAAAGACGTGGAAAATATATATAAGATTAATATTGTAATGGATATCCCAAATATGATGTGTGAATGGGAAAATACAAGTGATGCTTTTAAATGACATAATTTGGTTCACAGTTCATATCGGCCAAAGAAGAAATGGGCATCAAATCTTCTTACTCTCATTCATAGAGACATATATTTTCGAATAAATGTTGTTGGAACACATGGAGAAAGGTATTTCATCCTATTCATGTATGATTATATTAAAATGGCATGTGTGATGGCTATAAATAGGAAATCGAAAGTTCTTCATTACATAAAATATTATCGTTGATTTTTTTAGAATGATACTGGACAGAAAATGAATGTTTTTTGGTTTGAAAATAGTGGAGAATATAGATCCATTGAGTTGGAAAATTAACTAGAGACACATGAAATACAACATAAGGTGACTACTGTGAGAATGCCACACCCAAATCGAGTAGTTGAGAATAGAAATAAACAAGTGAACAATATGGACAGAACAATAATGATTGAGAGTCATATTCCTCAACATTACAAGAAATTATTAGTTCAATAAGTGGTGCATATTTATAATCAAACATGGCTTTTTACATGTCAATCCATGACACTGTATTAGTTGTTGCATGGAAGGAATCCCTCTTTCAATTATTTATGCTTCTTCAAAAGTAAATGTTTTATATTATATAAAGAATGAAATCAAGGAAAGTATGGTGATGTAGTATATGAAGGTATATTACTCTTATATTAAATGAATAGAAAATCATACAAATGCTTCAACAAGCATTTTTACAAAATTGTGGAAGGTAGTGATGTAAATATCCTTAAAGATAAAGCCAAAAATTCCTCATGAAATTCTCATGATGATTTGATACACGAGGAGGATGAATGTGAACATGGAATGAATTCATATACAAATGTAGCTTAAGGAATACAAAACACTCAAGAGTCGCATAAGGATGTTGACTCCAAAGGAGAATCAGATGATGAAACCCTTATTGGAGAGGATTCTGCTGAACATCACTAAAGAAATTGAAGAGCATAAATTGATCAATAACATCATTAGTGACTGGAATACACCCAAAAAAACAATGAGAATTTGCAATAATACACAATCTACATTCCTACTAGTTGAGAAAGAATCCTCATTTGAAGAAGCTACAAAGGCTGAATCATGGGTTAAATCTTGGAATGAATAGTTGGATCAGATTGACAAGAACCAAACATTGGAACTAGTCATGGGACCCAATGGCCACAATGTGATTTGTAAAAAGGGGATTTTTAAGAACAAATATGTTGATAAGGGTAAAGTAATCAGAAATAAATCCCAATCGGTGTTTAAAGAATATTCACAGATTAAAGGTTTTTATGTTGAAGAGACTTTTCCTCATGTAGAGACACTATAATCAATCATACTTTTCCTTTATATAGTAATACTAAGAGGATAAAAAGTGTATCAAGTGGATGTGAAAATGAATTCCTTAAATAGTGTTCTTGAAGAAGATATTTACATTGAAAAACTTGTGGGTTTTCATCTTAGCAATGATGAAACGAAGGTTTTCAAACTAATAAAGGAACTCTATGGTTTGAAGTAGCCACTGTGGGTGTGGTACATTCATCTAGATTCGTATCTAAAATGATTGAAATTGAAATAGGGGGAGTGGATCACAATCTATATGTTAAGAATTATCATAAATACCATATCATGGTATTGGTGTATGTTGATGATATTATTTTTTGTGGAAGCAGATAGGGATCAGTGGATGAATTTTACAACCACATGAAATCAGACATTGAAATGTCTGTGATTGGTGGACTTACATATTTCTTAAGACGGGAAGTGTTGCTAAGGAAATACTTCACTTATATCTCTTAGGAAAATTATGCAAGCTAGTTTTATGAAGAAATTAAATATGCATAAATACAAACCAATGTCAAATTTTATTTTTATAGAAAAAAATGGGACATTATGAGGATGTGACATCTGTAGATCCCAAAATATACTGAAGGATCATTGGAAGTTTGTTATACCTGGAAGTGACTCATCCAAACATTGTCTTTGAAACGTGATTAATAGCTCTCTATTAGAGTAATCAAAAGGAAGATCATATGGAGGCAATGAAAATAATCATGAGGTATATACATGGTACTCACAATTATGGCTTAAACATTGCTACATGAAGAGAAAGTGAGATATCAGTATTTTTTAATGCTGACATGGCTGGAGATATAATTGTTCGAAAGTCCATAAGTCGTGTCGAATTCATTATAGACAAGAAATGTGTGTTCTAGTGGAGTAAGAAACAGGTAATATCTTTTCTTAGTACTGCTGAAGTTGGTTATATATATGTAGAAAAATCATGCACACAACTATTGTGGATGAAGCTGCAATTGACTGATATTGGTGATGAAGTGAAATAGCCAATGGTGATCCACAATGATAACAACAGTTCAATTGATCTTACGAATAATAATATCCATCCCTATTGTATGAAACACATAGAAATTAGATATCAATTTATCATTAAAAAATATTTACAATGTATGATTAAAATGGATCATGAGAAAACTGATGATCTAGTCGTTGATATTCTGACTAAGACACAAGCAGCGGTTATTTTTGAGAAACATCGGTTGATCCTTGATATTCAACCACCTCTTAGTGCACAAGGAAGCCTTGAGATTCCCCTATCCACAGTCCTGTTGACTGTTTTTAATATATTTGTGGAATGATGCTTGTTTATGGGGGATATACGATCCATGTGGAGTATTTTCTAAGCTCTACAATGTACAAATACTAATAGTTGGGTTCATTTCCAATGGGTGAGAAATGACTAAATTCAATGAGGAAATGTGGATAATGGAATGTTTTTATAGTTATTGGAATGATGGAGAATGGAAAAAAGTCAGAAATGCTACAATGGGGGTGGAAAGAATGCTTTTATTAATTTTAAAGGTTGAAAATAAGATTTTGGTTTTATGAGGAAGTAGTTCATTGTATGTAATGCTTCTGTGACACAGACAAAGAATAGAATAGAAATTTTTAAGCACTCTAAAACAATAGATCCCAATTCAATATTCCCCTATTATTTTCTATGTATATCTTTGCTCAAATAAACATTGAGTATTGGATTAGTTGTTTCTTGAATATCTAGATTTGATAGTGATTAGTGCTCAATTGAATTTATCTACAGATTTCCAATAAACCCAAATGGGGAGATTGTTGGAACCATGGATGTTATTTATTGGAAATGGTTTTTTGTTTGTGTTTTTTTATATCCTCTCATAGATGATAATGTATATTGAAGGGAAAGGGGTCATACAATTCTTTCCACAAGCGGTATTGAAGGTGGTGTCGTGTCCTTGAATTTCTATAATTTTTAGGGTCCAAAATTTAGATATTGGAAAGCTTTGAGAAAAGTGGTTCTTCATGTAGTCTTCATGAAAATATCAAAAAGTAATGAACTTAATGAAGATGGGATTCATGAATTGTTTTTTGAAAAAGATTAATGAATTATTATACTATGTTGTGCGGTTATGACGAGCATTGAAAATGATTATGAAATTTAGGGCATTGCGGCAGTGTGTAGGGTTTGATAGAGGGAATCATAACAATGTCAAATTTCAGGGGTAATTTTTAAAGGGAGGGGCACTGCCAAGATGTTTCTAATAGATTTAGAAACGTTTTTAGAGGTGATAGAACATCATAATCTGTCATGGCTATAAATAAGAGGCTACCCTCTTCAGTTTTCATTAACTATTCATTTAAAATCCAGAATCTCTCTAATTTCACGAAGAAAGGGGTGCTCCATGAAACTATGATTCTATGCAATATTGAGCTTTGCGAAAATTCTATTTTAGACTTGACCTAAGTTAATGCCTCTAAGTATTGAGTTATTTGTGATAATAGGATGTTCTATGTTGGTTTATTGAGATTTCTAAAGGCCGTTATTCTATGGAGAAAATTTTCTTCGGGATGGAAGGTTGTTCCGCAAAGGCGGTGTGAGATCATCAAACAAGTGAGCTCTATGAAGGAGTGATCTCTATAAAGTTGTGAGATCTATTATGGAGTGAGCTTCACAAAGGATATTTGAAAAGGTAATTTTTTGAACATCAGTTTTTTAGTTAATATGTATTTTCTTATGCATCAACTCAGGTCTATGGTGAAAGAATAGTCTCGTGGTTCGTTAGAGACGAAGAATCAAATGCCTATATATTAGAGTGACCTTCAATTTGATTAAATGAGTTTGACTACTCTCAAAAAAATTATCTTGGGGGTCAAGAGAAGTGATCCAAGGGAATCAGTGATTTTTCCCTAAAATCCTTTAAAGGAATTGTTCTTGGAATAGAGTGAATATTACCTGACATTTGTATTCCACACCGAGTAAAGATTAGTGGATCTTTTTATGACGGAAACACTGTCATCATATGCTTCTTAGACGTAGAACTTAGTGGTGAACCAAGTAAAAGTGATGTTTCATCTCTTACATGTGAATGTTTTATTACATATCATATCCATCATAAATGATTAATGAGTTCCCCCAAACATTGGAACAAGATCCACGACATTAAAAGAAAAATTTAAAACCCTGAATATTCCCTCCCCACTTAGGGAGTCCTAGGGTCCTGTAGTATTATGACCATAAATTAACAAACAAATGGAAATGAACATGATAAGGAGTTAACAAGTGACGACTCAATGAGATTATTCATTTTAGTCATTTATATGTAAAAAATGATTTATCTTGAAAAAATGTGGAAATTGATGGAATGAGACCATTATATTAAATATCAATACACATAATGTTAACATGGGTAGGCAAAATCATGTAAAAATATTTATGGTGTTTAAATAAAAAGAATTATTGTTTTTCTCCTAAAATATTATCAAGTTTTAACATTTTTTTAAATATAGATGTATTAGGTGAACATAACCAATCAAATAAATAATGTAATTAGAACATGGAAACCATAAGGCATTAACCATTGTTGCTAATTTAGAAACATAGTGGAATACATATCAATGGAAATAATCCTTGTGATATATCTTTTATAAAATAAAAAAGAAGAGACGTAAATAAGTACTATTATAATTTATGTAAAAATATAACAATGATAAATAAATTTTCAATTATTTTTATAAGGGTATAATTTTTGTGTTATGAACATGAAAAAATTGGGTTATTTTTTTTAGAATATTTTCATCATTTCAGGTTTTTATTTATTTATCCATTTTTACTTTTCATTAACTTCTTAATTTTTTTAAGCTTTTACATAAAAATATTATGCTAATTTTAACCAGTTATAAATCAATAATAGTTATTTTTTATTGGTTATTATAGAAATTAAAAAAAATAGAAGACCAAGTTTTCCCTTATTTAACCAAGTAAATTTTAAATAGTCTACCAACTACCATAGAAAATGTATACTCTTATCAAGATACACACTTATCGAAGACCATGAGGGGGTCTGAAGAGTGAATAAGGATATTATATTAAGAATAATTATAAAAATATAATGTGTCATTCAATTATGATTCACACACATAAATTTTATAAATCTCAATTCATAAACCCACTTTTTTCATTTGTTATGACATTATCATGGAAAAAACATATATGAGGAAATTTTATTTTTTCCCTTTAGTTTTTATCTTATAAATTTATGTGTCAATATAACACCATAAAAATTTATTTTCAATCATTCCAATATCATAATAATTTTGAACCTGTTTTAAAATTTTGAATAATAGAAATTATTTTGAAATATATGATTGAAAATGTTGTAATTTAAAAGAAGGTAAAATTCTTATGATCCCACAATACCTTATATCTAAACATTAACTTTTTCCCCTTCAAAATTACATAGGTATACTATAAAAAATATTTTTATATTATTTTATTGAAATTTATTGGTTATCATTATATAGGGAATCCATTCTAACATATTAATATGATAAATAACCTATGAATACTATCATATAATACATACATACCTAATGTGAGTTTATTAAATGATTATATTATTTTAATTAAAATTTATTGATAAAGATGGTTCTTGGGAATCAAATCAAATAAACTCCCACTTATACTGGAGTTAGATAATAATATTTGAAAATCATCTAACTATCACATTATATCTATAATACACATATCTTCTCACTACTAGTTTATTATCTTCTTCATATACGAATAACATGTCCTCTATTAAAACAAATTATTTTTGGATTGTTTAATTGATTCATAATATAGTTATCCTTGAATTTTAAGTATATATAAGGGTATAAATGATGAACATAATCATCAAAATTAATGTAATTACATTTATTATACTACATGTTACATAAGAAACAATAATCACTTGATTTATCTGGCTTTTATCATTCAAAACAATATAAATATATTTAATTTGACTTATTATAAATATACTATTGGATTTAAATCTATCTATATTGATCCAAAAATATGTGTTAAATTATCTAAGTCCTTCGAAAAAAAATAATTTTACCTAGTAATAAATATCCATAGGGTTGTTATTTGTTTCATTAATAATATATCATTGAAAATTTTTAAAATGAAATGACTAGAAATCCCAAAGAAATTTTAGAGACATAACGTATTATCATTTCAAATATAAAAAAATTATATTTATCAAGTTTCAATGAAATTAAAATTCAATCATTTTTTATTTATTATTCATTCAATTAATTAATTATATTCTAAATATTATAATAATAGTTTATTGATATCTATTAAAGCTTAGAGAAAAGGGTTTCGTTATCCTCAATAAGTATCTTTTCACCTTACTCTATAAAAAGAAAAAATATATCTAGTTCTCACACATCACTAATTGATCCATTGTGGACACTGAATCTCTGGAATAATTTCTCTCACCTGGTTTTATGGGTTTTTTTTCTTATTCCATCTCTTGGATCCTGACCCTCAACTTCATAAAATATTATCATACCATTAATATTTATTTTATAGATATAACCACATTCAATGTATATTATTATATCTATAGGACCATACAAAGATATATATCATTCCAAATGATCTATTTTTTTGTAAATATATTTAGAAACAAATTCATCCTCATACATCTATATAAGATTGATTTGGTTTTCTTTTAATACTTATAAATCCTATAAGGTTCCATTTATTATTGATGTCATCAGAAAATATTATAATGTAAATAAATTCACTTTTATATTTTACTAGAGATAATCCTGATTGATCTATCTAAACACTTTCAAAAAGATCTAAGGATTTTATGCCACTAACACTAATATTTTCATAATTTATTGAATCATATAAAAACATATAGAAAATATAAATTCGTTTTATATTAGAATAATCCCAATACCCTTATTGGTTTAACTTTATCTACCACATCATGTTTAAATAAACAAGAAACCTTATAAACATAGTGTATGATGCGTTTCATGGGTATTTAATTCGATATTTAATACAAACGTATTTTTTAACAATTCATGTATATATTTAAACTAATTTTTAAATGGATCATAATATAACATAAGATGACCCTTTTATTTAAAATCTCGATATAAATTCAAATGTATCATCAAATGACCCAAAAATAAATTACCAACATATTATATTACCAATAAAATAGTCATCAATCTTCCTAATTTTTAAATAATAATCTTTCATTATACGTATATAATGTATCACTTCATTAGTATCATAATTATCACATACACTTATTATATGATTTAAAGTTTTCAAGGTTTTTTTATATACTTATAGATTCAAGAGTCACAAATTAAATATAATACCAAACTTTTAGAAACTAAATATTATTATTTAATAGTTAAAATATCTAAATCAACCCATTTCAGCTTTACTATAAAACATTTATTTTTCAAATTACCTCTTCAATTCAAATAAAAAAACCACCCCTCTCTCATTCCTCATTGTACTTGTCTTAGAATTATTAAAATAAAATGACTTATAACCCTTTAATAATAATTCTATCCACAGACACTTAAAATTTACCTTTATCTTAATATATGAATAAACTAATTTTTTCATTTATTTAATTCATATATGATTTTTATACAATAACCAAATAATTTATTATAAAAAATTATAAATAAAGTTTAATTGATAGTTATCCAAGATCCATTCCAAATCAGACATGGGGATAAAATAATTTCATTAACTAATATGTATTTATGCTAATTGAAATTCAATTTTTCCAATTATTCAATATATTAAAACAAATAGAGTATTTGATAACTATATAAGAATAATTCTTCCAACTTTCATGTGAAAGGAATATTAAATATATGATTTCTTTTTTTCCAAACCTTTTCTAAACAAAATTCGTAGATATTTGGAGAAATAGTGTATTAATGATTTTCAATGCCATTTTGTTATATATTATAAAACATTAATGAATAAATGATGTCATAAACATTATATGAATAATTAATGTTCCCCTTTTAAGCTTCTTGTTCACCCTTACTAGGGGGATTCAAGTACATATTATTTCCTTTCCCATCATACTGTGATATGAAAGTTCATTTACCCATCTAGGAAATATAAAACATTAAGAACATTCTTAATTAATAAAATAGGTAAATATTATTGTGTGTTTATTCTATTTGTTTTTTATTTTCTGTTAAAAATAACTTTTTGTGCATTATCATTATTAACTATTAGTAACTTATTGATAACTAAGTCATTTATATTTAACAATATTATATCAAATACCTAAAACACTCACCACTATATTTAGAATATCTAATATTTAGGATATTTTTAAGGAAATGATCCATATTTTCCTTATAATATTATCGAATGTTTCCATTAAATACTACTCGAAGTTATTTTAGTACAATGTAATTATTAAAATTTTTCCATGTATCTACACATTGATCTATTGAGAGAAATTTCCATCCCTATAATTATTGGATATAAATGTATATATAGATGTATAAATATAAGAGTGGGTGAATTGTATGTTTACAAACCATTGATTTTATTTTTAAAGAAAATTTAGTTTAAAAAGTTTAAAATAATCATATTCCTAAAATATATTATATATTTAAACAGTGACCAAATTGGGTTATTAAGTCTAATGAAATGATTATTATAATTAAGTTGATTCTAATTTTTCATTCAAATGTCATAATGATGAATTTATTATTTTTTAATAGCATATAGAATAATAATCAATCTGGTGGTAATGTAATTACTATTTAATCGTATTCACAATAGAAAATAATTTAATCAGAGTAAAAAAACAATCATAATCAGAGTGGTTATGATAAATCAGAGTAAAACACAATATATTAATTCTATCTTAATGGGTATATAATCATATTTAAATTAAAATAATTTTATCATAATTAATTTTATTATGGAAAAAAATTTACACATTAAAAATTGAAATAAAAGAATCAATTTCTATTTTAATAAAGAAAAAATTAAATACTTGTAATAAAATAAGTACTATAAAAGAATAAAATTATTTTATCCCAAAAAGAAGGGTATTTAGTAACCTTGGATAATGGTCTCTTGATTTATAATTACATAAATGTCTATCTTTCTATTAACGTATAAATCTCTCGATATGATGACCAGTCAATCATACTATCCTCGTGATCCCTCGATATGATGATCATATTTTCTCTATCTATCTACCCCCATCATCCCTAAATACTATGATTGGATCTTTCTTACTATCTCTTTAAGCCCTCGATCAATATGGGGATCAGAACCTATTTTTTCTAATCTTCGTAATACCTTGATAGTATTCACACAATCATTTTCACAAAGTATTTTTGAACTGAAGGTTGTTACAAGTACAAAGAACAAGTTATTAACTTTTTTAAGATTTAGATCTCTCACATCAACACAGTTTCTCAACATGTGTGTTTCAACACTTGTTACTTATTGTTAAGAAATCATCAAATGACCGGGTATTTATATCAAACCATTCCAATAGTCATCTTGACATCCTACGATCATATTTTCTTCGTGATATCTTCAAGGACCTAGACAACTGGCACTCCAATAGACATATTATAATAGAATACATGAATTGTATTTTCATTAAACATATTGAAATATATTTCCTGATATATTTTTGGAAATACACCATTATTGTGTTAAGAGTAAAATATGCCAATATGATAAAATATTTTCCATATTTAGGTGTAAAATAAAAGTCAATCTGATGGATTTTCTAACATATGTAGTTATGATTATATGAATGTAATTTGTATTTGTTTTAGAAAATTTGATATTTCATGGTTCAAGTATGACTACGATAATCCAAATGGTCGATATTGTTTTGTTTTCCCGAATACTTGTATGGTAAAAGTATATTTTTTCTATATAAAATTTTTAAAAATACTTTGGACATAAATTAGTTAGGTATTAAATATTTAACAAAAAAATTTCGATTTCTAATACCAAAGGAATTGAATAGTCAAAAATAAATTTTGACTCAACAATCTCCCCATTTTTTGGAAAGCACAAAACACAAGGCTTGAATTGAAAATGAATTTAAAAAATTTATGTCTAATATAATTTTAATGAACATAAATATTCTGAATCAAAAAATTATAGATATCTCCCCCAGAATTTATAACTCATCATAATACGATAGGGAATATAAATACCCCCCCTTAGGATACAAAATCCCATAAGGATCATAATCTCTTCTTTTGTAAAAAAATCACCCCCTTACATAAATTATTTCCCCGTTAAAAAATAATTATCCAACATTGTATAAATTTATCCCCTTTTAAATTTTCATAAAGGAACCTTGAAATGTATTTTTAGTTCCTAAAAAGGGTTAGAAAAAAGTATATATGAAATAATAATTTACTTGATTATATAAAAGTAAATTAAAGATAATTAACTAAAAAAATTGGAAGACCTTCAATTAAATTGATTATAGATGAAGAATTTTTTCAATGAAATTTCCAAAAACATAAAAATACATCAAGAGTTTTCAAGAAATAAAATATATCATTTGTTGAATCAAGGATCTAAAAAATGATTTTATCTTTGTGAATTCATTTATATATTCTTCAACCATTCCATGACACCCTCTTGAGACTTGTCTTCCTTTTCATGATCCGAAAATATTTCCTCCTAGATCTAACTTTTTTCATAATGTTCTTTCACCATTTCTTCCTATGCCAGAAATATTTATTCCAAATGTTCATTATGATATTCATGGGATTTGATTAATTTTGATAAAACATCATGAAAATTCATTAAAGTAATAATGTCATCTATTTAGACTTTTAATCATGAAATATCTCTGTGAATAAATTTCATGATTGATTGTAAGTATGATATATCTTTAGATTGTTTCTTAGTATATCATATAAATTATTTATGATATTTAACCTTGTCTTCCATATCTCTTGTAAAAATATTGAATGAAATATCAGTTTAATCTAGATATTTTTTGAATTTTACATGATTTTATCAAGAATTTTAATGTCTTCATCAACACATTGAGACTATTTCATTATTTTATTCAAATATTCATGTGAAATTCAGCATTTTTTTTACACTTTGAAATATACTTCCAAACTTATTTTTTAGTCCATTAAAGAGTTTACTCAATCCCAATAGTTGTATTCTTCTTCCAAAACTAAATAAGTATTCATTTCTATTCTTAAAATGTATGGAATAGTTTTCTCAAGACTGTTAAAATTATGATAAATTAAATCATTACCTTGAGTAGTTATCATATTTAGGGATTCTAATTCTATCTGATTAGTTATTTTACTAGTTATTATCTCTTATTTAATTGAATTTATTTTCTCTTTCTTTGAATACGACTTCTATTTCCCATTGGAAATTTTAATTACCTCAAATATATCCATTTTAATTTCCTTAGTAATTCTATTCTGATTTTCTTCATTCCTCTTGGATTGAGATAAATTTTCTTAAATCAATGGAGATTTTTGTTTCTCGGGATCGACTAAATTCTTGTTACGATTTCCCAAGGGAGAAAAATATTTCAATGAAGACTAAAAATCGCTTAAACAAACCTTGTCAGAATGATTCTTTGATTTATTCACTTCAAAGTTACATTTATATTGAATTGTAATATTTCTATCTTCTTTTTTAGGAATTTCAAAATCTCTAGTAAATATAATAAAATTATCTACTCTTATATTGATCCACAAGGTCTCTATTTTATATCTCTAGTTTTCATAGTCATTACCATCAACGATTAGTGGTCTAGTTGGATTTATAAGATCTATAGATCTAATATTTAGTCATGTCATCTTTTAAAAATAGATACAAACAAAATATTTTCCACAAAACACATTAGTGTAACAGATGTTTACAAATAAAAATTTTATAACAAAAACAATACAAATATGAAATATTAATGATATAAAACAATTAAAAAATATTTAATTTGTGGAAATATCTATCAAATACCAATTGTAAGTATCATTATAATAGATACTTGGCTATGATACCAATTGTTTGATCAAAATGTATATTTATATGGATTAATAGAAGAGGGTGGTGAATTATAAGTTTAAAAACATTCATTTTTAATCTTTAAGGAGTCACAATTTAACATGGTTAAACTAATCATATTTACAAAACTCCTTATGCATTTCAAAAGTGATAGGATAAGGTAGTTGGTTCTGATGAAAATATTATTAGAATCAAATTGATCTTGATACGTAATCCATAGTTCAAAATGATGAATTGATTCTATTTTAACAGTATATAGAATAATAATCAACATTGTGGTAATATAATTTTGGTATAATCTCATAAACAACAGAAAATGATTTAATCATAGTAATCAAAATGAATTGTAATAACAACAGTTATGATAAATCAGTGTAAAACAAAATGTATTGATTATTTCATAAATTGAATGTAATCATATTCAAAGTCAAAAACTTGTATCATAATAAAATATATTTAAATAAAAATAATTAAAATAGAAATTTGAAATAAAAAAATCCATTTCTATTTAATTGTATCGGAAATAAAAAACTTGAAATAAAACATGAAATACAAAAGAATGGAATTATTTTATTCTATAAAAAAGTGTATCTGGTAACCCATGATAAAGGTCCCCTGTTTTATACTTACATGAAAGTATTTCATTCTCTTACCAGAAAAATCACCCGATTTGATGATCGGTCTGTATCACTATCTCAGTGATCCCTCAATATAATGATCATATTTTCTCTATCTTCTATCCCAAACAACCTTTGATATGATGATCAGATCTGTCTTGGTATCCCCACAATCCATCAATCAATATAGTGATTATAACCTCTATCTTCCTAGACTCATAATCCCTCCAAATTGTTCACAAAATCTGTCTCACAAAGATGTTACTAACACAATAAGGTTACCAGTACAAAGAAAAATTTGTTCACTTTTGTAAGCTTCAGAGCTCTAACATAGTAGTAAAATTAGTAGAGAGTATATACATGTGTGTATCTACACATTTTACTTGTTGTTATGAAATATTAAAATGGAATGGTATTTATAGGAATGCCTTCAAATGGTCATCTTAATCTTCGACAGTCTTATTTTCTCCAAAATGTTTACATGGAACGAGACAATTAACCCTCCACTAGTCATATTATAATAGAATACGTGACATAAATTTTTTAATGATTGGCCCAAAGGACGAATTGTTTATTGATTTTTGGATAAACCACCTTTTAATGGTAAATGGGGAAACCTCGCATGACTTCAAGAGTTATGAGATAAAAAAATCTCTGATAAACAAGTGTTGTAATCATCCCAGAACAGAATCCACAAAGATCCCCCTCCCCAACATCAATGTTAATAAGGCACCTCCACCTGTGCCTGATTGCACAAAAAACTATCCCATACAGAAATGTATGGGTCCGGTATCAATGGATATGCCATAGCCTCTTGATAGTCTAAATCTGAATAGTCACACAAGAGAAGGGAATCCTTCTCTAAAACCTCATCTAGAGAAAATTCTAGAGGAAAGTCTGAGACAATCTAACAACAAATCCATGTAGTTAAATTATTCATTGAATAATGAAGATTTCATGAGTCATTTTCATTCCACTTAACACACAAATGTAGATAAACCCTTCTGCTCCATATTATTTTCACCATCAGCATAGCTGCAGAAGGCCATGGGGATATTGGGAGACTATCAGTAGGAACAGGACCAACATCTTCACCAGACTATAATGCCACCATAACACCTCCTGCAAAACCAAAATCATATAAAATGATCCTCCACACTCTGGACACTCTAGAGCTACCACTGGGGACTAATCCATCCGAGGAAGTCATCGACACCGATTGAGCTCCAAGGAGAACAAATCCAGAACCACAGGCAGAGGCGATCTAATATCTGAACCAAGACCACTCTACACGGCGATGTAGATGAGCACCACACATGAAGCCAAGCCGACAACTGGAACCAGAGGAACCTCTGCACACTGATGAAAACAGAAACTGAGGACAACGCCGCACACCTACACCGAGTCGAGCCAGGACACCACCAATGAGGAAAATTCCAATTCAAAAGGAGCTCCGGGGAATAATAATCTAGAACCATAATTGGAGATGAGATGAGATCTGATCCAAGACCACTATGTATACACACGTCAAATGACCACCGCACATAATGCCAATCAGAGGACCAAAATGATACCCGAGGAACCTCTGTACGCGTCTCCAACTGATATCTGAGGAGGATGATGATAGCTGCCGAGATACTCTAAACCACTCCATAGGAGGGGAGGAGACGAACTGAGACAAAACACTTGCACCATGCGCTGAGGGAAATCTATCACTCATATGCTCTGAATTTTTCACTACATCATTTTACATTACACATATAGTAATACAAATCATGACATCATTTTGACTATACACCATTACCATGTTAAGAGTAAAATATTGAAATATGAAGAAAAAAAAATTACTTATTCGAGTGTAAAATAAATGTTAATCTGTTGGATTCTTATACATATTTCATTGTGATGATATGAATCTAATTGTTATCAGTTTCATTCAATCTGATTTTTCTCAGTTCTAAGATGATAAAGATAATTGTAATGGTAAATATTGTTATGTTTTTTTAAATACCTTAATAATATTTCAATGTTTGGTAAATGAATATTCTTTCTATGAAAACATAGAAAAAAATACTTTTGATCTAAAAGAGTTAGGTATTATATATTTAAGAAAGAGAATGTGATTTTGAAAAAAAAGGAATAGAAAAGTAGAAAAAAACTTTTGACCCAACCATAATACTATACTCAATTTAAGATTACACTTACCTTAAATATAGGTTGGATATGAAAAATACACTTTCAATGAATCCAATTTTGTTAATTCAACACCTCAAAATTCTTACAAATCCCAAATAAATGAAAAAATATCCAATGATTTCTAGAAAAAAATCTCTATATATGGTGTCATTCTAAATTAATTTGAATAATGTATTTAATGATTTAATATTTTATCTTCTATTAATTTGTAAAATATTTCACATGAAATCTAGTTTTACCTATCATTTCCATTAAATATACAATAAGTAAGTTTATAAAAATAATAAACCATGGTTAATGAAACATTTCCCAAGTGTAGTGATCCATTTTAATCTAAAAATTCTTATTGATTTTTATAATCTATGTGACCTTAATAACATTTTATAATTGACCATTAAAATAAACAAAAATACATTGTTCTGAGATTTAATCTAATAGTTTTCTTATCGAGTGATAAAAAAGTAACCAAGACCCTTGGGGGATATAATTGTTGAGTTTTACTTAACTAAAGTTGAAAAATCCTCTATGATCCTTTCACATAAATTTTTCATTTGAATTGTTACATTAAATAACAAGAATCATTATAATTGAATCCTCACATTATATAAGAAGATCTTGGGTAATGAAAATATTATTTATTAACTAAATTTTGGCATGTATACACTTATAAAATTTAAATATGCAACTATATGAAAAATGACATAATTATTTTAAAAATAAGTATTATAAATTTAAAACACTTAATAGAGAAATTAAATTAACCCAAGCATAATCATGTCATCATATATCATAATTATTCACATTGAAATGAATTTTCTTCTAACAAAAACATTAAAATTCATCTCAATGGAAATTATATAACATTAAATTAACTTAAATTGATAAGTAAATTTTTTGGTCGGGTTTATCACCATTGAGTTCCCATTTGAAACGATTAAATTTTATTTAATTAATTTCTAAAAGTTTATCAATGTTATGAGTATTAATATAAATTGAAAAAAAGTTATTTAATCAAATGATTACATATAATATATAAATATATATATATTTTAAGGGTAAACCTGGGGGCTCGGGTCATGCATCAAAGTCTTATTTAATTTCTTTTATTTTAAGAAAATAAACCACCACCACAACTAGCACTATAGTTATGATTTTTAAAATATATATATCCTAAAATAAAGCTCATAATTTAATAATATATATATTAATGATAAAATAAAATTATTTATTTATATTAAAAATATAATATTTATTTATATATCTTTATACAAAAAAAGACAAAATTTAAACAATATCAACACCTAATCAAATACCATCGTTTATAATTTTTTATATATTGTATTTAGTTTATTTTTTCTGTTAAATAATCTTAACAAAATCAATAAAAAATAAAATTTTTTCATTCTTGTCAATAAAATCATGTTTTCATTAACCGATTATTAACCATATGAACACTAATTCATGGTAGACTCTGGATATTATAAGAAAAACTATATAATTAAGTAAAATCGTACTAAAAATATATATATATATATAATAATAACTAAAAAATGATGCAATTTTATTTCACATGATATATTTGGGTGGAATGAAATTGGAGTTATGTGATTCATCATTAATTATATTTCATAAAAACATAATAAAATTAACCTTATTCGCAAAATAGGATCATCATATATAAACTCTGAATAAAAAACTAAGTAAAATAAATTCATTGATTATTTTATTTTTCTTGTTTTTACTCATCGCATATGTCACCAAGACGATGGTCGATCGGGTTATAGGTTTTTAATTCAGGAATGAAAATTATAATGTCAATTTCCATACCCATTTGTATTCCACAATTATACTAACACCATTATTGATATCTCATATGCTAACATATAAAAATCAAGGGCTTCATTTCATTCATTATAAAACATATGTAAAATAACTTTCTCTTTCTAAAAATATAAATATTTTGGAAGGTTATCTCTATAAGTTAATCACGGTATTGAGAAAATAATTATATTTAATTGTAATTTTATTTCAACAATTTATATTTTAGTTTTTATAATTTTGATAATATTAAACTACATTCAATTATGTCTTTTTCAATTCTATTAACTCAAATAAAAACTTCATTCCACCAAACATATAATAATAATAAAATAAAATTCATTTGAGAGACATGTTTTATTAGAGTATAATTTAATAAAAAATTAAACATTTATTCAATTTTATTACATAAATATATATTTAATTTATCATTAACACAATTAGAATCCTCCCAAAAATATTATCATTTAATGAATTATAAAAAATATTTATTTGATAAAATAAATATTATATTCACTTTACGTGTAACTAAATATTTATTTTTTATTATTTCGTATAAATAAATTAATAAATATTATATTTACTCATCTTTCGAATCTGTAAATAATTTTTCACTTATATTTTGATTTAACTTGTTATTACAAACATGAAAAAAAATTGGACTAAAATAATATTTTGATAGAATTTACAATCAATGTAATTTTAATTAAGATTTTTCCACAATATGAGAATAAATTTATTATTCATTACATTATCAATTGAATCTAAAGGATTAATTTATAAAATATGGGTGCCACCAACTAGGATCATTTATTAGTGATAGTTTATCCAACCAAAAAACAAAGAGAGGTATCTTGAAATCCATCACGCCCCCATAAAGAATACAATATTGTTAGTGTTGGTTCCCTAGAAACAACTACATTGTACATTAGATTGAATTATAATATTCCCAATATGAATATAAATACAATCTATATCACATATTTATTATTATTCTACGTAATGTTAATGTGATAATTTCCTAGAGTATATTCCACATTGAGAAAGTTATTACATTTTTCTATTGTGGAGAGAACCGTAATGTTCTATAGAGAGGTTCATAAACATATTTCATGTGGTTGAGATTACATTCTATGATGGAAAATAAGTATTTAGACTATCATGTGTGCATAAACATAAGAGAATAAACATTCATCTCTTGAATATCGTACATGGTAAACTGCAAGAGGATATAATATATCTAATGAACTAGCAGTTGTAATTCTACAAATTTTCATATCATTTGGTATTCAAATATGAGAATGTGTTTAATTATACATAGATTTTATTTTATCATTGATTCATATAATGGGTTGATCACTTTTTTGAATTTATGAAAACTAATATGATAAATACTAATGGGAAGGTAGGGTATGTTGGGTATGTCTTAAGGGATATTTCTTTATGAATAACTCAATAAAGGATTTTTTCACATCATTCTCTATAAAGGGAAATATATTGACTCTTTGATTGGAATATTATTGTGGAACTAAAATTTCATGGACATTGTGATTGGGGGGTTAATTTCTCTAAGTAAATGAATTTCATATCACACATATTAGTTGATGACATGAATATTAAAAATCAATGATGTATTTTATGAAAATGGGTCTCTTCAGAGACTTCCAATAATATTGGAAAATATTATAATAAAAGGGATTATATTATATTGTGTGTGTGATCATATGTGGTTGTTATTGTTGTGACCTAACTTTTTCGTGGGTGATTTTATTTTTGAGTTTTTTGATTTTGATATTGGACATTCTGTAATCATCAATTATGTTATATATAAAGAGTCTTTGAGGTCCAAAAACATAATTTTTTTTCGAACCACAGTAAAATAATATTTTTATTTAATAATGAGAATAAATAATATTCTCAATTCCATGAAAAAAATTTCATTATGGATTTAAAAAAAGAAATTAGTATGTCATATTTTTTATTTGTGACATTAGTATCAAAATACATATTTATTTTCATGATCATCAAATTGTATTTTATTTTTGTCACTAGGTAATGAATATTATTTATCATTAAATAAATATTTATTTACTAATGTGAATAAAAATTAAGTATTTAATCCCAAGAATTTGAAAATAATATTTCTTTAATTAATTAAATAATAAGGATTTTATTATTATTTGAGGTTTTATAAATTCCATGGAGAAAGCACTCAACAATTAAAGGGTATGTTGGGAATGATATATTAAATAACACATAGAAAAAAATATTATTTATATATTACAAAAGTGATATTTATTTTATTCATGTGTTATGAAAACATCAAGGAAATAATATTTTTCATTTTTTTGATGGATGAGGTCAGTTTTTCTTGTTTGACCATTTCCAACACCCTTATGAACTTTTTGTTTCATATAAAATGGTCATAAGCTTTTCTTTTATCTGGACTTTCATGGTTATCAAAGAAATAATAACAATAATAATAATAGCATTGTTGTTGTTTTTAATAATATTATTATTATTTGACATGGGGTTCACTATGGATTAGGAAATCAATGAATTTTTTGGGACTAATTATTTATTCTAAAACAAATATCTATAAGTATCTGCTTATATAATTTCCATGGATTATTAAAAATATTCCTTTTTTGTGTAATGATCCCTATCTAATGATTTTTTACTTACTAAAGTACACCATCATGATTTATTTCAAGACATATATAATCCATCCATAACTTTATTCCCACTAAATAATAAGAGAACTATATAAAGAAGATCCTCAAATCAGGGAATTTCATTATAGTTATGTTACATAATGAAAAATGAATAGATTGTCAACACTAGAAGTTGAAATTACATCACTTTGGTTCATATATTTAAGATATCATGTTCTCAACCACTAGAGGGATTCAAATTTATATTCTATTTATGAAAAAACTATATAACCCTGAAGTGTTTCGATCAATCAACATGTACATCAAAGTAACAACTCCAGATCGATATATTTTATTATTTAAAAAAATTAATTAGTTTAACATGAAATATAATATCTATCAGTTTGAGATTCATTTTTAACTTCATCTGTTATATTCAATAACATGATAATTAATCATTATGTTATTATATATTATTTTATGTATCCCAAAAAATCCATGTTCAGAATGGGATTGACCATAAATGTTTCATCAACTAGAACCTTTAAGTTGTATTATAGTGGTCATATTATATTTTATAATTATTTATTAATTTTAGATCAATATACAGATTTATTTTTAGTTTTTTCTTTTATATTATTACTTATATAATACAGAAGATTATATATCTAATTTTTCACCATTTTAAAGTCAAGAATAGTTTAACAACAAAAATAGAAATTCTATAGAACCCATATAGTGATGATGAGGATTATAGCTAAATAATTTGTGACTATAAGACATATAACAAAATATAATTTATTTTAACCCATTATTACAGCATCGGGATATAGTAGTGAAACACATGTATAATAATGTGTAGTAATATGTGGTGTAATTACACAACATCTATTAATCATAAACCAATGAAATAGAAAATTAGGTACAATCCATCTATCCAAATTTATCAAAATTTCTTAAAAATAAAGGGGGTCCAATACCCAAACAAGTCATTATGGTATGAAAGAATGAGGGCATACGATTTCCACCCATATAAGATAAAGTATCTTAGGTGGAGGGTTATATAGTAATAAAAATTATACAAGGGTATCCTATAGTAGAATAATAATCCAAGTAGTCTTCCACCTAATTTCCCTCCATCCATGTGTGGGTAAGATCAATACATCTAATGTGAAAACTCCTAAACATTTAAATAAGATAGGTGAAATCCCAATGGATAAAGATCAATCCATGACTATTCCTAATGATAATAGATTAATTTTTCAACACCAAATTCAAATTAATACCATGAAAGAGGCATAACTCTAACCCCTTTAGGATTGTAGTAACAACTTTAGGTACTAAATGCCTTATAATTCACTTACGCATCACGTAGTCATAAATTGTTAGCCAACTGAATTTCAAAGGAACTAATTACCCAAAAATCAGTTTGTATTTTATTATATGCGATATAAGGATATAAATTTATATAAAATGGTAATATATAATTGCACGGGGTATAAGATGCATAAAACCCATTCCTTCCGTTATTATTTATTTTCCACGGAAAAATGATTTTTTGAAATCAGGAGGACAGTTTCATATGAAACTAATGACTCATATCGATAATATAAGAGTTACAGTGTCCCAATATGATGTTTTTGTATTATTCTTTTAGGCAATTAAGGTTCCATGGGATCTTAAGAAAGCCTCAATAGCTTCATGTAAAATTTCATAAGCTTTTTTTTGATTCCATATTGGAGCATGTTTGGTGTGCATGGTTTAGGGGAAACATCGCAGTACCTAATGTGTGAGGAGGTTTCCTGTTCAAATTTTGAAACACATGGTTGAGATACATGGTCAATGAAATTTTCAAGTTTAGGTGTGTAAGATATCTGAGTAAACTTGCTGATTATGGTTGGACTTGGGGTTTGAAACATAAATTGAGCATAATTGTAGACACACTGTGTGAAATGTTACAGAAATAAGAATTTTTAATATGTATGGATGGTGCATTTTTTGGTAAATACAGAATACTAACCATGTATGAGGTTTGTATTGTGTTAGTTCCTACTTCCCTATAGGTTCACTACCTTAAAAATTAAAAAATAATTTGTTAGTTGTAAAGAATTAATTTTCTAAAATTTAAGGTTATTTTCAGTTTTAGAGTTTTAAAGAATGAGTTCGTAACATGTAGATTACAATCCCATATATTAAAATGTTGAAACAACTAATTAGTATCCATTTTTCCATCATATAAAATATTAAAAATAAAACTCATTTTCTTTTCACGAAAAATATTCCCAACATTCAAATTGGCTTTTTACATTCCATTAAGAATCCTTAAAACCTATTAAAAAACATTTTAAAAACACTGTTTGATAAAAAAAATATTAGTAAGAGAGAAAACAAAAGGATAAAATCTATTATTCCAATGAAAAACTGAAAACCCTTAAATCAATTTCTTGAAATATACATTTTATAAAAAATATAGTCATTTTTTCTTAAAAATATCATTATCTTACCTTATTAAACTCATATTATTTCCATGAATAATCATTAGAAAAGATAAAAAATTCAAGAAGGATCCTTCAGACAAAAAATTTATAGAACCATTATATAACCACAACAAACTATAATAACTATATTTCCAACTTATTATATACTTCATCAAATAATATGAAGTCATTAACAAAAAAAATTGGAGTACCATCTATGAATACACTTCTTATAAGCTATATAAAGATTACATGTTGGCTATAATGGGTCTTAACCCATCATAATATTTTTTATATGGATCATCACATGTGTAAAATATTTTAATCTTGAAACATTTCATAAAAAACCCTTAAAAATATCTTTTACAATCATATGAAATACAATTTTTGTATAGGAAAATACCCATTTATTGAAAAAAAATAATTTCAATATCAAAATAGATAGAAATTGGTAAAGTGTGATTTTATTTCAATAAAACATGATTGTCTATTAAATAATCTAAACATCATATAATACTTATACTGGTGGGAAAAGTCAACATCTATATATATGTTAAAGAAGATCACTCTTTTTTCATAATGTAATGAATGGCAAACATTTTGTAAAAATATTAAATATTTAAATACATTAAAATAAATTCAAAAGTGAAATAAATTTCCTTTAATAATTATTTATTTCCATATAAAATAATATTAATACAATATAAAAAATATGGACATGTGAAATATGTAAAGACCCCGAAAATTAAAGTAACGTTTTTTTCTTAATTCTTTGGAATTGTACGAGTCCGTAGTTTCTAACGGCGCATGATTTTGAGGCCTGGTCTACCCAGAATCAATTTATAAAGTTTTGTTGGGGTACATTTGGTTAAAATACATGCGAGTTTTTCTATCTTTTGAACTGGTTCTCATAATTGAAATCTGAGGGGACCGATGAACTTGTAGCACCGATATTCTCCTTAGGGGACCTTTACCGCAGTTGCATTTTCTCGGGAGGAGAAGTTAATTTTGGGACATTTATATTAAAAATAAAAAAATGTTTTGTACACAATTGTATTGTTTAAGAGTTGGTTATTTCTTCCAAAGAGGATTTAGAGGTGGGACCCACATCCCATATAACCTCCCATGGGAGGATAATCTGTGTGGGGCCCACACGATCCCTAACCCTTCAACTCCACATTAACTCCCCATTATCTCCCCTTAATTATTGAGGCCACCACACCTCTCATTTATTTTGGTGGAGTCTTTTCATCTTCCTTCCCATCAAATCTGCCAACCCATATAATTAATTCATTCAATAATTATTTTTGGGGTGTCAAAAATTCTTTTGAATTGTTTAGAATTTCATGGTAATTCTATTTTATTGGGGGGAAGTCTTATTATAATTTTGGTCTTGGTAAATCATCTGGTGGATCCTTTGGAGAATTAGAAGAGAGATTCATCCTTCCACGAAGAACATCGTCCTTTTCGATGAAGAACGCCGATTCCACCTAAGAACGATGAAGTTTATTCCTTCCTCTTCCTCTTCAATAAGAGAGGAGACACCTCTTCCTATTCGGACACACCCCGATGTCAACGGAACCAAATTCTTTCTTCTGCGATGCTTGACCTCCGTGACGATCATCTTCTGCAGCCCGTCGACGTGCAACGTCAATTATCGATGTAGGGTGATTGTATAATTCAATTTGAATAAATTATACCATTGTCGTTGATGAAAGCAACTGATCGTTTATGGCCAATTGATAACGCCTAACACGGAGGGTGCAGGCCAAACAAACATGGCCTGCCGACCCTTCGAAGATTATTGTTTGTTTTGGTGACAACAATCAGAGGCGGCAGAGACAACGGTGGTCACGCACCGTCTCGTTAGAGAACCGTGGAACCGGGTGCCATGCGGGCGGAAGAGTCTGTGGCCCACAACCGGGCTGATCGGATGAAGAAGAACCGGCCGGCCATAGCCGGCCGGACAGAAGAACCGCGGCGCCTCTCGGTGCCGCGCTGTGGAGAACCTCAGCCTACACAGGGAAGGCCGCTTTGGCGGAAGAACCGGCCAGGCGGAAGGAGCCGCAGCGGAGGATTCGTGGCCCGCAACCGCGGGATTCTCACGCCGGGAATATCGGTCGGCTTCGGCCAGCCGGACAGGAGGGCGGTGCTGCCGGTTCGGGAAGTCGGGGGAGGGGGGGGGGGCAGCACCGGCTCAGCCAGTTGGCCGAACCACGGCCCTCCATGGGCCGAGCCATGCATTATCGGGCCGGGCCGATCCCTTTGCAGGGTCGGACCCCCCGAGCCAGGACGAGTCGACCCGCTAGCCCACCGGGCTTGACGGGTCGGGCCCGTTTCTCTTAAACATGAATTACTTCACGACCGTGTATCTGATCGATGAGCCGTCTGCGGAACTGGGAACCTTATGATCAGGCAGCCCTTTTTTGATACTCTAAGTAAGTTTTGGACGACTTTGGAAAATGTCTGGGTTGGTTCGGACTCGAAACCATCCGGGCCCTCTGAGTGGAAACACTTATATCATAAAGACCGGACGTCTGATTGACATTCCATCAACTAAGTTGGTTTATTTTTTATGAGATGGAACATTTGGCATACTCCACATGGGATTCGGATGAGGCTGGAGTGTGGCTGAGTTGGACTGTACCTAAAATCCAACCGGGCCCCTAGAACGGAAAAACTAATAACTCTCATACCGGGCGTCCGATTGACGCGGTGTCTGTCATGTTGGGTTTCTTTTGATGAGACAGAACATTGGGATACATCAACTCTGGACTTCGTGATAGTTGATGTATTGAACCCTTTTCTCGAGGAATGGACTCACCCAGAATCGAGCGTGTTGTGTGCGGGAAACCTAGAGCTGGATGTGACTGCGACGACTATTGTAGTGGAATCCTCCGTGGGTTCGACAGTGATGACAACTGTACTGGAATCCTCTATGGATTTGGCAGCGAAGAAAACTGTACTGGAATCCTACATGGGTTTGGCAGCGACAACAACTGTATTAGAATTCTCCGTGGGTTTGGCAGTAATGACAACTGTACTGGAATCCTCTGTGTGTTCGGCAGTGATGACAACTGTATTGGAATCCTCTGTTGGTTCGACAGATGGACTTCTGTACTTGTATCCTGAGTGGGTCCGACAGAGTAGCTGGTCTAGTATCCTAGGTGGTTCCGACAGCTTAGCTAGTCAAGTATCTTACGTGGGTCCAACAGCTTAGATGAATCAGTGACTACATCTGATCATCACTATCTCTATACAAAAGATGTTTACTTGTGTGAGATGAGTCTTGACTTTCAATCATTATCATCGATGTGATTGACTTACTATCCTGTGTGGACTAGTTTTTGATTGGGCTCGGGAGTTAGAGCTGAACTGTGATTTATAACTTAGGTATATGTATGGGCATATACCTAAGTAGTGTTGGATGATACTTCGTGATTGTATCTATCTTTTGTGGTTTATCCTTCGTGGATTATGGGAGACCTTCGGGGGTCTCGGGGTCTCTACTGAGTATCGTATACTCACCCTTGGACAGGCTATGCCCACACTACGTTGTGTTGGATGCAGGCTACAGACAACACTGATCAAGGAAGAGTCTTGTAGAGCTGAACGATACCCATAGGTGGACCACTTGTTGATACTTACACGAAGCAGACAGAGGGACCTGAGGTGTTGAGGAGGCCATATGTACTCACCCTTCAGGTGGGATTCCCGGAGGACGACTCCGTGGTTTCTGTTTTACTTTACTGCAGTTGTACTTGCTTTTCAGTTGTACTATACTTACTGTTGGGATTGTATTTCTGGCCCCTTTTCCTTTTAGCACTTAATTTTGTATGCAATATTTAAATAGTGTTTACTTCTGTTGCATACTTTTTCATGTTTGTTTACTTTCATAAAGGAAATTCCTTCCCTTTTTATCGGGATTTACACCTTTGGTGCTAGTCTCCAGCCCTTGGCTTATGGAAGGTGGGTTTGGGATAGTCAAGGCACAGACCCCGAGGACGGGTCATGACAAATTGGTATCAGAGGAGTCGGTTCTACCTCAGAACTCAGGACTCTGTTCATTCATTTCTGTGAAGCTACAGTGTTAAGAGTATTGAATGTGGTGTTCAGTCCAGGGAATCTAGTGTTGGCGCGGGGGCCGACGTATCCATACACCAAGACCTTGATCTCTGAATTCCGACTTAGTGCATGAAAACACTGATTGCAAGTGTTTCCTTTGAAAAGTTGTATTCGTGATTACTTTGTGTCATCTCACCAGGTATATTGTTTAAACCATGGCACACCTGTTCCTTTTCAATATGGACCCACGAAGGCAGCCAACTAGGGTTCCGAGTTACGTATGAGATGGTAGCCCACCGAGCGATGAAGCCTCGGTGTAGGGCCCCATTACAGAGGAGGCACCAGCGGTACTACTACCCACGGGGCCACCGATTCCACTAGCTCCAACATCAGAGAGTGCAAGACTTCTAGGTGCGTTGCACGTGTTCCAGCAACAGAGGCCGCCCAGGTTCTAGGGAGAGACGGACCCCCAGGCAGCTGAGGATTGGCTGGATGCTATCATCAGAGTTTTCATATTTGTAGGGACTCCAGGAGACTTCATGGTGATCCTTGCCGCATGTCTCCAGTATGCAGCAACAGACAGATGGTGGGGCCTGATGATCTAGGTACATGACGAGGCATCCCTACTCTGGAAAGACTTCAAGTTTATGTTTCGGTCAGAGTTTATACTATCCGCCCTTCGTGCGGTGCGGATTCAGGAGTTACTTCATCTGCGGCAGGGCAGTATAATAGTAGCTCAGTACTCAGCAAGGTTCACTAACCTCTCACGCTACTCCACAGATAAGGTATGGGACCGATTCTTCAGGGCTCAGACCTTCAAGCAGGGACTCATGAATGAGATCAGGGCTTCGATGATCTCCCTCAACATCCCGACGCAGGTGGGGGTGCTAGAGAGATCCCTTCTAGTGGAGAGTTATCTCGCTGAGCAGTCACCAATGGCGAGCCCCTCCTCAGGATGACACGTAGTGGAGTCTTTTGCAGCTGACAGTAGACAGTTTACATAGAGGTCCAATCGGACCAGGCAATCAGGTGGGCGACCTCAGGAACTAGGCTCAGTTGTGTGGGGCACACGAAACAGAGCCATCTATATGAGGAGGAGGCAGTGTTATGCATGCGATGGGCAGGGTCACATGGCTCGAGACTGCCCAACCCATTTTGCAGATGAGCAGTAGGCAGTAGAGGAACCTTCCAGGCAGAGGTAGAGGTTCGACCGTAGAGGCCTGCCGGGAGCGGGCAGACGTGGTAGAGGAGCTGATCAAGCAGCAAGTGGACAGGAGTGGGACTAGCTTCGTTGTTGTCTTTGTTTGTGATGGTTTGTGTCTTTGTACTTGGAGCTGCATTAATAAAAGGCACTTTTCCTTGTGACATTTTCTTCTGTGTCCTTTTTTTATGGTTGATTCTGAGAGGTTCCAGTTAAAACCGTTGACATGACCCTCACATTCAAGATTCCTACTGGAGGAGACCTATTGACCACACACTACTACCGACAGTGTGACTCGACCCTTGGAGGTGAGAGTAATGGTTGGATCACTTGGTAGTAGCGTCGAGGCCTTACGACGTCGTCCATGGTATGAAATTGTACCGTTCATGTCAGGGTTGACTGTATTAGGCAAAGAACATGGTTCATCCAGGGGATGAGACCAGATTTCTTTTTTTGGAAATGGAGAAATCATAGCAGCTCTTGTAGGACATAAGAAAAAATGGTTGTAGTTGAGTTCTTTACAAATAGCTAGTCACACCCATAGTTCGTTGAGAGAACGGTTTACGGTTTACTCTAATCTCAAGAATCTCAGGTGTGTCTTCTCGTAGAAGGACCTGAACCTAAGACGGTGACGTTGTCTAGATTTCCTATGATACTATGACTTTGAGATAGTCTATACTCCTTGGAAGGGGAACGTTGTAGCAGTGTTCGTCTCACGATGCATCACTTGTCAGCAGGTGAATGTGGAGCACCAAGTACCTGCAGGCTTAATACAGCCCTTAGAGGTCCTCGAGTGGAAGTGGGATGAGATATCCATGGATTTCGGGATGGGGCTTCCATGTACATCTAGAGGACATGAATCTATCTGGGTGATCATCGACCAACTCACCAAGTCATCCCACTTCCTACCGATCAGAGAGCAGGGCTAATTATAGAGATTGAGACAAATCTACATTCAGGATATCGTATGGCTTCATGGTGTGCCATCGACTATCGACTCTGATCGAGATGCTCGTTTCACTTCTCGGATTTGGAAGGGGTTATAGGAGGATTTTGGGACGCAACTTCACTTGAGAAACGCCTTCCATCCTCAGATGGACGGTCAGACTGAGAGGACCATTCAAACTCTCTAAGACATGCTCTGTGCATGTGTCCTTGTCTTTGGTCGCAGCTGGGAGGATCAACAACCCTTGGTGGAGTTTGCGTAAAATAACATCTACCACTCCACCATCGGGATGGAACCTTATGAGGAACTGTATCGCTGACCTTACAGATCACCTCTGTGCTAGAATGACCTAGGGGGTCAGTTATTGTAGGAAAAGGGATGGTTCAGGCTACAACAAAGAAGCTGCAGATAATCCAGGAGCGGATGAAGACTGCACAGAGCAGTCATAAGTCCTATGCTGATAGTAGATAGAGACCACTGGAGTTCGAGGATGGTGACCATATCTTCTTACGGGTCTCACCTCGATGAGGTCTAAGGATATTTGGTCGGGGCAGAAAGTTATCTCCATGTTTCATCGGACCTTTCCAGGTCCTCAGCAGATTAGGTGAGGTGGCTTACCGCCTGACCCATCCACCTCAGTTGCATCGGGTGCACAACGTATTCCATGTATCTCAGTTGAGGAGATACGTGCACGACCCGACCCACATCATTGATCACGGGGAGCTGGATATCAATGATGGGGAGAATTTCACAGAGGTCCTGGTGGAGATCATGGATCGACATGAGCGGGTCCTGCGTGGATGGTTGATTCCTCTTGTGTGCGTTTGCTGGAAGCACAGGAATCTCCAGAAGAGAACTTGGGAGCGAGAGGCTCAGATGCGAGATCTGTAACCCCAATTGTTTCCCTAGTGTGTGTTGTATCATTATGGGGACGTAACTCCCTGAGGTGGGGGTAATTTAATGACACAGAAATTTCATAGAAATATTTTTTCATAATTATTGGGAAATTTATGAGTCCGCAGTTTCTGAGGGCGCCTGATTCTGAGGCCTGGTGTGCCCGGAATCAATTTCTAAAGTTTTGTTCGGGTACGTTTAGAAAAAGTACATGAGGGTTTTTCTATCTTTTGAACTCGTGCTCGAAATTGAAATCTGAGGGAACTGATGAACTCGGAGCACCGGTATTCGCTTAAGGAGAGCTTTACCACAGTTTCATTTTCTTGGGAGGAGAAAATAATTTTTGGGGATTTATATTAAAAATAAATAAAATTGTTGTACACAATTTTATTGTTTAAGAGTTTGTTATTTCTTCCAAAGAGGAGTTGGAGGTGGGACCCACATCCCACATAACCTCCCATAGGAGGATATTGTGTGGGGGCCCACATGAGCCCTAACCCTTCAACTCCCTATAACGTCCCCTTTATCTCCCCTTAATTAATGAGGCCACCACACCTCTCATTTATTTTGGTGGAGTCGTTTCATCTTCCTTCCCATAAAATGTGCCAACACTTATAATTAATGATTTCATTAATTATTTTTGGGGTTTCAACAATTCTTTCTAATTGTTTAGAATTGCATGGTAATTCAATTTTATTGGTGGGAAGCCTTATTATAATTTTGGGCTTGGAAAATAATCCCGTGGAACCTTTGGAGAATTAGAAAAGAGCTTCATCCTTCCATGAAGAATGACATCCTCTCCAATGAAGAACGCCGATTCCACCGAAGAACGATGAGGTTTTTTCCTTCCTATTCCTCTGCAAAAAGAGAGGAGATGATGCTTCCTCTTCGGACGCACCCCGATGTCAACGGAATCGACGTCCGTCTTCCATGACACCCGACCTCCACGACGCTCATCTTCTGCGGCTCGTCAACGTGCGGTGTCAATTATCGAGGTAGGGTGATTGTATAATTTAATTTGAATAAATTATACCCATGTCGTTGATGAAAGAAAGTGATCATTTATGGACAATTGATAACGCCTAACAAGGAGGGCGCCGGCCGAACAAACATGGCCCGAAGACCCTCCGAAAATTCTTGTTTATTTTGGTGATGACAATCGAAGGTGGCGGTGACAATGGCAGTCGAGCGCCGGATCGTTAGAGAACTGTGGCACTGGGTGCCGCGCGAGAGGAAGAGTTCGCGGCCCGCAACCGGGCCGCTCTGCTGAAGAAGAACCGGTCGGCCGTAGCCAGCCGTTCAAGAGAACCACGGCCCCTCTCAGCGTCGCACTGCAGAGAATCACAGCCCGCATAGGGCGGGCCTCTTCAGCGGATGAACCGGCCAACTCGTACGCCGGATGGGCGGAAGGAGCTGCAGCGACCATGGGTGTCGCGGTGGAGGATTCGCGGCCCGCATCCGCGGGCCGCTCGCGCCGGGAATACCGTCCGGCTTCGACCGGTCAGACAGGACGGTGCCGCCGCCTCTTCAGGAAGTCGGGGGGGGGGGCAGCAGCACGGCCTGCTAGCCGGGCCATGGCGAGCAACTGGTCGGGCCACGCCCAGTCGGGCCTGGCCGCGCCAGCCGCGGGCCGCGCCGCGACACCCAGGTCGGGCCGCCTGCCATGGGCAAGACTGCGCCCCACTAGGAAAAGCCATACATTATCGATTCGGTCCAACCCCTTAGCCAAGTTGGACCCACTGAGCTAGGACGGGATGACCCGCCAGCCCACTGGGCTTAATGGGCCGGGCCCGTTTCGCTTAAACGCGAATTACTTCACGATCGTGCGTCCAATCGACGCACTGTCTTTGGCACTGGAACCCTTATAATGAGGTGGTCCTTTTTCGATACTCTAAGTGAGTTTTGGGCGACTTTGGAAAATGGTCTGGTTGGTTTGGACTCGAAAACAACCGATCACTCGGAGCAGAAACACTTATAACTTAAAGAACGAACGTCCGATTGATGTGTCGTCAACTAAATTAGTTTACTTTTCACGATGCAACCCTTTTGGAATACTCCTCATGGGATTCGGATGAGACTTGAGTATGGCTAGGTTGGATTGTATCTGAAATCCAACCAGGCCCCTAGAACAGAAAAGCTAATAACTCTCAGACCGGGCATCCGATTGACGCGTCTTCTGTCATGTTGGGTTTATTTTGATGAGACGGAACTTCAGGATACATAAAATCTGGACTTTGTGATAGTTGATGTATCAACCCCTTTGATCGAGGAGCGTACTCTCCTGGCATCGAGCGCGCTATGTGTGGGAACCCTAGAGCTGGCTGCGACTGTGAAGACTAATCTACTAGAATCCTCTATGGGTTCGGCAGTGACGACAACTATACTAGAATACTCTGTGGGATCGGCAGTGACGACAACTGTACGGGAATCCTCCGTGGGTTCAAAGGTGACGACAACTTTACTGGAATTCTTTTTTGGTTCGGCATCGACGACAACTGTACTGGAATCCTCCGTGGGTTCGACAGATGGACTTCTGTACTTGTATCCTGAGTGGGTTCGATAGAGTAGTTGGTCTAGTATCCTACCTGGGTCTAACATATTAGCTGGTCTAGTATCCTATGTGGGTTCGACAGCTTAGATGAATCAGTGACTACATCTGATCATCTCTATCTATATACAAAAGATGTATACTTGTGTGAGATGAGTCTTGCCTTTCAATCATTATCATCGATGTGATGGACTTACTATCCTGTGTGGAATGGGTTGTGATTGGGCTCGAGAGTTAGATCCGAACTGTGATTGATAAAGGTATATGTATGGGCATATACCTAAGTAGTTTTGGATGATACTTCGTCATTGTATCTTTCTTTTTTGGTTTATCCTTCGTGGATTCTGGGAGACCTTCGGGGGTCTCGGGGTGCTTACTGAGTATTGTACACTCACCCCTGCATGGGCTATGCCCGCACTACGTTGTGTTGGATGCAGACGACGGACAACACTGATCGAGGTAGAGTCTTGTAGAGTTGGACGGTACCAAGAGGTGGGCCACTTGGGGAGACATACATGGAGAAGACGGAGGGACCCGAGGTGCTGAGGAGGCCATCTGTACCCACCCTTCTGGTGGGATTCTAGAAGGAAGACTTAGTGGTTTCTGTTTTACTTTACTATAGTTCTACTAGCTTTTCAGTAGTATTGTACTTACTGTTGGGCTTCTATTTCTATCCCCTTTTCTTTTCAGCACTTACTTTTGTATACAATATTTACTTAGTGTTTACTTCTGTTGTGTACTCTGTTGTGTTTGTTTACTTTCATTAAAGAAATTCCTTCTCTTTTTATCAGGATTTACGCCATTGGTGCTAGTCGTCATCCCCTGGCCTATGGAATGCTGGCTTGGGGTAGTCACGACATGGGCCCCGAGGATGGGTCGTGACAAAATATCAGTTGAATAAAGCATTAAAATAATTTTTTAGTAAATCCACTTTGATAAAATCGTAAAATGATTCTTTTTAAAAACACTATATATAATTTAAAATATATTCAAATGAACTTTATCCCCCATTGAATAATAAATGATAATTTTCATCATATATTTAGAAAAACATGTACATGGATGAGAATGATTTAGAAAATAAATCATCAAAACATTAAAAATAGAGTTTTAAGATAATGTGTCCTTTACCTTTAGTCCATAACACATCGTACATTATATATATTCCACAATAATATTCATATGATAATTATGTATTTGTTTAATAATTGTTTCATTTTTATTAATCCTTTTATTTTATCTATAATCTTGTTATGCACAATTAGTGAATCATTTATGTTCACATTGGTAGTTTTGAATGTTTTTCCTCTTATATATCAAAACGAATTTGGTATGATGAATATAGATAAAATGGTCACCATTAAATTGTTATCAAATATTTATTAACACCTAATTATCATTTTCATACATAAAATATATTTTTGACTCAAATAATGCAATATGCTTCTGAAAAACAATCTATGTTACTATCATGGAGACGCTATGTTGTCGGTAACCAGGAGTAATGTTTTCATTTTTCAATTATCCTTATAGAAATAAAGTAATTATTATATTATATTCATCTAATATATCATCCTTATGATGTGGATATGAAAAAATGAATTTCAATGCTTCAAGGAGGCAGTAGTTTACACGTATGCACGAATGACGTTTCAATTTTTTATGAGTGGAACTATAATAAAGAAAATCTTATAATGTCATTTAAAGACGAAAAATAATTATCTTATATCATATCATATATATATATATATATTAAACACATAATTATAACAATCTGTGAGAGTCAATGTTGCAAAATGATTTACATCACCCCGTGAGGTTGTAGCCCCTCATACAAATGAATGACTGTTTCATTTCTAATTTGATGAAGGATGATATATATCATGGTTATTATATTAAAATTAGAACATATAATAATATGGGAGACCCTAGAGTAATTATATATTAACTTTTTAGGAATATTTTGTGTATTTTAATGAAGAAAAAAAATGCTCGATTTGGAACATTACCTCTTCTATGGACCACCTCTATAAGATTATATCTAATGCCTACTTGGATTACCCTTATGATCCGACAAAAAAGTATTTAATTTTGGGGGGGGGAATTAATTAATGTATTTTTTTATGTTTTCTCTGATCAAAAATGATTTCGAATTGTGACGTGGAGTGGAGAGGGTAGCCTTTTATAAGTAGGGGATATAACACTTTTTGAATATTTTTAAATAGAAAAGAGATACCCGTGTTTGAAACATTTAAAAACACTCCAAAATGAAATTATATCAATACATGGATGATATAAGCTCAACACAATTTCATAAAATTGAATTCATGCATTTTAGTTCATTGTTACCCTTATGTGTTTAGTTTAACCAACTTTAAAGATGTTTTTACCAAAACGATTTTAGGAGATTATTATTATTTTCAGAATTCATTATAAAAATAATATGTTGAAATTAGTATATAATATAAATTATTCTTATTTAAAATATGGAATCCATTTATGAAAATAAAATTCAAAAAATTTGAATAATTTTGTTTCAATTTAAACTTGTAGACATAATGAAAAAGTGGGTTTTCTAAAACATTTGTTTCTAGGATTTGATGTTTTTATATTAAATATATGTCTTTTAATTGAAAATATTTGAATAAAAATAAAATATTATAGATAAATAATCTATAAATATAATTTAAATTTTTATTATATATGTGTTTTTATTGATTTAAATAGAGAAACATTATACACTTTAAAACATTTTTCCTACAAATGTGTTTTATACTAAAAAATAAACCTCTAATAAAATCCACTATAAAGATGTTTCAAATTTTATTAATTATATTAAATATAAATAAATAATATTTATTTAATTTTTTAAAAAATATCATAATTTAACTTTGTTATTACTTAATTTATTAAAAAGAAATGACCATATTTTAAATAACCGTATTTTTACTACTCTTAGAAAAATAAATATTGTCCGAAAATCCCAAAATTTCATCCTATGTTAATTTTAATATTGTGATTTATAAAACTATTTTAATTTTATCAATAACATTTTATATGGTTTTTAAAATTAAATTATAATATTTTCTCAAAAAAATCAATAAGAATAATTTTTAAAGAAAATGTACATTTGAAGAATGAAATTAATTTTTAAAAACATTATTTATCACATTATTTGAATTTATAAATAAATTTATATTGTTTTAGATATATATATTTATATATATTATTTAAATTAGTTAATAGTAAAAATACTAGCCTACTTAATGGCTATGTTATGAAAATAATATTTATATAATAATATTTTTTTGGTTCGTTTAAGTTTCATGATGCACATCTTGGGTTCTATCTAACATAGTATTCTTCTCTCAAATGTTGGGTTGTTTTATCATACACCCTTTAATATTTTTGTCCTTTGATATATGATATTGATCTTTGTAATCAATGGTTTTACATTTTCAAATATCATTTCTCAAATCCCACATTATAAAAAGTGTAAATAAAACATCCTCTTGATAAGAAATATGAGGAAGTATGAAGGTAATAGAGAATACAACATCTAGGTTTTCATGTAGGAAAATAATTGAAGTAGATTAAAATATAGACCTTTGAGAAAATCTTAATTCAAAAATAATGATGGAGAGTTATAAAGATCACAAATCATAAGAAAGTAAAAGTTCATGAAAATGTCAACAACCATAGAACTATAATCTTCAGAGGTGTAATAAATGACCATTGATATCCTAAAAAATGGTTGTAATATTATAAAACATTTCAAGGTCTTTTTCCTAGTGTTCATAAATTACATTACCATCTATAATAATTAAATAATGAAAATATATTTACTTGAAATGTATAATTTCATTATTAAATCAATTCCTACAACAGTCTCATATTTTTTGACTAAGATTGAATCCCATAAAATAAAATGTATTTATTACATATTCTTCCATGATTGATTCAATATTTATCTCTAAATAACACTAATAAATTTAAAAGTCTCATTATAAAAATTTATATTCCATAATAATATAATCTCCCTGGTTGTCTCATCATTTCATAAATAACACTAATCAATAAAAATATATAATAAAATAAAATATATATAAAAAAGGAAACAAAAAATTATTCCTCAAATGAAATCCCATAATGTGTGGTATGCCTTAATCATATATGGTTCACAAAATTGTAAAATTATATTTAAATAACATTTGTCACCAAATCACCTAATCAATTTTCAATACAATGGTTATCAATGAGATCTAAGATATGTACCAAAAAACAACTTATCCATTATGTTACAGTGTATTTATGAAAAAATGACCTCATACAATCCAGGAAATAAAATAGGATTATGGTATAAAGTTCACCCTGATCTACTATAGGCTTTGGCTTCAAGCTTAGTGACATTGATGGATGTGAATTGATGTCCTTTTTTAATGGTACTAATATTATTATTGAAAAATTCATAGATATATCACCTACATCATTAAAGTAATATTAATCATAAAGAATCATATAAAACATAAATGTTACCAATAAATTTTATCATATATATATATATAATTTAAAGGATTTTATCCACAAATAAAAATTTCACATATGAAATTTTTTATATATATATCTCAAATATACATCCATACGAAATAATTGTATCCATAAGTATTGTTATAAAAAAAATATCAAAATAGTATTAATAATTTTTAACTAATGATTATCCTTAAATCTATCATGACATTATAATTTTTGAATACCAGCTTTTAAACACCTAAATAACTTAATGTTATCCATAATCCATTAACCAAACATTTCAATTTTATTCCGTATATGTAATTTTCTGTAAAAAACATGAAACATGGACTAATATTCAAAATTTTGAAAACATATTCCATAACATAATCTATACCTTTAATATTTTTTTAGTTTTATCATAAATAACCATAACATAATTTGGTATTTCTATATATTTATCTACATGGTCTTACTAATCCCTTTCCTAATCTCCCCCTCTAGAACATAAATTATCATAATTCCCATACTCACAACATTTAAAACATTAAATTGATAAATTAGGAATATCTTTACTCCCCTTTATCTTATAAACTAAAAGTTTCCTTTTTTTCATAGAAGATTAATACTTTATTCCCTTCTTTAAAACATACTGAACATGTTCTCTTTCTACTAAAACATTTTCATGGGTTCTTCTTCCCACATTCTGGACACATATGTCATTGAATATATTTACATTTATGATTATCACCTGAACATATTGGTAGATTAATTTCTCTATTATTATTATTTATGAAACTCACTAATGTACAAGTTTTTACTAATAAATCATGATTTATGGTTAATAATAACCATAATAAGTTTTACTATATCTCTCATCCCATTTGGTTTCTCATTCTGACCACCATCACATTTTCATTCTCATTAATTATTAATTTGTTACTTCCTAGATCCAACCATTTAATAAAATATAAATTTTAGTGTGATTATATAAAATTAACTATAAGAAAACATCTTTTTGGGAAGGTAAATACTAAGATATCGTTAATGATTCCATAACCTATTCGCATCTGTCTATATATCCAACATAATTGTAATTTTGTCAAAATAATACCCTATTTTTATTATATATATATATATATATTCTAACATAAGATGAAATAGAATCCTAACCTCTAAATTATCATAACCACTCATTTGAAAAATAAAACAATATCCACATATCCTTAAACACACACAAAATCAAGAATTTTATGTCCTGAAATCATTATCTAATATTTGAGGATCTTTTCATGTTTATATTTTTAAATAATTAGTTCATAAATCATATTTAAAAATGCCACATATTACAATTTTCAAACTTCTAATCAATATCTATTTAACAATAAAGTATGAAATTAAAAATAAAACATTTTATCTTTTCATGGAAAATATTCCTAACATTTAACTTGACATCTTCCTTTCCTTTTCACATCCTTAAACCGAGTAAAATACATTTTTAAAAAGTGGAATTATGAAAAAAATTATTAAGGGATATAAAAAAGAGGAAACATTTCATTCAAGTGAAAAAACATGAATCCTATTAAAACTGTTTTCTTTAAAACACATCATTTTACCCAAAAGGGAATCAATTTTATCTTTTCAAAATAACATTATCTTTCCATTTCAAATAAAATTATTTACATGAAATCCCAATGGAAAATAATAAAACATCATGTATGTTCCTTCCTACATCATCTTTGTAGAATACCTATAGAACCATTATAGAACCCTTTCAAATTTGAATAACCATATAGACGACTTCTAATATAATTATGTAGAGAACATAATTATTACACAATGGAATGGAGTTCTATCTTGTAACACCAAATATAAAACCTATATATTTATAACCCATGTGCTATAATGGGGTTCAAACCTCCATATAAAAATTTCTAAGGAATATAACATGAATAATAAAATTTAAATATGGATATTTTCCTCATAAAATCCTTTAAAAAACATTAATACTAGTCTAAATAACGTTTTCTGATAATAAAATACATTTTTATATTGAAAAAACAATCTAAAAAACACATAAAATGTTAAAGATTGTTCTTATTTGAATATTTATTAAAAAAAATTAAAGAATCCAAAATAAAATTATTGGTTATGAATGTGGGAACCTTTATTGTTCTAGTATATGTTTAAATGGATCATTTATTCTTCCTTTTGTAAATAAAGTGATACATTTCTTAAAAATATCCATTTTAAAAACATAAAAATAAATTCAAAAAAAATAAATATAATTTTTACAAGTTTTATTCTATTATAATCCATATCTATTTAGTTTAGTCCCTAAAAAACCACTTTTAACTTAACTATAATAATATATTTCTACTTGGTTCATTGTTCATTTTGACTAATAGAATAGAATACAAACTAAGAAGAGGGAATGTATTTGTTTAATGTTGGTAGTCCTTGTACATTACCCATGAATTCATGGTTTTTATAGTGAATTTGGATATTAGGGAATTCCACTAAGGAAATATACCACTATTAATAATTGAATTTCTAAATTTTAATCACACTTTTATATTTACATGAAACATTTAAAACATATAATAAGGGTCGGTGAGTGTGAATTGTGCCCAAGGCCAGGACGAACCCTTGAGCACTAGCATACTTTCCATGGCCGCAGATGGTCAAGGTTGTGACTATTATAGTGAGGCTTTTTTCGATATATAACCCTTAAGGGATGTGAAAAGGCTTAACATCACTTATTTTCCCATGTATAAGTGTCTTTTACCTTCTTTATGTATTGTTTTTGCATGAATTGTTTAGATCTCCCTTGGTAGGCCAGGTGAGGACCATTTGAAAACATTATAGTTGTAGGATCATTGGGATGGTTTGGGTGAGTGAACTTTCAGTGGAGGACCGTAGAAAGTATGATGTGCCATGAGACTTATAAAGAGTATTTCCTAGAAGTCATTCCTAGTGAGACTTATCAGGTCATAAGATGTTAGAGACATGGTTGTGGGGTGTGATACCTTTAAGTAATGGGTGTTGACCCAAGAATTGAGTCTAAGGCTGAGGGCTATAAGTATGGTGCCTCTATATTTTTTTTATATTGGGGACCCATGTAAGTCCCGAAACTCAAATTTGATTTGAGGTGTGTGTGAGAGAAAATGGTAGACACAATTATCTATTTTACATTAGTACCCATAAAATTCATCATAGAAAATAGTTTTTTTAGAATCCAGAATGGATTTTCATTTAACCAACCCATTTTCATTTTTTATTATATATGATGTGTTAGGATTTATGCACTCTCGATTGTTGTGAGTTGATTCATGAAGATTACTCCCACGGTGTTATTCTCTTTTGTAAATTGATAAGTCCCCATGTTACGATTTTTTTAGTACTACATAAAATTCTCCTTATTAGTAGGTTTATGATAATGATTAATTGTCTTATATAAGCGAGATCTATGATACAACTAGTGTGATTTCAGGGATTTAGAGATAGGATTATAATGGTTTTAGTAAGAGGATATGCCCCTAGAGTTTCATTTTACCTTATCTTATGGGAACCGTGGTAGGTATGGTTGAGCCTCATGCACTTCCGAGGCACCAATTCCTTACACCATTATATTCTAGGAAATATCATTCATTGGTTTGTGATATTGGGATGTAGAGTTACTAGGGTCATTATAAGGTATAATGGGCTTAATTTATCCTATAGGTAATAGTCATTTAATACCATGGTTAAAGAGCATTTGGTATTTATATGGGTTCTAAGGTCATCTCAGGGTTCATGGAGACACATTAGAACTTGATTAAGTGTATGTGGTTAATCTATGGAATGGTTCGATGGATCAATTATTGTTTTTGTATACTTATTTTTAATTTTATATAGTTATTAATATATTCAGGGAAAGTCACAAGGTTATCTCACTGCATTTCATATATGTATGAGTTATTTCTTGGGGTTTTAGTGTGTCATGAACCAGCCCAGGTCGACCCTGAACCAATCACCCGAGCTGGTCCGTGACATGAACCGAGAGGTGTTCCCGATCCTTTTGGGCTGGTGACAAGCACCAGGGCATCAATAGAGGACTAGTGAGAACGATATGGCCCGTGATAATAAATAAAGCAGTGGAAAAAAGCAGAATAATGCAAGGCAAATAAAAGACACAAAAAAAGAGGAACAACCAACAATAACAAACTAATATGACCACACCAAAACTCCTCGCGAATCCGAGAGTCGCTCACCAGTCCACAACCAACTCTCACCCATAGAGACCAATCTCAAGTCAAACATGAAAAAAAACAAAAAACATGAAAACAATATAGGCCTGAGTATTAAAACTTAGTAGGCATGCCCAATAAACTATTCCCAATGCACTACGTTTAAATAAATAAATTTAATAATTCCAGGTTTGACCTAAATTATAAAAAATATGGTTTTCCACACACACAGTTCCATTTTTAAAACAATTAACTTTCCATTTCCCATTTTAATTTAAAAACAAGTTTAATGTTTGAAAGGAAAATGTACATTGCATTTTAAAACATTTCTTCGAACAACTTATAAATTCAAATTTTATTTGTTAGTAAAAAGGGAAAACCACACAACATGCAACACACACTATGGGAAATGTAAAAGGTGGCACACAAGGGCCAACTACTGAACTAGACCTCTCAATCGTCCGCCACATTCAAATAAACACTAAAGGAAACAGGGGTCGAACCTACAAGCTCGTGAACAATCCAGAATGTACTATACATGTGATTCATCCTGAAGGTGTTCTCCAACTCGATGACGTCATAACACCCTAAGGCTTGGTATAGCCCTTCATGGCCTAACTAAGGGGCCCAATCCCCATAATAGCAATAACATGGTATTCCCCTACTATGGGGCCACTATCTAGTGCGTAATCTAAACTAGTGTAGCAATCATTCTCATAAGATTCACTTACTATGTCAGGTTCCCATGTCAACATGTATTATCAAAAGAGGGGTGAGTAAACAATTCAAATCAAGTAACCAGTGACGGTGCTCAAACATCATGCTCAACAGCTCACACAATCACCATACACAATAGGATCACCCTTGAGTCACGTCAAAGACTGTTTTTCTAAAACAATTCATTTTATTAAAGTGTCAAACTGGCTATAAACATCCTTTGAAAATCACCCATATCTCAATAGAAACCAACAGTTTCACATCACAAGTAAAACCATTTTTCAAATATACCAACACACTCTACTTTTATCATGTTCCAAATGGTCATTTACCAACTTTGATGAAAAACACCATATTTGAAGAGAAAAGAGACTGTTTTCTCACATGTCAAAAGAAAAATGTTTGGCATCCAACTAAAACCACAGGTGAGAGTACAAGATTTATTTTTAGTGGCCAAACGGGCATTATTTTACTATTGTACATCAAATATTCATGAATTAAATTCAAGTGTCATGAATAAAATAACCAGTTTCATTTACATCAATATTTGCTCCTTAAATAATTATCTAACAGTTTTTATCATTTATCAAAAATTAATGAAATAAAAAACAATTAATAAATTCTAAATTTAAATGCGAGTGAAATGGGAGACCTACCTCAATTTGTAGCTTGAACATGATGACATGACACGCCTCGCATAGGCGCACAATCACGCGCAGACCAAAGATCGTGGTATGGCGGGGTTACCCTGCCAATGCAGTGCAACAAAAGTGAAATAATCCAAAACACAGAAAAACTGACCAGAAGAAACCAGAAAATTAAAGATCGCAGAGATAACTACAGAGAAACATAAACATTAATTTAAAATATTCAAAACAAGAGACATCATATACCTCACCTGATTCTCAGTGCAGGTGAAACGGGGTGAACCCAAACCGCTCTCCATTGGCGGAATACGTCAGAAAAATCCATAACAAGACCCAAGGAGTTATTCCCCCACTCAAAAATGAGTTGTGCGCCGAAGAGGGCATTGGCAGGGTCGTGCGCGCCAGAGAGGGAACCGACGAGGGAGGTCACGGTTCCGGCGGGTGTGCACCGGCAAGGGCGGAAGGCACGAAGCAGCTGTCTGTGGGTGGCCGAAGGCTAGGGAGGCGGTTGGAATCCGACCAGATGGGGGAGGCCATGTCGGACCCTGAGGGGGTTGCGCTGGACAAAGGCGGCGCCAGAAGGCGGGTGCTGTGGGAGGGCGGCATGACGGAGCCAGGCTCTACCGAAGCGCGACACAGTAGGAGGCAGGCGCTGCCGGAGTGCGGCATGGCGGATGGCAGGAGATGGTCAGGGAGGGTAGCAGTAGGAGAATTCCGTGAAAAGGAGGCCGACACCTCAGGTCACTGCAAGGCTGTAGGGAAGTCAACGCATGGGCTCGAGGGTGAGCTCTAGGCGAGGTCAGGGACGCGGGGTGTGGTAGTGGCAGCTGGGCTGCTAGATCGTGGTACAGAGGCACTGTAGGAGCACGACGCGATAGGAAGTCATTGTATAGGGAACTTGGTTGGGGTAAGGAGTTAGACAAGGAGGAAGTAGGGTGGGCAGGTCACTGCATGGGAGGGTGGAACGACAGGTACTGTAGGAGGGGATGAGGAAGGAGGGTGAGTCAGACGGGGAGCTGAGGGTAGACCTAGGGAAGAGGAGGAGCCCAGACAAGGTAGAAGGTCGGGAGCCGGGTGCGCCATTGAGGTCGAGCCAGTGCTGGAAGAGGACCAGTGGAGGCCTGACAGGGAGAGAGAAGCGCATGTCAGATGGGGTGGATGAGGGCGGACGGGGCTTTGCTTCAAGCGAGGCGGCTGCATGAGGGGTGGAGGTGGGCTGCAAGAGTGCATGAGGTGGGGGAAGTCGTTCCAGGTGGTACAGGAGGAGACCTGGGGAAGACCCAGGGGGTGTGTGCCGAAACAGGGGGGAGGTGAACACACAGTCGCTACTAGTAGTACGGTGACCGCGTACCCACCTGGACCGAATGCGAGGTGATAGCTAGCAGTTCGGTGACTACACATTGGCCTGAGACCCACTGAAATCATCAAATCTTCAAAATATTCAAACCCAGACCGGAACCCGACTCTACCCAAAGTCGGGGGGACATAGAAAAGAATAAAAACAAAGGCATCCATGGTCGGGGTGTGACAGAGTGGATCCCTATATTTTTTTTATGTAATCAGTTCTTTATATTTCATTAACTAAGATGGTGATCAATTTTTAATTACTATATATGATTCCACATTTAATATTACTAAAATGTGAACCTATGGTGATATACATGTATATGATGTAAAAAAATCATAGTTTATAGGATATTGGGTGATCCTAGAATGTTTGATAAATAATGTGATACCACCATGACAAACACATTGAGTGTTTTACTTTTTTAGATTTGGTTATTTAATATTTCAATAACAAGCTATATGGTGATATATAACATAGTTTGGAATGTAATTCTAATTAATAATGTTAGATAAAGCGATTCTCTCAGAAAAAATCATGATAGGGTGATATTAGGTTTAGAATTATTCATTTGAAATTATTAATGATATAGTCTAATATGATGAATCCTGGTGAAAATAAATACTTTATTTGAACGAGTATTGGTCCACAAATAGTTATATGATTTTGGAATGTGATTATATAATTTTAGCATTTCAAGACCCCATAATGGGTCTCTTAGAATGTGGTTCCCCAATGACCCGTGAGAGTGAAATTGGGATATTTTTCCAATGATTCTCTGTTCATATGATGTAAGACCTACAGGTTAGGTAGGAAATCCATGTGGTTAATATATAAATTAGTATGTTAGTATGTCAGGAAATATGACAGAAAACTAGTGGTTTATGTGATGGAAATTAGATATAGTTGTTAACTTGTGGCTTGGAGTGCATTAGTGGAAGGAATAGTGGTTGGATTCTTGATTTTATGTTTAATGAAAAGGAGGTTCAAACGAGATTACGGTTTTGGTATGGTTATTCCCAAACTGTTCTTGAGATTGGGTATATTGAGTGCTAGAATTTCTTGTATCATGTTTTTTTTCTATGGGTATCATTATTCAACGATAAGACCATAATATTTTATGATTTTAATTATAATTATGGTTAATTCATGGATACATTAATTAGTTATCAATGAGGTGATAGATATAGGCTATGTGAGTGGTTAATATTAGAATGGGAGCTATAACTGATTTTGAAGTAGAGTTCCAAGGGAGATCTGTTTAGATTAAACTATCCTATAACTGTTCATGGTCAGTGGTTATAATTATAAGCCTATTTTTGAAGTAATTCTATTCATGGAAGGTTAGATTAGTTTTCAACTAGGTGGTTTGGGAGCATACACCAGTTTTATTTGGAAGTATTTGTGGACACATATTTTATAGACCAGGGAAACTATTGCCATTGAACCATTTTACAAACATGTATGATATTATTACTAACATCATTTATGGAATATTTGTGTGCTTATATTAGTAAGGGCTAAAATGAATTGAGAAGTGGAATATGGTTGAAGTAGTTTTTAAAATGGAGTGGGCACAAATACATGATCGACCTAGATGTTTCTTAAAGGAATTTATATCTTTGGTAGCATTAATAATTTATTATAACAAGAAACATAGGTATGATTTTAATCATTCTATATGAAGTAAATAAATACAGTGGTTTGATGGTGTGACTCTCAATGTTGACGGTATTTTTGAAGATATGAAATGAAAATGTTACCAAGAGAATATATTGGGTAATAAATTGAAGTTCCTCAACAGCAGGTAGTTATGAGAGAGTGTTTCAATGGTGGTCATTATGTTAATTGGTGGATGGGGAATGATCTATAATCACTAAAAATTGAACAATTGATGTATTAATCATGACTCTCCTATGATGTGAATACTATTATCTTTCCTAGGTGATATGATCCCATGTAGGGTGGTCATGGTTTCATAAGGTAGGTTGGGATACAATCATGATGGAAAATATATTCCAATGTGTTGGATAATTCCTTATCTAAATTTATTTATTCCACCTATAAATCCCAAGAAGTAGCATTAGATGTGATATGAAAGCAATATGATCTCATCGTGGATTTAATAGGTGAAATGTTTTTTCTTTCGGTGTAGCACATTGATGTTTTTGGTTGAATGGTGAATAAAATCTAAAATTTCTTTAGATATTATGTTGAACCTTAAATTTATGTTTTAGGATGATTGTGGGATTTCATTATTAGTATAAGAATCATGATCAGGTGTTTTAGGTGATGTATTTTGGGTACATCCAGTTGATTTCAGTTAGATCAGATTGAGGATGTCTGACTATCATTTTCACATGTGGTTGGATCAGGTCAGATAAAAAAGGTGGGATATTATTTTTTATACATAAAGTGTATGTTTCATGTTTTTTCAATAACATTACATGTATAAAACAATGTATTTAGAATTTTTTTTGGTTTTCGGTTTGGTTTTGTTATGTAATTGGGTTATGAAATAAGATTGTGTACAAGTGTTTGACTAGAATTCTCAAATGTGTTAAGGTGTTATAAGATGGGAACTATTCCATGTAAATTGATTGATCTTTGAGAGTGTGTTTCAGAAGTAAATTCTAATGGTGGGGAGTAACCATGTATTTGAATTGGAATTTTTTACTCAACCATATTCCAAGGATCACCATAATTAGTATGATCAATCATATAGAGACACCTCAAGTATCTTAATACTTATATGTTTCCAGAAACACTATCTCAATATTTGAACATAATATATATGTCAGGGATCATGTACTTGTGTTTATAGATCCGTAGATTTAAATTTCCTGGTAGAGGTGTATTTATTATTCAGATTTGGAATGAGGTGATTTAGTGATGAAGTGACGACTTGGGTAGGTCAAGTTATATGGTGAAATAGATTATTATACTTCATGAGGATGATATGTTTTAAGGTTGGAAAGTTATAAAAGGACTATCCTTTATGATTTTTGATTTTCAAATAAAATTATAAATTTTTAAATATAGTCGAATGTTTATTTTGATACTCTAAATTTTTATCAATAACCTATAAAACCCAAGACTCAATTATAGTAATATTTTAACTGTAGAGAAACAATATCACAACATTTAACACAAAAATATTTGATTGACAATTTTGAAATCAATGTAATGTATTTGTTCTAAAAAATATTTCCCACTATTTATTCGTAATAATGAATATAAAATAAAATATTAGGTTTTATTTTAGATTTAAATACAAATAAAAGTCTTTTTAACATAATATATTCTAATTAGCACCATTTTTATAAACAAAATACTAAATATTTTTATCAAATCCTTTTTCTACTAAAAAATCATTTTTGAAAACAAATTGTTGAATTTTGAAAGAATTATTTTTAAATAATTTTCTTCACTTATTGAAATTGAATTTTTTAAAATGGACACCATATTTGGAATCATCATTTCTATATCTAGTAATGAGAAAACATTCATTTTTTTTTGTCAATATGAATATTACCATTGGTAAAATATTTGTGACCATAATAAGAGTTAAAATGGGTTAAAAGTCTTAGAAATTGATAATGGATCGAATGGACTAAAAATATTAACTAAATAATATGATGATTAAATTGGGATCTATTTGTATTGAGTAATATGTAATTATATTTTAATATTGTGAAAATATTCCAAGTATTCCCTCTCTATCACCTATAGAATTAAACCAACTTCTCTCTCTTATAAGCACTTAAATAACATACTATAAAATTCAATACATATAGTAATCCCTTAATAACACCCATACCCATTATCTAGAGTTCCATGTCTGATCAGAATACCAAACATTGAAGGATTACTTTGTAAGAAAAATGGGGTTTTACAAAGAAGATTTATCGATCTTTATTGTGTTTTTCATTTTATTTCTTCTTATACCTCATCGAATTTTGGGCTATCCAAGATGATATTATATAATTAATATATCCAATATATTTAGATGTAGTTATGGTAATGGTCCACCCTTTATTCACCTCATTATCCTTCAAATGGGAATCGAAATCATCATTCATCTCTACTTGCAGACTACCTTCGCATGAAGATATGTAATTCATTTTTCATGACCACTATCCATGTATAGTTATTATGATGGATATAATGTATATATATGAAATTTAAGAAATAAATATGATTATGGGTTTATAGTATATAATTTACCTTCTTCTCCCTCAAACTTTGAAAGATTATAATGTTGCTCATGCATACAAGTGGACTAACTCTTCCATAAATTGATGTCATTCATTTTTCTTGGTATTCATTAAATAATGATAATAAATATGTATTTAATGAATATAATTCATATTTTTTCCATTATTAAACTTATATATATATATTATCCATGAGAAAGGTGCATTGAATGAATCCACCTAACTGAAACTGACATGAAAATAAAATAGTTTAGACATAGAAATAAATATTTTAATAAGTAATTATTAATAATATTGAGGAGAATCGTAATTGGACTCTAATAATGTTACCCTCTAACGGTGAAGTTATGTCATACCTCTTATCCATTAACATGGAGAGTTTTGTTGGCCCTAATGGATTCACTATCAAAATTTTCATGTTTTAATGATACATACTGCAGAATGATGCTACTCATGAAATCACAGAATTTTTCATTCATTCTTCATTGTATTTTGGGGAAAATGAATGTTTTAATTCTTTGATACCAAAAAAGTAAAATTCATTTGATTTCATAGTTTTCAAGATATTTTCCCTTTGTAACATAATTTTAATATAATTAGTAAGATACTTATGAATTGGATGTCAGGTCTTGTGAAATATAATATTTCTTTGAATCAATTTGGATTTTTCCTTGAAAGAAACTTTTTTCATTATTTGTTAATGACTTTAGAAGGTTTTAATTTAATGAAGAGGAAAACAAAGGATGGGTAATTCACTCTGAAAATTGACATATCCATGGCATTTGACACATTGAAATGGAGTTTCCTATATGATGTTCTATGAAGGTATAGTTTTTCAAATTCATTCATTAAGCATTTCATCATCATTCTCAACTCTTCCAGGATGACCTTTCTTATTAATGGAGCACCCAGAGGTTAATTTTTCTGCATTAGAGGTTTGAGATAAAATGATACACTTTCATGTATTCTTTTTCAATTGTTGAATACTACTTGAGAATATTCATTTATGACTTGGCTCATCTTTTCGTCTACAAAAAAATTAGAGCTTGTAGGAATGATCATGTTACCTCTCACCTATTGTATGCGGATGATATTCTTTTTCTTGGTTGGTATTTGATAAAGATGATATCTTTTATTAGGTCCCTTTTCAAACATTATGAGGAAGTGGTTGGGGAATCCATAAGATGGAACAAATCTTTCATTGTATTTGGTGATGTATTTCTAATTAGTTTGAAAAATTATATAATTAAGGGTCTTGTCATTAAGAGAGGATCTGTACCATTTATTTATCTCGGGGTTCCATTATTTTGGGTCAAGGTAAATAGGTACTACATTAAAGGCATACTATTATTCATTGGCAATCAAATAACCTGGTGGAAAGGGAAAGCTGTGTCCCAAGCTACAAGGTTGTTTCATGTCAACTTTGTGATCACATATATGTTTTTTTATTCTTTGTCACTTTATCGATGGCCCAGGATCCCCATAAAAGTGCTTCAGTGGATGATAATGAAAAATATAAGGAATAGTTCAATCTATGATAATAAGTTGGCCATTGTTTCATTGAAATGGTGTATTAATCCCACTAAATTGGGAGGTCATGTAGTTAAATATCATAAATTATTTTAGGATGGGATAATAGAGAAATTCACTTGGTGCATAATTTCTTGTGATAAATCCTCTAATTTCATATCAATGAGTTTCAAAGGGAATATTTTCAATATTTATAGACATTAACTGGAATCCTCTGTTTGGGATTCATTTCAAAAATTCCTTCAAAAAAGTCATTTATTTGATCATGGGCTCCCAACTCAACGGCTAGACTACAACATGCCTTGATAGTGCACCATAAGATATTATTAGCATCCCCAAAGTGGTTGCTCACATGTAGATAATGAATCTGATGTATGAAATCTCTATAAATGATGGTATACATCCTATTCAAATCATTCTAGACTTCCAGAGCTACAAATTCATGGATTATGACACCATCATATGGAAGAAAATCAGTATTGACACATTAAGTCTAAAGAGTTTTATGAGTTGGAATGCGGTGATGTCAACAGGACACCAACATGGCTAATGAAGATCAACACCATCTTCATCCAACCCTCCATGTTTCTAATGTTATGGAGGATTCATAAGCACAGATTACTCACCATAGACCAACTCCAAAAATTGAGATATCACTAGGCTTCTCTTTCATTTTTTGCATCCGTGCATTGGAGGACACAAACCACATTTTCCTATCATGCAACATTGCCCATGACTTATAGGATTACACAAGCGTGTTTTTTGTCCTAGAATTTGATAGCCACCTATAGCTCAATAATCTCATGGAGAGAATCTATGATGCGGATTTCAGTGAGAAAATTATGAATCTATTTCTGGAAGTACTTGATTTGGTTTTTTCATATATATGGAATGCTCGAAGTAATAAATTTTTTTATGGAAAACAACCATATGTTCAAATGGGTATGATAGCATCAAACATGTAGGTCCATGCATCATCAATGATAAAAACAAGAGGTATGTCTATTACTATTCATGATCTGAATATTCCCATGTTACAGGGTGAATCAGATCGACCAAAGAACAACAAAATGGTGAAATTCCTCTAGTTGATCCCTTCGATCAATCCATGGATCAATGTTATTGTAGACGGGGCGACTTCTGGCATGCTTGTCCCCTTAAGTTGTAGATGTGTCTTCCACACAAATCGGGAATTTCTCAAAGGATTCTTCTATTAGTTTACATGAATTGGAATAACATATGAGGATGAGTTATTAGATAAGGTGTATACAATTGGATATGTTGTCCAATATAATTGGACATCATTGTGGATTGAATCTAAATCTATAATTTTTGTGAATAAATAGAGATCAAGAACACTGGATGTGCCTTGGATATTATTACCCCTTTCGATAGAGTTTCTTAGCATGTCTACCACCCCAATTTGGAAATCTCATGGGCATATAGGGAGGGAAACTAATTGGCAGATGTGCTATCAAAGATGGCGGTCAGAGAAATGGATATGATGCGGTCATCCACAAACCCTCAATGTTGCAATCCAATGGTGAATGCTCACACGTGTGGTGTGGTTCATTCTTGCTTATGTAATAACCCCTAGTAACACTTGGCTCATCTTATCTCATTTTTATATGTTTATACTTATTTTTCGACAGACTATACCTGGATCTTGATCTTTTTTGTATCAATAAATGTCAGTTAAAATGTTATAAGTTGATCATATTTTATATAATAATTATTTATATAGTTTTTTAGAATTATAATAATCTTAAATTTATTATACATGAGGATAAAATATTAATACATTCAAACCACAAGTAAGCATTTATTTCACAATATCATCCTCATTTGGAGTTGTTTATGTTTCAGATTCAATTAGGGGAAATATAAGAAATTTCAAAATTAAACCTTATAAATTATATTCTCTTCTAGTTTATTTTTTGAAATTAAAAGTTTTTCATTCATTTCTCTCCCTCTATGTAATCAAAAATATAAAATAATGTCTTTAAGTAAAACTAAATTTATTTTTTAATTCAGTTAGGAATATTTCCCATCCACGTCCATATTTTTTTTGAATGTTTTTAATTAATTTTAAATTACTAATTGATTCATTAAAGGCATTTTTAATTTTTTTTTCCTTTCCATAAAATGGATTAAAATGAATCTTTAGGTAATTTTTTAAAATTGAAAATATTTACCAAAGGTGTTAATTAAATCATTGTTTTAATGGTTACCACAAGAATTACTTTTCCCACCATCAGGAATTTTCCATTCCATGAAGCTTCATTTAAAAGTACTCATGTTTCTATTAAAAGAAAATGATTTTCCTAATATTCTCAAAAAAATTAGATTTTAATATAAATAATTTCAAAATGAAAATTGTATCTTCCTCATGAAATCTACCTTTGATTATTAAAAATTATTTTCATATAAGTCAACATCCCATAATGATTCATATATTTTACTAAGGATATACTCGAATGACACCATCCACCAAATTTCATTGGTTCTTTAAGGTATTTATCTATTTCTTTTATTTTTTACTTAATTCATTTTATTTTATTTTTGTTGTAATTGTTGTTAATTAGTTATAGTTAAATAAAATTAGAATTCGATTGTTTTATTTATCATTGTTTGTGTTTATTTTTACAAATAATTATGTGTGATTAGTATGAATTTGTAATAATTTACAGTTATTATATTAATTATTATTAATTTGTAACAATTAGTATTAAATTATAATAATAATTATTAAATTACAACAAATAGTAATAAATTGCATCAATTAATAATAAATTGTAACAATTAGTAATAGATTGCACCAATTAGTAATAAATTTCCTCAATTAGTAATTATTAGTAATAAAATCTAATAATTAGTCAAAACTAGTAATAAATTCTAATAATTAGTAATAAAATTTAAAAATAATTTAATTTTTTAAATAATTTCTAATAATTAGTTATAATAAGTAATAATTAGTTATAAATTCTAATAATTATTTATAATTAGTAATAAATTCTAATAATTGGTAATAAAATTTAATAATTATTTATAATTTGAAATAAATAGTAAGAAATAGTAATAATTTCTAATACATTCTACTAATTAGTAATAAATATTAATAATTAATTATAAATTGTAATAAATTTTAATAATTTTTAATAAATTCTAATAATTAGTTATAAATTTTAATAATTAGTAATATTTGATACTAATTAGTAATAAATTCTAATAATTATTAATAAATTCTTAAAATTAGTAATAAATTCGAAAAATTACCAATAAATTGTAATAATTAGTTATAAATTTTAATAATTAGTAATAAATTGTAATAATTCGTAATAAATTGATACGATTAATAATAAATTGCAAAAATTAGTAATAAATTGCAACGATTTTTAATAAATTTCAACAATTAGTAATAAATTCCAATAATTATTAATAAATTCTAATAATTATAAATAAATTTAAAAAATTATAACAATTAGTACTAATTTTTTATAATTTCTAATAAATTCTAATAATTATTAATACATTCTAATAATTAGAAATAATTACTAAAAATTACTTATAATTATTACTATATTCTTATAGAACTTTATAACAAGTAATACATTCTAATAATTATAAATAAATTTAAAAAATTGAAAAAATTCTAATAATTAATACTAACTTCTAATAACTATAAATAAATTATAATAATTATTAATGAATTCTAATAATTAGTAAAAAAATTAATAATTAGTTATAAATTCTAATAATTAGTAAAACATTGAAACACTTAGTTATAAATTGTAATAATCGGTAATAAATTATAATAATTAGTAATATGTTATGATATTTATTAATAAAAAACAATAGTTAGTAATAATTAGTAAAAATTTCTATAATTGGTAATAATTAGTAATATATTCTAATAATTAGGTATAATTATTAACAAATTCAAATTATTAGTAATAATTATTAACAAATTCTAATAATTAGTAATAATTATTTAGAAATTCTAATAATTAGTAATAAATTATAATAGTTAGTAATAAATTCCAATATTTCATAATAAATTATAGTTATAAATTATAATTAGAGATAAATTCCAACAAATAGTAATAAATTCTAATAATTTGTAACAAATTGCATTAATTAGAAATAAATTCTAATAATTAGTAATAAACTTTAATAATTAGTAATAAAATTTAATAATTAGTTATAACTAGTAATAAATTCAAATATTTAGTTATAATTAGTAATAAATTATAATAATTAGTAATATATTGAAATAATTTGTAATAAATTCTAATAATTAGTAATAAATTTTAATAATTAGTTATAAATTGTAATAAATAGTAATAAATGGCGATAATTAAAAATAAACATTAATAATCAATAATAAATTCTAATAATTAGAAACAAATTGTAATAATTAGTAATAAATTGAAAACATTAAAAATAAATACTAATTATTTTTAATAATTAGTAATAATTGGTAATAAATTCTAATAATAATTATTAATAGTAAGAAATTCTAATAATTAGTGATAATAATAAATAAATTCTAATAAATAGTAATTATTCGTAATAAATTCTAATAATTTGTAATGATTAGTAATAAATTATTATAATTAGTAATAAATTATAATAATTAGTAATAAATTATAATAATTACTAATAAATTCTAATAATTAGTAATAATTTCTAATAATTAGTAATAATTTCTTTTAATTAGATATAATTGGAAATAAATTCTAATAATTATTTATAATTAGTAATAAATTCTAATAATTAGTAATAAACTTTAATAATTAGGAATAATTTCTAATAATTTTTCAAAAAATTCAATAATTAATAATATATTCTAATAATTGGTAACAAATTCTAAAAAATAGTAATAAATTATAATAATTACTTATAATTAGTGATAAATTTTAATAATTAATAATACATTTTAATATATAGTAATAAATTCTAAAAATTAGTAATAAATTTTAATAATTAGCAAAAAATTACATTATTTAGTAATAAATTTCATTAATTATTAATAATTAATAATAAATATTAATAATCATAACAATTAGTTTTAAATTGAAATAATTAGTAATAAACTGTAATAGTTAGTCATAAATCATAATAAATTCTAAAAAATTTAAATAAATTGTAACAATTAGTAATAAATTCTAAAAATTTGTAATAAATTGTAACAATTAGTAATAAATTATTACAATTTGTTATAAATTATATGAATTTATAATAAATTGACACTATTTCTAATAATTAGTAATAAATTCAAATAATTTGTAAAAAATTAAAATATTTAGAAATTAAATTCTACTAATTTGTTGTTAATTTCAAATAATTAAACAAACTTACTAATAATTAATAGTAATTATCAATTATTTAAAAATAATTATAAATAATTACTAATAATTAGAAATAATTACTAATAATGAGTGATAATTAGAGATAATTGGTAATAATTTTCTATTATTAGAAAATAATTGTAAAAAATTATAAAAAACTAACAATAAATTGGAACTATTTTTAATGGATTGGCATCTCCCTTTTTCAGGAGGGCTTATCTCATTGCAATTATATCCCATAGATATAACTATAAAAAACCTATCTTTACAAACAGATTTCCATTTTTGTATGAATGAGAATGGTGAGCAGTAGGGTGAGAAATTCCTACTCTCCATTCTCATGCTTATGAAAAACGATAGGAGTACATCATAACAGATTTTTATACTGATTTAAATTGGATAATGATTCAATGTGATGATCCCTCGGGTTAAACATGCTCTTTTTCCCGACGAATCATCTCTTTGCATCATTTTCTTATTAAAATCACTATTAAATATCTCACCTAACATATAGATAACCATATTTGTATGGATGAGAATAGAGAACACCATGTAAAAGAACCCTAGTCTACATCTTCACGGATATATAAATAGATATTCATACTTTTGTGTAGATTTTTCATAGTGAATTTATTCGATGATATGGGAGATGTGTCTTCTCACAAAAGAGTTGGCACCAATCCACTTAAAATTGTGTTTCTTGTAATTATAAATTATTAGTAAAAATTATTTGTAAATAAATTCATTAGTGGTAATTAATATAAATTATTATAAGTTACTATAGATTAGTATAACACTTTAAAAAATAATTTAAAAATGTATGAAATAATAGATTCGATTATAATTTTATGTAATTTTGAATTTAATAGTCTTTTATTTTTGGATACTATTTTATTTATATAAAATTATACAAAATAAATAATTAAATTTATATTTTTTTAGAAAAATATGTAAAAATTGAGTTGATAAAAATCAGTAATAGAATATCGCATTTCGATAAATCAATGTAATAATCTAAATAGTTCTGGTTGAAATGATATATATTTTGAGGAATTTGAAGCTTTCTTATCATTTACATCAACAAAACCATCATTTATTTTAGAAGGGATATTTATTTTTACTTTTAATAATGTTCTCTGAGGATTTTCGACACTTTTGACAACATTGGGGGTCGTTCATTGCATTTTTGTTTTCAACCAGATTACGTTTTTTGGTATCAAAATGGTAAAAATTGTTCCAATGATGATACTAATAATTTGGTTGTACATACAACACTGTTTCAAAATTTTGTACATGATGTGTCAGGTCCATATTTTCAAAAATCTGAAATAGAATATGATATTAACTTAACTGTTGATTTAGAACCATCTCATTTTTAAGGTCTGATGAGGATTCCTTATATCATGGTTGCATGATAAGAAAATTTTAAGTAGATAAGAAATTTAGAGCTATAAAATTAGATAATGGAATGAAAAACAACTATTTTGATTATATATTTTCTTTGGTAAAAAAATTTCCACCTAAAGGAATTGTGTTGCTTACAATTTTTTATGGGAGCAATAGGCTGGTTTATAATGTCAGTTTTGGTTATGAGAGGATTCATACATGTTCAAACGATTTCATCTTATATTATTGTGACCATGATTCATTAGATAATTGTCACACATGTAGACAATTTAGTTATAAAGATTCACACCAAGGGATATACAGATTGATTCCGGTAAAATAATTGAGATTTTTTCTACTAACACATAAATTATAGTGTTCATTTATGTCTCGGAACACATCAACATTGATGTAATAGAATAAAACCAATATTCACATCGGTAAAAACTTAAATCATCACTAAAATGGTTATTCATGGAAACATTTGTACCATGTGATTCTGAATTTTAATTTAAAATCCTAAAACATGCTATTGGGTCTTTCTACTAATGCTTTTTGTCCACTCCATTCTTACGGTAGTTAGTATTAATATTGGCCTATCATTATGACTATGTTCAATTTACCTCCTTGGATGTTGTTGAAAGAACTATATATCTTTTTGACCTTATTAATTCTAGGACATCCTAAAAAGAGTATTGATGTTTATTAGAAACCATACATTGATGAATTAAATTCATTGTGAAGTAATGGTGTTTGTACACTTGATGTTGTTGTGAAACAAATTTTCTTGCTGAAAGCTACATTGATGTGGAAAATTAGTGTCTTACCAACATATTGAATGTTATCTGGCTAGATCATGTAAGATCCAAAATTATTTCTGTATTTTATGAGATACATCAAAAAGTTTATGCTCATCAATGGGAAAAATCATTATTTTCAGTTGTCATTGAAGATTCCTTCCAACTAATTATCCTTTTATAGGAACAAATATCATTTCAGAAAAGGATCAATTGAAAGAGATGAAACTCTAACAATGATCTTAGGTATAGATTTAAAATCAAATGTCTCTTCATTACCTCCCATTGAATTGGACCTATAATAAACCTATCGAAAATTGATGTATTTCCGAAAGAACACAATTGGATAAAACATAGCATTTTCTAGGATCTTCCATATTGGTCTAATTTTTTAGTTCATAAATTGTTCGATGTCATGAATATTGAGAATAACTATTTTAATTGTTTGTTTAATATATTTTTGATTTACCAAGTATGACCAAATATAATGTAAATTCATGAATATATCTTGCCCAAATTAACAAGAGAACATGAATAGTTAGAAAATGTCAGATCACAAATGTTATTGAATCAGAAATGATCCTATAAACTATCCAAAGGGAATATAATATTATTTTGTTATTGGATTGCATTATTGAGACATCTAGATAGTTATGCATCCAATTTGGGTAGATGTTTTAGAAATGGTCATATGAAGAGATTAAAAATTCATGACTATTATGTTATAATGGAAAGAATTCTGCTGATTGGAATAAGATGTTTTTTGTGTTCTATGATTTGGGATGAACTAAAAAACATATCACATTTTCATTAAGACATTTTTTCACTGACGAGTTACTATGATGCATTAGGAATACTACAAGAATATTTTATTATAATTTTATGTAAACTGGGAAACATTTTCCAGCTGCCTTAGATTGACTCAATAGAACAATTCATATTACAGTAGCCGCATTAAAAAATGGGGAGGTCTAGTACTAATCTGATTTATGTACCTATTCGAGAAATGCATTCAAAAATTGTTAAAAAAAAGTACCTAACATAGAACCATGTGAAAGTTCAGTTGTAGAATCTTACTTAAAAGAGAATATTTCTTTTGTATTCACTCTTTACATTCATTATGAATATCCTTCAAAAAACAAATATATGATCTATAATGAGTGAATTTTTTTTGTTGAAATGGGAAATAAATTATCATTCTTAAATCATCATAAACATGGATTCGGTGGAGTTCTTGAATGATAACTTTCAGATGATGAACATCACATAGATCATACATATGTTCTGCTAAAACATGAAGAAATGAAAACATTTGTAAAGTGACTACTCCTATCAATTATTATATAATTTTGTTATAGTAAGTTAACCATATTTTATTTTTTGATTATATTATAATCATATCAAGAAAAAACTTCCACAAAATACAACAAAATCTATTGGAGAACATCTATAAAAAAGTCCCAATAGTTTCAAAAACTGGTAAAATAAAAAAAATTGGTTTAACATATAAAATCAATTTATTATCTATTATATTGATAAGTGTTTTGAAAATTTTTATGTATCTCAACATGAGGATAAAATTGATAATCAGTTGCATATATTGAGTGACCAACCAAAAAAATTGGTCAAGTCTTATAATTTACATATGGTGATTGATTTTCGATTTCATATGCATGCTTATGGGGAATCAAAAAAAAATGAATAATGTTACTTTATAGGGAGGATCTCATCATACGGAAACTGATGTCAAAAGTTATAGAATGTTGAATGAAATTATTGAACTGCGTTATATGGGACAAGATTACATAGTGATCTTTAAATTTCAATGGTTGTATACTGAGAGAGACTTGCATGTTCATCTGACCCATGGAATCATTGATATTAAAAAAAAAAGTCTTCTTGTAGTAAATGAACCATTTTTATTGGCTCCTAAAGTACATAAAATTTATTATTGAAAATATTATACTACATCTAGTGTGTTGAGTGATTGGTAGACCATAATAAAATCTAAATCTTTTAAAAAATCAGTTTACCCAATGTGTATGTGGTTCTGTAAATGAAAAAATGAATTGAAATTTTTCATGACACTGATCCAAATCAATCTCTTACATGAATACACATGAATATCGATGATGACGCCCCATAATTAAAGTTCAATGGTAAAGATGATGTTAATTATGTTTCAAATGATTTGGAAATGACAAGAGATGATGAATCTGAAACTCATATAGAAATTGATGGTGCGAAGGATGAATATTAAGACATTGAAATCCTCATATATAATTATAAGGATAAACCTGAGCATTGAGACAATTTAATGTTGGTTATAATCATATATAATATATATCTATATATAATAGTTGTTTTCAACTGTTTTCTAACAATAGTGGTTGAATATTTCAAATGGACAAGGATTAGTATCGCCTATTTTTGAGGAAGCTAAAATTACTTTCGATGAGCAGGATGTTGGATCATCTCACCCTTAGACTATTGGTAAATTAGGGGGGGAATGGAGGGGGTGTGATCTTTTATGATTGATGATTCTTAAACTTATCCCCAAGAGTTGTCCTTGTACTGGCTTTGATCCACACATGGAGAGATATGTTTAACTATGTATTTTAGTTATTTTTGAATAATTTATTTATATACTAATTGTTTGAATATTTGTTCATTTTTTCACAGCTTTATGCATATTGATACTGGCCAGTGGAGTACAATATTAACTAACTATTTTTTGAAAGTATGGGTCTAATGGGATCATATTCCTGTTGACGTGCAACACCACATGTTTGATCACTGTCTGGTACGTATATAAATAATATTTATTTTTTATTTAATTTAATTAATATCATGATATTAAAAATTATTTGTAGTGTTTATGGTATCTCATTGATGATATAATCTGTGATGCTATCTAGATGGAATGGTTGGGGAATATGTGTCAGCGTTGCAGTTAGCTTTTACACAATTTTAGAAGGAATGAAATAGTGAAATATGGATGGACCGAGTTTGATGAGTCTTATCGCGCCCACCAACCTGATTAAATTTCATCTAAATTTTAGTATTGATTATTTTACACTCATTGGGTGGTCGTTTTCAGAGGAGATCATCGGTAGGTCGACAATATCGGGGGGAGACAGGAGGTGCCAGGTTGATCTGGAAATTGTACATTCAGTATGCATAAAGGTCATATGGTAAGTACTTTTTAAAATATTTTACATAACATTCAATGTAAACTATTTTTTTATATTCATATAGGCAATAAAAAAGTCATATATTACAGAGATAGACATTAAAAGGAGGATGTAAAGTGATTTGACCACCTGAGAGATTAGAGGTGATTAACAGCATCAGATTGTGGTCTATGTATTTTTTAGTTAAAAATTTAACAACTAATAGTATTTTAACTATTTTAATTTTAAATTAAAATTTGATGGAGTTAAATGAGGCCAACACATATCAGACATAGACTGAGAGTCTAGATGAGATCAATACTCAGACTAGTGCCCATATATTTTATTAGATAGCAAGGATGTAGGTGACCCTAGATGCCTTCAAGAAAGGCCAAGTTATTGGTATCGACTCTTGATTGATGCTTGTGGGTTATTATGCTGTCGTTGTGATGTCAGCATCCACCTTGAGGGGTGCTTAAGGAGTGTCGTCATAATATAATAAAAATTATTATGGGAATATTCAAGCTCAAAATGATATTATAGAGAATATGCATAGTGATCAGGAGTAGATGTGTCAATGGCAGCAACAACAGTTATAGGAAGAGATCCTATGACAACAGAAGCTACAGCAGGAGATGCAAGAGGAGATGCATCGATGGTGGCATCAGTCGGAGCAGGAGTAATTGGAGAACATGTGGTGTTTATCTCATGGTTTAGGGATGGAGTTCCATCCACCATCTCCTCCTCCTTATGCAATTAATCAAAATGACCCTACCGCTCACTGATCTATTTATTCTTTATGATAAAACATTTGAATGTAATTTTTTTTAGAATATTAACTATCTTGAATTATATATAGTGATTGTTGTATATTCTAACGAATATTTCTTTTTTTATTTGATTTTTTTATTTTTTTATTAATTTTTATTTTTATTTTTATTTTTATTTTTATTTTTATTTTTTATTTTTTATTATTTCCTTTTTATTTTTTAATATTTTTCAAAAATATTGTGGTTTTCATCATTTTATAAATTTTTATTATATTAGTAATATTAATATTACTATTTAAATAATAATAATAGTAATATTATTAATATTATCAGATGAATATTATTTTATAATTTCTTTTAGTTTACAAATATTGAAATTATTATTTCAATAGTATTATTACTAATTTTATTTTAATGTTTATTTTTGTTATAATTTAATTCACTTTTTTTATTCTATTTCTGACGGGCCCCATCACAAAAAATTATTTAAAAATTCAACTATGATTTTTGTGACGGATCCCATGAAATATAGTATTTGTCATGGCCAATTGTAATAAGGTATTTAAAAACCCCAAGGAAGCTAGTTGTAATGGATCTTCATCTCGTCGCAAATTGTCTATTTTTGTGAACGACCGTTGCAAGAAACAATATTTGCGATTCTTTTTTCTACAACAGGGAAATTGTGATTTGTCCCCATTGAAAAATTGTATTTACGATGGGAACCCATCGCAAATTCCCAGTTGCAAATGACCCAATTTCTAGTAGTGAAATATTTGAAAATTTATTTATGATTTGAATACATTCTAAATGATACCATGCTTTTTATTGTTGGATTATTTATTCATTAAATTTCAATTTATGGTATTTACCTAACGATTTTTTGAATTATACATCATTATTTATAATATTATTATCTAATTTAGTGAATGAAATTTTTTATAAATAAATCCTAGAGGATAGAGAATAAACCACAATAATGCATGTAATATATTTAGGGATTTCCATCATCGGAAAGACCACAATGCAAGAGATATAGCTGAACAAATAATATGTATATTGGGGTTGATGACATAGCTAATGAACAATAACCGTTACCATATTCAGCATCCTACAAATATGAAACACAATGTTACAATGTTAGATAGTGCCATACAAAATTATTCATCATTCAATGGAACTAAAAATCCATTATTCGGTTAGTAATGGATATGTTCCATAGAAAATTTATTTCTAACTTTTGAAATTAATGATTCCAAATTCGTGGGGGGTGAATATCATTAGTGGTGATTGATTTAAGACACTAAGCATGTAAAGGAAATACATATCATATAGTGGAATTATTTTAAGGTAAGTTTCATGGAAAAATATTTTTTCCATGAATAATGAGAGGATATGGATAAAACTTTTTCTATTTTAATGAAAATGTAATTAGAGAATTTTTCAATGTATGAATCCAACATTACAAGTTCATAAAGGTGTTCTATGGAAAATATATGTAGTATAGATAAAAATATTGAGCATTTCTGTTCTAAGATAATTCAAATCCTTTATAATTCACTAGTCTCCCAAAAATTCTCATCATACGAGGATATAGAATCATGAAATATCAAGAATGAAAAGTACCTCTCCTGTTATTATGAATTAAAAAAATGAATACTAAATTGTTATAGATGATAAGTTCAAGGAGAGAAAAATTTATATGGGATTGAGGATGAAGGGAAATTTTAAACATGCTATAATTATGGAAAGAAACATAAGGGTCCATGGACCATGGTAACTAAAATTAACTAGAAATGTGATGTGAAATGACATAATGTTCATGAATTTAGGTGTTAAGGGGAATAACACAATATATAGTGCCTTAACAATAATGAGATATGGAATTATTCAAAAAACATTCTTCAAACACAATGAAACATACAACAAAATAGGAAAATGGAATAAGGCTAAGATTATTCAATTTATAAAGCTAATGTTGAGGTTCTTGGTGATGTAGGGGTCGATACATTTATCTTATAGTAACCCTAGCCTTTTACACACACTATTACACAATTTTAAGGACGACAAGACATCAAATACAAACCAACGATCATAAAGATGGAAGTCTTTGGAAGATTAGGTACAATATTAAAATTCGTTAATCCAACATAAGGTAATATTTGACTAAATCTCCAAAATGAAATCATAACGTCATTTTAGATCTTATATATATATATAATTACCTTTGGAATACATGAATATATGGATGAGCTAAAAATCCAAGTAAGGGAATAAACATAGGAATAAAGTATATCACATGGGTTAGAAGGAAGGACATGATGACATAAAAAGGAATTAATCATGAATATAAATATCTAGTAATAACATTTATTACATTTTATCATTTAATCATGGAATCATAAGAATTATGAAATGAAATACAATATGACAAAAGCTTGATTCAAGGTTAACTGCCAAAAAATTGAACATGGTGGAAAATGCCTCATAATGGAAAAAATATTACTCCCTCTCCCAACATGATATATGATGAGACTAAAAAATTTACACAAGGAATTAGATATCTTTATAGGATTAACCGTCATAACATATTCATTATTATGTATTCCATGTGAAGAATAAAACATAAATATAAGGGTAACCTTCAAAAATAAATAGGTATCGTAATCATGTATTAATGACTAAAAAATGTGTATATCATAATGTTTTCCATGAAATAATGGATTTAAATAATACATAGAAATAAATAAGGTAAAATAATAAGAGTTCAGCATAAATGATTTCCAACTTAAGTTAAAATATGTCAAAATAGTGAGTCAATAACATCTGAAATGAGACACCATAGTCTTGTTTAAGGGAAATATTTGAGAGATATTAAAGAGGGGAAATGCATAATTTTTGGGTAAATACAAAAATAAAAAAATATTTCCATGATAATAAGATTGATTTTATAAAAATATTGGTGTCGTAAAACTGATTATGGTGTGAACATGGAAATTAGCATGAAATTGGGATATTACCATTTTTTGTGTTTTCTTATTGAGAGGTATTGAAAATGGAACCTTATAAAACTTATATTTCCCAATAAAATAAAGAAGATATTGGATAGGTAAAAATGTTTGTAATATTTACATATTATTTAGGAGTAATAAATAAGAAAATTTAATAATTTCATTGGGGTACTGAGAAATAATGTGTAATGTGAAGGAAAAAATGGAGGTTCGGATGGAATTAATTAACTTGTGTCTGAATGTATACTATTATTGCACTAAATTTCATGGATAATGAAATTAAATTCATTAATAATTTAAGTCATAATAAATTTGACATGTATTTGATTTACTATAATCTTATTTAGTTTAATTATGGCCTTTTAGATGCATTATAGAATTCAATTTCAATGTTTGGGAGTATTTATTTCCTTGGTTTTCATGATGGTTGTACTTGTATACATGTACAAAAGATCATGAAATAGAGGAATTGTTTTATAAAATTGAAAATTTATTTTATTAATTAAATTCCATGTGTTTAAATTTTCTAATTTTTCATTTTCCCATATATATGAATGATTCTATAGATAAAATTTTAATTTTAACCGTTTAGATAATTTTGGAATTTTTTTATCATCACGAACTAGTTTTTCTTATTAATTATTATTTTGTATATATAATAGAACCCGAATAATAAATTATTTATAATATACATTTTAAAATCATTATTAACCTTTATAATGGTTTTATGACAAGACTTAATGGATATATTACAAAACAAAAAATCATCATCCATGAAGGTTTTGAATCATCCCTCCACGGATGGTGATTTCATTTTTCAATAAAAAGGCGAGAATAAGATAATTGATCTTTGATATACCATTGACATAATAAAATTAAATTAAATATATGATACTATTGTTATCATGTTTCTTGGGAAATTGTATTTTAGGAAAGGATAGTAAAAGAAAAGAAATTGAAAGAGAGAGGGAATGCTTTACCTCTTGAGTGTCGTCTCCTTGAGAACATCTATAAGGGACATAGAAATAGTCATTTGGAGATACCAGTAACACTGGAATGGAGGAATAATATTGGGAGAGAATGTTTTCAAAATATAAGGAATCTACATGGATTATAAGGTGTGAGTAAAAGAGGTGGTGAGATGTGGTATTTATAGTGGCAGATGTGGGGTGTTTTTGATTATGTTATTCACTAGTATATTATTTTGGATCAAGAATATCTATTGTGTGTATTATTTTTATAAAATAAAATAAATATAACACATGAGTTCACTGTAGTGGCCACTTACATGTTCCATGAATCACCAATAACTCAAATATTCCATAATTTGTAAAAAATGGTAAATACAATAAATTACTATATTTCACTTTTCATAGAAAATAAAATATTTTAGTTAAATAAAAAAAATTATTCCTCAACATTTCTTCAATATTTAGAATTTAAAATTTTACTCCAATTTTTTAACATAAATTTATATATAGGAAAATTTTAATTTTTATTTAAAATCATCATTTCTTCGAAAAATATTGATTTTTAAATTATAACATATTTTATGAAACACTGAATAATTAACTAAGGTCTCCGAAAATTATATTAGATTAGATTGATAAAAATATTAATTTATTAATCTATGTCATGAAAAAAAATCTTTTTATTCATTATTTTAATTATAAAATTGTAAATCATGATTTCTGATTTACAACTATACAAACACATAATTTATTATTTATAAATAAATTATTTACATATACCAAGAAATAAATATATCATACATTCATTTATACGATACCCAAATTTTATATACACATCTATATGGGAGTTTAATATTATTTGGGTGGGTCTACAATTCCTAATCGTCATATAACTTTTCCAACGGTCCTGTTTCTATTCTAATGGTATATGTTCCTTAATTTCTAGAAATACATCTCATTACATTAATTCATTATTTATAATGTCTTTATTTTGTTATCCATGTGACTTAATGTAATTTATAATATATGACATACCTATAATAAGGGAAATTTCATTTTAAAAAATATGGTTCCTAACATTCTTACCCCCATTTGAAATTTCTCGCTCAAAACTTGGAATGACATTCTATTTAGAAAATAGGTGACAGTACTTCTCATTCATTTCTTCATCCATAACCCTTGTTTCTACTTTGTACTTATGGTTACACTAATGTACATTTACCAATTTAGTAGTCTTATTGCATGAAACATTATCTCCATGGTCCAGAATCCGCACAGGATTCACCTCATTGGAGAGATCATTCTCCATTTCACTACCTCTTGATTTTATACATTTGAGTTATTTCGTATGTACTTTCTCAAGATTGATACAAGGAATAAATCATGTACTTGAGACATGGTACACGGAATTGATATTCGATAGGCCATAACTCATACATGATTAAGAATATCGAAGGGGCCAATATACCAGGGACTCAAATTTCCTTTCTTCCAAAATCTAATTCTCGTCTTCCATGGAGATATGTGCAGGAATACCATGTCTCCAACTTCAAACTCTAAGTCATGTTAATGATTATCTACATATCACTTCTTTAGAATTTTGTTGTCCTATATATTTCTTAAAATGGTTATTACCTTTTCTACTATTTCTTAGACCATTTCAATTCCTTGCAACTTACATTCACTGACTTCATCCCAACATGCATGTTTTCTGGATATTTTCCCATAAAGGGATTCATATGGAGAATTAGGATGATCAAGTGGAAACTGATTTTTTAAGAGAACTCAGACAGAGTAAGATGTTGGCCTCATCCTCATTTCAAGTCAATAGGACATGCTATCAATATGTCTTTATATGCCTGAAAATCCCACTCATATTGGCCATCAATTTGAGGATGAGAAGTCACACTGAATTTCATCTTGTAGTTTTAGCATGTAGTTGACTTTTCCAAAACATAGACTTATCTCGATCGAATAAAATTTATAGTGGCACTCCAAGTCTCTTTACTAATACAATGATGTATATCTGTGCATGTTGAACCTCTAAGATTTCGTGACAAATTAAAATAATGTGTGGTGTCATTGTAATACGATCTAAAACAACCCATATTGAATTATTTCCTCTATATATATTTGGAAATCTAGTGACAATGTCCACGGTGATGTTTTCCCATTTATATATTGGTATGTGTTATGGTTGCATCTTTCCCATTGAAATTTTCCCTTTCGGTCTTCAATTATTGAAGTACAACGCACTTTGATGTATTTTGAAATCTTTATCGACATATTTCCTTGCCAATAGTGCTCTTAGATATCTCAATTCATATTTGTTCTCCATAGATGAATAGAGATGGTTGAGTGATGTGTGTCATTCCAAAGATATTTATTTTTCTTTGTATTGTATGTTACACAAAATCATGACCCATGTCATATAACTCCTTCTTCATCAATATGGAAGTGTATAGATTCCCCATTTTTTGTAGCTTCCTCGTTTTTCAGAATTTCCATACCATTTCTTTGGGAATAATTTATTTTCCCCCTAAGGTATGGTTGAGCTATCATTTGGTAATGGATTAATGATGTTCCTTACTTAATAATTCCCATTCCATCCTTTGAAATCCTACAAATATTATATCCTTTTGAATTCTCGTCATTAATAATAATGTAGAATCCTTTCCACTTATAGAATATATCACATTACTGTATTTTTTGGGATGCTAGTTGATTGAGTAGTTATAATCATTGATGATATCTAACCATCTTCACCAGATCATATCACGATCCTTCTATTTTAATGTATTTTTATGGTTATTATACTCATTATATAATTCGTAAATATTCTCATGGGGATAATGTTGCAAGATTTTCAATGATAAGATTATAACTACTAACTCCAGATCATGTCTGGGATAGTTTTTCTCATTAATTTTCAGATCCCCTGAGGCATAGGATATCACATTATAATTTTTTATGAGTATATATCTAAAAACATATTTGAAGAATCATTGTATTCCACAAATAGGTACCCAATTATTGGATGTGTGGGTACTGGTATAGTGATAAGACTCGTTTTCAACTGTTTAAAGAAGTCTTTACTTTCAATTGTCTAGAAAAGACACTGCTTTATTCCCAGTCAATATGGTCAGTCAGTTTTAGAATAAAGATATGTTCTTCAGAAATCATATATAATACCCAAGGAGAGTAATAAAACTATAAATCTCTAATACATATTTCGTCCTAGTACACTCTTTGATAAACATAATCTGGGAAGGGTCCATAAACACATACATATCATATGAGGATAAAAGAATAGTACTTTTGCATGGTAAAAATGTTAGAAAATTCCTTTTTTAGAAATAGGCCAGAAGATTAATTTTAATATACTAGTAAAAGAGAAAAGGGTAAAAATTTATTTCAATTTTGTTAGGATAATGGTACAATATTCGTGGAAACCCTGTTGAGAAGAAAGGGTTTGAAGGAACATATATTCCCAATCAAAGAGAGGGTAAAGTAAGGAATTCTTAAAACACATTCATAACTATATTTTGTACCAAAGAGAATAAAAATGGTATCAATACATGAATATATCATAAATAAATAACGGAGAATAAAACCAATGAATTTTCTTGAGATATGGGTTATAATATTTAATCAAACGGAGTATAAACATAAACAATCTTACAAAGTGATGTGATTATTTCAATAAACTATTATCACATGGTAACATGGGATCATACTCACCATGTAAAGGAATGCGATTAAATGAAACTTAAAATAACATGAAAATAATTATATTAATGATATATCATTTAAAATTGTAATATATACACCTCAAAACGAATTTAGACACATAACAAAAAATAAGTCTGAAAGAGGGAAAATTGAGACAAAACAATTTTACCAGTTTGGTAAATTTTGAATCTTATACCCCGTGAATTAGAGGTCATAGAATGTATATTTAAATACCCATAAATTTAAATATAAGAAACATTGAATAGATCCATTGGCAGCATACACACCACACAAAAATAATGGGTTTTGAATAAAGAATGTATCTCACAGTAATAAAACATTAGATGAAATCCTCTTAAATTGTGTATTGAATCTATTTGTACTCATAAAAAACACCAATATAATAAATATAAATATTATACATAATTTAAATAAATATAATCTTATATATAATACCATATATGGTTCGATTATGACATTATATTTCTCATTTGTTAGCATTCCTATGTTAAGGTTTCACTTTTGGTAATGCTCACTTTTTCCTTCACATGTTTCTTAATTTTTCTATACCATTGGTCGTTATTAATATATTATGTCTCCAATAATTTTATCCATGATTTAAATGTATATTTTTCAGTATAATCCATATAATATATAAGTATGAAACAAAATACAACATTCTTGGAGACCATACATGTTATATATACATGAACGTTATTTCCATTTAATTAAAGGTGTTAAAAGAATGTAAAAGAAAGATATGTGTAAATATATATCATTATTTTAGAAGCTTTATTATATTATATATATCATATATTTTTACTAAATTTATCCCAAATACATTCTAATTTATGTATGAACGAATCCCATCCCATTGAGTGGGTCGTAGTCCACACTTCCTCAAACGAAATTATCGTATTAACATAAAATGGGGTGTACAAAGATACATATTTTAAAAGAATTAAAAAATATTGTATAGATAATAAATATAATATATAGATTATCTAAACATAGTTTCTATCATAATTTCTACCATGAGGGGTGGTAAAGAGAGAATGAACAATCATCATTTAGTGAGGCAAAAATATGTTGTAAACTTAAATAATATATTTATTCCCAATTAGATAGAGGTATGCATAAGTCTAGGTCGACCCCTAAGAATAAAAAAAAAATTTTATATTGATTATAATTTTTTATTCATGAATGAATAGAATTAATAGTGTGGAGGGGCTGGACAAAGAAAATAAAGGTAATAATCTTGAGAGAGGACATTACCGCTTTATCGGGTAAGTCATTTTGGTTATCACTAATATTCTTCCATGGATTTCCTTCTTCCCAAGGGAATGAATCTAAGATGAAGGGAGGGATGATGGTAATTGGTGTGGGTATAGATTTTCTAAACCTATGTTGTTTTAGAAGTTTCAGGAAGAGGTATATGTGTTGTCCTTTTATGGGGAAGGAAAATAACCTAGTTAGTATGTTTCGAAACATGTTTGGTGTACCCATATTTTTACTTTAAAAAAGTTGTAAAACAAAAAAAACTCAATAATTTAAGGTTAATGGATGAATAATGGCCATAAAATAGGTTTTGGACATGTGTATAGTCGTTTTCAGTCATAAATTTAAGGTTTAGTCTTTAGTTAAGATTTATTTTACATAAATTTGTGTAATTAATTTTAATAAATATCATTAATTTTTATTTGATAATTCTATTTTTTGTGATTGATGACCTGAATCACTCTCTTTAAATATTTTCTCATTTCCACCATAACCAATATCTACTCCAAAACTATTTTATATTGTGTCGATTAATTCTTTTATTGACCAAGTATATAAGGAAACGTATTCTAGTGATCATTATCCTTACACTGATTAATTATTTTATTGACCAAGTATATAAGGAAATACACTTACCTGATATATTTCAATAAACAAAATTTCATTCATTAGTTGAGCTTTTATCAATTTCAAATTCATCCATTACTTCATGAAATGGACGTCTACAAATTAACTTTGGTGCATGAAGTGCTAAAATACAGTTTTAGTAGATATAAAGGCCCATAAAAATGAAAAGTATAACTATTTTCCTCTAACTATTCTAGAAAAATCGATTTTTTAATAAACTAATCTATAAACATAAAAATTTACCCTACTAGTTCATCATTAATAATTAATAATAAGAAAATAATTACACATTAACCTTGAAATCACATAGGATAATGGTAGGCTTGAAACCCTTATTTTAAAAAATTCTACATAATGGATTAATTTAGTTTTTTAAAATGGATAATTATGATACACCATAAAACAATTTTTATAAAATATGCCTATTTTCATGAAAAAATAAAATTATAATAAAATCCAATAAAATTTTGATTCAAAACTAATTAAATGTATTCAATATATCTAAATAACACTTACGTCACTTTTAAAAAATAATTGTGAATTAAAATTAATTAAATTATTTAAAATAAATTGTATATTTAGAAAAATATATTTTTCAGCATTCAATGAATAATCAATATTTCTTGAAAATCCTAAAATTTCACAATAAGTTAATTTTGATATGAAGGATTTAATAATGATTTAAATTTTACCAGATATATTTTATAAAATTTCAATAAAAAATTGCAATATTTTTTCATAAAAAATCAAAATCATTTTTCAAGAAAACATAATTTTGAATAATATAATTACATTAATAAAAATTGAATGATTATTTACATATAATATATAAATAAATTTACATTGATAAGGAAATTTATGTGTATTTAATAAATTGGTTAATAAACATCTTATCCACTAATTTAAATTCAAGGTTGTAACATTCATATTTTAAGCGATATTATTTCTTGGTTTTATGAAGCTCAGGGTTGCATTTCATGAATGATATCAAAACAACTCACTATTATGTGTAATATAATCTTAACACAATGTCTTACGATGCATGAAATCTAAATGATTTAATAAATTCGAAAAAAACTCATAAAATCTTAGGATGTAAGATTATATCCCCATTAAAATGTATTTCACCCGCGAAATTCACCTCAGTAATTAACGGTTTAACTTTTGAAAATTCTTTCATAGAAACCCACATATTTAACATGGTCAAAAGAATATCCTCTTGAAAAGTATTATGGGATATAGAATAGTAATTTGGAAGAACATATAATAGGTTTCAAAATAAGAGGACATATGTTGGATGTGGGGATATATACATGGAGGAAAGTTATAAATAATTATATTGAGTGATAAATATCATTGATCATAAGAAAAAGGGTGATTGATATAAATTTATAGACTAAAAAATGATAAACCAAATAATTAAAAATAATAATAGATATCAAAAAAATATGTTAATGGAAAAATATTTTATATTAATATCCTTTTCTTAATTGTTGAGCAATTTTCATGGAATTTTATATTTTTTTGATTCCATTACATTTCAAAAAAATAATCACACCCTCTGGTAATGACATGGTCAATTTAAACTTCATCACTCACTCTAAGAAATTATGGTGATTTTTTTATCCATGAAGAACTAATATATCGTAGGATCGATCTATATAATGATAATCTTTTGCATCTATCTTTAAATATCATCATAATAAATGGCTAGTAGAGGTTGCATAAATCATCATGTGGTGAAGTAATACATTATTCTCTAATTTCTATTCTATAGTAAAATATAAACCATTCCATAAATTTATGGCCTTATAACCCTTTAAAAATTCATTATGAAAATAAATTGTCATAAATTTATCAACATAATAATCAAATTAATCATATCTATATCATAAAGTGGATCCTTATTATAACATTCCAAATATGTTAATACCTTCATCATTTAGTCTCTTGAATCGTGATAATGACCGGAATTACCTTAATCATTATTTAAAACTTACATGTTTCCTCATTACTTACTTAAAACCATATTTTGTTGAATATAGTCCTTAAATACTATAATATTTTAAACTCCATCTATGATAACATAAACCACTTTTTCTAAAAACCATTAATCAGTTCCAAGTTCATAAAAACTATATAATTTATGTTATTCGTATCAATCATATTTTTATCCAAACTAAACACCATTTTATAAACATAATGAATATATTAATGCTTATTTTCTCTTGATAATGAGTTTTCTATAAAATATCACATTTAATAATAAATCACTTTTTAGGTAATATTTAATGATTAACATATAATTCCAAATTAGTAATTAAAAATATATACACAACAATCCTTATATATTTCATGATTTATATTACATAATTTTTGAATTTCAACACATAGATACTTCAATCATACCATTTTATTCATAAAATATTACCTATGATTCATAATCCAATTCCTTAGTACCTCTTTAAAATAATATGAAATATGATTAATGTATAAAAATTCACCACCATCAATTTAATCATGATTTTTATGCTTAACAAAGACAAGAATGTTATAATAACCCATTACATTCATATTTCATTCATTGTCTTTTCGTCATCATAATTATAACTATTAATTATACAAGCTTGTTGATTCTCTTCACTATATTTCCCTAAAAGACATCAAATTTGATAATTATCATACATTAAAATTTTAAATCATTCATTCATTAATAATACCTTCCGCATACAAGCATTCTTATACATTGGGTTAATTGAACATTTCATTTTCCTGTGGAAATTGAATACTCTATTACATTCTTCTCGAGACATAGAACAACATATCATCCCTTTCAAAAAAAAATTGTAGTTATTCTTCCCCCCTTATTGACATATAGGAAACCAAACCTTCTTTCATCCATAGTATCCACTAAACAAACTCTCACTGAACAGTATCCCCCTCTTCTTTGGTGAGTCTGGGTGTTTTTTAAGGTCTATGGTGTTCATCATGTTCTATGATTACTAACTAAGAATAATTCAAATATCCTTTACTCTAGGAATAATCCCATTTAACCACTCATCAGAAAATATTTCTTCACACTCCATGTTAACCGAGTTCGTTTTTGTTCCCTCAACTAAATTAAAATAAAACACATACTATGATCTTGTCTAAGTTTTTTATAAAACCACATAATCATAACAAAAAATTATTATTAGATGTCTAAATCAAGACACATCCTTTTAAATCTATGAAACATTAGTTTTATCCTAGTCCATCTTTTTTCATTTCATATTTTGATTATTCGTGATGCTTAGTAAAGAGTTTATGAATTTCCAAAGCACATCCCCTAGGAGTGTCAAAAAAGGTGTATATCAAGGCTCATTGTCATACAAGAGGTGATAATCAATTCTAGATCAATTCACATTTTTCAAATTTATTACCCCTAGAAAAGTTTGTGCTAGATCTATTTCTGCTTATTATATATATAATGGGATTTTATTTATTGGAAAATAATTTCCCGATCCTTTATCAAAATTCTAGTATATGTCATTTAATAATACAATGAATTATCAATAGATGTATCCCTATAAATACCCTTAGAAATATACATAGGAATCTCATTAATGTTTTCTAATCCTTGTTTGCAGTCGTTAGCTGATCCTTTCCCCTGATACCGTTTATAGAAATCCAAGATTCTCATACATAGATATTATATCTTTTTATGTGAATATTAAATTCATTACACAAACAATCCCCTGAGGATCATAATAGTTTAGTGTATTTGGAGACTTGGGACACAATATTCTAATTTTGGGAAAGACCTTAAACATCTCCCATAAATATCTTCAGATTATGTACTCTTGATAGATATACCCTTTATAAAAACTATATTCATAACATGGGATAGAAAAAAATAAGAAAGGGTGAGCTATGATTCTTAGTATGTGTAAAAAATGATATTACATAAATATATTAGGAGACTAAGGGTATGAGAACATGAGTAAAACATATGAAAACCATACTATGCATACAAACGATTATACTATTCTGTCATAGAATACTGATTTTTACTTTATACGCCGTGAATCATAATGAGATCAAATTACATGATTCATGAGATAATGGAAATTTCATATGACATAAAACTATAGTATACACAAAATTATATACAAAATTATATCAAGGTTACCCACCTAGACATTCATAAAATATTAGTCTTGTGATAAAAACCTCAATAGCTGCTTCATGGATGGGTTGACTTATCATACACCTTCTTTAAGGTGAGAGATTAGTTGTCACATACCCTTTTAGCACATTCCACATAAATAATTATATAATGCATTGGATGGATATATAGGTCCTACTCGTCACATAAGGAAAATCATATATTTTGGTGACACATGATCAAAAAACATTCATCATATCATATACCCTAAAATGAAATTAATTTCAAAAACAATTATTCTTATCATAACCTTTGGAAAAGTGATAGGTTTCGTAATTATTTTATCATTTTACTATATCATAACTTATGTAAAATGAAGTGGGTTTCATAAGAATTTTATAATGGTATAACCCGTGTAATAGAAACAAGTTTCATAATCAAAATTCCATGATAAACCATTCAGATAAAGAATATTATTGATTTCCTTGATTCATATACCTTCAAATCATAAGTTGCATCAATTTATCCATCCAAAGATAATTGTTTTTATCAAAAATAAAGAGGACCGAACCCCCAACCAACAACCATCAACCCACAACCTCCAAAAAAAGAACAAAAACCCTAGGGAGGCCTGAAATGATGATGGCTGAGGGCATCCCCTCTGATCAGATTAACCCCTTCTACCATCAGAGAAGTGATATCATGCACCAAAACTTGGGAATTTCCATGAACCTCAATCAAAGCCATATGATCCACCACTTCATTCCCCTCCATCAAGGAATTGAGGATATTGATCCCATCATTGATCAATCCCTTTCACTTTCTGATAATATAGATAATCAACCAAGGAGGGGGGATATAATCATTCAACACCTCATGAAGGATCTTCGAGACTGTTCCCACCTCTGATAATGAGAAACCCCGCCGATGGAAGATGCTGATACCCATGAGCATGGCCTTGGATTCAGCATGTAAAGAGGAACCATGTCCCAAGCTGGAGGAGAATTCCATGAGGACTGACCCTGAGTGTCTCGGACCACCCCTCCCCCGTGAAGATCCCCCATCCTGCAAGACCCATCAGTATTGAGCTTAAGCCCTTTAGAGGGGGGATTCCACCTCACCCAGCGTCCACTATTGCTACAGTCGACCTCCTGACCACCATGAAAATGGGGAAGCATCCACAAAAAGGATTGAGCATTCCACCATCCACCAATGAGATGAGCCAGGTCGAGGATACTACTCTTGATCCTGATGATAATGGTCGTAGCATCCAAAGGAGACCGCTCATGCCTCAAATTATTCTCGTCCTTCCAAATTTCCCAACATCCTTCCAGTAGGATCATCAGGCGCGCCCTCTTCTCCAAGATTCTGTCTCCCGATCCGCTGAACCATCTGTTTAAGAATGGAAGATCCTCTAGGTTGTTTACATGCATACCTGTGAACTCCCCAAAGAATCCCCAAACTCCACATGCCCATTATCCCTTGAAGAAGAGGTGCTCGACACTTTCCTCCTTGGGAGATTTACAACAGGGGCACTGGGAAACAAAGGGGATACTACAACGTTTGATGTTATCATCAGTGGGGATGGACCAGTCCATGATCCTCCAAAGTAGAAAGTTGAGTTTTGAAGGAGCCTCCTTGAACCACATGATATCACCCCAAATATCCTTGACCTCCATGATTACCCTATAGAGGTGGTAGTCCAGAGAGGTGAAGGTGGCCGAGAAAGAAGGGTAGAAAACACAACGACCAGGTTCCAGCGTAACGACAATATGATCGAAAAAGTTCTGTTGGTCTTCATCTAGCACCACCTTGATGAAGGACAGATGCTGACATGCCTCCCTAAAAGAACTTTTAGTCACCGAACACCCTAGGAATCCAAGAACAGTTCCCACCCAGTTGAGATTCCAAAAAGATAAGTCACCTCTATCAGTGATCCATTTCGAATGAACCTGAAGCTCCGAGAACAGGGGGAAAGAGTAGGAAGTAAACAGAAGGGCCTCCCCTCATCCAAATGGTGATTGCAATACAGGGGGTATATAATTTTCCCCTATATCCTGCTCTTTTCCAGCACTTCCCATGACAACCTTGCATGCATGCATCTGAGAGTGTCACCCATGATTCACACATTTATTCCTCCTTCCCCCCTCAGCCTCACCACCTTATGCCATGATGCCTTTGGTTCCTCGGTTTTTCACACCATATTAGGGTTCATGTTCCCTGCTTGTGATTTATCTCTTCTCAAGGTAGGGTTTCCGCAGACCTGCATTGACGTCTTGATACATGTCCCAATTTCCCTCCAATCATCCAATGTTTCTCACTGAGAACTGCCGACTTCGTAATCCCACAACCCTCATGGTCATCATTCCCATTTCATTTGAATACCTGGAAACCCGTAGCTATCTGGATCCCACGCCTCTAGCTCCCATGACTCTGGATCCCATGCCTTTGGTTCCAATGCCTATGGCTCCACTTTCTCAGCCTTTTCCACCTCTGGATCCTCCACATCCACCAGATCGTCATTCTCTGGCTTCGCCTTGGCCTCCTCCGTCCTCTAAACAAAAACACTATGTTGGATTTTTCTCAAAAATATTATTCTATGAAAATGTAATATCAGTGATTCACAACTCTGGTTCTATATGAAATTAAAACATACAGAGAACATCAACAAGATTTTTCATCATCCTTCATATTTTTCTCACAAAACAGATCCATAGATTGATTTCGCTTTCAAAAGAGACTGACCCTTATCTATTGTCGAGATACTCTCAAAGGATACGTCTGACCTATGACACTATTTACATTGATCCTAGTTTTAATTGTAAAATAATATGTCAAAATAGTATGAATTTTACCTTTTCCGGTTTTAGATGTATGGATTCTATTGTTTTAAGAAAAAGGGTTTTCATGTAAGAATAATTTTTCTGAATGGGAATGTGATGTTTCACTTGAAGTTTGTACCAAGAAAAGCTGGACTACTTTCAATGTTAGCTTATTCAAACATCCAGAAAGATTATTTGTTTGATCTTTTCATCTCTCTATGTGCTTGATGTAATCTTGTCGTTCATGTTTGGGAATGTGAGATGGATCATTATTTAGCAGTTTGAATTCATGTTCATGAGTCTTATCCTTTTAATTTCTTCTTTTAATTAACTTCAAGTAGGTAAGACGTCATCGAAATATGATTATGAAAATGAAGGTTTTATTGATTGAATGTTTTTCTTATCTCTATTTTTTGTGATTTTGAATTATCACACCATTCGATTTAAAATCAAATTCCATCTATTAATTTATAAACTAGAAATATATGGTCTGTAATAGTAATAGGGATTCTAGGGTTGTGGACTATGATATCCAAGAGTGATCAGAGGACGATCTAGGACATCAAGGAGTTCACTGGGAATCACTACGACGAGGATGTCTATGGGGGGAACAAGGAGTACAACATAGATATTTATGAGACTGTAGAAAGGCTCCTATATCTTGGTCACCCCCATCCCCCTTCTTTTCTTATTCCCTTTTTTTCTCTCGATGTTCATTTCTATTTTTTTGTTGTATTCTTTGTGTCTATTACTGTTATATTTGTTAGGTTTTGATATTCCCATAATCTCATTGTGTGGATTTTAAAATATGTTTTAATTCTGTGAGTGCTAAGCTGGTCGATTTATTTCCTACCAATATGATCCATGGGAAGATTTTCAATCATGTGTTTTCTTTACATACCTAATCCATGTTCCCATCTGGGGACTTCCTAGGATTTGATTATTACTACCTGCTACACATCATTTCTCCTTGGAGTTTCATTTCCAACGATGAGTTGTATGCTTAATCAAAACTGACTCTTCTTTTGTGTCATGTTCTTCTGAGTAGTTATCAAATAACATTATTTCTTCATTGATGTTACATCCTATCTGATATAGTTTTCATGATTGATACTAATTATTTATATTCATTTTCAATGTATGATTAAAAAATTCCTCAACTATTTGCCTTGATTTTTCAAGAACATTTCACGAAGTCAAGAAAAAAACTATCGCCAAAATGAGGTTCTTTTTATTTTTACTATTTTCAGAGATGTCTTTGTTCTCACTATGATACATCTGCATTCACAAATCAAGAAATAGAGATCCATGACATTCATTTATCCACATTTTTATATGATTTGGAGTCTTTAGAGACCCTACAGATTTAGAGGTATGCAAGATGTGTGTTCTTCTCAATTTATGGAAATGTTTTCCCTTCTCTCTAAGAATTTTTAATTCCTGTTGAATGTTAATTTCAGTTTAATATTACATAGTGTACTTATTTTGGATATGTCTCCATCCCCACTGAATTATCTATATTGTTCTACATAGCAGATCAATGATGATCATGGAAGTAACATGTCTGTGCAGTGCATAATGAACATTTTTTTCAATTGGTAGATTTATCAGGTTTTAAAGTGAGATGGTTTGCCCCAAATAAAATGAACAATTTTTTTCCACAGAATGATGCATATTTTCATTGAAATAATGGTAAATGTTATCCTTTCATGTAAACTATTTGAATTGGTTCTTTCTTAATCAGCAAGAAGAAGTAGAGTGCTATTGGTTTACTTTCATCCTATAATCAGTTAAGAAATTATCCAAGGGCAATGCAGTCAATGTTAAGAATTCAAGGTACCCTAGTTAATTCGATTTTTATGAATAACATTTTTCATTTCACCAAATAAAAATTGGGTTCAACCATGTTCTTCATTACGTCTATGTGGCTATACTGATCATAAAGGAACTCTACACTATATAATTTACTTTCTCCATACCTTATGAATTAATTTTCCCACTTCTATAAAATATTTTGTATTTACCTTTACTTATAATTATTTTCAAAGGTTATTACAATACATATAATTTTATGATTTACCAATTATTATTCCATGATTTTGGTAATAAATGATGTTTGATTATGTTAATATTTCCATTTTTTGTATTGTATCTGAACTTTAGGTGTTTGTGAGCTATCATTCTCTCCATAAATTGATTTCTCAATTAGTAAATGTGGATATTTTGGGCATCGTGGGGATGCCAACTATAATGTAATGGGAAATGTGAATCTTATCCTAAAAAATCATCTCTCAAGGTATTTATTTTTGGGGATCCTACTGTATTGGATATTTCTATGTCCCTACTGACGTCTCTATATTTTTCTACATAGCATGTCAATAATGTTCTTGTATGTAACATGTTTGTGCATTGCATAAGGTCTGTTCTTCATAATTTCTAAATTAATTTTATCTCTAAATTTTTTTTATTTACTTTTTATTATAAATGTTTCATAGGTTACTACAATACATCTAATTTAATGATCTAACAATTATTGTCCCATTGATTATGAAATAAATGATGTTCGATTATGTTAATATTTTCATGTTGTTTCACAACATCTTGTCTTTAGATGTTTATGAGTTTTCATTTTGTCTACAAATTGATTTTATCTTTTCGTAAGGGTGGATCTTCTAGGGACTATGGGGATGGAAAGTATAATGAATTGGGAAATCTGAATCTTCTACTAGAAAATCAGTTGTTGAGGATTTTCTTTCAGGGGAACCTATAATCTTGGATACATATCCATCCCTAATAACTTATCTACATTGCTCTACATAGCATGTAAATGAAGTTATTAGATGTAACCTGTTGGTGCACTGTATATGGTCCATTTTTCATACCTTCTGAATTAATTCCCTCATCTCTAAAATTATTTTACATTTCCCTTTTATTTGAAATATTTCATAGGTTATTACAATACATCTAATTTTATGATTCATCAATTATGGTCTCGTGATTTATGTAATAAATGATGTTTGATTATGCTATTATTTTTATGTTGTTGTACTGCATCGTCACTATATGTGTTTGTGAGTTGTTAATGTTTCTAAAAAAATGATCTCACATTTATTAAGGGTGGATATTTTATGAATTATATTCATTACAATGTATTTTACCTTGGGTTTATTCCATTACTTCCTATACCATCTATGATTTTTAGATCTGGAATATTCCCCTTTACAATACTGAAAATGAACTACTAGGATTGATTAAACTAATAGGGATGATCCATTGGATGTCTAAGACCATTAAATATTCTGGGGAATGAAAAATTATAATGGATGTGTTAGTTCTTGAGGAACTATGTTAGAGCTGATGGGATCACTTAGGGTAGAAAAAGATAGACCATGTATTAATGTAAATTAATATCCAAGTTAAACTTCATAGTAATTTTTAGATAGAGATGTTGAATAACATTAAAATACACGAGTTTTTGGTACTCTAATACTTAAAAATAATAGTAATGGAAAAATATGTCATATTTATTGATATATTAAATTTTTCCATAGACTTTTCATGAAGGGTACCACATGAAGGCTCGTTGGGATGAGACCAAACTAAATGTAATTATTTTATCTCATGTAAATTTTTCTTTCTATTGTACCCACATTGAGGTGGGGAATTAGTTGATAAATAAACAAATAGGGAAATCTAGAGTATACTAGGATAATATCAATTAGTCACACATGACATGGGATCTTGAAAAAGAAATTATTTCTCCAAGTTTATTTTTAATATCTGTGGTAACCAAATATATTCTCCTAGAGAGGAGTGGAAAAAAAATATTTCCACTGGTTGGTTATAGAAACAACGTTTTTTTCTAAAAAAACAATCCTTCCAATTATAAAAAACATTAATTGAAAATAATATGTTAAAATCGATTGAAAATTAAAGTGATGGGGTTAATATTTTATTTATATTTATAAAATCATATTAGTGTTTAAAATGATTTTACTTCTCTTCCAATTGAGTGATAAATTAAAGAATCATTGGGTCATTTTCCAATCCCCCTTTGTTGAAAGGTAATGTGGAGAAAATAATAAAAATATTACAACTTGGTCAATCCCCCTTAATTTTTCGGTGAAAACATATTAAATCACCATAAACCTATAATGAAAATACCTAATTGGATAATGTTTTTCCTACGAAATTTATAAGTAACTAAAAATTTTTACATAAATTCTTATAATTTATAGATACTCACATATTAACACATCCTATTATTTTGAGAAAAATTGTACTAGGTTGAGTGAGAGGATATATTTCATACATTATCCATATAAAGTGATCAATTTGTAAACCAAAATTAAAATTGTATTAAAAACATTCAACAACCACTAGAAAATGAAATAATTAACATAAAATATGTTAGATAAATTCTATTTTGAACAGATTTATAATATTTTTCCATTATTCAATTCTCAACATTCACATAGTGTTTCAAGACCTTCGTAAATACATCTTAATGGTTTAATTTTATTATAGTTATAAATTTTACCGGAATATTCTGGACATTGAGTGATTATTACCTTTCCAACATTATTTTGATAGTACCATGAATCAATTTTTATGAAATCAAATATGGTCATTTAATGAAACCACCAAAAATCAAGTAATAATATTAAAACATCCAAAAACAAAATACATGCATATTCATAATAATATCCAATGATTAAATAGATAAATAAAAAAAATTAATCCATTGAAAAATAATATTCCAAATTGTTCAAAAATATATGAAATATTATAGTTTTATTTCAATTGATAAAAATAGCGTGATTGAATCATGAAAAATAAAATTAAAATATTAAATAAATATTAACTTTATGAATTCTCACACACACAATAATTGGACTCTAAAACAAGTAAACATCAAAATATTAGACAATAATAATTTAAATGCAATTCTATTGTGATTTACTGTCATCAACATCAGGAAAATTAATTTACCATTGCTATTAATCAACATTAATTTAATTTTAATCACTAAGTATATTCAATTACATTTTAGTTATTTAATCCTCTCATTCACACTTATACCTACCAATATAGAAATATTTTACATGAAAGTCAAACATGTATTCAAAGAAAAAAATTTCTCACACTGATGTTAACCATATTTTTCCATATTATTGAAAGAGTTCTTCATCTCCACCCTTTGAGTAAATTATTTGTGTGTATTAAGATGGATATTCAATGTTGTCTTATGGATGACGTTCATATGTTTCTATTGGGATTTTTTTAGGTAGATTGGGTGTTCTGGATCAATATTGAATCATTATGCATCATTTTCATTTTTTTCATGAATGGATTCCTCATACATTTGATATTAAAATGATTGTATTTATCTCCTTTTTATTTTTGTTGAGATAACATGAAACCCATATCTATCAAACAGTGGAAAACATTGTATTTTCTTGTATTTATCTATAAGTTATAATTTTTTATCGATTCTCATGAAGGTATAAATAAATATTCAATTTTATTTTAGTGTGTGTTATTTCTAAATAGAACCAAATTAATAGGTATTTTCCTTCAGTTTTTACGTGTAAGATGCTAATTTTTCAAAAAGGTTGACACACTTCCTTTCAAAAAAAACCCAATGAGATAGAATTCATAGATTTCCACATTTCCAATAAAATTGGTATATTCATCTAATAAAAGCCCCATCTCTATGTATTGTTCTCCATTTGAAAACATACATACCAACAACACATTATTCCCTCTTTAACCATTTTCAATAGTATTGTTTCACCTCTATCAGATATGGAATTTCTATGAAGGTTTGATTGCTGGTTGAATACGAGGAACTTTTCACTTCCAGACCATAGTAAACTTCTATTCCCATATTTGAATGAAAAATTTGACATTTACTAATCCTTTTCATAATGATTTTCCCACTAAAATAGAAATACAAAATTTTTAGCACTTCTCTCTTCAGGTTAAAGGGATTCTATAAAATAGTTCATTTCATCTCACTTACATCCATCCCTCACACTCAAATTCATCTTAGATAATGCATATAATCATAAATTATGATAGATAGATATTTTTTACATGAAACATGTTTTATTAACAATTTTATTAAAATATTATAAGGGATATAGTTGTTTCAAATGTAAATCATGGATTGAAAATGTGTTTAATGTAACTAGGTCTTTAGTTAAAATTAATTACTTAATCATTTATATATAAATTTACTTAAATACTATAAAGTTTTTATTATATTACTCATCATTTATTTACTCCAACTTGATCTAGTTCCTTTATAAAATTTTCAATTTTAAATAATATTTCAAAATTTATTTTTAGATCTCTCAGGAATGTGGTTTAAAATAGAGGGCTATTTTTCTTGGACTAATATAATAATAACAGGTAATATATTCATTAATTTACCTCAATAGGAATATAAAAAAACAATCATTTCATCATTCATATAAGTTTAATAAATATGTTAAATTATTTCAACCATGTTGTTATTGAAAAACAAAATCCACACAATATAATAAAATAACTAAAAACATAAATGAAATTGAAAATCATAAATTAAAAATCCAAACCACAAATTTTCTCTACCCTATAATTAAATTATTAAGTTTCTTAAATTAATTTGAGTTGATTTAATATTTAATAAAAGTTTAAATGGAATCATATTAATCAAACTACTGTTAAGAATATATAAAATATTGTTGCTCTTCATTAATAAACATGTTAAAGGAATATGATATCCTCCACTAGTTCATGAGGCATGATTCCATATAACCTATCTATCCCATGCCCCAAAACAGTGAATATTATCTATTTTAATTATGAAAAACCCTAAAAAACTCGAATAGGGAACACACGAGTAACTATAAGTGGTACATCCCATATGGAATTATTCTTACCTGAAGTCAATCAAACTGTTGAATTATAATATAACACATGGTCTCCAGGATGTAATTCCTTATATATAACAATCATGTTAGGAGGCACGTAATTTCCTTCATTATAAATTCTTGAGTTAAAAAAATATTTTCCTTTAATTTCCAATAATTATTATATCCAAAATTTCATTTTTTCCATATTTTTTCGATACATGATTCATTACATTCATGGACTAATATTCTTTTGGTTCCGAATATATAGGTAGATGAAAACTATTACCATAAATCCATTAGTATGAACTCATTCCATTGGAAATTCTATAGGCTATTCAATAAACATATAAGAATTATTCCATGCTTTCCCACCAATCATTCATGCTTGGTATATTAGTTTTATCCAAAATTCATTTCATTCATGTATTAGACACATTAGCTTACCAATTTTTCTATGGATGGTAAAGTGTAGATATTTTTAAATTTTCATCAAATATTTAAATATAACATTCCATTGTCTAGATCTAAAAGAGTTTCTACAGATCTATGATCATGGATCTAGAAATTCTAATCACTAAAAGATGTTAGTCCAAAATATTTATCATCGTCATTTTTGGTGGATCTATATTTTACCTAGTTTGAGATATTATCCTCTATAAAAAATATTTTCATTTAAAAATTACATGGTAATGGTGGAAATAAAATCTTTTCCATAAATTTTAAAATTATCCTAAAAAAATAACGGTCTATTTAAGTATTTTTCATATTTAAATATTTATAGAAAATTAAAATTTCATAATTTTTATAACAAAATTCTTGTGAATCCACCAAAATGGTGGGTCTATAAATACTAGATGCTATAATATATCTAGTATTAACTTTAGGTCAAAATTGTATTCAACGGGCCATGATATAAAAAAAGTCAAAAATAAGCTACGTCAAACTTATGGGTAATTATCTTATCATTAGTTAGTGATTGGAAATTTTTCCATGGTATGGAACTTTTTAAATATAAAATTTTGATTAAGACTTATGTGTAAGAATTTGTAGTAAGTTGGAATGAGATAAAACCTAACATGTTACCAAATAGTTAATCGTATCATAATTCCATTGTACATATCCTATTAATAGCTATATATGTTCTTTGAGAAAATTTCCCTTCATTGGGATTGTTCCATGATTTTATAATACTATTTGGTAGCCTACATTGGTGATTGTATACTTGGTTTTCATCTCCATTATTTCTCCAATATCTAGTTTTATATCTAGTAGTTGAAACATCAATATTAATAGCATAACATTTCCATCTAGATTTTGTCTTCATTCATCTAAGGGCTATATAGTTTGAGAATATATTAGTTTTTGTTCTAATTAAATAGGATCCAAATTTATCTAAAGGAAAACTAACTATAAGAAACACATTATTACTGGTTCTATATTGAAATTGGGAATCATTTAATGTTCTTGAGTTATAGAAATAATTTTACTTCTATCTTAAATTATTTGGGACAACATTGTCCGCACTACTTGGTTTGAAGTTTCTTACAATAACTCAGAATCGACCTCCCATTTTAATCGTGAAAGTGTAAATGTGGTGACCAATCTATAATTGAGTTCAGTAAAATATTCTTTAAACTCATAATTAAAATAACTCCCTCATCCTCCAAAATTAAACTTGACCATGGACTATAAATCTTAATGACTTCCTTGATAACACTTTTTTAAAATACCTATGGTCCAATGATGGATCTAATATGTTTTACTCGTGTTGGTTATGTTAGAGAATGTATTACTTCATTCTTTTATTTTTTCACTAAATTTAATTTTTTAAATAAAACTAACTTATAATATTCCTTTAAAAATCCTAAAATGAAAATTTATAAATTTATAACCATGTTTTCTACAATTAAATTTCATAAAACATCTTCTATATAGATCAAACAATAATCAAATTAATTAAAAATTATTTTAAGATCTTCTAAACGTTCCTCCATTTATTATTAAATATCATATGAAAATATAATAACCATGAAATTTTGTATTGTAAATGGGTATGTGCATCACCCAAAGGGTATCTTCTTGTAAAAAAATCTTCCAAAAAGAATTATGAACGTGGTGTTCTCTTGACTCTATGGGAAAATAGGCACCAAAAAATATCTTGACAATCCATCTAATAAGAAATAATATTTTTTCATTTCCAACATTTATTACCTCTAGCCAAAAAAATGAATGGGGGAATGATCCTTCCAAGTGAACCAGGTTGATATCTTATAACCTATACCAAATCTCCAATTGTACTGAATTCTAATATGTATTAAATCATTTTTCTCATATTTATAATGTCTATTCCAATTATTTTAAGAATTTTATCGATTATGCTGACTTATTATGACTAAAATATTGGTTAAATAAAGTGTATTTATAAAAGATTATATATCTCATTTTTCAATACCACTATTATGGTGGGATTTACCCTTGTATGGGAAATCCTAACTAGTGCAGAATTCTCCTCATATAAAATTATTTTTTGATTATATTTTTGGGTTAGTTATTATCAATTTCATAAACATCGCCTTATTAAATGAATATTTTTTTTCAAAAGGGTAATTAACATATTTTCATGGTTAGGGGTAGTATATTAGAAGATATTACTTAAAATTATTCTCCTTAAAATAAGTAAACATACTTAAAATCTATCAGAAGTGTTTTCAATCATATATTTAGTGGTTATTCTATAGAAAACCCCAAATTTGGTTTCCTCACATCCTACTCATTTATTTCTGAAAAATATTATTTCACATAGGTTTCCTTAGCATTGAATATACAATATAATTCATCAAAGAACTAGGTCGTTACACATCCCTTCACATTAATACTTAACTATTTAAAACCCTTGATGGATTCATTCATTATGTAATTTTCAAACAGTAATTATTTTCCTAAGTCTAAAAATTCATTTAATATAACTAGTTGTTACTTGGATTCAGTATCTTTAATGTTCAGAAGTATAAGGAATGATCAGTTGAAGGGTTATATTTTTTGTTAAATACATTGAAATGGATTGTTCAATATCTATAAACCAAGGTGAATTTTCCATTATGAAAATTCAGGATGATCATAAATGAATTTATGAATGGTATACCAAACAAAATGGTCGATTGATCAATTATTTTATATTATTACAAGTTGATCATATAATACTTCTATATGAATATCATATTTTGTCATCTCAGTTGGACATATTCAAATACATCTATTGAAAAAATAGTAGATATGTTTCTAAGTTGTAAAACCACTCTTGTGGGATTCAAATATCCCATAGGAAAAATATTTTTTATGTAAAGTGTTATAATTTTATTGTAAGAACCTAAATCACATTAATAATCTAAATAAATTTCTGAATCAATAGTTCAGGAGATAGAAAATGTCCTTATATAATCACATTTTGTGGCTAATTATGGTGTGATAAGCCCTGATACAATTCATCCTAAGTTTTCATTTCATTTACTTATATCCTCTAATACACAGTGAAATGTTCCTTTAGATATTTCTCACATATAAGATTATTTTGGATGTCTCTAAGAGAGGGAATATTGATTTAAATTTTCATGAAGGTCTCTCTAATTTTTAATTGTAGTCATTCCTCCCAAATCTTCTTAAACAACATAATTCCTGATTAAAATCTAAGTGAATGGTATTTATTATCTATTTTATAAATTTTCCACTGTGTATATTATTTTCAAATCAAGGATCATATATCTCATCTTCCTCTATGCTTTAATATTATGATGGTTGGTTCTAAATAATCAATCCATAATGTGCAGGTTAATTTTCATCAAATTTGAGTGGGTATTTATCACATTCAAGGGTGGTATTGAGGTGAATATCCTTACAGATTATTAATTGTTTTTACTGTTAGTAGTATACCAACTGACGATAAGTTATAGGGTCTTCTTTTAAGAAGTGGGTTATTGGTAAAAATAATAGATGTGGGAATTCTTGTATGATTGTTTAAAGGGTGGTGGGTTTTGGTATGGTTAAATTTGATATTGTAATAGGGATTATTGTGAGTACATATATTGGTATAGTGGAATGGTTTTCACTTTTTTTTATTTTTTACTCCATTCTAGTATTAGGGATTTTGACTCTATTCAAGTTTTGGATTCTGAAACTATCTTTTATAGAAGAAACCTACATTGAATTGTTCCTACACAACCATCCTAGAGATCCAAATCACCCACGTGGAAATAGATACCTCCTTATGGATATAGAAATATAACTTCCCTAAAATAAAAGATTATGTAATCCTGGTATAGAACTAATAAATCCATACATGGAATCAACATAAAACCTATCATTTTCATCACAAACATTTCCAAAAAAAATGGTAACATCCAATTTATATAAATCACGTCTTGCAACATTTGATATTATATAATAGAACACTTAAAGGTGGGTTTATGGTCAATAAATCATCCAGTTATTCTATAATTATACAGAATACATTTAAAAAAAGTGAAGAAATAATTGAATGTAATGCTTTTATATCAAAAAAAATACAATAAAGGATCTATAATACCAAAAATTATACCTTGGATGGCAGAAGGTCCTAAATACAAATTATCTAGAGTAGACTACATAGAATGAAGAAGACATTACCCTCTTCCTTGGGATCCATCCTTTCTCTACCATACTACACACTATTGATGGAATTTTTTCTCATACTCTATGGTACCACATTTCCTTCCTTGACCTGGACATCCAATGGAACTCCAGCTTCATGTCAACTAAGGCATGGTTACATCCTTCCTATACTTTGGTGCCTGTGTTTATCCCCTAAAAATACTCTAATATTATATTTCCTAAATAAACATCTTCATTATTCCCACCCTACCACAAGAATGGTACTCCAAAGCATGGTATGGAATCTAAGGCCCCTTGTGGGAAAATATTTCACTTTAATAACACTAAAATAGAACATGGTCTTGAGATCGCTACCTAATACCCAAGATGGTATTCCCATTACTTCAATTATAATAAACATTATAATGGAGTTTCATATCACTAGAATAAGAGATTAAAGTTATCCATATGGAAATTTTCAAGCTGCTATTTTGGGCCTCACTTAGATTCCCTTTTGTGATGAGAGACTTATTTACCACATCCTATATGCTACTGAAGATAAAAATGCTTACCAATGAACTAATCTCATTGGGAATCCCATCCCGAAAATACACCACCCATGAAATATCATCATCTACTAATGATGGGTAAAATGGATATAAGTAAATTAAATGTCCATTATAGTCCATCACTAAAATTCCTTCTATTTTAGGTGAATTAATTCGTGATCCTTCTAATCCCTCAACATTTTAGGTTAGATTTATCTCAATAAATTTATCTATAAGTCCTTTGATAAAACATTTTTCTTCCGAGAATGCTCTAAATGGTCCCAAATTTTTTTTTCTATTCTATTACGCATGCATTAAACATGGTTCAATATCATATATATGTGTATCTCATGGTACATGAAGATCATTTTGAATGACTCATTCCATAACTCGGCTACCATGGGGCCTCCATACCTAATGAACATAGGTAGATACAATGTCTGAAACTCTATCATCATCTCATACACCAATGGTGATGTGGGAGAATTATCCTTTTAAATTCATCTATTTTCCATTAGGAAGATTCTAGAATGATGAACATCCATCTGGATCTCAGAAGCTATAGGGATCTTCAATTTGTCTTTGATAGGACTATGGTGATTTCTACTCTCTTTCCACTAAATTTGAATATACTGGGGAGGAATTTTCTCTACAATACCAACACACATCTTATAATACTATATAAGATCAAGGTCAACCTCTATAGGTGACAAAAAAATAGAACCACTACATAATGGTCTCCCTAAACCTGTCTTAATAAGTGAATTGGCAATATATAATAGTTCATTTTTTCCCTTTTTCATCAGATATAATAGGGATCTCATTACACTGGTCATTATTGAAAATAAACACATTCAATACATATGTACCTATCAGGAAGAATTCATGTCAATAAATATCCCTACCTTACTATCAAGATGGATTTACACTCATCTCATTCAATATCAATCCAATAATATAACTCTCATGAAAAAATAGCATCACACAACATGTGAATCAACCGAACTAAAATAATATCAACCATAATAATTGAACATCATGGAAACAATCAAATCTCTAGGAACTTGGATTTTTCCCTAAAAAATGGCCAGCTACTCCAATGCATAATCTCATTATTGAGTCCTGGCACATCTTATCCTTCTGTCATCCTTTCCCAAATAATATAGAAACAGAAAAGAAACACGAACCTTTAATAAAAATTTATAACATACATGATCTATAACTCTCCCACATGGCCAAACTAGGTTTGATACTAGACCACAACAATTACTCCCTATATGATAGATGCTTCTAACTAGAATTGGGTTGTAAAGGGAATGGGGGAACAATATACTCCCTCATATCATGTTATAATAATAGTGGAATAAATTTCATAGTATCAAAAATTGTCAAAATATAACAACAATTGTAGGTAAGTCAAATAGTAAAGGAAATTGATAAATCCAACAATATGAAAAATATATTGTAATGAAGGAATGTAATATATCTAAGTGTTAGGTTGGGTGTAATATAGATTAATGCCAAAAAAATCACATAATACACAAAAGACCTTAATCTTGTTCCCAATGTCTGTCAAGAATACAAGTTCCATTCCATCGATTAAGAAATAATTAAAAACTTTATCATTTCCCATCTCTAAACATTCATCAACGTAATATACTCAGATACCAAATGGTGTCTAGAATAGGGTGTGAGTAATGCATTTCAGGTCAACACCACTGTTTATAAAACACAACACAATATTTTGGTGCAATAAATCATGCAAACAAGTTATTAATTAACTAATTATTACAATATAAAAATTAACCTATATTTAAAGCATATTGTAATATCTTTGAGCATATAGTATCACTATGCGAACATTAACCACATTTCCAATGCATAGTCACAAAACCAAGAAAAACAATATATATAATAATTTCATCATAAAAAAACCATGCTCTATTTATAATCATTTCAACATATCCATTCCACACCCTTAATATAAGTATTTCATCATAACCAATGGAATCCCTCTATATAATAATTTCAACATAATTAGGTCTGACTCTTTATAAATTAATTTCAGCATAATCGAGGAAATCCAATTAAATAATAATTTCAGCATAACCAGGCCAAATATTTTATATATTCATTTTTGAATAGTCGGTCCGAGCACTTTATGTAAAATTTTTAGCAATACTAATCCAAGCCTAAAATATAATTATTTCATCATAACCAGTCCAATCCCTTTATAATACTTTTTTAGCATAACCTGGTCAATCCTTCAATATAAGAATTTTTTCATAACTTGGACAAGCCCTATATTAATGCATTTCTGCATAATCGGTGTAGTTAACTTATATAAAATTTTAGAATAACTATGCCAAGACCTTTAAATATGAATTTCAACATCATCGGGCTATTCCCTTTATATAAGTATTTCTGTATAATAAATTCAAGCCCTCTATATAATCATTTCATCATAACTATATCATATCACAAAATATCCTATAATTTTGAGAAACAAGAAATCCATTTTACAATGTGACACTATCAAAAGAAACCACCTAAGATCTCATGTCATTTTTATTCTAGAAAAAATCTCGTACATTGTTCTTTATGGTTAAGATAACCCCATGGGTGGTCATAAGTGAGGTTTCGACAGTATGGAACCAAAATTATCCTATTATTAATCCAAACCCATGATTATCACCACCCGTTAGCTTTTTAGTTAATGTGAACATTATGTTGTCATGATCTCATTTAATTTCACACAATTAATCATATACATACAGACCATATGTATTTGTTCTAGACCATCTATCTTTTTATAGATATCAAATTTTCACTCTAAAAATGAAATTCCAACAATTATTAAAGTCAAATAGATCATTGTAAAACCTAGATCACATAATAATGAATATCAAATCATGATTTAATCGTTTTACTAGGACTAAACCTCTATAATGAAAGATAGCGGATGAAATGATAAAATTAAAGTGAAGGAAAACAATGGTGGTAAAATGGTAGAATCAAACATTTGGTAGGGAATGAATGGCCCAAAAGCACATAAATTCATCCTAAGGTTCTAGATAGTAGGTTTCACAATCAATTAAAAATAAATAATAGTTTTTGCATTCTTAAAATTCATGGTCTCGAAATATTCACGATGGGAATTTAATGACTTACATCATATGATGAAAAAATCATCACCTCAGGATAAATTATCATTGATATACCATTTTGAAAATGTGAACAAGTTTCATGGAATGAATACATTTCACATTTTTTACTAGTTTATGGAAGCTTCCCAAAAAAGGATTCACGTTATTTAACTTGTTTAGGACGTGGATGTGTCAAACAATAATATTCTTTAGAAACACTATAAAAATCCTCCTGTCAACCTGAAATTTTAAAGGAAATCCTCTTAACCCTTTAACACATATATACTCACACAATAATAATTCAAACACAAATAAATCCATGGATGTTATGCCATTTTATTTGAAAAAATATCTCAATTCCATAATGAAAATTTACATCCACCATGGTTTAATAAAAGTAGATCCCAGCTAATGGAGATACAAAAAAAAGTAAAAAATGTTTATACCAAGAAAACATATGATCATACAACCATCCCACCATATCATAGCTTGTCCAAAATATGCTTCATGAGTCACCTTGGGTCAGTAGTGAACACGTTTGGCCATTGTGTTCTCACATTATTCTCTAACTCCCAGTTCTACTCTAGAACATGCTCATGGTAACATAACACTTGTTCAAGAGGTATCGTCTTTCATTTGAGGTACTTGTCACTAGGGTTCACATTAAAAATTATATTCACCTCAATGTTGGCATCTATACCAAGCGCGATGTCACAAATACCTATTATTTAATAAGGGTATGGGTGATACCACTGAATAAAAGGTATGTGAAACACATTTTTCATGGCAAGATCGTGCTGTGGAAGTTCTAATCGGTATTCCACTATACTATCCCTTTCCACTATCATGAATGGATTAACCAAAACAGGTTCTAGATTTCCCTATTTCCTTATAAAACATTCTCCCAACCAAGAGGACCTACTATGGAAATCTCTGTGACCCACCTCTATATCCCTAGGGTGTCTCTGCATGTTAGCGTAATATTTCTTCCTTCCCTTCATGCTACCAACCACTTAATGATCAACTGAACTGGTTTAAGAATATTTTATAAAATACTACTTCCAACAATCACTGATTCTCCAACCACTAACCAAAAAACACCAAAATGTAATTTACTACCAAAAATATTCTCAAAGGGTGCCATCAAGATTTATTCCTAGATGTTTTAATTACACAAAACATTCTATTCATTAAATATATTACATCCACAAACCATATAAATCCACCATACATAAACAAAAATTATCCCCTAGAATCTAAATCTTCTATTAGTATTTTTCTTTTGTCTATGGAGGATTCGTTCTACCAAGAAGAACCGTCTATCCTAAATCCGTCTAAAGACACTTACATAATTGATATATAAAATGAGGATCACTATAAAAATTGTATTTCTAGGAGTACTATGAATTTTAACTATCTCCCATACCTAAAGGCCACTGAGATGATCAGTATTGAAGGCCTCCCAAATTTTTAAGAATTTTTCTTCCTTTATCATTCGATCTAAAATCATGCATACCATATCACTATTGAAAACAATCTTTTGTAATCCCCTTAAGAATTAAATAGAGTCCTCATCCCATTTCCATTTCATAATGGTCTTGAAATGAAATAACATAACAGGTCTCTAATTCTAGGCCATAATAGGTTGATAGATGAAACATCTATCCACAAAGACCACTATCTCTTTATTTATTCTAATCCATGAGTACTATCTATAAGGATCACAAAACATCTATTTCTGACATGGATGTACCACTCATATTGAAGAAGAAACTCCATCTTCAAATCCTCATACGGGATTGTTGTAATCCAAACTCATCCATGGAAAATAAGAGAATTGTCACTAACAATAGACCGTCCTAATGGCTCCACATTATATATATTTTTCTTTTGGACCTTTGCCCTCCCGATCAGATATGTTCTCAGCCTTGATCTATTCTAAAATCACATAGAAAAAATATTTTGATGTTATATCTACTCATCCTTAAGACACCAATATATATATATATATATATATATTCTTATCTAGAAAGAGTTACATCATCTTATACTCATCACAAGACGCCCACACTACCTATACTTGTGTCTTTCAAATCAAGGTATCAACAACGATGTTTCCTTTACTCGGTGTATATGGAAACTTGAAGTGGAAAGACTATAGATACTTGTCCCACCCATTATAAATAAGTCTTAACTCCGGATGAGGAAATATTTAACTGATGATCTTTTATCCATGTACACCACAATCTTATTTACCAAATTATAGTGTCTCCAACATCTCATAGTGTGTATCATAGTAGATAACTAAAAATCATGAGTTTGGTAATTCCTGTTATGTGGTATCATCTATCTAAAGCTATAATCATCCACTCAGTCAACCTATATTAAAATTACTCCTAATACCACTCTGGATACATAGTAGTACACAATAACATCCCTACCTGTTATAGGTAAAGTGGGAATTGGTGTTGATGTTTGAATGATCTTGTGATCCTGAAAATCATTCTCACATGATTCTATGAAAAATAACTTCTCCAATTTCTTAGTCAGAGAAGTCATTGTTTCTTTTAAATTGGAGAAGTTCAAGATAAAATGTAGGTAATACACAGCAAGACCAATAATATATTTAATCATTATTATATTCTTGTGTTGTCCAAAGATACTATAAATACAACCTTCTTGGGGTCTTCCAATACTCCTTCCTCTAAGGTAATATTTATCTAATATGTGAACATTATTAATATAGAATTTTCATTTGGTTATCATGGCCTAATGCTGGTTCTCTCTAAATTTTCTCAAGATGATGTAAAAAATTTTGGCGTGATAATCAACATACTGAGAGAACACAAATATTTTATTGAAAAAAACCACAAAAAATGATATAGTAATTAATTTAAAATCTGGTTAACCAAGTCCATGAATATCTCAAAGTTGATTGTTATTTCCAATGGAATAACAATGAACTTGTAGAATCCAAACTAACTCCTAAAAGTACTCTATGTTATGCCTAATGGTCTCACTATAAACTTATGATACAATAACCACAAGTGAATATTAGAGAAAATATGGGAACATCTCAGGTGAACAAAGAGGGCAGCTACACATTGAAGGGGATACAAGTTCTTGGATATCAACTTGTTTAATGTTGTATTTTCCACACTCAAGCATAATTTCTCATCAAACATCATTGAAAAAATCATGGGAGGATCCCAAGGTGACATAATAGGTTATATAATACCCTTAACATCCAAATATTCCAAATAAAATTTCGATTCCACAATATCTGATTGCGCCATCCTGTTAGGAGGGATATAAAATCGATCTACTCCCGACACCAACATAATCATGAAGTCTATATCCCAAATGGGTGGTAAAAAATAAAACTATTTGGTAAAAAATCATGAAAATCGTATACCACTAGAGGCAAAGTATACTTCTGCATTCCATTTTCATCTGTATCATGACCTACTATCTTAACCAAAATACGATGAAATATGGGATGAATTGGTCATGCCTGATTTTCCAGGAGATCCCATTCACCATAGTGAAAATAGAAACCTAATTCAGGATAGTGAAAGATAACTCTCCTCCTATAATTGTTGATGGGAGCCTGGTATTGAAATAACCAATCCACACCTAAAATCAAATTGAAACCTGACATTTACAGCACTAACATTTCCCAAAGAAATGGTAACCACCAATTTAAATAGGGAATGAATTAAAAAATTTGATATTCTATGAAAAAACACCCAATGGTATTTAAATGGTCAAAAAATCATCCATGACATCCAAAATCATTCCTAATAGATTTGAAAAATGTTTAGATATAATGGAATTTGATGATCTCATATTAAGAAACACACAAGAACGGGTAAATGATATAAGAATCATACCTCTAATGGTAATAGTTCCTTTATCCAAACTAGTTGGAGTTGACAACATATAGTGAACCTAACATGACCCTTTTCCCTAGTCTCTAGTACGAATCCCATGTTCCTACAACGCAAGATGTAACAATTCATCAATCACTGGGGAACTATGTCTGAAGCCTTGAACTGAACATACAGTGAAACTCCAGCTATCAGTCTCCTAAGGGGTAGTTGAGTCATTCCAAGACTCTAGTACCTATCCTCATCCCATACCACTACTATACTACTGCATGAACCTAAAAATATTCTATATGGGGGAATTAATTTCTCAAGAATGACACCTGAATGAAAGGTATAGTCACTGAGGTTGCATGTGGACAAAAGTGCCAAACTAATAGCATAGAAATGGAACTTCGTTCTGATTTGGAATCCCACGACACTAGCTGATCTACCTTATGTTTCATTGTAGATAATTTCACAGTGGTTATTTATTCCACTAGAATACGATTTCTTGGTTCACCCTTTTTAAATAGGTTGTACACTACTCATGGACTCTCTCATATTCCGTTACATGATGAGAACCAAAATCATCACTTCTTAAATTCCACCAAATAGAAAAATATTCATATGTTACCTAATCTCCTAAATAACCCCATCCTTAAAATGACACTCCCTATAAATCAAATAACATGTTAAAGATAGATAAAAACTCTGTAAGTTGGTGAAATTTCCATCATATACCATCACTGGTAATCCTCCCTATATTAGTTATATGAACTCATGATCCTTCTCATCCCTCGATGTTTCAAGATAGGATAGGATTAAAATCATTGACTCAAATTCCTTCCAAAATAACTCTTCTGGAATTTTAGATTAATATAATGTATTCCATAAATGTTTGGAAGGTTCGTGAAGCATGTACACATCTAGATTCACTCTCATAACATTCTGTGTCTCTGGGTTCCTGAATTACATTGGGTTATGGCCTCATTAAATTTATCTTAACATGTGAATTGGAATGGAATAATAGTTCATTTATTCCCTTTGTCATCAAAAATTCAAGGATATCATTTCATAATTCTTACTAGAAAATATATCTCAACCAATTAAGATGTCGCTATTAGAAAAGTTCATTTCAATACATATACCTATGTGGTTATCGTGATGCAAGTATACTCATCAATTTCCAATCCAGGAAACAAGAATAAAACTGAATATTCCATAACATCAAACAAAATGTGAATCACCTGAGGATAAATAATATAAAACATAATTGGTGAACACCATAAACCAAAATCCCATCCCTAGGAACAAAGTTTTTTACCTCATACATGGGTTAGATACTCCCATGAAGAGTTTCATTACCGAATACCATGACATCAAATATCCCTTTCTACCTTTTCTGAATATTATAGAAATAGAAAACAAAATGGATCCTCAGAAACTACATTATAACTTACCACGATCTACCACTCTCTCACATGGCCAGACCAAGCTAGTTTCTAGACATCTAGAGATTCTCCCCATATTCTAGAGGATCCCAACTTGTAAATATCATAGTAGCTGAAATAAAAGCAAAAATACAAAAAAATATGGTTTATTAAATAGTAAAGGAAACAATTCAATCCAAAAATATGGTAAAATTATTACAATGATAGGTTAGATTGTAGTAATGTTTCAATCATGGTGTAATATACAAGAATGAACAAAAAAACTCAAAAAAGACACCAAAGACCATAGTCAACACCGCCACATCAGTCTCATCTCTATGATCCAACCTATTCGGTAAGTAACAATCACCAACATGGTCATTTAACCGTGTACTAACTTATATCCATAAAATATTCTCGAGTACAAAATGACATCCCGAATAGTGTGTCAGTAAAACACAGTAGGTCTATGACAAAAGTCTCATGAAAACCAATATGATGGAAAGCTCTTGAAATAAAGTGATAAATAGGGGATTAAATTAAATAATTAACATAATATAACAATTAACCAACTTCAGCACCAGTATGGAATATCCATGAGAATTTAAAATAACCATGACAAACATTACCACAAACCCATGGAATAATCATAAAACTAGGAAAACCCATTATATAATCATTTCGTCATAACCTAGTCAAGACATGTATATAATAATTTCAACATAACTGGGCCAAAGCCTTTTATATAATAATTTCAATGTAACCAGAAAAATCTCTCTATATAAACATTTCAACGTAACTAGGACTAGACCTTTATATAATCATTACAACATAACCTAGTCAAGCCCTTTATATAATAATTATTGCATAAACTATGAAAGTCATTTAAATAATCATTTCAATATTAATGGGTCAAGCCCTTTATATAATCATTTCATCAATATCATGCCAAGACCATTATATAATTATTTCATCATAACTAGTCAAGTCCCTCTATATACTCATTTCATTATAACTAGACCAAGACCTCAATATTAGTATTTTATCATAAATAGAACAATCCCTTTTTATATGAATTTTATCATAAGTGGTCCAATACCATTATATAATCATTGCAACGTAACTGGTTCATTCACTTTATATAGGAATTTTGATATACCGATGTCATATTAAATAATCGATGCTAATTTCAAGAAACAAGAATTCCATTTTATAATTTCATCATATCATAATAAAATACGTAATATATCATGTCATTCTAATTAATTATTAAATCCAAAATCAAGTTAATTAGAATTAAAGTGCGGGCTCACCCTATTGGTGGCCATAGTCTAGGTGTCAACACTATTGGATCCAATGGGATCCAAGTAGTATTTCAAACACACGATTATCATCGCCCATTATTTCATTAGTTATATTTCATGTTGTGTCCTAATGAACCAATATTATTGAACACACTTGAAAATTTTAAAACTGACTGTAGAGATTTGTTCTATACCACATACTATTGTGTAGTTATTAAAGAAAAACTCTCAATAAGGAATAGCAATAGAGAATGCAGGTGAAGGGGATCAAAAGAAAACCTAAATCGAACCAGTAATAATATTAGATCTCTATTAAATAGTGGTTAATATGTCACATATATATAATGAATGATAGTGGAAGAAATAGAAAACAATGTGAAGGAACTCATCAAAGATCAAACACTAGACTGAGATATTTAGGGGGGGAATTTCCAATAAATTTTATGAGGTATCCCTAGGGACCAATAGAGGAGGTTTTATAATGAATGAAAAATAAATCTTTTTTGTAGTGTATTTAAAATCAATAGTCCTAAAATATTAACTATGTGAACCCCTTTCATGACAAGAATTTCATCATTTACAATAGAATCTGAAATAATGTCTCTTCTAGAAAAATTAACAATGGGTGACTATTTTCAAGAAGTTATAATGTCTCATAACATATATAGGTTTTTCACTGTATAAATTTTTACAGAATCTCTTTCGAACATTATTCATGTCACACAAAAACTTCACAACATGAAATCATCCATCTAGATTATTTTTTGGAAAGACCTAGAAAAATCTTGGGTGAACCTGAACCCTGAAAATGACATCATATGAATACATTTTCAAGTTACCTCCCAAATTCCATTAAATAAAACATACATACATCCCTTTAATTGTATTCCATTTTCCCCAAAAAATCACTATATCACCTTAGGAAAATGTTTGGCCAATAATTTTTTAAATTAATCACTACAAACTATAAGACATTAAACCAAAAAATCCTAGAGGTAAAAACATAGAAATTACAAGATCATTCAAAAATATTATTTTAAAAGTACCCTATAAACATCGAATGAAAGAATCAATTCATTGAGAATCCATGATAGTGTGAAATTCTTATATTTTTAGATACATGAAAAATGATTCGTCTCACATTTGAGGTAAAAACTCAAGAGTTCCTAAATTGATAAACGACAAGAAGATTCAATTTAAAAAAATTTAAAAGCATTCCATTGGGAAAATGGGATTAATAAATAATGATATAATAATAGATACATTTTTTAAACATTTTAAGAAAAGTTCATTAATGGAAGAAAAATATTTCAGACCGAATAGAAAACTCTGTCTGTTTTCCTTATAAAATTAGTTTGATGTCTTGATTATTTAAAAGAGTAAAATGAAAGGAAAACTTTTAATTTAAAAAAAATAGTTATAAGGGAAATAATTTTTTTCATTTTAGGATTTAATGATCATGTAATTCCCTAATTGGATACCTAAATATATGAAATCCTTAATACTGATGAGATTATAAAATTAACCGTTACAAAGATCTCATCATTAAAGTGAGAATTATGAAGTAACACGATTTATTTGTGACAAAATTAAATATAAAAAAATAACTGTAATGAAACCATAATAAAATTAGAGTTCATATAAAAAATTAATCATTGTTTAACATAGTCAATTATGTATAAGTATAACACAATGGATTAAAACTAAAATAAGAAACTCCTTACCACTTGGTGCCTTTCAAATTAAATCTCATTTGAGGAAATAATTTGAATTAAAGTATAAGATAAAATTAGGTATGAGAATTGAATTATATTATATGTAAATTTAACATTATATAAACCTCGTAAATTTAAATAGTTTTATAACATAAAACATGTCTCTATGAAAAAATTGAGATAAATAACCCTTACCTCTGGTCTGACATCCATTATATGTGTTCGAGCATCCTGTATAATAAATATAAATTTATTTTAAAACAATTCCAAAACCATAAATTTTTATCATTCCATATATTATATCCCTATAACATTTTATCCCTAATTTATCAACAATTCATTATTAAAATCTATCTTTTAGAAGATAACTGCTTTGTTTTTCAAGTATATTTCAGTTCGGTGGTTTGGGCCCTTATGCTTTTATCATGATTACATAATCTCTAGATTTTTAAACATTATATTAATATCATATATATTCAAATATATTTATATAGATTAATTAATCAGATTTAGAGATAGAAAAATGAATTACATTGTTCATGAAGATAGTATGTCGTACATACGCAGAAATGCACTTTTCAATTTTCGATGATTGGAATGAATTAATATGAAATAATAATTCAATTTAATAGAATAATTATTATATAAATTAAATCATATATGTTAATTAAATATACCCCCATGAAAATTATTAAAAGCATAAATGAAAAAATGATCACTACGCTTTATGTAGGTGGTAGTCCACACATATGCACGATCAATGTTATACTTTTTCAATTGATCGAAAAGAGTATAGATAATTGTTGTTTAATAATAATAATAATATTTCATTATATTTGTGATATTTAATTTATTATTTTTTGGTACATATATTTTATTTAGAGGAGATAAATTAAGTAAGATATTAGAAAGGTTCGATAGAGAGGATTACTTATTCTATAAAAGGTGTCCATAATATTATCAATTAAGAGAGCTAGGGTTGATTTGTTGAAATAAAATCACCTCAAGAATAGGTATAGAAATTTTTATAAGATTTTTCGGATTATTTTGTTCGAGATAAGATGCTAAAGGTTGTGTATATAAGAAGGGATATGTGGTTACTTTTATAGAGAATGAATGGAAAGACATGGAAATAATAAAAATATTTAAATATGATAAATCAATTTTCATGTACAAGTGGAACAATGTGGCCATAATTTTTAATATGAGATATTATATAGGTTAAATACCTTAATCTAATAAAAAATTTATCGGTATAAGTTATATTTTATACATTATCTTTTCAGTTAACCCCTTTGTTGACCTATTTTAACCTTAACTGTGGTAACACCTTGATCACTCTTACTGGGTTCTGATTTCAAGTATAAAGTAAAAATTGAAAAAAAATGTACAAGGAATGGAATTCTAAACCATAGATTATCATCCATTCCATATTTAAATATTTTTATAATTTTTAAATAATTTAATATCATAGTTTTCATAAATTATCAACAATGCCATATTTGACTCTATTTATTTAGATTTATATTAAAGACATCAATACAAGAATTTAATTAGAATATAACATTTAGTAACACCTACAATATTTTATAATAGTCTATAAGATTAATATTTCAATGCAATTTCCTCCAAAAATATTACTTCTAATGTTTTTAAATAATATTATTTTATTATTTAATTAATTTAATTAATACTATATTGGATTTTGATAAATATTTAAGGTCAATATTTTGCCACTAAAAATTAAAAATAAATTACGATGAAAAAAATTATTAATTTTTCATTCAAATAAATTTTTATAAGTGAACTTTTCCCACATTTCACTTTATAATAAAAATTTACTATTATTGAAATGCTAAGAGTGACATTATGTTTTTATTCTATTATTTATTTATTATAAGGCTCTAAACGAAGCAATATGGCCTCATGTAACCATATGTTTTATATAGGTATGTAAATTTCAAAAATAAGCCCATATATTTGGATAAAATATTTTTTCGTGTTGATTAGGATAAATGATATCATCATTTTTAACCCTAATTAACATATTTTCCCTTTTCCATTATAATATAATTTACCATGATTAATATTCAAAATTATTGAATATAAAAGGGAATCATATATATATATTTAACCTCCATATTCCCAATATAGTTTCAATTATAAATGATTAATTTTATATAATTGGAATAAATTAATTTTACTTTAAAATTTTAAAACACAATGAAAAATAGTTTTTACAAAATGCATTTTTTAGAATAGAAATTAAAATATATCAAAAATCATGTAAATTTAAGCTTCAAATTAGATTATTCTAGATAAAAATAATTCTATGATACATTAATAAAATAAAAAATGGGACTTTAAAATTTCTTTTTTTAATGAAAATAAATGATATTGTAAGAAAAATTGGTAGTTCCCCAATTCTAAGAAAATTAAATAATTTCAAAATAATCAAAAAATGTAAACATAATTTAATTTTCTTATGGTGATCATGAAAATAAAATTTTCATTATTAAATAATTTTGTAAAAATTTCTATCAATTATTTATAATATTTACTCCCAACAAGCAAAAAAATCCTTTTTAGAAGAAAAAATATTTTGAAGCATAATATTTATTTACTGATAATTGATTACTTATTTCCTAAGAATTAGAAAATTATTTTACATTTATTTGGCCCATTATATATATACAAACATATATATATATATATTGAATAATATGGTTAATCCTATCCACAATCACCAATTCAATGACTAGTTTATTGAGGTCGTATTTAAATAATAATATTCTATAGTTCATTTAGGTTCAATGTATCGTGTTGTTTATGCTTTTAATTAGTGTTCATTTAAAATATCAAGGTTTTAAATTTTCCACCATTAATAAATAATGGACCTCTAATTTGAACTTGTACCCAATAATTTGGGGATTTACAGATTAAAATTCCATTTTAGAAAAGTGTCATCTTTAATATTGCAAATAACAATTCATCTTAATAATAGGATATGGTAAATAAAAAGGTCATATGGAATAACATAGAACTTGCTTTCCAAATAGGACAACGTTTGAGGGAACAAAATATATGGACACGGTGGATAAAACTAATTCCAATATACAAAGAGGTAGTGATAGGGAACACAATTAAGAAAACATTAATGAAAAAAATAATATATGATAGGTGAAAAGACCATCAATTCCTAAATAATGATCACAATAAGATAATATTTTTGTATCAAGATAATATTTATATACATTAAAAATTGCTTTTCAATCTATAGAAATAACATGATGAAAAATACTTTCATCAAAATTATAATTTCATATTTAATTAACTTCCACTAAAATCTCATCTATTCTCAAAACTATGAGTACTCAAGAATATTTTTCCATGCCTTAATCATCCAAATTAACTCTAAAAAATCACATAATCTATAAAAGTATAAAAATATCTTCCTAATATCTTTTAATATCAACAAAATCCATAATTATTACCATAAGGTAATATAATAACTAAAATGTATAAACCTTTATATGAAGAAATAATACATCTTACTTCAATATTACCATAATATCACCAAAGGTTCAACATTGATTATATTGCAATACAATAGTACCAAAACCCAATTAACCTAAATAACCTACATATTAAAAAATTATGACAACTTAAAGGTGATCTCATGACATGTAACTTACATATGTAAAAATTAAATTACATTATTCCCATATATTTTTTAATGTTAAAAATAATGTTAAATATAAAGGAAAAATATTCCCAGAAAAATAAAGAATCCCCAAAAAATAATATTAATCACCATGATAAATCACAATATAATGTTTTATTATAGTTTAATTCACACAAAATATCATAAACCAAACATAGACACTTATATTAAAGCTAATCATAAGCATGATCATAAATATCTCTAAAAATATCACCTTTCAAATGATTCACTTTTTAACCATCATGATTTTATATATCCCACTATATAATAGACTATAATTGACATCACATTGATTTTATACTATACCAAGAGGTTTTTTAAACCTTAAATAAAATTTCTTCTTAAAACCGTATAAAATTTAAAAATCACATCAAAATACCATCAATTAAATCATTAAATGGGGTATTTATGCTTTTTAACATATGACCAACTATAAAATTATAGACCCATGATGGTGTCTATATCTGCTAATTTAGAGTCATATGAAAACAAATTTGATTTCAAAAATTACACAGTCCTCATTCCACAAATAAAATCATAAACTATTTTCATAAATCCAAAAATCCAACAAACATCTTCAATGATGACATAAATAACTTTTTCATAAAATTATTAACCAATTTAAATTTCACCGATAATATCACATTTACATCATCAATGTCAATCCTGAAATTACCACTAAATAAACATCCTTTTTTATCAGAACCATTCAATTTTTTTAAATTCATCAATGAAACTCTTCAGTGAAATAATCCATATATGTGTCATTATTATTATACGTATAATATATTAAATATAACACATAAGTAAAAGGTATTTATCATATTGTGATCGACAAACACTTCGCTCCTTTCAATTTAATGATTGGAATACCATAGTTTATTCATTATTCTAGAATTTAGCTATGGGATTAGGGAATTTCATTTAATAATTAAAATATTCCTCACACCTAAGACATTGAATTGTAAGTTCTACATTGGAAGAAACATTATTTTACTCCATCAAGATCTACATTTTCCATAAAAATTTAATGAATCTATAACCTTATTTTAAACACATGAAACATTTTCACATTTCATTGAGAAAATATTTTGGATTTATCTTATAATATTTCAGACATGATGGAAATTGATCATTCTTTCCTAGAAGATCTCCACTCAAGAGCACTAAAAAATCAATTTTTTTATCCTTTTTTGTGATTCTAATATATTTTTACATCGTAGGTTGTTAATTATATATCAAGAGAACAACATAAAAATATAAAAAATATTTTTCACACCAGACAACATTGAATGTTTTTGCTCATTATCACTACATTTTACATCATATTCAGTTTTCTCATAATTCCTCCTAGTTCCATCCATTTTCTAAAACCAAAAAAACACAGTATGAGTAAATATAATCCTAGTGAGAGACTAAAAAATCAATAAAAAGATTTATAGTATATCTAAATTATTACACATTCATTTATAACTAATACACTATATGTTTATGCTAGATCATTCATGGTCACCATCTCTACAAATAATTTATAATGGGTAATAAAGAAAAGGTTAATTATCCAAAACATATCACATGGTAGTTTCAAATTGGGTTCTTAGTAAGGGAACACCAATTGTGCACCAGAATTGTTGATAAGATTTTCTCATCCAATTCATTACTTGGTTACTACACCACAATAAATTTTTCTAACACAATGACCACATTTTTCATCCATACAGGAATTTGATTTTTAGAAAACCACATAATCCCTTATATAACAAAAGTTTTCAATTTTATCCTACACATAGCATTACCTTCAACGTCATTCATAGTTTGAAGTTCCTTATTCTCTATTTTCTTAAATCTTGTTACATAGGTTTCTACTAAACTTTCTACGATACCGGTTGTATATATGCTGAACCTAGAAGACAATAGTTTTTGGTAACATTATAACAATTTCACTAGATACAACAAATCACATCCAAAATAACCAAATAGTTTATTAGCCTTTTTAGTCTGGATTTATACATAAATATCACATTATATTTGAAATAATAAATGAAAAAAATAGAGTGAATATAAAACAAATTCCTCTAATAGATCATTAAAATTTTAATTCAATATATAAAATGGAATAACAACATATTATGAGGTTATATGATTTGTATGGATTTAAAAAATTACAAAATATCATCAATAAATAATGTATAATAAGTATAGAAAAGTAAATATTGGAAAACATATTCCATTTAATAAATAACCTGAATGAGAAGAATAATATGGCAAGAGTGAGTGATGGTCAAATAATGCCACAACCACATGAGATTAAAAATATATCATAGAATTCCTAACTATTAAATTAATAACATGAACGTTAATAAATAATCTCATAATGATCGAATTTATCATGTCAGACATTAAAAATTATGATCATGGCCTCATTGTGAATACAACATATATAATTGGGGAAGTCCTCATCCAAATACTCACATGTTTTTGTCACATGAGACCTACTATTGCATATATGGTCTTTATAAGACAAACTTTGTCAGTTAATAGGTCCATCGCATTCATAATATGTAAGGGGAGGGTAAAAATTCAACAAATAATCATTTTAACCATTCATATAGAAAAACTAGAATGAGAAATGTTAAAATTTACCAAGTCAAACTAATCATTACCCATATAGAGACAGAGTAAATATGGCATCATTGTAATATATACCTAGGGTATAATATGTTAAATAAATTGATATTGTTTTTGGTGAAATGAAATACCATAAAAATATCACTAAAACAATCTTGATGAATATACAGTTTTCACATTAAAAAGTCATATTTTAAAAAAATATGAAAATTTTAGGGAATTTTTTAAATTTTAAAAGAACCATAGAAATTTGTAAACAAATCATAAAATCATTAAGTAGACATAATGGATGAAAATTTTGTTTACGTTGAATATGATAATACATAGTTTCCTTTATTATTTTTGATAAAAAGTAAAAAATTATCCCTTTTAGAAAATGAAAATAAGATTCTAATTCAACCAATTTTTTTAAAAGTAAAATGTTGTTAAAAATTTATTTAATAAATAATTATGCAAAAAAAACATTCATTGAATAAATTTTTGGAAAATATAGAAATAGATGAAAAAGAATTTTGAAATAACAAAAAACAAATTTGGTCTTGCATAAAAACATTCACTCAATATGTTTAGTACTTAAACGAGGAAAATGATAGGAAGACATATAATGTTTAAAAAATGAAGTAGTGTAAAATATATTGGTTACAAGGTGGATATATCATTTTATTTCCACAGTGGTGACTTTCCATAAAGGCTCGGAGAAAGTTTTAGAATCCAAAATCAAGCTCCCCATAATTTAATATTAAAACGGACAGTAGTAGTGATTACATGAGGTTAATTTTGAACAAACAAGAGAGGAAATGGAAGATCATACAAGATAAATACTAGGAAACATTTCTTATAAAGGAATAACAGAACTTTACAACCAAAACTAAACTCTTCTTATACATATAAATCCAATAGAAAGGATTAAATTCCACATCATCACTACCTCAAATGAATATATGTGTTAGTAAATATTCCATCAGCATTGTTACCCCCATGATCAAAATCTTTTAAGTCATAATATTTAGTGACCTGATTCTATCATACAAAAAATTATGATTTTTTACTTTCCAAAAAAAACAAGAAATAAGTTGGAATAAATTTCTTTCTATGGGTATTTGTACACTCTAATAAAGAAAAAACATGCAGTGAAGATTTAAAAAACCAAGAAAACTATAGTGGATTTAATTTATCATTAAAGATCACAAAATAAAATGTGAAATTCAAATTAATAATAGTACAGTATCAGTTTCATCAATAATGTATCCCTTTGTAACATCATAGTTCCAAACCATCATATGATTATAATTTTCAATCCATTAACAACATACATCACATAATGATGAACACTGGATCCAAAAATGGTCCACTAAAAAATTCTAGATAAAAGACATGTTAAAAATTAGAAATCTAAGGGATCACCATCACCAAAATATCTTGCCACATAAAATATAATTAAAATGAGAACCTTAAAGAGAAATCATTTCTAACGGATATCCATAAGGTTGAAATTTCATATCATGTTATTAATCACGTGAATGGATATCATCATTAAGACCTTATTTCAAAAAATCGGTGTAACTATTAAGCATATAAATATCTTCAAAATAATCTTCATCTAAGGCTAATATATAGACCTCGGAAACCTTAGATAATATAGGGTCGTCAGATTTTACATTCAAAGATTCTCTAATAGATCTAGTGGTGATTTTTCTCTCCAGATTAGACAAACATTGATTCTTCCAAGTCATCATATAATATGGACTGATGAATCCTTATTAGTCAACAATTAATATATTTATTTTTTATATCACTCGAATTCAAAAAAATACTCACTGTGATGATATTTCTTAAGATCAACATGAAGATATTCACTAGAATCAGATTGAAAGACTTCGTTATCCTCCTCTGTTGGTTGAAAAACTCTTGGATTATCTAAGGGGGTCTTCACATGCATGTTAATCTTCATTAAAAACTTATTTAATAGTTGTATGTCATGCACAGAATCGAAAAACCCATAGAAGATATTAGGAGAGTTATGATCCTTTGAAGGCCTGGCCTAGTCCTTATTGATATCATTATCATCAATATCCTCTAAGGATCCAAAGGATGTAATATTTTTTCCTTTACGCACTCCTTTTTCAACCAATATTGAATATTTTTTATTGGGATTGAACGATGGGGTATATTATCACATCACATTGAAAACTGACCAATTCTATGATATTTATAATAATAGGCTGGTAGGTTCTCATAAACAACCACTAATAAAAAATGAGTACCTGTATTTTGAATAAATATTTGTGGTGGAAGACCTTAATAGATACCAAGATCATTATTCAACATATAAACTATATATTTAGAGATTAATTTTGTTGAAGATTATAGTTTTTTGGGTTTCCTTACTAACCTAGTAATTGGAAATGGACATTTTGATTAAATATATGAAGCAATAAACCATGAAAGAATAACTAGAGAAGATCGATGGGAAGTTAAAAATCAGTGATGATGTTTGGGGACATTTAAATATATCGATAGAGAAACCTCTTAAAGACTATTAACCCCTCATCTATTAACAATAGTATTCATATTCTGAAGTTAAATGGATAAACACACTTTAAGAGATCAATACACCAACATTAAAGGAAACAATTCAAGCAACCTATAGATTATTTCTATATAGTATTATAGAGATTTTACATATAATAAAATTTCCAATAGAAATAAATCATATATTGAAAGAGAGACGATTAATCTATTGCTTTGAAAATAGAAATTTTAATGAATATTCTATGCCAGAATCTCTTGATGGAGACATACAAGTAAACAATATCAAATAATGATGAGATTGTTAAATAAAACCATATAAATATCAAATAATTGAAGTGAGAATTAATCGAATAAGTTATTGTCGGTGACCAATGTAAAACTAAAAATAAATAAATTGGAAATAAAAAATAATAAAATCATAGGTCATTTAAAAAAAACATGGAATATCATAGTCAATTATGTACAACCCAATAAATGGAAATTTAGTTAAGAACCCTTACCTTAGGTACAACTTCAAATATATGTGTTTCAACATCCATTATAAGAATAATATTTAATTTAAATCATTTAAATAACTGTAATATTATATATCATTCCATATATTATTTACATATAACCTCTAATCACCATTTTATTAACAATTATTTTTTAAAATCACTATTCTAGGTGAAAACTAAATTATTTTCATTTATGTTTTGGTTTCGTAGTTTTGGTCTATGTTCATTGATCATGGTTCCAGAATCCGAAAAATGTTAATAATGATATACATATCATATATATTAATTATATATGTTTTTACATTTATCTTTAAATGTAGAGATAAAAAATGAATAACAATGTTCCTGAAGACAATTGTCCTATATAATGTTGTTTTCACTTTTTGATAAATGATAAAAAAAATAAAGGTAAGTAATTAATTTCATATCTAGAATCATTATTAAATCATATACACTGGTTATATTTATTAAATATAATTTTATTACCATCTATGTAAATTGTAACTGAAAATAAGTCATATTGCTTCATGGGGGTGGTAGTCCACATGTACACACGAGCGATGTTATCATTTTACATTTGAAAAAAGGGGGTTGATGATGGTGCATAAATTGTATAACTAAATTTTTAGTATATTTAGGATACATAATTTTTTCCATTTAGATAAATACCATATATTCATACAATGTTCAAAATAAATAAAATAGAGTTAATTGGTACTGATGGTTATGTATTTTTCAAAATTGATCATTTAGACATTCCCTATAAGGAACCTAAGGTTAGTATTTTATTAATAAATGAACTTACATAACTTGGATACAAATTTTTATAAGTTATTTTTTTTAAGTTTTGGTCATGTAAATAATATCTAGTTTATGTATAGAATAGATGATAGGAGGTTTCTTTTTATAGTGGATGAGTGTACACACGTGGAATTAATAACAATATTTATATATAATATATTTATATTGATTCTAAAGTGTTTTAATGTGATCGTAATTTCGAATATAAGATTTCATTTTGTTTATATCAATTCAAAAAATACAATTTGGATAGGTTTATGTGGAATTTGAAACCTTATCATTTGGTTTGACCCCTTATTAACATATTTTAACCGTAACCGCAATTAAAAATTTTTCATTATAAAAGGATTAACATTTTACTTATAAAGTAAAAAATGAACCATAAATGTCCAATACATGAAATTATTTACAATATCTAATCATTATTTTCTTATTACATTATTTTTATTATTTATATATAATTTTATGAAATTTTATTTATCATAAAATGTCAATACGGTCACCGTTTAAACTATTCATTTAATTTGACATCAACTACCACCATAAAAATATGTAACTTGAATAAAAATTTTAAAAAAATCTATAATATGTCATATAAATCTATAAAATTCATTTTTAATTAAAATTAACTGAAAAAATAACTCTTCTATGTTTTTGAAAATATAAATTTTATTTTTCTATTAATTGAATGAGAACAATATTGTCCTTGCGTAAAACATTGAGGTAATTACTTAATAACTAAAAATTATAAATTAAATACAATGATAAAAATTTAATTTATATTTCAAATAAATATTTAAACCAAACTTTTTATATTTTTATTCTTATGATAAAAATTTAAATTTATTACAATCTAGGGAGTGAAAGTCTTTATTTATTCTTTTCTTAAATTATAATACAGGTCAAAATCAATGAAATATGGAACCATGTCAAACATTATTCAAGATAGGGATGTAAATTACTTATATAAACCCATAAAATTTAATAAAAGCAACTATTGGGTATATTTCGAGACCTGAACCTGTAATATTTAACGGTAATTACAAAATTTACCCTGTACATATATAATAAATTTTACCAAAATAAATATTCATAAAGATTAATTATAAGAGGGTGAATTTTAAAAATATTATCCTCCAAATTCAAAATATGGAATCCATTTTAAATTTATCTGGTTTTAGAATTGGAATAAATTTATTTCAATAAAAATGCATTAAATGTGATGAAATATAGTTTTTAAAAAAATGCATTTTGAAGACTAAAAAATAACTTCTATCAAAATCATGAGTATTATTGATTCGAAATAGATTATTATTAAAAAAATGGGTAATATTATTCTTTCAAAAAAATATATTTTTAATTTTTAAATTATTTTATTTAACAAAAAAAATGATAGTATTCAAAATATCATAATTTGACACTATTCACAGAAAAATCAATCACTTGAGAAAAATTCCAAAAATTTCAACATATGATAGTTTTTGGTATTATTTTTTTTATATTTTATATATTTTATCAAAAATAATTATTTGATTTCAACAAAAATTTATAATATTCTCTCACAAGGAGCAATAAAAACCATTTTTTTTTAAATAAATTTGAAGAACAAAATTTATGTACTAAAAATTGAGTAATTATTTACTAATAATTAATCAATAAATTTTTATTTAGTAGGTTAAATATATATATATATATATATCCTAATATGGTTAATCGTACTCATTCTGAAAAATTCCCTCACAAGGATATAATGGTAATATTTAAATTATAATATATCATGGTTCATTTATGTTATATATTGGTTGTTGGATATTCCATTGAGATAGTGTTAATTTAAAATACTATATTGTTATATTGAATCTATTATGTAGATCATCATTCAGATTCATCACTCATAGTTGTATTTTATACAACCATTCTTCTTATGTGCCTCTAAGTGAACATAAAAATTTCATCCACTTTAAATTCCCCACAGCCACTCCACTGTGTTGCAATGTGGAGAAAACATTAGATAACTCCATGATATTTTCATTATGATCTATATATGCCATCACATGATGATATTCTAAAAATTTTCTAAAAAAAGTTTTTAAAAAAAATTAATTTATTAATTTTGGAATATCAATTTGGTTTTCTTGATTAATAAATGAAGGTGCACACAATTCTGTGAGTGTAGTTGGGATTAGAATATATAATATCAGGAATTGAGTGATCATTTTTGATTTCAATAAAGTTTAAAATATGAATTTACTCAATACCATATTGAAAATTTATTTTTATTAGTTTATCTACATTTTCTATTATTTCGTGACCTAAAGAAAATATATTTTTAATTAGATACCCTATAATGCGATTAAGAGTAATGTTATTTTTTGGTAGTGCCTCCCAGAAAATGATGGTATGTTTTGTATCACACATATAAATTTTGTGTGAAAAAAAAATTATTTCTCCCAATTTAAATGTAGTATCATTGGTAATATAAGGTTGTGTCCTAAAGAGATGTGCCGAAAATTGGGTTTCACTTATTATTAAGAGAATATGAGTATTTTTTATAAATTATTTTATTCTGAAATTATGAATGAGAAATGGAAGGAAATAGATTGAAAATTGATAATGAACATAATAAAAGGGTGAAGGTTGAATTTCATTTTTTATACTATCATAGTTTCTAAAATAATTTTATTTATCATATTATTTATTAATAAATGAAATACTTTTCAATTGACTTTTTAGTTTCCCTTGGTAAAATTTAATTTAGAGAGTGTCCGAACAATATTTCTTCATGGTTATCACCCATTACTATGTGAATGAGATGTCCGTAAATCACTATTAAACAACAAAATTAATTCACAATGAGGTATTGGTGTTCCTAGTAAATTTAGTATTAACTAAATTCTATCACACACATTCCATAAATGTCAACATGCTCATCACCTAATACAACTTATTCTTTCAATAAAATTGCACAAGGTGGAGGGATATTATATATTTCCAAAATATGTGTAAAATAATTAAACATTCATAAAGTGAAATAGTATTGTATTAAAATAATCTATCAACCCCTATAAACTGAAATCATCTAATCAAAAGTGTGTTTTATTTAATAATAATATGACTCAATTATTACAAAATATCTTCTTCTTTAAAATAGTCACTAATAAGATCACACCACTACTTGGAGTGTAACAAGGAATACGGGGGGTGAAGAATTCATTAAAAAACTAAGGTAAATATAAAATTAAAGATTTAAATCATGATATTTAGGAAAATTATCACTCTTAAAAATGAGTCTCACCTAATTTTTTATAGATATTAGGTTTCCATTTTCTCAAAATATCGAACATAAGAGATCCTAGATCTTCTGAAATATTTATCTTACCTTTTCTTCTATAGTCTCCCATGATATATTTTTTCTCTAAATATCCACAAAATATGAATCTTCAAATTTATTCATTATCATAATATATTTCATGTTATGATTCATGTTTATTTTTTTGAATGGTTTTCTAAAGGCCTATTTTGTAGCATAAGGCCTTGACCGAAAGTTCAAAAGATTCCCCCAAACACCCATTGTTTTCATCTATTAACCAAAACTTTTTAATTAAGAAATTGTTATGTTAGGATTCGTAATATTATTTATTTATATGGAGTAAATTTTCATATGTATTTTAAAATACATTTCAATTTCCTTCTAAACTCACTAAATTATTTTACATTCCTTTGAAATTATTTTATGAGTTGATAAAATCCATTCCCAAATTTTGCCTCCATGAATTATCCTATATGGGATCACCCAGTGAATTCTACTACGAGGGTATCTATATTTTTTTAACTATACATTGTGTAGATTTTATATAGTCTTTCTGCAAATTAGTAAATTCTCTTACACTAATTAATTATCATAAATTTGTTAATTCATCATGGTGATTCCAAATTTTATGGTGTTATTCCATTAGGATTATTGTATCAAATATTTTACAAATAAAAAGTTTTTTAAATCACATATAGGTTATAAAAATCACATCTCTATATTATGTACAAAAATAAAACACCAAAATTTAAAAATAGAATTTATTCTAAGAATTATAAAGATAAAATAAACAAATAGATATCTAGTTTTATTACTTTTAAAAGTTAATTTCATGATTATTATTTACATTAGTAAATGTGATAATTTGATTCCAAATGATAAAATTGTGGGATTAAATCATTATAATTCAAAGTATAATATATAAAAACATGATTGTGCTATTAAAATAATCTAAAATAGAAACCATTTTGAGGAATCAAGAATCAAAATTGGTGATTTGATGATATATGACCATGTGATAGAAGTGGGGGTCATCAATGTAGAGAGTTGAAATTTATCATCCATGTTTGATATATAATATAGTGTTTTTGTAGTGGTTCATATCATGGAATATATTATATGACTTTTTAAATCACAAGAGTGGGTGTTATATATGTGGGAGGAACATTATGTCCATTACTTGACTCTAGAAAGAATTTATTTGTAATATTAGGCCAATAAGAGAGAAGATGTCGGGTTCATGAAAGTTCCTGTTAAGATCAATTTTCATCCAGGTATATGGATAAATTGGGAGAACACATGAAAATTATAGTTAGAGATTTCAAATAATATTGTAATATAGTAAAAATCCTCAGTATATATTGGGACATGGTGTTGAAGCAGGAAATATATATATTAGAGAGATGGTGGAAAATAAGGCTATAGTAGTCCCACTAATGGTATGGGGTCAAATATTAGTAATGTTCGCACTACCTCGTGTAATATCTGATTTGAGTGTATCACACTGATGAATCTACCGACATTATTAAAAAAGTGGGCCTCAGTGTTGAGTGTCAATGAAATGTGTTATTGGTAATACTCATCACTGGATGGTGGTAGAGGGGATAAAAAGGTTATTATTTTGTGAAACTATAAGTGGATAAGAAAAAATATTATAATTAATAAATTTTTTATATGGATAAAATTTTAGTGGTCATTAAAAATAAATTTTGACTCATCTTCAAGCAAGCATCGTCTGTAATTGGATGTGTACAACATTTAATTCTTTGAAAGGTGAAAGATTTAGATTTATTAAATAGTTAAATATGCATGAATTTTGTTAGGGTTCTAACCTCAGACAATTTGGATCCATTTCTACTCAAACTGTTATTAATATTCGTTAATCAGTGGAGGGGATATAGAAATGTATCTTTATTGAATCCATTAATCGGTTTATAAACATAGTTTCCGGGGAATTTACTTTGTTTGATGTTGTTGTAGAGGTAGAATTTAGTATATATTTCATACCATTATTAGATCAAATATCAATTCCTTTATATTGTATGTTTTTGATGGAGTTGATAGGGTTGAAGGCCTATTTTCTTAAGTATTAGGGAATGAATTCATCAAGAAGAGCATATCCTCATATGAAGATGTAGTGTTATTATATATGATGATAAAAGGGTTATTAGGGTTATGTGTGGAATTAAAAATTATTAATTAGAGAAAATTAGGTATATTTATATATTTCCAATGTTATAAGTTTTGTTTAACTAGCTAAGTGATGGTTTGTAGTTTTGAATATTGATTTTAGATCTAAGAATCATCAGTTTGAGTTACACATTAAGTATGTGTCAATAAATATATTTATGAGTATGTATTGTGTATAATTTTTTACATTGTTACTTTATAGTAACAATCATGTCAATAGTTTTCATTAAAGTTATTTCATGGTTATTATATTTATATCCCAATTCATTTTTTCCAAACCAACTGATAATGTGACCGTATAGTCATGATATTTAGACGAGCGTGAATTGCACAAAAATATTATTTTGTATACACTGTAAGAGGAGTAGTTATATAGTATGGACCAAAAAATTAAATTTAGGAAAACATATTTAATGTTTTTAGGAAATGATGTTTCTAAGCAGTTTCTATCAGTGGATCCTAAGAAGGTAGATATAGTGACATCTTAATATGTGATTAAGAATGCACTTAATGTGTGGAGTTTCCAATGTCTAGAAGGTTACTATTGGATACTCCTTGAATATTTCTCTATGATTGAAATACCTTGGATTGCCACTTAGGCAGTGGTTTGGCGGTGATGGGGAGTGGTAAAACAAATCCGTTCTTTGGGAGGATCAGGGTTTGAATCTTGGGAGTCCACTTTCAGGATGAGCCTCTCCCCTGGGATCCAACCATCTTGTTGGGTCACCCGGTCTCGACTGGGTGAGAAAAATGAGGTGCGGCCCACTGTTATTAGATATTTCTTTGACACACCATCACCGAATGGGCCGTCACCCTCTGGGATGGTATGAAATCTCGGCTGGCAATGGATCCTTTCCCTGATGGAGCTCTACCTCAGAGTAAAGACCCCATAATGTGGAAGGGGGGTTACCATGTGTGGAGGGTTCAAAAAGGCCACACATGGGAATTACATTTAAAAAAAGAAATACCTTGGATTGGTTTGAAAAATAAGGGATTGCGATTTAATTATAATGATTAGTGAGATTCATTTCTCTTCAAACTGAATAGAGTGTCGAATAAAACAACCATATAGACATTACCAAAGTTGGTTAAGCTATATGTTGTATATTGTAATTATTTAAATTATGGGTTGGGTTTTGTCTTTACAAATGGTAATAAAGTATTAGTTTATAGTTCATTAAAGGTGATTCCACATCAAAATAACTACCCAACAAAAAATCTTGAGTGGGTTATAGCGGTATATTGTGGAAAATTTATATTCATTTTATTTTTTGTGCTAGATTTATTTTATATATCAACCAAAATACTTTGAGATATATATTTTCATAGAAATATTTGAAAATTTGGACGATGTGGTAGACCATGTATCTATAATCATATAATTTTAAAATGGTATATATACTAAAAATCAAACATTATAGTCAACTCTTTAAATTAAATGTATAATATATAATATTAAAAAGTAGGTTGTCGGTAGCGTTATTAGTGGTGTTTTTGAAAATGTGTCTAATATATCCTCGTTTTTACCAATGTTTTTTTTAAAATGGTTTAAATTTTAATTTAGTTATCTTTTCATAAAATAAATGTTAATGTAGCCATGTATTCTTAGTGAGGTTTTAAAAATCAATTATTCTTAATTAAGTTGTGTCCCAAAATGTAGATAATTTAGTAGCATTTTAAAACATGGATAATTTTGAATAGATGTAAAACATGTGTATTTTTTATTATCAATATGTTTTAAATCTGGTAAGATTAAATAATTCATTAAAACATGTTCTATGTATTAATATATATAATTGTGTTATATAACATTAAAAATAAATGTTATTCATATTAAATTTATATAGGTACACACACATACATAAATATAAATATATATACAAGTATACATATAAGCACACATGCACACATACATTTCAAAACATAATTACAATTAATTAAAAACAACTAAAATACTAATGATGAAAATATATATGCATAATAATACTTAATATTACTATACATACATATAATTTTATAAGTATATTCATTGTAATATATATACATACATATATAAAGATATATATGTATGTATGTATGTATATATACATATATATAAATTAATATACATATATATTAACATATAAATTAATAATTATTTATATATACACACAAAAAAACATTGGCACATATATAAATATTATATATATTTTCAAAAATTGAATAATATATATATATAAACACTAATATATAAATATATTTTACAATATATAATAATATGGACTACTACATAAATATATAATATAATATACATGGATGAGTTGGTCTATTTTCTTATTGAAGACTCACAGGTTGTAGGTTCAACTCACCATTTAAACATATTTAAGAAAAATATTCATCATCGATTGGGGATGCTTGTATAGACATGAATCTTGGGATTTGTGTTCATGTCTGACATGAAGTCCCTCACACAAATGGTGATGGTGGTGGAGTGTGTGTGAGAGGTTCAATGATAGAAGCACACTAGGGTGATCCAGGGACCAGGGCACTGGCAGTGCAAAAATGATCAACATTTTTTGAATTTCAATTTAAAATGTAGAAAAATAATATAGAATCATCCTAATTTCTAGAAACATAGGTAAATGGATATCATTTACTATCAACTTATATACCCACATTTCTAATAAATGTTCATAAATAAATTGGATTTATTTATAAATAAAGAAAATGTATAATAGAAACACAACTAAATGGAATTTTTCTTATAATGAAATAGGTAGTTCCATATGAAACATGTAATAAAATTGGATGTTTCCCTACTCAATGATAACTTCTATATTAATATGGATTAGAGTGATGTTGTCATAAAACCACATAATATGAATTTTAGACTAGTATATAGAGTCTAGGAAACTCATATAGATGGCCCTAACTGTATTGTAGTTTGTGAGAGATTTAATGCTTAGAAGAGTTGTCTTAATTGAACTCAGTATGATGAGCCAAACATAAATAATTTTGGTAAAGTAGTGGTGCTCCACCACTTGATATAAGTTGTGATTTAGGAATTTTACTCTTCCTAATGACTTATCCATCATGGTTTTTTCAATATATACCATATGTTCAGATATTATTTCTGATGGTTATGTCTAAATAGGGGTTTAATGATTTTTTTATCATGGTGGACCACATGTTTGTAACTGATGGACAAGAATCTGAGGCCAATAGGTATAAAATAAGCATCACTCATTTCCAAGTGTAAGAGAAACGATGTGAAAATGTAATTTTCAACTACATTAATGAGGTTTCAAAATGGAAATAATGTATTGTGGGTAATAATCCATCGATTAATGGAGGTCAATTACTTAATACAAATTTGGGAGAAACATTTATTTGATGAGATAGGGAGGTGGTATATTCAAAATATGATTATATTTCGAATGGTTCCAAGGATCATTTTAATTATAAATAATTAATAATTATATCTTTGTTTACTAAATATTTTATAAGTATTGTTATACGTAGTTGAAATGTTTTATTGTACCTCTCGTAAAATAATTGAAAATAGTAAGAAACTATTATAGTGTTTTAGGATATGCTACGTATATAAAAACATGATTTTTGAAGTTATTGAGTTTACAATTTTACATTAATGAAATTTTTATATTATAATAGTTTTTTGACGTTGATTTATATTCCATTTGTTGGGGAAATATATGGTAGATATTTTTGGTTAGTTCTATATTGAGTGGAGGTTTGAGAAATATATATGATTAATCTGAGTTATGTGTGGGAGACAATTAAATAGCTCTTGCTAATAATGAATTAATTAAGATGGACTAGATCATATAGATATCAAATGTAGATTAGAAATATTATCAATTATATTTTTTCAGGGGATATCATTTATTTTTTTCAATGGCACCTCAACTATGAAAGAGTATATTTGTTATGAAAGAAAAACATTCACATTGATTTTTGGGAAATGATATTGGATTCGAAAAAAAAAGATGTTTCATACCATATTGGATTAAATATAGGGTATAGGTGAATGTATAATTCGTTTCATGTATATCTGATAATGATATTTGTATCATAACATTCACACATACATAAGAGTGATATGGTGAAATTATATTTGGATAGATTTTTTAAGAAATAACATATTTACATTATATAATATAGTGTATAAACATTATAGGGGAATATTATTACTCTGCTTCGAGTGTTATGGTAATATCATGGATCCAGTGTTATGAAGGTGAGAAAAAATGTTATATTTGTGTACGGTACAAATTTAGGCTTATAAGACTCTCTTTCCTGATTTTGGGGGATTCAAAGAATATTATTCAAGCATTTATAAGAACTGATAGAGCATTGGGTTGGTTATTTTATTTATTTTTCCATTACTTCTTTAAATATTTTATTTCTAAATAAGAACTAAGTCAGCTAAATCCATGATAAGGTAGAGTATAAAATTGAGAAATGGTAGGTTAGTTGGGAATAATGTAACACTCTTTAGAACCCTAGTGTAATACCACAATAAGAATTAGGTAGAAGTATATACTTTTAGGTGAAAACCCTTCTCTTGAGTTTCATTGATTATAAAAATAATCCCAATATCTAACAATAGTTCCAATGAGGTATTTTTATGTTTTTATGGAAACATCACGGGTAAATAATAATGTATTAATATTATTTGTATTTTATGTCTTATATTTTTGAAAAAAATCATGGGATAATTATTTAATCAATTGTCACAAATTTCTCCTTCATTCCATTATAAATATTCTATTTTCTTTATAGTCACCCTAAATTCATATTTGAAATAATATTTTAGAGCTTCAAGGTCAGTATAGTAACTAATGGTGAAGATTAGTTAATTCCACCTAACATTATAAATCTATTTCATTAGTTCTTAATAGAACATCATAAATTGTGTTTTATTCAATTTTTTAGGTTTTCAAAAAATCATTCAATCATATTAGATTCAAAAAGATGATTGAGAAGTAATACTTCAATTAAATCCATGTAATGTGTCATATACCATAGTAGGTTATTCAAAATTCATTTTATGTGGTTACACATTTACAATTATTGGTAAAAGTAGTTGTGGTCCATTATAGAGAGGTTTGGAGTTTGAAAATTGATAATTAAATTCCTCAAGACTTTTTGAGCTAGGATAAACATTCTCTGATGGGAAAGAATGATTATGGTTGACTCCATGGCGTGATTATAGTATATATTTTAATATAAATTGGGGGTTAGATAAATAGTTAATCATTGGGGAAAAAGGATAAGTATGAAATAGATAATTATAGAAATTCATATCTTATAATAGTGGGTTGATAGTTCTATAGAGGTTATTAAGATGAAATATTCAACAAAAACTAATTTAAATTCCTCTAAAATGTCATATTAATTATATTCAAAACATATGAAATGATATTTTTAGTCAAGTATACCAGTGTTGTCCTTCATTTCAATTAAAGTGGGTAGTGGACCGCATAACCTATAATGTATATAACCGATGAGATATCAACTAGTAACGTATTGGATATATAGACCAATGGGGTCTAATTTAGGAATACTAAGGGGATCTATGGGGTATACAAATGGGGCCCTTAATAGTGTGTCTAATGGGTACTATAATTGGTGTATTTAATATAAATTAGTGTCACTAGATAGTGGTGTTATAATAAGTAAACCAAGGGAATCTATGGTAGTTTAGATAATGGTTTTTATGATCGATAAACTATTAGGTTTAGTAAATTTCTTTTAGGACCACTAATTATTTCCATTTATGTTTTTATGACGTAGGATATTTTGGTTTTCATGTATCTTGACCACTGGATGCTGGTAAATTATAAGACATTGAGGTTGATTTAGGGGTTCATCCATAGAGTTTAGTATATGGTGTCCATAGGGGCCCATATTAAAAAATATAAAATTGGTTGATATACATGAGATAAAGAAAAATAAGAGTATATGATGTCATGTTTGGTTTTCATTTTTTTTAGCATGAAATGAAAAAACATGATTTTGTCTTTTTATTATGATTTATGGAATCATATCAAAATCATACATTATATATTGAAATATATTATTAACATCTATTGGTGGTATCCTATTGGGTCTTTGTACTATTTCACAACATGAAAATTTCATTCATACATTTATATTTATAGTTCTTGTAATAGGTATATGAAAGGATAATATATCATGTGATTTTTGTTGGTGATAGAAAAAAATAGTTGTGGAATTTCCATCTTGGAAGACTACACTTAACCCATTTATTTTTTGTTACAATGTGTATATTACCATTTTATAGGGATTTATGTGGGATTATATCTTGATATTCTTATGATAATAAAGCATTCATTTTTTATAGATATAATGACTTATGGAATCCTTTATAAGGTTGTTGTTATTTTATTTAATATTTCACGGATTAGTTGTTTTTTATTATTCATTTTATGGGATTGAAATGATATAGATGGTATAATCACACAATAAACATTTTAAGGACACTGACACTACTACATAACCTTTGTCATATAGGAAAATGATCTAGAGGAGAAGTGGTTTCACCTGTATAACTTCATAATCAATGGGATTACACCTATCTAGATTTGTAAGTCATTGTGTTCTATTACTAGAAAAGAAAATGGGGATAACCATGTTGATGATTTAATTTAAAATCAAATAACTTAATAAGTGTCATTTTCCTTTAGAATTACAACTTATAATGTGTTGTGAGATTCCCAATATAAATACTCTACCATAACATAAATTAAATAAACTTATCGTTATATCATTTCTTAATAATATTAGTGAAATTAAAATGATTATATCCACCATAAAAACTAAAAAAAATAATTAAAAATAAATAAAAAATTAAGATCCTAACTAAACTGTAGAAATATCTTTAAATAGTAGTTTACCCTTAAAATATAGTTGTGAGGATAACAGTACTAGGAAATAAAAAAATGTCAAATTAGAGTGAAATTTATTTCATAAATTGAAATATATAAGATAATACTAAGTTAATTATGGGAGTAATCTTTTATTATATTTTTGGTATTATATAAGAAGGAAATATGCTAAAGTGGTTGTCATGTTTGATTTTTAGGAGTAAGTTGATGGATATACAATTATTCTGTATATAATTGTTATATAACCATTATGTAATATATTAACCTGTTCTTATCTTTATAATATTAATAAATATTACCCAATGTGGATAATAATTTTTTTCAAAAAAATAGTAATTATTATTTTTATTTTTATTGTTATTATTGTTTGTAATATAATAATTCATTGTCATAATAGGTAGAAAATATCTCATACTATGGAAACATGATATTTAATGCAAGTTTTGTTTTTATTGAATAATTATATTTTTCATATATAGATTTCATTTTCAAATTTTTTTTGTTAAATTAGAAAATTGGACATAAAATTAGGTTATAAAATATTTTTTATTCTTTTATATAAAATAAAATTCAAACATACCATATGATATAATAAATATTTATTATTTGAATCATAATATAAGAAATATTATATATTTTGAAAGAATCTACTAGGTCTAGCATAAATTTTTTTAATATAATTTATATTAATAAAACAAGTTATTATTTTAATTCATTGATGAAAATTATATAGTGAAAATTTCTTAATTTCAGAATATTTGTATCCTCCAACAATAATGACCCCCTTTCAAAACATATATTAAACAACTCTAAAATTAAATATAGTCTCTTAAACGTATTGGAGATGCAACAAAAAACATTATATAGATCCTAGGTAGCTTTTAGATACAAGAAACTCCAATTATCTAAATCATATAAAGCATCATATTAAGGAGAGATTTTGACAAATTAGAAATTAAATATTCTCCTTTAATCATTTTCTTTTTTTCATTAATTCATCTTTAAAGAAACAATTAATCATTCTTAGTATATCATTGGCATAATGTTTTTTCACAAATATAGAATGTTATTAAAGGAAAATTCCTTAAGGAGAAGAAAAGATGAGATGTGAAGAGTGTAAAGGGTCAAAACCTTCGCTGAATCCACTTCCTCAAGGTGCCCTTAAAGTAGAATTGATGTGAAGAGTGCTTGAACATCTAGTGGCACTCTGCATGCCTAGATAGTCAGATCACCTTAAAGCACAGTGCAGACACTACTACCAAATAGGGGATTAAAAATGCTAGCATTTATGAATGGTAGACAGAAATTATCATAAATGACTTCTTTATCATGGCTAAAGCACTAATATATTTTACCCTTTATCAATGCTTTATTTTTATCAATGATAAAGGGTACCCTTTATAAGTGATTTATTTTAAGAACTCATAAATGGTACCCTTTTTCATTTCTATATTTTCAGTGCTCATAAATGGATCCTTTATGAGTGTTTTTTAGTGCTGATAAAGGTCTAAATAAAAAATGCATTAATTTAATAAATAAAAAATAAAAAATTATTTTTTGAAATTAAATATTAAAATTTTATTCATTAGTAATTTTTTATAAAAATGAATTAATTTGTTTTACTATTTTTATATTACAAATACTAATAAATAGTGTGTATTAAATATTTAAATATATGGAAAATGAAAGACAAAAAATATTAAAAATAAGTAATTTCAAATAAAATAAACATTTTATTAATTAGATGATTATTCATAATGTTGATAAATAGTAAATATTAAATATATAGATATATATTGTAACACCCTGAGATTTTATGAAAAATATTATTTTAATTTCATTAATGTCTTTTGTTGTATTCTACACCAATATTACCTTGCGCTATACGCAACACCGTATTAGCTTGCAGTATACGCAACACTATTCTTGGACCGTGTTACACACAATTTTGATAATAGTTATTCTACGCTACATTGAGTATATATATATATATATATATATATATATATATTAAATGTATAAATTAAATATGGATGGATTCTGTTATACGAAACAACGAAGGATTCTTTCACAACACGCAACCCTGACTTGGCTTGCATTACACGCAATCGCGACCTTCCTCGATAGCGTGTGTTGTACGCAATACCGTGTTTTAATAAACAATGTTATATTATTATAATATTGTCATGAACTAGCCGTTATGAATAGTATTAACTAAATTTTGAATTTTATAACATTATTATTCATCTTACACATTTCTAGAACATGGTATAAGAACAAAATAAATTTTTCGGGTAAAATAAGTATTTTTCAAAAAATGCAGTTTTGCCGCCTTTGGATGGCGCACCCACATTAAATCTGGTTTTTGACATGTTTATATGTTCAATTTGAAAAAATAATATTCTTCTTTTGAATCAGGATATAAAAATTTACATTAGATAAAGTTTTGATATTTTTCCGATAACTTTCATATTTTAATGAATAGTAAAAACACGCTATATTTTAATTAAAAACAACTTTTTGCATCGTAATATCTTATGTGGTTAAATTATAATATTGGATGGTTTTAAAGTATAAATAGAATATATTTTTACCATTTAATATAATTTATGTCATTAGCATTGATTTTACCTTGAATTCGTAGGTTAAATCAATTCAATCTTTTGCAATGTTTTAAAGAAAAACCCGTTTTCTTTCGACAACGGGATTAATTTTAATTTAATTTATGCATCTTTTTTGTATTGAATTTAGAAAAAAGGATTCCATATTTGGAATCAGTGGGTCCAAATTATGTTAATAAGCTACTTTTTATTTTTGGGAATTATGAATAGTAACTACGGTAAATTTTATTTACCATAGTTAAAGGTAAATCGGGTAATTAAGGGTAAATATAATATTTTAAAATTACCCTAAAAATGTCAAAATCCTATTGGATGACTAAAAGTCGACCCATATCACCTAAGGGTCGGATTAGAATCATTTAATGGACATTTGTCCATGAAAATAACTTAATTATTATTAAAACCAAAGAAAGTGACAACATGTCACTCTCTTAAAGCTTATAAGTATATTAATTTTAATTTAGTGATAAACTTCATGAAACTTAGAACATGAATAGTCTCCAGAAATATAATGAAATTATCTACATCATATAAATTTATTTATAATTTTTAGGGATTAAATAATTATCATTAATTATGAAACAATAGTGATGCAGAAATTGTTTATCTAGTGAAAAATCAAGAATATTGTCTTTATTAAACTAATAGTGACCATAAAATGCACAAATACCTAACCAAAACTTATTGGCCATGTCAATGTAAACCATAATCATCCAATGGTCGAATATTTGACCATTTGGAGCCTTATAAAAGCGATTATGACCCTTATATTATTTTATTTTAAATGATGCCAAAGTTGTCACCTTCATAATTTAATAAATATAAAAATTTACATATTGTGATTTTAAGATGATAAATTCTAGTAAAAGTATTATTGTGAAAGTTAATATATTTATCTTCATCATAGGATTTTATTTTAAATTTTTATACAACAAATTAGTATATTAAATAATTATACAAAAATGATGTAGTAATTATTTTATTAAGAGATAAACTAAATAAATGGTTTTAAAAATAATAAAATAAATATTATATGAACTATTTAATGTGATACACTAATTTTATAGATACATATGAACTTTTATTAATATATTAAATCTTTTAGTTTGAACATATCTTCTGTATATATTTTATTTAAATTCAAATAAATGAATAGTGTCAAAATTGACACTATTGTTATTTTACAAAAATAACATATTATAAAATTGTTTAAAAATCACAAAAATATTTAAAAATTATAAATTTATATTTATATGGTCTATAATGTTATAAAGTAAACAATTATGGAAAATTCACAACAAATAAGTAATTATTTGTTATAATTTAAAATTTAGAATTTTATTACCACAAATAAACTTAAATAGATTAAATAAGGATAAATCAAAATGATAAGGTTTAAAATAAGATCCAAACATGTCTAAATTTGATTGGTTGATGAGATTACAACCCTATCTCATCTAATCTTTGAATATGAGTCATTTTTGGAGGTTTTTGAGTGGGGTTAGATTTATTATAAATTAATATTTTTTAAGAATTCCTAAGGTGCCCCTCTCCTCCCTTATAAAAGGACACCTCCTCCCCCTCCTCCTCACACCAATTTGAGCACTCAATCTCGGCCAACCCCTGCCATTTTCTCCTCTCCACTTCCCTATAATAATCCTAGAGGTCCTGGTCTTCTCCAAAGACCAATCTTAGTTCCTTAAGTGGAGGATTCAAAGAGGCGTTCCAAAGAAGAGGTAATATCCATTACCGATCTTTTCAATTTCTTTCTTCTTCAACTTCTTATTCTTTAGTTGTTTCATGATAAAGTAATAACATCAGTATTACTTACATACTGATATGTTATTATAAATATGAAACAACCCTAATTCACCTTCTATCCATCCTACGGAAAAATGAAATCACCGCGCGTGCGTACGTACGGAATACCGTCTCCACGCCGTGGTGTAATCTATTTTTCCACCATCACCTTACAAGGATGGGTATAATGGTGTAATGAGTAACTATATATGATTATTATGATGTAATATTGATACTGAAATAATATATATATATATACTCCAATACAATTCCACGATCATAGGAACGATATCATCACTCGTGCGTACGTACGGAATACCGTCTCCACGATGTGATGCGACTCGTTCTACATGATCTTCATTTCATAATGATTATATAAATGAATTGAATGAATGAATATGGTATATACTACACTAATACCATTCTGTAAATGAATTATCTATAACCTAAAGATAAGAATAAGAATTTATTCGACAAAACACGCATAAGAACAAAAAGTTATAAAGACCCGAGTAACAAGTAACAATGAAATATTACTAACAAGAAGCTAATAATATGACCATATATGATATCATATCAATATGTATGATTCTGGAATAAGTCAATAACATTATTTAAACCATTATACAGGAGCTTCGGACACGAACAAAGCAAATCGGACCTAAGGTAAGGGAAATATCACAATCTCATTTTTATCCGAGATTGTTTATTCGTAAGTATTTACTGGGGTGTATTTTATCATCCACATCCATGTTTCATCAATATGTAATATTATTTCCATCCACCTACAATTGTTTAAATCCATTTTTACCCTTCGGTGAGTTTTTAGTAAAGAATATGAAAGGAATCTTTTGTCACTTTTTCGTACGAGGTGATTTTTTGACTTTTCCGAAAAAAGTACGAAGAATGTTTTTTTTAACGTATACGACATGAATGGATTTTTAAAACATTATTTCCAAGAATCTTACTTTACAAGTTTTCAAGTTTATTTTTAATCAACTTCTTTTAATTTAAAGTTTTATGACATGTTAAGAAAGGAAAAATGTTTTTAAAGAAGAAAGGATATTTTCCTCAAGAATTCATTTCAAGTGTTTTTTTAAAACTATTTTTCCATCTAAGATGACGTTATTTGATATGTATGTTTCAAGTAAAATGTCTCTATGATTTAAATGGTTTCAGTTTTCTTATGATGAAATGATATCAATTGTTTATGGATTATGATGGCATGGTGTTTAAGAATCCCATTTTATTACATGGGTTATGAAATGATGTATGATTTATGATTTTGTGGCACACATAAGAATGGTATCATTATTAGATGGGTGGGACCTATATCTCCCTCCAATGCATTGGGTAATGATTTTATATCTCATGAGATAGACATGGCTGGAATGGTAGGTTATACCGGTTCAGTGAAACAGGACTGAAACAAGGGTTACTCGATTCAGAAAGGGACTTTGTCCACTAAGATAGTCTTGGCAATGAGTCTTGACTAACAAGAAATGATTCTCTATGATTATGTATGAATGCCACAAAGTTTCATGTTTTATGTTATGATTATTGTGATTACATTTCACTGCCATGATTTACCCCATGTTATGAAATTATGATCTCTTTTGCAGGTTAAGATTTCCAAAAGTTATGTGCTTATGTATATGATGTGATTGATATTTCTTTTGTTTACCCTTACTGAGCATTTGAGCTCACCCTTTTATGTTTTATTTTCCCCAGGATATAAAGAAAGGTTTTAGGTATAAAAAAAAGAAGATCTTTATGGGAGATGTTGAAGATCTTTCACCACGATTAGAAGATTATATTCCGAGTTTCCAAAGACACTAAACTATTACGGTCCTTGTGTGTGTGTTTTTGTTATGAACTAAGTATTCCGCAAATGTAATGTAATGTCCATGTACGTCAAGATACGGGTCTCTACAGTTGGTATCAGAGGCAAAGGAGGTAGGAATGTATCCGATCCTTGGGAACTCTCACATGTGAGCATTGGACGAAGCATGGCTCTCCGTCCAAGGGCTTCATGAGGAAATGGCTGCCACTGGGGATGGTGGTGTGTCCCGCCCAGGGGGTGTAGCCGCCCATGGAGTGCCCTGATAGGTATCAATTGTAGTCCACTGGAAGTAATTCTAGACCGCTATAGTTGGTATCAGAGAAAAGGTTTAGTCAACCTTTGGAAACTAGGATGCGAAAACGTTAGTGAGATCCCTAGAGATATTTCTAAGGTATGTCTAGGGATGTCTCTAAGGTTAAGTATACGTATAGGTTATAGTCCTAGAATTGCGCTAACGATATTCGAATTTAACCTAAGATGTTAGATATTGAGGGTACTACCCCTTTATTTTGTTGTTTTCCCTAGCATGATTTTTGCCTCTCATACTATTCTTTTGGGGTTTTAGACGATGGCTGGAACCCGAAGGAACCATGTTAATGCGGAATGTGATGGGCAATGCAATGATTGTCCCCCTGAGCAACCAAACGATATGAGAGCCGGAATGCAAAATCTTGTAGCCATGCTCACACAACATTCTCAAGCTATGAATCATGCAGGACTTCCAAACGAGCAAAGGAAGGAGCAACATTCTGTTGAATCCTTCATGAGGCAGCGTCCACCTTCTTTCAGTGGGTCTACTGATCCATTAGTTGCTGAACAATGGATTAGTACTACTGAAAATATATTTTCAGTTCTTCAATGTTCTGAACATGATAAAGTCATCCTAGCAGTGTATCGTTTGGAAGGAGATGCTGATCAATGGTGGAATCTTATTAAGAATACGAGGCAAAGGGATGAAATTGAGTCTATGGAATGGGACGAGTTCAAGAACTTATTTTTCAATAAGTACTTCCCTCGTATTCTCCGAACAAAGATGGAGAAAGAGTTTCTTGAACTGAAGCAAAGGGATGATGAATCTGTTGGTACCTATGAAGCGAATTTTACAAGACTTGCAAGGTACGCTTCTGGTATTATCATCCAACCTGAAAGTAAAGTTGATCAATTTTTCAGTGGCTTAAAACCAAGTCTTCGAAGGGCATTAGCTATAAGAGACTTCAGTAGCTATGAAGAAATTGTGCGTTGTGCTATCAAGGTAGAAATGGAAGTTGGTGTTACATATCCATCTCATGGGTTTGACAAGAAACGAAAGATGGAGTTCAAGGAGAAAACTGAGAATAATGGTGAAAAGAAGATGAATGTTTCCTTATGCACAAAGTGTGGAAAGAAGCATGGTGGAGATTGTCTTAAAGGGACTAGAAAATGTTTTAAGTGTGGAAAAGAAGGTCATCGAGCAGCTGAGTGTCGAAGTAATGGAAAATGGGATTCTAATGAAGTGAATAAAGCAAACACTGCCGAGAACGTACAACCAACACTTCAATGCTTCAAGTGCAAGGAAATGGGGCATTATTCTAATAAATTCCCTAATCTAAGGGTTAGTGATGATCGACATGAGCAACCGCTTAAGGCAAAGGACAAAGGGAAGTCACATGCGATCACTATTGGCAATGTTGAATATGACAACGATGTGGTGGAATGATTAAGTGTTTATGTAATGGTATTCCAAAATAATGTTGTATCATGGAGTATTGGAATATTTATGTATTGGTCTAATGTCGTATTCAAAGTAATTGAGATATTTTTGGAAATAAGATGATATGCGCATAATGAAGGGAAAACGAGAAAATGAAATGTTTAACAGTATTCATGAGCTCATGATTGATATAAGGACTAAGTGATATCATGGTTTGAGTATATAGAATTTTGAGGATTTTAGTATGTGGAAGGTGTTAACTTTTAACTGCATTCATGTTTTCACTAAGGTATTCAAGAGAATACACGATTAAGGACTTTGAATGTTTGGAATGTGACCAACAAAACATATCTTATGATATATGGGGATCGATGATGGTGTTAAATCTCTGGTAATCATTTTCACTATATTATGAGAGTCGACTGCAGTATTATGGACAAGCCTAAAGATTGGAATGGATTTTGTTGGACATAAGTTAGTATTGTTTAAGGATAAAAGTTTTTTCGATATTATTTATGGGATGTTATAGTAATATAGTTTTAGAAAAAGGACAACCTGCAGGACGGGCGACAGCCCATCGCGTCGGACAAGGCCGTAGGAATCGAACCCACAACCGAAGTGCGACTGGCCTTTATCGCCTACCACTGGCCTATAGGAAGTCCCTGTTTAGTAGAAACTAGTTTTATTATATTAAGCAGTATGATATATGAATTATAAGTCCATTTTAGGAACCATATATGATTAATCTCACTATAGAATGACTTATATATATTTAATAACTTTTGCTAACCTTTTGTTTGAGATAGATGAAATGACCCGTCATTCTATCACATGATCTACTAACACTTCAAGAATAACAAATTCAACTTCATTTATTTAAGAGATGAAGTGGAAATTGTTCAAGGCACGAACAACAGTGAGATTGTACCAAAATAAAGTAAGTATTTATTCTAATTCAAATTTTCAACTTTAGGGAAATGATCTTGAAAACCAAAAATGTTATCCTAGTGATCTTATACCTGATGAATCAGATGGTACCTTATATCATCACAAATCTATGGATTTGTGATTACTGGCTTTTCCATAGCCATGTTCTCTACCACTCTCCATCAGAACATGATGGTTAGATTTCTCTTCCATATCCATATTTTCACCTATGTGGAAACCCAGTGATTTGTTTATTTGGGTAACCGTTACGTTTCATACTTTTGTTTTTAAAGATAAGTTTTGGTATTCCTTTTTACGATGTGGGTTTCTATGAAAGAAACTTTGAAATAGTAAACCATTTATAACCCCGATGAATTTCGAGGGCGAAATTCATTTTAAGGGGGGTAGAATGTAACACCCTGAAATTTTATGAAAAATATTATTTTAATTTCATTAATGTCTTTTGTTGTATTCTACACCAAGATTACCTTGCGCTATACGCAACACCGTATTAGCTTGCAGAATACGCAACACTATTCTTAGACCGTGTTACACACAATTTTGATAATAGTTATTCTACGCAACATTGAGTATATATATATATATATTAAATGTATAAATTAAATATGGATGGATTCTGTTATACGAAACAACGAAGGATTCTTTCACAACACGCAACCCTGACTTGGCTTGCATTACACGCAATCGCGACCTTCCTCGATAGCGTGTGTTGTACGCAATACCGTGTTTTAATAAACAATGTTATATTATTATAATATTGTCATGAACTAGCCGTTATGAATAGTATTAACTAAATTTTGAATTTTATAACATTATTATTCATCTTACACATTTCTAGAACATGGTATAAGAACAAAATAAATTTTTCGGGTAAAATAAGTATTTTTCAAAAAATGCAGTTTTGCCGCCTTTGGATGGCGCACCCACTTTAAATCTGGTTTTTGACATGTTTATATGTTCAATTTGACAAAATAATATTCTTCTTTTGAATCAGGATATAAAAATTTACATTAGATAAAGTTTTGATATTTTTCCGATAACTTTCATATTTTAATGAATAGTAAAAACACGCTATATTTTAATTAAAAACAACTTTTTGCATCGTAATATCTTATGTGGTTAAATTATAATATTGGATGGTTTTAAAGTATAAATAGAATATATTTTTACCATTTAATATAATTTATGTCATTAGCATTGATTTTACCTTGAATTCGTAGGTTAAATCAATTCAATCTTTTGCAATGTTTTAAAGAAAAACCCGTTTTCTTTCGACAACGGGATTAATTTTAATTTAATTTCTGAATATTTTGTGTATTGAATTTGGAAAAAAGGATTCCATATTTGGAATCAGTGGGTCCAAATTATGTTAATAAGCTACTTTTTATTTTTGGGAATTATGAATAGTAACTACGGTAAATTTTATTTACCATAGTTAAAGGTAAATCGGGTAATTAAGGGTAAATATAATATTTTAAAATTACCCTAAAAAATGTCAAAATCCTATTGGATGACTAAAAGTCGACCCATATCACCTAAGGGTCAGATTAGAATCATTTAATGGACATTTTTCCATGAAAATAACTTAATTATTATTAAAACCAAAGAAAGTGACAACATGTCACTCTCTTAAATCTTATAAGTATATTAATTTTAATTTAGTGATAAACTTCATGAAACTTCGAACATGAATAGTCTCCAGAAATCTAATGAAATTATCTACATCATATAAATTTATTTATAATTTTTAGGGATTAAATAATTATCATTAATTATGAAACAATAGTGATGCAGAAATTGTTTATCTAGTGAAAAATCAAGAATATTGTCTTTATTAAACTAATAGTGACCATAAAATGCACAAATACCTAACCAAAACTTATTGGCCATGTCAATGTAAACCATAATCATCCAATGGTCGAATATTTGACCATTTGGAGCCTTATAAAAGCGATTATGACCCTTATATTATTTTATTTTAAATGATGCCAAAGTTGTCACCTTCATAATTTAATAAATATAACAATTTAAATATTGTGATTTTAAGATGATAAATTCGAGTAAAAGTATTATTGTGAAAGGTAATATATTTATCTTCATAATAGGATTTTATTTTAAATTGTTATACAACAAATTAGTATATTAAATAATTATACAAAAATGATGTAGTAATTATTTAAACCATTATACAGGAGCTTCAGACATGAACAAAGCAAATCGGACCTAAGGTAAGGGAAATATCACAATCTCATTTTTATCCGAGATTGTTTATTCGTAAGTATTTACTGGGGTGTATTTTATCATCCACATCCATGTTTCATCAATATGTAATATTATTTCCATCCACCTACAATTTTTTAAATCCATTTTTACCCTTCGTTGAGTTTTTAGTAAAGAATATGAAAGGAATCTTTTGTCACTTTTTCGTAAGATGTGATTTTTTGACTTTTCCGACAAAAGTACGAAGAATGTTTTTTTTAACGTATACGGCATGAATGGATTTTTAAAACATTATTTCCAAGAATCTTACTTTACAAGTTTTAAAGTTTATTTTTAATCAACTTCTTTTAATTTAAAGTTTTATAACATGTTAAGAAAGGAAAAATGTTTTTAAAGAAGAAAGGATATTTTCCTCAAGAATTCATTTCAAGTGTTTTTTTTAAACTATTTTTCCATCTAAGATGACGTTATTTGATATGTATGTTTCAAGTAAAATGTCTCTATGATTTAAATGGTTTCAGTTTTCTTATGATGAAATGATATCAATTGTTTATGGATTATGATGGCATGATGTTTAAGAATCCCATTTTATTACATGGGTTACGAAATGATGTATGATTTATGATTTTGTGGCACACATAAGAATGGTATCATTATGAGATGGGTGGGACCTATATCTCCCTCCAATGCATTGGGTAATGATTTTATATCTCATGAGATAGACATGGCTGGAATGGTAGGTTATACCGGTTCAGTGAAACAGGACTGAAACGAGGGTTACTCGATTCAGAAAGGGACTTTGTCCACTAAGATAGTCTTGGCAATGAGTCTTGACTAACAAGAAATGATTCTCTATGATTATGTATGAATGCCACAAAGTTTCATGTTTTATGTTATGATTATTGTGATTACATTTCACTGCCATGATTTACCCCATGTTATGAAATTATGATCTCTTTTGCAGGTTAAGATTTCCAAAAGTTATGTGCTTATGTATATGATGTGATTGATATTTCTTTTGTTTACCCTTACTGAGCATTTGAGCTCACCCTTTTATGTTTTCTTTTCCCCAGGATATAAAGAAAGGTTTTAGGTATAAAAAAAGAAGATCTTTATGGGATATGTTGAAGATCTTTCACCACGATTAGAAGATTATATTCCGAGTTTCCAAAGACACTAAACTATTACGGTCCTTGTGTGTGTGTTTTTGTTATGTACTAAGTATTCCGCAAATGTAATGTAATGTCCATGTACGTCAAGATACGGGTCTCTACATATATTATTGTATATAAATATTAATTATATAGAATGACTCATTTTATCAGAACTTATTAACTTAGCGATGATAAAAGTGTCACAATCTATTTTAAGATCCCTAAACATCACGAACTAGTTTACAATATCTGAATCACTCTTTAGAAGCGACCAGCTACTGAAAATCCTCCTTGTCAAATCCAAGTTTGAATCTTGCCTTGAATAAAGTCTCCAACTATTCCAATTCTTGAATCCAAGTCAAAAGATATTCAAGGGTAGAACGAAACAATGGCTCGAATGAATTCTAGGTTTTCTGATATCTCTATTTTCCCTCTGTTATCCAGTAAACCTTATCATCCAACATTAATGTATTGCAAAATTTCTAGATGAAATATCCTATAATAAAACCCCCAAAACCATTATTTTTTAGATATATTGAAGTATCATATTACCCAATATCATGTGGGTCTCCTTGGGACAACATTGGTTGTACGTGACTTGAAATATATCAAACCCAATGTTGGTTTATGTTGTTGTGAGGTATAATAGGCTCCTAATACCAGTATTCCATGACATCTACCTCTTTTTCATCGTGAAATTTTGAAAAGGTCATCCATATAGTGGTCGATGTTTTCATTGGTTTGGAATATTACATTACAAATCACTTGGATGATGAAATATATCAAATCATTAGGGTCTTATATTATGTAATGCAGCAACCGAGACTGAGAGGTTTGAGTGTTGAGGAAAATAAATATAGGGTTATCCCCTTCTATTTGAAAGTTATTTCTATAATTTGTTTCCCAAAAATGGATGTTGAAATATAAGACAAAAGGGAACAACTATATATTGATTTTTTTCATTAATGTTTTCCCTTGGATAATGAGCACTAAAATATGGTACAAAATTTATGGATTTAGTTAGGCTAACTTTGAACTCTTTCATAAGTCTTGGTATATATTTAGGGGTCACTTATGAAATGTAATAATAAAATTATTTTGATGAATCTATATAATAATATGATAAAAAATATATAATTTTTATTCATTGTATTATTTATACAACTACATCTTGAAAAAATAGAATTTTTTCAGTTTTAATTTTTTATATATTTCAAGTTGAATTTTAAAAATATTACATAAATTATACAAAAAGAAAAACCAAGGCAGTTTAATTTTTGATAATACTTGGACTATATTATGTAGGGAAAAATGATTTTGAGATAAAATGTAATTTATATTTTGATTTCGGTTATTAAAATAATAATAAAGTAAACAATTGAAATGAGTCATTTTATAGAAAAAACCTCAGCATCATGGTGTTTTGAGAAAAAAAAAATACAATTTCATTATGTGGGGTAGAATAAGAGTACATTTTTTATAGAATTTATTGTTCTCAATCATTTAAGATTGATAAATGTTTTTCTAAATTTGTTATTTTCCTTGAAAATTAACTTATTTAAGAAAAAAAGTTTTCAATTACTTAAATTTTTAATGAATATTTCAAACCATTCTATAATAAATCTTATACCACTATATTTATATAAATTTCATAAAATAAAATAATAACATTGATTGATGAGAATTTAATAAATAAGTTTTAATAGAATCTATTTTGTTGAAATAACAATTATTTTTCATGGATAAAATCATTACATCTTTAGAATCCAACTTCAAGTCAGCATTATTAATTTGGATTTAATAAATTAATAACATGTTATGTTCACTATGTAATCTCAATTACATGACATAAAAATGTTTCTTCAAAATACATTAACATGAACATTTATGTTAAGAGTATTAATTAATTATAAAAAAATAACTAAAGAACTCCAATATTTTTAAACAAATAGACATTTTATGGAACAATATATATAGAAATATGATCAATAAAAAGCCTTCATTTTTCTTATTCAGATCGAGCTCCTCGTGTCACATTAGTCTTATTCAGATCAAGGTCCCCAGGCATATATTTGATCCAATTATCATCCTTATTAAAATCTCCAAATGATTTAATACCTTCATGTAAAAATTAGGATTTTTAGAGTCTAACACATTCATGTTTTAACTAAAACATTCCAATCACTAATGAAATTTTACTTTAATACATATGAAAATAGATCATTCTTTAACATTTCCTTCTGGTTCCACTATTAGCAATCTATTATTATTATCCGTGTAATTCTAAAAAATGGGATGTATTCACCTTGATAATGAATGTATTATGTGTATTCATTTATTTATCATAGAAAATGAATATTTTATTAACACGATAGGATATCTTTATATTGTTTTGGATGATTTAATGATTCAATCCAATGTATCTTATTTTCTTATCATCCTCCTAACTTGTTGATTGATTGTATGGAGATATCTATTTTCATTTCTTAATCATCATTCTTTCTTTTCCATCAGCATATCCCTATGGTCAACAATATATTCGTAGTAAAAACATTATCCATAGAACTAATTTAGTGTTTCATATTTCTGTTAAATTTATTTATTTTCAATATTTTACATCAATTAATTACTTTCTTATACAAGTGGATTATTTTGTTTGAATGAAGTTTTTTTTCGAAGCTAGTCGTGATCAATAAAGAAATATGTCAGAAATGTGTAAAACCATCACAAAAAGGTGAATTCATAATACTTATTAAATTATTTTGTCATAATTTTTTCTATTATTTATACGTAATTTTTCACTTCATTTTTGTATAATTATTATTTATTTTTTTTCATAGATATTTTGGGATGTCATATTTTCCTTTAAAAAATCTACAACAAGCCACAAAAGATATAAAATGATTCTTTTTTCCAATGTAACTATGTTTCCAATATTCATTTCAAATCGTGGTTTTGCTACGAACACTCCATATTGATTCAATGTTTTTAAGTGAAAAAACATTTCTCACTGTTGAATTCCTAGAGTGTATCGGAAGAACATGTTCCCATTGTGGTGACTTCTCATGATATATTGGTTACATGAGATTCTTCTTCTATTCTGACTTTCAATAATGAGAAAACATTTTTAGTTATGGACATAAAGAAAATATATAGTGTTTCAGTTTCAAATATAAATATAATGGAAATTTGGTTACATTTTTAGTTTGGATTTTTTTGATACTATGGGACTTGTAATAATGAATCACACCTTAATATGACACACGGTGTGATTGGTATATCTCAAAGTGATTCTTTTTATTTAAAATTCACATGAATTTTAGTAAAAAGGATAACTGAAATAGTCTAAAATAAGATAAAAAATTCAAATTATTTTAATACTTTATGGAGATAATCCATAAGTCATTTATTATGTGTAGGAATTAAGTTTACTTCAATTCTATTCATGGTGTGATTGCTATGACTCAATGTGTCGCTTATCAGTTTAAAATTGACAGTTTCGTTTGAAAAATATCAGTCACTGAAAACAAATAAAAGACACTTATATTTTCTTGATTATTTAGTACATTGATTAAAATGTTATTTTTTACATGTAGGAATCGTTCTCCAATAAATCTAATACGTGGTGTAATCTGTATAGGTCAATGTGTGTGTTTCCAGTTTAAAAAGATATTTTATTAAAAAACAAGTGATGTACTCAAAACCATGAAACCACATCAGTTTTCTTTCAATACACTATTTAATCAATACATATTTCATTTTTTACATGTATTAATTATCCATAATTTTATCTGATTCACGGTGTGACCAGTATAACTCCACATGCATTTTTTATTTACAAATGATATCCATTTTAATAAATAGGAAATCCTTCCTACTATAAATTTTTTAAATACATTCAAATTGTTTTTTTAATTTTGGAAAATTATCCATAATTCACTTGAGATGTTTAGGAATTAGTAGTACATTATCCCAACATATGATGTGACTGGTATGATTCCTAGAGGGTCTTTTTATTTAAAAATGACATCAATTATAATAGAGATGAAAACTCACCTACTAAAAAAAGAAAACACATTCATATTGTTTTTTGACCTTATGGAAACGATCCATCTGTCATTTTTTGCATGTAGGAAACAACCTCGCCTCAATCAGATACATGATTTTTCTAATATGACTCAATGTGTCTGTTATTAGTTTAAAATCAATAATTTTTTTCAAATAATTTCACTCAATGAAAAATAATAAAACATGCTTTTATTTTCTTGATAATTTAGTAAATTTATTAATTGTTCATGTTTAACAGGTATGTATCAGTCTTATGTCAAAATTATTCATGATGTGAACATAATGAGTCAAAGTTTGTGTTTCCAGTTTTAAACGATATTTTAGTAAAAAAATAAAAGTGACCTACTCAAAAAAACTAAAGAAATAGGATTGTTTTAATACATTATGAAAGTGATACATAATAAATTTGGGATGTGTAATAATTATACAGAAATCAATCCAACAAACTGTCTAACAAATATGACTCCATGTGGTCTTTTTTAGTTAACATTTCATCATATTTAGTTAAATGGGCATCCCATCTACTCAAAACAAATTAAATTTATTCATGTTGTTTTCATACATTAAGAAAATTATCCATAATTCATTTTTGATGGTTATAAATTAGACTCATATAAATCATATACACGTTGTGAATGGTATGACACAATATGTCCATTATCTGTTTGAAATCATTCTTTTAGAACAAAAAGTGTAACTCTATGAAAAGTTAGAAAACACACTTAGATTATCTTTAAAATATAGGAAAATGATTGATAAGTCATTTTTAATGTGTAGGATTCATTATCAAATCAAACTCACAAAATGTGTTACTAGTTTGAGTGAATGTGTGTGTTTCAAGTTTAAAATGACATTTTAGTAAGAACGATAGGAGACATACTAAAATCGATAAAACACATTCATATTTTCTTGAGAATTTTGAAAAATGATCCATATGTCATTTTAGATATTTAACAAGCATCCACACCTAAATCACATGCAGAGTGTGACTGGTGTGACTCCATGTTCATTTTTTCAATATATAAGTAACATTTAAGTTTAAAATGTGCATCAATTCACCTAAACTGGGGAAAGAAGTCTATATTTCTTTCTCTCCATTTAAATTCTTCTTTTTAACTTGTTTTTTTATGATTTTATAGAGTTTTTAGTGTTTTGGTGTGTTGTTATAGCACACTGCACTGGTGCTACAGTTTGCTATTATAGAACACTAAAGTATGGCCCCTTTTCATTACTTCTAAAAGTGCTGATAAAAGACTTGATATTTTTATCTAGATCTAGTAGTTAGTTATTCTCTCATAGAGATAATAGAAAATTTTATCACAATTATTGGTATATTTTGTAGTAGTGATGGTATGTACACATTTTCTGATGCGATAATCTGGCACGAGCCAACACCTTACCACATGGTCTCATATTTACCTATAAATTGGACCCTTGAGTTCTTCATTAATATTTCATAAAATCCTGAAGAAACATCAAATATATTATCTCTTTAGTCATTCCCTCATGCCTTTATAAACAATTCTAGTAGACTTCTAAAATGTATAAGAAATGGAAACTAAGGGGGTGGTGGAATTAAAATCCTTCTCCGGTCTGAAATCCAAGAAACCGACATGATTAACCCATTCCCCCTTGTTGAAAATTTTGTAGTTCATAGGTGCCTTCCCTAACTAAGTACCAATGTGAGATACTTATGATAACACTAGTGGATACCCTTGGAGCCTCGATCAAATCCTCTCCCAATTGTGTTTTCATAGGTGGTCCACCTCCCAAAATACCACCATCTCACATAGGCCTCCCTACATGAGGCTTGAAATACCCAAAGACCTACAGTGTGAGAGACCTCCTTGGCTCACCCATCCTTAACCATGTGTCATAACTCCATGGCTTGATTAACCATCACCTATTTGAGCTATCCCTCCAAGCCCTATTTTAAGACACCAATGGAAGGGTCCTTAATTATTTTTATCCCAAGTGTGGGAGGTGGTGATGGAAAAATGAACAATCATCATAATTTCCACCATGAGAGGTGGTGATGGAAAAATGAAAAATCATCATTTAGTGAGGTGGTAGTTCTTCGTACATGTAAAAAATATGGATGTTACCAATTACATGGAGGAATTTGTATGTTTAGGTAAAACACATATCATAAAAACACCATAGTATATTGAAGATATGGTTGTTTCTATATAATAATGGACTAAGGATTGTGGAGGGTGTTGAGAAGGAAAATAAAATATAAAAGAGTTTGAGAGAAGATGTTACCTCTTAAATGGGTAACTCCTTTTTGTTTGTGCCAAAAGGCTTAAATGTATTGATCTCTATACTAGGGGAGTATTATAAGAGGAATTTTGGGGTTTTATAAATTTTATTGGGTAGATATATGATGTTCCTAATTTTTTGAAGTGTTGTGTAGAAGAGGGATTGTTGGTTGACTTTCATAGGAAAGGGAACAGACACTCTTAGTATTTTTCCAAACAAGCTAGGTGTACCCATTTTTTTACCAAAACAATTCTTACAAAAGGAAAAAATCTAAATAAATTAAGTTTAATGGTGGAATAATGGACATAAAATGGTTTCTGAGAATTTTATAAGTCATTTTGGAAAATAAAGGTAAGTTTTAGTCTTTTGTTAAGCTTAATTTTACCTTAATCGATGTAATTAATTTTAATTAATTACAATTATATTGCTTTTCATAAACTAATATTAACTTATTAGAAACTACAAATAATAATTATTAAAAATATGGAATCCATTTTTCCAAATTCTAATCACATATGTGGAAGATGTTAAATTAAAATTAATTAGGCAGTCGGCTCGACAATGCGGGTTTTTAAAGTAAAAACATTCAAAAGTTTGAAATGTTTTTATATCTAATTTCAATGTGAAATTTTTTCCCAGGACCCACATGGGGTTTATTGATAAAAATAATATCTAATTAAACATTGAAACCAAATTAAAATATAATTTATCCATAAAAATAAATTAGAGGAAAAAAACATTTCTGAATTTAATTCGTATATTTTTTACTTCATCCAAAAATGATTTTTCTCAGAGAAAACTATAAATTCACACTATGAAAATTTATACATTATAAATTAAAAAATGAATTTTATTTTATTAAATTCAATTTATCAATGTGTCAAAAATTATTATTTTTTATTTTTTACAGAAGGACGTTAAAATCAATTCATTTGAGAAAATAGTATTTTAAAACATATAAATACTTTACAAAAAATTATATACATTATTATTAATATGTTTTATTTATATAAAAAAATTATAAACAGTATTTTAAAATTATTTATTACTATTCATATTACTATGTTTAACGTCTATGTTATAATTATCTCATTTAAAAAATTTAACAATTATAAGAAGTTTCGTAGAAACATCAGTGTTTCGTGTAATATACACCATGTCAGTGGTGTGTGTAAGATACACCGTGTTGGATTTCTGTGTAATGTACACCGAGTAGGTTCCATGTTAAAGTAATGTTTGACTTAGTTCATTACAAGAAATTAATAAAAAAAATTATTTATTTCAAAAAAAGGTCAATAAAAACTCGGGGTGTTACAATCACAGCCCAAGGAATCATAAATAATAAAGACCTTATGAGTAAATACGACCAAGGAATCCACTATCGTAAAAAATCCCAATGCATTAAATATAAATGGAATATATAGAATTGGGATCCAAGGTATATCAATCAATGAATCCTTCTATTATAAAATTATCATCTCGTACATTCATCATTTCATAATTATTCACATTCTATGATTTCATCCAACATGTATTATTATTCCATTAAAACAATTAAATAAAATTACATCACCTCAATACATGGGGAAAGGGGACATAAACTTTGTCCATATCATCCAATGAAATATATAAAATTCAAACAAGCTCCCAAAATTGGTGGAGAGTAGTCAAGCACCCAATTGGGTGGTAAAACATATGTCAGGTACACAGGAACACCACTTGGGTGGACTTGGTTGAATATAAACAACCTAAAACCAAAAAATGATACTTAAGAAGTTGCATAACATGTTCTAATATGTTCACTTCAATTATTCAATTCAATTTTTGGTGAAACCCATTAGGTTTGGCGTGCGGTAGGACAGAAACTATTTATATAAAACAGAAAACCACATGGAAGGGGTATAGAACACTTATCATATGCCCGTAGTAGAGAGATCTTACAATATCGACCATTGATTTGATCCAGATAATGATCAAAATATTGAAAATATGAAAATAATAAAAATAGGTAATTTTATTTGGAACCTATATATATCTTTCGGTATGAAGACAAATGAATAACAACAAAATATAATCGATAAATTCGGATGTACAGATATAATGAGACAAATAACTCTCAATTCTGAGCTCGAAATATGAAATGGGAGAAAAAACAGACCTCATTACTTCAAAGTTATTTCCCACACAATATTTTTATCCACCATAAGAAAAATGAAAATAATATTTAGGTTTTAAAATGTTTTAATGGAAGATAGCTAATTTCCCCAAGAAACACTAGGCCGCATGATTTGGATTCAAGGATAAAAAACCATGGGCCCTTCACTATGTTATAGGGAACCTCATACAGTTTCATTCACAAGGGATTTATAATCGTGTGAAAACTATGCAATTTCTTATGTCAAAAACTACAGATCCCCTTTCTTGGGAATACGCCCAAGGATGCATGATTTCTCCAAACTATGTTTCCTTATGAACCCCACTGACAAGCCTTGAATGATTTGGGGTAACTGTGCGGATTGTCCTTCCAGATTTCTCTTAACTTTGTTACATAAATGTTTTCCAAAAATTTGGTGATCCCATCTCTAAACAAGCCCTAAAACCCCCCGCTTAACTAATTATCTCACTGGGTACTCACATTAGGCCATAAAATTCATTTAAACCAAAAAACAAAATAATTGTATCTCATAGGAAAGTTAGGGATCTTATAATATTCCCCCTTTATCCATAAATTTACCTTCCAATGGAATTTAAAAAAATTCCTAATAATAAATCTAGACATTGAGAACATATATCAGCCTCCCACTCCCAAGTCTCATCCTAAAAAATGGCCATGATTCCATAAAACCCATAATAGATGAACTAACAGGCCTTGGATAACAATAGTGTTCATGTCATTGATACGAATATGATTCCCTAGAAAGGATGCATCTACTTGAAACTATACCTCATATAACTGAAATGTGTGAAATGAGTCTGAGTGATAATGGCACAAACGAGATACATGGAAGATGTTGTTCATGACCCAATGCATCTAAGGTAACATCAACCAATTGAATATTTTTTGAACTCGTACCACAATCTTGAATAACCTGAAATATCTCAGGGAATGATTACCTTGTCTCCCAATTCGTCTATATCATAGATTCAATGAGATAACTAAAAAACTAGATCCCCAATCACAAACCCTATATTACATCATCAATGATCGAAATAATATTTCTATCTCGACATCATAACATCCAACTATTTTCAAATCAATTGAACTTTACCAAAGTCTCATGAATAATATGAGGTCAAATCAATGATGTCTCACATGTCTCTAACTAGCACATGGGTGATTTTCATGGCCTACCATAAAAATCATCAAATCATTTCATCTGTATAGTCTTATAATGGCTATTATTGTATGTGAACTCCACTAGCAGTATATGTCTCCCCTGGAGCCCCCAAAATCCATGATGCATCCTCACAACATGCCCATAAGAACATAAATCATGTACTATGATTGGATATCAGTCTAAGGGTGGTATTCTATGCTCAAAATGACCTTTATATCCAAAAACTTCTACAAAATATTCTAGAAATGATATGTAAATTCTGCATCCCTATCTGATATAATGGTATGAGGGACCCTGTTTAATCTCACTATCTCATGAACACACAACCTCCCAAGATCTTCCATTAACAAGCTTCCCCTGATCAGCAGGAAATGTGATACCTTTCTGATCCTATCAAAAATCACCCAAATTGATTCAATGTCTCATATTGGCCTCTTTAAATAGTTCATGAAAACCATACCAACATAATCCCACATCCAATCAATAATGTTTAACTATTATAAAAATCCAACAAGTCTCTAATTTTCCACCATCACTCATTGACAGGTGGAACACCACATGAAAAAATTAGCTACTACACATTTCATCCCCGTTCTAAAATATATGTGACATAAATTATTATACGTCTTGGAAAAGTTATGATTCAATTACAAACCAAATTCAAGATAACCTTTCCTTATCTCCTCACGTATGTCCAATGGAAACCAAACATGACCATGTATATGGGGAATTTTTTCCTCACCCACAGTCCAACCAGAAGGTGGGCCCTCACCTCTGACACTCACCTATAGAACTAGGCATTCAACATCTGATAGTTATTTCATCCTCAATGTATCCTAAATCGTATTGGTCAGATTTAAATAAGTAACAAATTTATACTCGTGTACAACCTTAGACTCCATGTTCATCTCAGATAATAATCCCAGAAGTGTCCATTCACTACTGGCCTCCTAAATATCATGTATGTGATTTCTCCATATTTGTGCATCAGAAACTGCATTTCCTATTAAATATGTATTAGAATTCTCAAAGTCAAAATATAAGAGATACTCAACCCACCTTTGTTGCCTCAAATTTAGATCGTACTATGTAAAAATTCACATGAGTATTATGTGGTCTATGTACAACAAAAATGCTCTACCAATAAATAATGTCTACAAAACATAAATGATTAACAATAACAACCACCTCATGATCGTACATCGAGTATTTTATCTCATGTGTCCTCAAATGATGAGACCCTAATGCCACAAATCCACCCCCCCCCCCTCATATCAAAACATCTCCAAGCCTAATACCTGATACATCACAACACACAGTGTTTCTCCTACCCAGCACCAGAAGAATCTGGATCTGTGCTAAATTCATCCTTCATTTTAGTTCCTAAAAGTTTTTCTTGTAGTTATCTGACCTTACAAACTTCACACTCTCCATATTCAATAACATCAAATTTGTTGTTAAGAATGATGTGTCTTGTGTCAAAGTCTTATAATATTGTGATAGCCCCGTGAAATTCTATTTCAAAGTCTTTATTGGGATTATCCATGAAAAAAAATGGTCTAACATTCTTGGGGTCAACTGATACTCTTGTATCTAAGATAATTTGACCGATGAATTAAAACATATCCATATATAGGTGTCACTTTTTGATCCTGACATATAATTGATGTTATCTCGCTGTATCCCAAATGATCTCAATATGATTTGAACAACCTTGTCAATCGGGAAAATAAACCAGGATATAATTGATTAATACCACCATAATGTAAAATATAAAAGGATGAAATCAGCAATATAAACATTTTTGGTGTGTTCATGATACTGGATAGCACAACACCATACTAATAAAGACAATAAATTCAAATAAATGTTGTACAAGAAATTTCTATAGGTCAAACAAATGCCTGATGATATCTAGATCTCAAATCAATTTTAGATAACACCTATCCTCCTCAAATCTAGTAAAAAAGGTCCTCTATCTATGGGAGGTGATAAGAGTTCTTAAGCATCAGTTGGTTCAATTTCCAATAATCCACACATAGAATAATGGTACAATCCTCCTTTTTTGCAAAAAAGATCATTAAACCCCACAGATAATTAAGGTGTAATATAAAACCATTTTCCTCAAATTACTATAGATACCTTATGTTCTCCAACAACTCCATATTAATTCTCTGATGAAAATAAATGGATACAAGCATTTCTCATGGAATTATGTTGATAGTGAAACCTAACTCTCTCTTAGGAGGTAAAGAAGAAAATATATTACGGAAAAAATTCCTAAAATGATCAACCACTGTAGGTAAATCTAATAGATGTGATCCCTTCTTATCCAGATATAATGTTGCAATCTATGTGGTCATCCCACCCTACACACGATGCTCTAGTCCAGCTCGACTTGCCAAGACATCCGATCCACCCATGTGAAAAAGCAACACCATATGGTGATATTAAGGTCACCATTCATTTATAAAAATTGGCATCATCTCATCAAGTAACCAATCTGTCCATCCCGAGTATAAATTCAAACCATACCGTCTCAAGGAAAAAAAATATTCTTTACAAAGTGACACCCACCTATCTTAATGTTTCATGCCATTCAGTGGAATACACTATCACATATTATTCCAAAAATAGTGTTGTGCATCATAACACCCTTAGAGAATTATAAAATAATCCAAATTCTATACACAATAGTTAAAGATATGAAAATATGTGAAACGCCTATATTAAAAAAGTAGATACTAGCATAGAGGCCACTAAGATCGTAGCTATCAACGTAGATGGCTCGGTGCTCTGGTCCTCAAGTTTAGGATATATCAAATATATATCTAGAAATGTTGACATATGAAGAAACTTCACTACCCTTAGTATACCTGATCTATTGTTTAGGTACTAATGGTACCTGGTTTCCCTATCCATGACCACTACCTCAGCCTTACTGACCGGTATTGCTTCACCTCCCATCCCAGAACGAAGGTGTAATACTTTCTCATGAACCTAGTGTCGGAGATAATACCCGAACAATAACCACTATAGGGGAGGTACTATGCACCTCCATCCTATCAAAACCTGGGAAATTGCTACTAATGGAATACATATATCAGCTCAACCATAGACAATGCAGGCGGTGGTTCTCCCTGAACAGTCTACAAGAAGTCCATAAAACACTCAGAGAACTATGCCTTATAACATGTGTCTGGTACAACTATGGGTGCCTTATGTACCAATACAGGAGGATATATTGGTATACCCCAACCCACTACAATAGAATCATGGTCTTCGCCACCCTCCTAGTGTACAACTAGAGTTCCTCGTGGTGGCATGTCACTAAAATTCCAAACACACACATCATAAAAAATATATAATTATAAGATCAGGGATAAAAGTTTAAGACATGTCCAAAAATTCCGATAAACAGTCCAAACTACTCTTCCTAAACATAAATCCAGGACTGGTTAAAAAACAAATATTAGTAACCATCATAAAGTATACTTCCTATGACCCAATCTAATGTCAAATATAGGTCATGTTATCTATTTCACAATTTCAATTTCCCTTTGAATTCATAATCATTTCACTTTTCTCTTCAAATTTTTGAACAAATTAGTTGACCAATTAAAATCCATAAGGGTCCATTCCCTTCAAGAACTGAAATATTTTTTGTGCAAAATCCACACAATAACATGTTTCTATCCATGTGACCAATGGTCCATGACTCAAAATGGAATAGTTGACTGCTTAAGGTGTATGTTGTATCTTAATTCAGAAAACAATATTTCAGTTGTAATAAGAACTATAGGTAAAAACTATGTTTTTTTCAATTCCCTATAATAACACTATAATGATATAAAATATATGACACAAGGAACATATCCAAAAGTCGTGCATTAAATAAATCCATCATATATGGCATGGAATATTGCATAGAATTTGTATCCAATAATGTTCTAAAAATAATTCATGACATGAATACCCTCATCACATCAAAGAATGGAAAAATAAAACCTCAATCATATCAATGAAAACATTACAGTTCATGTGCATCACCCAATAGTGGAATCAAATCGCTTATAATAGGAAAAATCTTGAAATATCTATTTACATTAGTGGAAATTTTGTTTCTCTCTGTAAATGTGTTGGATAATCTAGGACACATCTCATTACCATATTCCAATACCTTTATGATCCCTTTATATTTTCTTAAAATAGTAAGGTATGAAATAAAAATGTTTTGATACAACATTGTTACATCTCGAACCAAATTCCACTAAACATTTCTTCAATTTGGTTGGTCAGATGGCCTCATGCGCACCTCCCAATACCCCAGAGGCTTCTGACCCACATTGAGGGCCAGGGTGTGTATTTAGTGATACTAATAAATATTTTAATAGATGTATAGTAGTTTTAAACATATTAGTCAATTGGGGAAGTGTTAAATCAAATAGCCAGAAGATAAACATCCAACACATGAATGAATGGACTTTTTTATAAGTAATATAATATACAATATCACGTGACATTCCATGTCTCTAAAAATATAAAAAATAGTTATACAAGAATCTGGTACAATAAATGTATCAAAAGATCAAATGGGCTATCTTCAAATAGCATCACGATCCTTTCTCGATCTTGTTCTATCCTGATCCAAAGCATAGAACAAATCAAGAATCTCACATTAGTCTCTTCATTCAGTCCCTACAGGCATTAATGAATCCCTTTTGGGAACCCAATGATGGCCTGAATATGGTGTGATATAACACTCAACATGCCACCACCATTTGTGTAAATAACAATCTAGCCTATATATAATAGACTAAATTAGTGTGCAATGTATATAACATGTATAGCCACAGTAAAAGTGAAATACATATGTAAAATTTAGTAACTATAAAGTGATACTATCCATCCAACAAAGCTCTCTAAAAATAATAATCATACTTACAGAGACCTAGGCTTAAAATACATGGACATTACATAAATGTAGATGAATATTCAGTTCGTTAAATAAGTTCATGCTCGAGGAACGTAATACTTTTGTGTCTTTGGAAACATGGAATCATAATCTTATAATTTTTTGAAATATCATTAACATATACCTTAAAGATATTCATCATTACTAATCATACTTAAAACCTTTCATCGTAACATAGGGGAATGAAATATAAGAAATGGGTGAGCTCACCTGTCAAGTAAGGGTAAACAAGGGAGATTTTTAAAATAAAAAAAGAATAATGGTATGAGAAAATGATCATAACATTATAAGATCCAAACATATACATATAATATAATAATAAAGAGTAATTTCATAAATATTAGTACTTTATGAGACAAGATCCATAAATAAATAAAATAACATGATTCATAAGAGCATAACATTGGCATGAGATATTGACTTGGGGAATACACATAAAATTATAACATTGTGAACATGTGTAAATGGATTCTAGTTAACTAATTAAGTGAATCAAATGAAATCATTACCTCTCATAATCTTTCTCATAACATCCTAAATATTTAATCAGGTTCACGCATAACATTTTGAACATGTAATCAAGTTCACATATAAACTTATGAACATGCTACCTGGTCCATGAATAACATTGTTAACATGTAATCCGGTTCACATATAGTATTTTGAACATGTAATTAGGTTCACTCATAAACTTATGGATATGAAACGAGGACTGTAAATTATTTTGTAAACATGTAATATTCTTCATGCATAACATTGTGAACATATAATCAGGTTCCCACATAAACCTATGGACATGACACTATGTCAAAGAATAACAATGTGAATATTTAATCAGGATTGCACATATCATTGTTATCACATAACAAGGTTCAATCATAACATTGTGAACATGAAATTGGGATCATTAATTACATCTATACTCTTGATTCATCCATAAATACAGACTTATTTGGAAGGCGATATAGGTTCCACACATCACATAATGAAATTATACATACGTGCGTCACAAAATAGTAAAACATTCATCGTATTATGGCCCATAAAAAGAGATAGGTTTGATAAAAATCATATCAAAACCCCTAAATGAATGGGTGTTGTAAAAGCTTTAAAAAATCATAACATGTGGAAGAGATATGGGTTTCATAATCATTTCATCTTAGAAAACCCCAAGAAAGGAAGTATGCTTCCTACGTGTTTTTTCCTAGTATAACCCATGGGATAAAAATAGGTTTCTTTAAAAAATTCATCTAAAATATAAAAAATTCAATAAAATAATAATAATGGTGACCTAGGACCATATCCCCATTGATTCATAAACTATATAAAAGGATTTCATCATAGATGGAGAAGGATTTTGAAAGATAACTTGGAAAATTTATAAAGGAAATAATAATTCCTTGAACATCACTATTAAAAAAATGAAACATTCTCGAAATCCATTTATTTGAAAATCTCTTTAAAAACCTAAAATGGAAGAATTTATAATGCATTAAAATCTCTTTTTGAAGAAAATATCATTTCATATTTAAAAAATACTTTTTAATCATTAAACATTTTGAAATAATTTTCTTTGGAACAATTTTATTTAAAAATAACCATGAAATTTTTTTAAGTAATCTTGAAATAATTTTTATATAAAATTCATTGAAAATAACTTTTAAAATTTATAAAGGAATCCTCAAAAAAATTAAAACCCATTTCTTTGAAAATTTCTATGAAAACATATAAAGGAAGTCTTGAAATCATTTTTAAATCCTTTTCATTAAAAATATTTTTGAAAAATTATATAGTAATTTTGAATTTTTTTAAACCAATTTCTTTGAAATTAAATATTGAAACTTGGTAAGATTTGAATTTTTTTAACAAAATAAGGTATTGGAAGAAAACTGATTTCTGAATGAAAAGAGAAATATAGTCATATTTTCTTGACATAATTTTATTAATTACCTTAACTACAAATGAGTGGGATAATGGTACAATTACTTTATTATATCATGAATAAAAATATGAGAAGAAACCTAATGAGGGTTCTTCAGATATGGATCACAATATTTCATTAATGGAATAATAATCATAAATAATCTTGATAAACGATGAGGTTGTAGTAATAAACTGTCACCACTTATATAACATTGAATTATAATCCCAAGAAATTAAAACGTTACATGAATCCTAGAATTTCATGAAAAGAAGGATATTCATTATATAACATGTCAAGGGGTTGTATATACACATCGTATAAAAATATAGGCTCATAACATATCTTGTATCTCTAATAAGGGAAGTTGAAACAAAAAACACTTTACCGATCTGGAATCATTTGAACCCTAAAATCCATGAAAGAAATATTATAAAATGGATATAAATATAAAATTAAATTAATTATTATAATCATATAATACATTCATGGTCTACAATATAATAATTAGAAGTTCACTATATATCTACTGAAGAACCTTATTATTATATTTCATACCATATATGAATTTATTATGAATTTATATTACCCATTTATTAACAATATTATGTTAATGTTATATTTTGGGTAATATCTTCTTTTTTCGTATATTTTTTGACTTTTTATTCTTGATCCTCTTACTTAGATCATGATTTACTTATTTATAGAATTTAAAACATGATTTAATATCATATATATTTATTATATATTTCTTTATTTATTTATTTCTTGATAACAATATATAAAATATAGAAATATTAAATATAATACACCGTTCATAGAGATGAAAGGTCATACCTATGCATAAACACTCATGTTGTTTTCTTATTGTATTGACAGAAAGAAAGTAAATCGTATATATATATATATTATAAATAAATTATATTTATTATTTAATATATATATATACATAATACTTTTACTAAACCCATAATTAATATATTCTATGTAAATTGTGAAAGAATCACATCACTTTAAGGAGGTGATAGCCCACACATCCACAAACAAAGTTATTATATTATGAAAAAAAATTAAATCCTAAAGTTATGTGTTATATAATAATTATATAAGAATAATTAAATCATAAATATCATATATATATCATATAAAATTATAATTTCCATCATTATTCCCAACCTTGAGAGGTGGTAATGGAAGAACCAATCACATCTGTTCGTGGGGCGGTCTTCCACTGTACACACGATCATTGATTGTGTATATCATTTGATTAAAGTTTCTATGAGTGTAGGTCTAAAACATAATATATAAACATATAAGTATTTTTACAATACTAATTAATTTATATAATCATGAAATAATAATAATTTAGTGGGTGGAGAATAAAAATAAAACAAAAGTGTTTATTGAAGGATATTACCTCTTCTATGGGTAATTCCTTTTGGTTTGACCAAATTAATAACTTGGTTTTATTTCATCCAAAAGTGAGGATTCGAGTATGAAGTTATGAATGTTTTGAGATTATTTTTGTAGGTTTTGAGATTATGTTTGTAAGTTTTGGATGCGCCAATGGACTTTAGAGTTCTGAATAAGTGAGGGGTGAGTGCCCTTTAATAGTTCAGAGGAGTGGCATTCATGTGAATATAATAAGGTAAAAAATATTGAGAAGTATCCAATACATCATGGGACTCCAATAATTATAAATTTTATAGAAAATGGATTATATGGTCTAAATATTTCCAGAAAGTTAATTTCTTACATGTTTCAAGGGTATTTGGCCCCATAAATTTATGTGAAACCACCATGTAAACTTGTTTTTATCTTAATGATTGTAATTAATTTTAATTATTTCCACATTAATATATGGTCAAAAATTAATTCTACCTTATTAAAAATTTAAAAATATTATGATTATAAATAATTAATCAATTTTTCCAAATTCTAATCATAGAAGTTCTAGAAATTAATTTAAAATTAATCATGTAGACATGACAAAAAAGTAGTCTTTTAAATTAAAAAATTTAAAACATTTAAAATGATTTAATATAAAATTTCCATGTGAAATTGGATCCAATGACGTAAATTGGATTAATTTATTTATAATTAATCTGAATATACTATAAAACAAAATTAAAATATAATTTTTTTTTTAGTGAATTAGATGAGAAAATCATATTTCAATTAAAATTGAGTGTTTTCCATTATTTATAAATTTATGAAACTCCTTTAAAAAATAAAAAAAAATACCTGAAGAATTTTGTTTATATTTCAAGAATTATGTTTATTGTTTCAAATATATATTAGAAAATAGTCAGAATTTAAATTTAAAAAGGGTTCCCCATTAATATGTGTCCAAATTACCTTTTATATGCATACAATTGTTTTCATAATATAATATTTATTCTTAACATATTCCTATTAAAACTATTGTATGAGTATAAAAAATTATTCAATATATAATATATAATTGTTACTAAAAACATTCAACGATAGATTTTTTTTAAATTTAATGAGTTAAAATGGTGTTTTAGCATAGTTTTATTAGAAAATGAATTTCATTAGTTTCAAATAATTATTACATTAATTTCAATCTAATTGATAACCAATGGATTAATTTTATCTATGTGTGTAATCCCCATTTTCATAATTTATATAATCCTATTCATAACTCACATTCCTTTAGGCTTCAGGCATAGTGGAAGTATGCAAGGGTGGTGACCAACTTTTCTTCTTCCCCTGATCGATGATAAATACGAGATTTACACAACTATAATCCTAATTATATATGTAATTGAATCAAAAAATATTGACATGGAAAATCACGTCTGAACCCAAGCTATAATCATCACATATTATTTACAATTAATTTAATTAATTATCAAATTTCCTTGAAGGAATTATTTTTTCATTAATGGATATGATAATATATATATATATATTTATGTATGTATGTATGTTATTGCATAATTTCTTTGTAGGAATCATGTAAAGATTACCCCAAGTAGTGATCCACATGTGTTCCAAGAATCTCCAAACATTGCTGATAGAATCTTTGAGTTCTAGCATGGAAAATCCATGTTCTTGAATCATCCACCTTTGATATCTATGAGAATTGCTTCCAAAATCATTCTCCTTGATTTAGTGGAGGAAGATTGCTCTCTATTCTTGGAAACCATCTAGGATAAGAGAGATCTCTATGGGTTGATATAATTCTACAATTCTATTCTGCACAGCCCAAACAAAATAATTATTCTATTGAAAAATTAACAGAAATGCGTTTATATATTTCTAGAGATAAACTGAAATAATTTCAAAAGTACTCTTAATAATTAATTTATTCTTACAAGAAACCAGCACAATATTTATTGGGCCTTGAATAATTACTATTTATTTATGAAATAAATATCACTACATTATTCGCAAATAAATAAATTAATAATATTTTCAATAAATAGAAAATAAATATTTATTAAATATTCCAATCACATTAAATTATATGAAATAAATAACTAGAGATAGAATATATGTGATCAATAAAACCATAATAATTATTAAACCACATGCAGGAATAATAATTTTTCAACTTGTTTGTAAATAAATAATAATATATTATTCAAATGAGATTATGGATGTACATAGTGTGTGACCCTCTAGGCCTCTTTCTCAGGGGCACTAGGCGAAGCAACCAAAAGTCCAAGGTTTCCATATAGCAACATGCTAAGGAACCCGTATAAAACTAATTTAATGCCACAACAACATGTTACTTCATATATATTCTTATTGTGTAACATAATCCCTTTATTGAGAGGTTTCTAATAAATCAAGTTTCATATCGGTGCTATTTTCAAAAGTTCTCGATGTCTCTTTTTTTTATTTCCTTGAAAATGAACATGCATATTGAAAACCATGTTCATGGATTTATTTAGGATATATCTTTTCCATTAAAGGGACTATGATATCAAATTCTCCTAAAACAGAAGGGAAAAATCTTTTCTCATATTATTCATTAATGCAATATAAATCATTACAAAACCAATGTATCTTACCTCACCACAAACATATGTCGTCATGGTTTTCATCAATACATCAAATTACGTAACTCATAATATTAATTAACAATAATCATAAAGTATAATGATCAATACACACATCCCTAGATGGGAATACCTAATGACACATAGAAACATGGATTTCCTACTGGAATGTCTCATTATCATTATATCCTACTCGATATTTCTAAGGGAGTACACCATGAAAAGGCTCCTCAATGTCCTATGAGTATCCACCCCTAATATAGTTTATAATTTTTTGTCCCTAAAATGATATCATATATCTACCGAATATATATTTAATAATAGTGTTGAAGCACATCTGTATTCTCATCATTTTGGGGAACTACTATGACCTTTAACTATAATATATATTGTTAGGAAATTGATATATTCTATGATTCACAAAAGAAAAATCATGATTTTAAAAGTAATTTATTAATATCCAAAATAATTAATACATTATATCATAAAGTAAACTGATATTTGTTCTAGGGAACGAACTCTAACAAACTCTAATTTACACTCGATCCAACTTCTAATAATGTTCTATCCACTAGCTCCCACATGATACTCATTCTCCTACTTGGATAGGCCATTAGTAAATCATTCTAGCAAGTTCTATTCCTTGGGTACTCTACTCACTATAACTTCACCCCTTTGATAAAAACACTTAAGCAGTGAAACCATTAGAGTATATTCTTTCTTTAATGTATTGACCTTGGATCTTTTACCAGATCCACCATTGTAGTATTATACAATACAATGTGATATGGCCTTTTCTACTAGGTACCACCTCACGAGCTTGAACAACATTCCAAATCCAAATGGATTCTTTATATACATCATAAGCCTCAATATACTCGGACTCTGGTATTGAATCAGTAAAAACAGGATTCATTCAATTATTTTATCTCAGAACTCCTTCTCTAAGATGAAAATCTTATCGTGACTGTGAATTTAGATCATTCATATTTGTTTTCAAAATAGTGTCATTATAACCATCGATCAACATCTCATCATATTCTCCATACAAAAGTAACATATCCTTAGTTCTTCTCAGATAATTAAGGATATCCTCAAAATCTTTCCAATGTTGTTCTCCTAGGTCTTGGTGAAATATTCCTACCATAATCAATGTATATGAAACATTATTACCTATACATAACATGGAATAGATGATTGATCCTATCGATTAATCATATGATATATTACTCATTTTATATTTATCATGCCATGTCTAAGAACACAGTTTCATAGAAATATGTAAACCATGTGACACTGGAACCATTCCTTATTAGATTGTTCCATAGTAAATATCTTTAGTATCCAATCTATATATGTACTTTTACTTAGTTTAGGAAACCCCTTGGATCTATCACAAATAATATTTATTCATAGAGTGTAGGCTGCTTCATCAAATTCCTTCATGGATAATCATTTGATTAACCGATTCTTAACAAACTGTAAGACTGGTATGCTGTTTCCAATAAGTGATATTTCATCAACATATACTACAAGGATAATGATGGAATTCCCACATAACCTATTTCAAATACACAATGTACATTCATTATTAATGAAATAAAATTATTTTATGGACTCATCGAAACAAATTTCTAGGACCAAGATGCTTGATTTAATCCATAAATTGATCTATCCCACATCAAAATACTTTTTGCATCACCTAGAGTCACAGAACCTTCATGTTCTATCATATAGAAATCTTCACGAATATTACCATTAAGGAATTAAGTTTTTGAAATCTATGTTACAAATCTCATAAACACAATAAACTTATATGTAAAGTAGAATTATTCTGCATTTAAACATGGAAATTGGTGAGCTGTTTTCTTCATTGTCAATTCATTGATGATGTTTAAACCCTTTATCCACTAGCCTTTATTTATAGGTATTTTATTAACCTTCCAAGTCTTGTTTTCTCTTGAATACTAATTTCTATCCTGTGGGGTTTACATCAACTGGCTCATTGACCAGAACCCAAACCCGGTTCCGATACAGGGAATCCGTTTCAAAATTCATTGTTTATTTCCATCATGAAAATTCTGAACTCTCTTCTACTACTTTCTAATAGAGAGGTTCGTCATTTTCAACCAATAATGGGTAACCATCCTTGGTGAATATAAAACCATATCTCTCTAGTTTTCTACTCCAAATTACGCTTATACATAGTACCTATTGTAAGGATATTATTCTTCCATGTGGACATATGGAATGTGTTATTATACCAACTCTTTTGTATCTAGATAATCAACATCAATGATGTAAATCTTTCTCTGAATAATGTTTTTTATGATTTTATTCATCTCAAGAAATACATTTTGTCTGTTGACATTCACATTCCTATCATAGGGGTAGTATAGGTATTATCCCTTTGTTTTATTGGGATACCCAATAAAGATACAATTTGTACCTCAGGGTGCTAGTTTATTTATGGAGAAGGTATTAGAAAATTCATATCAACCCCATGCACATGTATGTGAAAAAAACTAGTTTCTTTCCAATATATAACTTTATGGGAATTCCATTTTTCTGTATTATTTGGTACTCAATTTAATGTGCTTTTCTCTATTTTTAATGTATACCACCAAAATGATAATGGAAGATCTGCATGACTAATCATAAACTTCACAATTCCTAAAAAGTTATAGTTACACTTTTCCTTAACAAAATTCCACTATAGTCTGCATGGTGTAGTGAGTGGAGGTAAAATCCCAAACTCCTATACAAAGTCAATGAACTTTTAATAAAGTTATTCACCAGCTCAACTAGATTGAAGAATCTTTATCTTAATAGGATGTTGATTCTCTACTTCATTTTTCAATTCCATTAATATATCTATGGAATATGACATATACCTCAAAATATATACATTTCCATATCTTCTCAATTCATCAGTAAAAGTTATGAAGTTGGAATATCCACCTCTAGCTTCTACTAGAAATGATCTACATACATCAGTATGTACCAATCCTTTATGTTTGGTGGCCCTTTAATATTGTCCACTAAACTGTGGTTTGGCCATTATCCTTATAAATAATCATGACATATTTCAAGATAGTTTATCTTAGTAGAGTCTAAATATCCATCTTGATATAGATTTTTCAAATGCTTCTCATTTACATGACCAAGATAGTTATTCCAAAGTTGGGTGTTATATGAATCATGTGGATATGATTCATTATCAATTTCCAAGACATGTTTTTCATAATTGAATATATAAATAATGTTATTTCGTTGTGTCATACCATAACATATTTTTTCCTTATAAAAGAAACAAATTTTATTTCCAATATTAAAAATAAATCCATATTCATCTAGGAATGATACAAAAATAATGTTCTTGCTAACTTTAGGTACATAATAATAGATCTTTAAAACCAAAATCATTCTTGTTTTTAATGAATGTTGGTAGTGAACAATGGATAGGGAAGCCATTCTCACACCCTTAGTATCTCTCATATAAACCACTCCTATGAAAATATTTCCATATATACTTTGTAACTGCATTTGGAAACATATGTGATGTCCAAAAGCTATATCTAATAACCCATGTGTAGATATTGAAAGATTACACTCAATAACGAACACACCTTTAGAATCCCCTTTACTATGGGTGTAGTTCTTCTTCTAGTGTCCTACCTTTCTAAGAAAAAACATACATCCTCATTTTCCATGACCTCTCTCTGGACCTTCCTCTTCTTGGAAGGACGATTCTCGGGAGCTTCAGTATTTTTATAGGTATTCATCTGGTTTTCATTATTCTTCATTTTTGTATTCGACATAATGATTATAGGTATATCATGACTCATGTCATTATCCACCTATAAAATAAAAGTGATCTGTTTCTAAAGGATATACTAATTATTTATCATATATTAACAAATAATAAAATTGCAGAAGGTATCAGGAAATGAAGAATTTATGAGATCTATACACAAATCATCCAGGAATTTAATTCTTAAGATGTCTAAGAGTTCAATGTATCCACTGAGATTTATTATATGTGTCTTAGATGGTGAAAACCCTCCAAGCTAATATGTAAAAAAATCCTTATAGATATCATACCACCCTAGTCTTTCTTTCTCTGGATAGATATCTTGAAGGCGAGACATTATATTATATGCATTTTTGTCCACATGTTGCATCAAGACATCATTGGATATGGATGATATAAGGAAGAACTACATATCAATATCATCATTCAGATCATTCTCATAGATATATATATATATCTTTATCACATGCCACATTACTGGGTGTAGTAGAAATAGGTTCTTTAAGAACATACAATTACCTTTCATAGCAAAGGATAACTCATAAGAACCATTTCCACTATTGGAAATCTATGCTATTGATAATATTTTCCTAATCAATTATCAATCACAGGTACATGTTTGAAGTCATTTTAATGTTTTTTTCAACAAAAAATATGTGAAAACTTTTATTACTTCATCTGATAAAATTTAAATTAATATATAAATATTAAACTTATTTGTCTCCCATTATTTTTTTCAAAACCCAATAGTCATCACCATTAGCTTTGGAATATTATATTTCTTGGATATTCTGGTTGAAGGGATTTGTATTACCCTTCCCATTAACCCAAAAATGGCGATTCAATCTACTAGATTTTTTTAGGTAGTCATTCAAAATTCCAAGTGAATTAACTCACAGTTTCTTGATCTATAGAGTGGGCTCGCCAATATTAAAATCTTTAATTTATATTTCCACAAACCTTGACTCTCATATTCACCAAGTCCTTCTTTCACAGTCAAACCTTGATGGGAACTAATTTAATCCAGCCAAAAACATCAAGTTAGAATTCCCAGATAATTGAAAGCACCCCAACAATGGTTGGTCAATAACTTTAAACTATGGTTTGATTTTAACTGAAATAGTGGAAGGCTATACTGACTTAATATAAAATTGAGGTATTTTATACTTTTATGTGTTAATTTAAAATTATTACCATTATTACATGCTTGTTTAATATTAATTGAATTTACATAAGTGATTAACCATGCCTTAGATAATATTTATGCATAAGGAAATTTATTATAGTTCTATCTTGCAAGCTAATTAATTTCATTAATTTATGTTATTATGACAAAACATCCCTAATGAAATAACCATGTAACATGACAAAAAAACTAATAAATGAGTACGAACATGATATTTTATTAATGGTCTATTTATATAATAGTTGATAAACTAACATTTAACATAGGGGATAAACACTTTGAAGCAATGATGGTTTGTGTTGCAGCTTTCCACTTGTTCACCTTTGTATCTCTCTTGGATTGGTTTTTCATTGGATCCAAACCGGAACCACATTAACTAGATTGGTAGTTCCATCCATTCCATATGCTTTTACTCACATGAAGGTAAGGGAAAATGGTTTACATAAATGAATCCATGGGCATAAGGGTCCTTAAAAAATAAAAGGATAGAGGGCATGCATGCCTAAAAATTAATTTAATAATAAGTTAATTGAAACCAGTTGCATAAAAAGGACTGTTATATGCTCATGAGGATCCAGTTGCATGCAATGAATTATATATTTAATAAAACTGGATTTCAATTATTAACCATTATTATTTATGATAAATCATTATAAAATCAATTAATTATCTTATTTAATTAATTAATTATTTTATATTAATTTTCATCCTAATTTCTTTGATATTCTCATCCTTAATAATTTTAAAAAAATTAAATAAATTCATTTAAAATTAACTGTGTACCGAAATGAACCTTGGTGGAATCACAGTGAATACCCATCTGATTCTATTCAAAAAAATTTATACTCATATACTATTTTACTCTTTTCACATATAGGATAAACTTCTTATCACATACTTTCACGATGTTTACTCTACGAATGATTACATAAAATACATGATTTTTTGGCCATGTGTTATATTTAAATGTATCTTGAGCACTAAATTGTAATAAGAATCATAGATGATGTGTAGATCTGAACATTTCTCCAGATATTAATGAAATGATTATATATATATATATATTAATACTTATCATGTGGAGTTTTCTATCTTTATGACCACACACAGGTACATGTCTCTAGGATTACAATGTATAATAAATAAAATTTAAATCTGGGTAATTTGGTATAAGTACACAGTGTGTAAAAGTGATCACATGGCATGAACGAATCTCACCGACTATCTAAGTCACATTCATAGGGACTCGACATGTAAATAATTCCACATAAACTAGAGTACACATAGTTTATTATGGGATACATACCATGTAATCTCAGAATTACATGGTCTCCATCAGGTAGGATGTGTCTTGAAATACACGGCCCATATTGACTCAAAGGGACATAAATTCATGTACATGGGCTACATAGCATGTAATCCAGTTGACCATGTGCCACCATATACTGGTTAACCTATAGTGCAATTAATAAACACACTACATGTCATCAGTCCAAACGATTTGAATTAATTTTGAAATTAATTCATGCTACATTGGACAATAGTACATGGTGTGTACTCTTGTGTTACATGACCAGAATCTTTAGCACCTACAAATGATATCTTCAACTTTATTTTATTCATAAAATTAATTTTATTCTTTATATATTTGAGATAAAAGGAGGAAGAAGAAAATCCCATGATTCTTAATAAAAGAATGATTAAATGTGAATTGAAAAACTAAATTATAATGCATAAATCACCAATGACTTTTGAATAATTAAAAATAAATATGTGATATCTCTAATACTGCCTTGTAGGTTTCAGGCTTAGAGGAATCATACCATGGGTAGTTCCCAACTTATCATTTTTTCATGATTGATGATCAATCTGATATTTACAAAATGATAAATGTAATGATCAACAGAATATAATCAAAAAATATATAAAATGGAAATCACACAAGAACCAGATGGAAGATAATAAGATATTATTTCTTATTAATTAATTAATTAAAGAATTACCTTGATGGAATTATTTCTTCATTTATGGATCTGACAGTAGATCTTCATTTTTGAATCATTTCTTTGTAATATTCGAGTACTTATTCCCTCTAGAGGTGATACATATGTATTCCACATATATCTATATGTTTTTGAAAGAATATCTAAGTGCTAGCACTACATAACCTTGGGATTGTGTCATCCACCTTGGATCACTATGACAATTTCCTACAAATTGATCTCCTTGATTTGGTGGATGAATATTTCTCTCCATTATTGGGAGCGATCTTGGAGAAGAGATATAGATAAGGCCTATGATAATTCTCCAATTCCATTGTGCACAACCCAAACAAATGAATTATTCTATTAAGAAAATATCATAACTTGTATTTTATATCATTAGTGTAAAATAAAATAATTCAACAAGTTCCCATAATTATTTATTTATCCTTAGAGAAGACCACACCTCCAATAATAATAATATAATTATCATTTATTGATATGCTCTTAACTAGAGAATTAAAGTTAAATATTATTTAATTAAATAATATTCAAAATTTATTATTATCTCACTTGACCATTTAAATTCATTTCACTATTCCTCCTAAATATTTATCAGGCCTTGAATAATGACTATTTATTTATTAAATAAATATCACCTAATTATTCTCTAATAAAAAAATAAATATTATATTCACAAAGTAGAAAATAAATATTTATTAAAAATATCCCTCACATTATATTCTCTCAAATAACTAGTGACAGAATATATACAATCAAGAAATCAAGAATAATTAAAAACCACGTGTGGGAATAATATTTATTCAACTTGTTATCTAATAAATATTAATATATTATTTTACTAGGATTCTGGATAAACATAGTGTGTTACCCTCTAGGACTCTTTCAAAGTGGAATTAGTCAAATCAGCCTAAAGTCCAATTTTATCATCTAGAAACTTGATAAGGAACCCATATAGAATAAGTTAATGTCGGAAAGACTTGTTACCTCATACGGATGTTTAATGTGTAATATAATCCCTTTGCGGTGATATCTCTAATCAAGCAGGTTGCATGTAGGTTCCATCAATGAAAGTGCTCGATGTCCCTTTCATTTGATTTCCTATAAAATGAACTTTCATATAGAATTCCTTGGCCATTTATTTAGTTAGGCTATATAATTTCCATCAAATATACTAAGATGTCAAATCCTGTTAAAACAGAATTGATATATCATTTCACACATTATTCATTAATAAAATGTTAATCATGATTCACCCAACATATCATGCCCCTCCATGAAAATATGTCATCATGGATTTCAGCCATACATCATAGTACTCAACTCAAAATATTCATCAATAATAATATTAATGTATAAGGATCAATAAAAACATATGCATATAGGAATACTCATTGACACATAGACACATGGACTTCCTACTGATGGTTTGCATCATAAAAGGTGAACTGCTATGCCATTTTAGTGTTATATCTACTCTTAATATAGTATCACATAATCTACCATGTCTAAGAACAATCATTATTGGATAATTCAATTTTTAATTCTCATAAAACATGAGTACAGGTTTTCATAAAGTGCATATAAGTTGGTTTTAGGGCACCAAACCCAACAATTCCAACGTCTAGGTGGTAAATAAAATTATATTTTAGTAACAATTTTAATAGTATATTATAGTTTTCAAAAACTCAATAATTTGTGTAACTTGTGTTATTTAAAGAAAGGAAACATTATATGTAACACCAGAGAAACATAATGTTCTGTGTCCTGTAAGCTAATATAAGTGTTTCATGTATTGCAATATAAACCTGGTTTTGTACATAACAGAATTATGACATTGTTCTTTAATATAAAATAACTATATTTAATTTTGTGTGAAATGAAAATTATCAAAAATATTAAATAAATTCAGTAAAATCACAAATTCTCAGGTTGTTCCATTATCCACCGCCCCTAAAATGAATTCCACCTTCGAAATTTGTCTGGGTTATCAATGGTTTAATACTTGAATGCTCCTTTCTTAGAAACCCACATTGTAAAAATGAATTAAAACATCCTCTAAAAAGGGAAATTTGAAGACATAACAGTCACCCAAAGTAACACATACCTAGGTTTCTACAATGGAGAACATATATGGGAAGTGAAAACATATACATGGAAGAGAAATATAACTATAAAGTTTTGATGGAATGTGACAGAGAACATAGATATCATAAATTTAACAATCAAAAATACATAATAAAAAATGGCTTCAAAAAGGTCATGGACATCATCAAAAATGATAATAATAGGAAAACATTTTATTTCAAGACCCTTTTCCTAATGTTGAATATTTTTCATGAGAATTTATACTTACTTGATTTCATCATAGTTTTACCCATTTGTTTCCTAGATTAATTTCCAATTCATCTCTTACTCCAATAAATTAAGGTGAATTTTTTTCAAAAAGAATTATCATATCATGAGATCCGTAAATTGAATAATATTTCATTGGATAGGTCTTTAGTTAACATGACTAAAAAAATTCCTACATAAGTTTTCCAATACTTATAAATCCTCAAATGGTGAGAAAATACTTTAGTTTCTAAAACCTCTTCGTAAGATTCAGTTAAATAATTCCCTCGATGGTCAACATTATATTCCTTCCAAAAGATGAAAATAAAAAAAAGTATAAAGAAGATCAATAAATTTCTCATAATGATATTAATGTTAATCCCCCATATTTCATAAGGTTGCTCTTAGTTGTCACATTTCAAACATGTGAATACCTTAATCATCTATTCTCTTTAAACATGGTAATAACATGAATTACCATATATCCTTACTGAAAACATACATCCTTTCTTATTCCAAATATCATTGTATAGATTCCCTAAATGACATAATCTTCATCCATGATATTTTAGACCACTTTTTCTAGAAATCATGTATCATATCTAAGGTCATAAATACTATCCAATTTACGTAATCCATATCATCAACTATATATCTTTACTAAATATCATTTTCTCATCCTTAGGAGCATATAAAGTATTAGCTACCGTTAATCAAATTATCACATTTACATTAAATCACTTTTCTAAGTCATCAACACCATTGAACATATCATTTAAATTAATTAATGGAAAACTTATACCGAATATATATATATATATATTTCATAATTTATATAACATAGTCTCTGAATTCTAAAACATATACTCTTCAATCATCCAAAATTATTCTTAAACAATTAATCAGAATTTATCATTTTATTCCTTAATACACATTTCCTATAATATGAAATATGAAGCATGTCGTAAGGTTACTCAACCTCAATATAATCATGGTTCTTACATTTAATGTAAGGAATTATTTTTGAACATCCCACACCATTCCCATGTCATTTTTGGTCCCCTTATCTTTAGTAGTATAACCAATATCATCACAACCTTCTTTACTCTGTTCATGATATTTACACTTTGGACATCGATTTTTATAACCCTCATACATTACACATCTGAAGCATTCAATATTAACCCAATTCCTTATATTTCCTATTATTGTATATAACTAGAAATCATAGTGTGAGAAACACTTATCATAACAGAAAACCCCATAATCATGAAAAATTGCTTCTAGGATTCCTAAATATTGACACCTAATTTTAAATCTATAACAGATTAGTCTAATCTATTGAAAAATCCTTTGACATATTCGTTTAAAAATACTTGGGTATCTCAATAAATTTTTCTTATCCTTGTTTCTAAATTTTTACTAAACCTTTCCTTTTATACCAACTATCGAGACCCATGATAAACATAGAAGGATATTACATCAAATTTTTTTAATATTCATCGGATTAAAAAATATACATGCCTGAAGACCAAAATATTTTAGTGTATTTGGATACATTGAAACATAATATTCTAATTTTGTGATTTATTATCAACATTCCCATTAATGATCTTACCCTTTGGTATGACTACATAAAAAAATTATTTGTACCCTATGTAAAGGAAACAAAATAAAGCATGGGATCATAAGATCTGTAAGGGTAAACAAGGGATATATATAAGAATAATATCAGAATAAGGGTATGTGAACATGATCATAAAATTATATTATCATAACCATCATATCAAAAATCATACTAAAGAGTCATGACATACTAATTGGAAGTTCAACAGATATGAATCACAAGGAAATTAAAGAACCTGATTCCTGAGAGAAAAACATTAGCCTAATATATAGAATTTTAGCACACACATAATATTATAACATTGTGAACATTATTATATAGAATGGTGGTCACCCATTATGATAAGGAAACTAAACTACACCCTTTCATAAACTTATGCACAACAAAATAAGTCTATGTATAACATTGTGAAAATATAATTTGGTTCAAGCAAAACTTTGTGAACATGTAATCGGGTTCATTCATAAACTTATAGACATACAGCCTGGTCCATACATAACATTGCGAACATGAAATCAAGTTAACACATAACATTATGCACATCTAATCAGGTTCATAGAAAAACTTATAGACTTTCATATAGGTATATGCATAACATTGTGAATATGTAATCATTTTCATGTATAAACATTTGAACATGTAATCTGGTTCATGCAAAAACACATCGACATGCAACAAATTCCATGGATAACATTGTGAACATGTAATCAAGTTCATTCATTACAATGTGAACTAATAATATTGTTCACTCAAAACATTTTGAACATTTAATCAGGCCCACTCATAATATATATACCCAGGATTCATCCATCATGATAAAATTTATTAGAGGGAGATATAAGTAACACTCGTCACATAATGAGATGATAAATACATTTTATATAAGATAAAATGAATTCATCATATCATGACCCATAATAAGATGTAGGTTTTATAAACATCATATCATAACCAATGAAATGAAAGAGGAATCATAAATATTTTATTATATCATAACCTATAGAGAGGATATATGATTCATCATTATAAAATAACCCATGAAAGAAAGACGGTTTCATAATCGTGTTATCATGGTACGCCTGTGGAAGATAAATTAGTTTCATAAACAACATGTCATCTTAAATATAATCCATTGAAAGAAATAATAATAATGGTGGCCTTGGATAATATCCCCACTAAAGAATAAATTATATTAAAGATTGTTAATTTAAATAAATATTAATTATAAAAAATCAATTCGAACATTTATAACAAAATAAAATATTTCTTTGAACATCACTTTTTAAGACATGAAGCATTTTCAAAATAAATTTCTTTGAAACCCAATATGAAAAGCCTAAAATATCATCTTTTAAAAACCGGTAAGCCCTTTTTTGAGTAAAATATCCTTTCTTCATTGAAAAATCATTTTAAAAAAATAAAACCTGTTGAAACCATTTCCATTGAAAATGACCTTGAAAACATATAAAGGAATATTAAAAACCTTTTGAAAACTTTTTAATGTAAAATAAAATTGAAAAACTATAAAGGAATCTTGAAAATATTTGGAGAACCATTTATTTTCAATGAAATTTTAAAACATATAAAAGTATATTTGAAACTATTTTGAAAAACAATTATTTGATTATTACAATGAAAACATATAAATTAATATTTTAAATATTTTGAAAAACATTTATTTGAAAATAAATTTGAAAAATTACATTTTATTCTTTCAATTTTTTTAGAAAACATGGTTTCAGAAGAATTTGGATTTCCAACTAAACAAATAAATATAGTTACATTTTCTATAAAATGTTTTCTTAATTATCTTAAGTACCAAAGAGTAGAAAATGGTGTCATTACTCGAATATATCCTTAATAAGAATATAATAATAAAATTCATGATGGTTCTTGAGAGAATGATCATGATATGTCATCAATAGAGTCATAATCATAGAAAATATGGATAAACGATGAGATTAAAGCAATAAACTGTTACCACATTGTTAACATTGAATCATAATCGACATGAAATAAAAATATTAATTGAATCTTAAAAAATAAATAAAATAATGATATTCATGATATAAAATTTCAAATGGAATTATATACTCAAAATAAAAATATATATAGGTGCATAACATGTCATGTATCTCAAAGAAGGAAAATTAAGACAAAGATTACTTTATTGATTTGGTAAATTTTGAACATAATAAAAACGAAATAAAGATAATAAAATTAATATATAAATACCCATAAATTTATGGATTTAAATAATATAATAAATTCATTTGTAGTATATACCCCACACAAAATTAATGATTTTTGAATAAGGCATAAATCTTACAAAAATAAAAGTGGGACGAGAAAACCCTTACTACGTGAGTAGCATTTGAATCAGGAGCCACATAAAATAATAACATCAATTGAAAATTTTAATATAATAAAATAAAATAAAATAATGATATAACATTTCATAGGGCACTATATACAGCACAAAACAATAATTATTTAGTAATATAGCATATATCTCACAGAAATAAAAGTAAGATGAGAAAAATCATACCATGTGTCATGAATTTATTTATAGACGTTCAAACATCATGTATAATAACTATAAGTTCATTATAAATCTACCAAAAAACCATATTCTTATATTTCATACAATATATGACTTTATTATGACTTTATATTACCCCTTTATTAATAAGTTTATGTTAATGTTATTTTTCGGGTTATATCTATTTTATTTTTCATAAATATATTGAATTCTTATTCTTCATCATATTAAAAAGATCATTATTTTATTATTTCCATAATTGAAAACATGATTCAAATATATTAAACATTCAGTATAAAAATATTTATAATGATCTATAAAAAACAGAAATATAAAATTGAATACACTGCTCACGGAGGCGGTATGTCGTATGTACACATTAATGTTGCTTCTGTTTTGTTATCATATTGAAAGAAAGAAAGTGAATAAAAAATATGTACATATATATTGTCAGTACAGTATAATTCATATTTCATATATATCATATACTTTTACTAAATTCATCCTTAATACATTCCATGTAAAATGTGAATGAATCGCATCGCTTTGAGGACGCGATAATCTACACGTCCACAAATGAAGTTATCGTATTTACAAACAATTGATAGCATGAAGGTATGTGTTATATAATAATTAAAAAAAATAATAATAAAATAATAAAAATCCAAAATATAATATGAAAAATAATTTACATTATCATTTCCAACCTTGAGAGGTGGCAATGGAAGAATGAACAACATCGGTTCGTGATGTGGTAGTCTTCCGTACACACGAACGGTGATTGTATAAACCATTTGATGAGTGTTTGTGTGAGTGTATGTGATACCAAAAACATAAAAATTTCTTAGTATATTTATTATACTAAGGTTATTACATAATCATATAATAAGATCAATTTAGTTTTGAATAATTAAAATAAAACAAAATTTCTTATTAAAGGGTGTTACCTCTTCTTCGTGCAATTCCTTTTGGTTTGTAGGTAATGACTTACTTGTTTTTATTTCCAAAAAAATAAGGATTTGGGGATTAATCTAAGAAAATTTTGAGCTTATGTTTTCAGTTTTTTGGATGATTCAAAGGAATTTAGTGGTATGAAAAATTTAGGGGGTGACTTCCCTTTTATTGTGGGCAAGGACTGGTATATTTATAAATTTATAAAGTAAAAACTATTTTGAGGTCTACCTTATATAACGATCGACCAACAATTTTAACTTTTTATATAAGGGAATATATGGTCTAAAAATTCCCATCCAAGTCCTTATAGAAATACTTCTAGAGTATTTGGCCTCTTAATTTTTTGTTCGGCCACTAAGTTAACACGTTTTTACCTTATTCGTTGAAATTAATTTTATTTACTTTTAAAAACACTTTTGTTTAAAAACTATGTTGAAAATATTATAAATTAAAAATTATTTTTATTCTAAATATGGAATCAATTTTTCCAAACTCCAATCACAGAAGTGGAATAAAGTAATTTTAAATGCATCCCACTAACATGATAGAAAAATGGGTTTTTAAAGTAAAATGTTCCAAAGTTTGAAATGTTTCTCATCTCCACTTTTGATTTGAAATTGGTTCTAATGAAATAAATTGGTTTAATTAATTTATTATTTATTTAAATATACTTTGAAAAAATAAAAATAAAAATAATTTATCTATATAAATATATTAGATGAAAAGGGAGTTTTCAATTAAAATTTATTTTTCACAGTATTCATCAAAATATAAAATGTTTTTTGAAAAATACTAAAAATTCAACCAATGTAAATTTTGATATCCCAATTTAATGAATGATTGTTAATTTGTTTTTAATTATAAAAGTATAAAAATTATATGTATAATGTGTTATCCATAAAAAGGTGTTAAAATTAACTTTTAGATGTTTACTTTTGTTTATTCATAAAATTGGATTTATTATTATCTTATGCCAATAAAAACTATTATATGATTGTCAAAATAATTTTTTTGAAAATATAAAATTTAATGTTTATTAAAAAAATTTCACCAATATAGGTTTTTAACTTGTTGAGATAATATTTTGTTTATACATTGTTTTCCTAGAAAAATAATTTCATTATTTTCAAATATTTTATACTTTCATTTAAAACTAATTGATAAGCAAAGGATTGATTTTATATGAATTTGTAAACACACTTTTCATAATTAAATTCATCATATTAATAACTCCCATTATAATGGCTAGTTGGTGATTATAATGATATTTTATTAAGAGTATTAATAGTATATTATAGTTTGGTAAAACTCAGCCTTGTGTGTGACAGATGTTATTGAAGGAACTAAGAATTGTACGTAACACAATACATACATAGTGTTGTGTGTACCACAAGCTAACCTAATTTTTTTTTGTGTAGTATTATGTCAGTGTTACATATAATGTAATCTAAACTTATTACTTTAATTTAAAAACTCTATATACAGTTCTTTGAGAAATCTAAAATATCAAAATGATTAAATTTATTTGAAATTAAATTTCACAAGGAATCGACCTCGAGTCCTATAAAAATATCGATGGAAAGTTGGAAAAGACTTTGGTAGTGTCCAAGGAGCATGTCAATCAACAATTAGGAATGGTAATATAACCAACATAATAGTAACATCGCCTATGAAAGAGTAAATAAACTTTTTGTATCTTCTAACTGACAATTTGATATATTTTTATCCTCGTATAGGTAAATAAATGTTTTTCAACTGATAAATTAAGTGTGTGTATTTTTGAAAAGCATAAATTTTAATTTATTATTTTATAATTAATATAATGATTTAAAATAATTGTTTTTGAATAAAATATATTCATAAATTAATATATTTATTATTTAATATTACAATACAAATTTATGAGATATTAATTAATTTTTCAAAGTTTCAAAAAATTAGTTATAATTTTAAAATCATTATTTTTTGAATAAATGACGATTTTAATTAAAAAATAATTTTTTCATATTTAAAATTATATTTTCATAAAATTAAGTCCATTTTTTTAATTCAAAACATCAAAAAATAGTTGCGTTGAATTTTTTAGAATTTTCTAAAATATAGTATTTGTTGGGTAAACACTAAAACACGGTAATTTGTGTTTCTAAACGTTTAAAAAACATGATTTTTTGAGTCATGGATGATGTATGTGGCCACTATATAGAACTGAAATGATACGGTTACAATATTTTGTCACATGAATCAACACTATTGATAGTATTATCCACAAATAATAAACTAATAAAGAAAATGATCAAAAACAACTCTGACCTCCTACTGTAAAGACCACCCCTCACCACCTATTCTCCTCATACCATATAAGAATTTAATTGGGATAATATTCTTCCCAATTAATATCCCAAACCAATATACTATCTTTGTAACACCCCGAGATTTTATGAGAATTATTCTTTTTAATTTCTTTGATGTCTTTTGTTGTACGCTACACCAAGATTATCATGTTCTATATGCAACACCGCATTAGCTTGTAGTATATGAAACACTATTCTTGGCTTTTATTACATGCAAGAGCAACCATCCTTGATAGCTTGCGTTGTACGCAATACTGAGTTTTACTAAACAACGATATGTTATTAAAATATTATATAAACTAGTCGTTATGAATAGTAATAGCCACTTTTTGAAATTTTATAAATTTTATCTTTCAAAATAGACTTCATTTTTGGATTCAGAATATCGAAATTATCCTAGGATGAATTTTTGGTATTTTTCTGAAAACATTCAATTTGTGATGAATACTTAAAACAATGAGTTATTGGTTAAAACTGACTTTTTTTTAAATAATCATTTGTTTTATTTGAAAATATTTTAGAAAAAAAAAGATACATAATACATATATAAGTTCAATTTAATTCATTGGAGTCATTTTAAAAAAAAATTAGATATATAAAATATTTATTGAACTTTTTACCGTCTTTTACCAACCTCCTTGGAGAATTTTTAAATTTATATAAAACATAATTTTACCACTTTTGTGAGTTGAATTTCAAAAAACCAAAGGACACGGTTAATATCAAGGAGTAAAATTTGGTTCAATAAGATAAAAATATTTTTTGTTGAATAGTAACTTTTTACTTTTATTTACCACGGTTAAAAGTAAATAGGGTAATTAAGGGTAAAAATGATATTATTATTACCCTAACACATGTCTTAATTCTATTTTATAAATATAATTCGACCAAAAAAAATATTAGGAATAATATATTAAACTTTGAGTCCACTTGGATTAGATTAGGACATTTATTATTATTTTATTTAAAGAAGAGTTAAAAGAGTTAAAATCAAATTTTAATAACTAAAACATTTTTAATATAGGGTTATACATATGATAAATTAGACTATAAATATTCATTATAAAGATAAAATTATTTCCTACATATTAATATTTTATTTATATATTTTTACATTAAATAATTTAATTTATTTATGACACAATGATGATGCAGTAATTACCTTATTAATTAAATATTAACATGATTGATATTATAAATACCCGAATAAATGTAATTTGAGACTTTTTATTAATTAAACTAATTTGATAGGTTACGATAACATATTATTGTTGGTTAGATGAAGTGTTTTTGAAATAATAATTCTATTATGAATTTATAGAAAACAAAATACCAAATAGTGTCAAAATTTACATAAAAGAGTATTTAAATAAAATATTATATTATTAATTGATATAATGGTCCTAAAAATCTAATGTTCAAAAAAAAGACTTATATAATAATATATTTGACATTAATGAACCAATTGGGATTCTATTGGCATTTTATAGTAAGTTTGTTGACCATATAGTGTAAGAATAAAAGAAGACACGGTAAAAGTTAAATTATTTCACTTAGAGTTAAATCTAAATGACAAGGTTAAAATGGTACCCTAAACTTTTCTAAAACCTATTGGTTGAGATAATTTAGTCACATAAAAACCTTATGCTCTAAATAAGTCACTTTGGAGCCGTTATGAACCAAATATAAATTTATTATAAAATAATATTTTATGTTTTTCCTAAGGTGCCCCTCTCCTCCCTTGTAAAAGGGAACCTACTCCCTCTCCTCTTTACACAATTTTGAGCCTTCAAGATCGGAAAACCCATGACAATTTATCTTCTCAACCTATCTAGTTATATCATAGATGTTCTGGTCTTCTCAAAATACCAACCATAGTTCCCTAAGAGGAAGTTTAAAAGAGGCACGTCGAAGAAGAGGTGATCTCTTCTACCGATTATTTCAAGTTTCTTTATTCTTATACTTCCTCCTTCATTGTTTTTCCATTATAAAATAATAAATACAGTATATTATATATAATTTTATGTTATTATAAATATTTTACAACCATAATTGTTATTTTATCCATCCTATGAATGAAAATGTCACCACACATTATTACGTACGGCTTACCATCTCCACGTCGAGGTGTAGTTTTTTATTCAATCATTTCATCATTTGGATGGGTAAATAATGAGTATAAATGATATAAATAATAAATATAACATTATTATGATTATTTATATATGATATACCATCCAATTATATACTATTTTAATATCAAAAGAATGATATCATCACTCATGCGTACGTACGGACTACCGTCTCCATGAACGCGATGAGATTCATTTTCCATGATTAACCATTCAAGTATGATTATAAAGTATATATAATAAATAATAATGAAATATATTACCTAATAATGATAGTGGATTAATTTACATATATGTTTCATTTACTTAATTCCATTCAATTCAATAAGGAAACGAAAATAGTGTTCATGCGTACGTACGGCCTACCGTCTCCATGAATGGTGTATTTCATTCCGTTTATCGAACTATCATATATATTTATATGATGAATATATATTATATATAAATCATGTTTTACATTCTGGAATTATGTAAATCAGGATATAAGTAATAATATCAATAACAACAAGTCGAAACACGTATGATAAATGAAACGATTTTACCCAAAACGCTGCTTTAACATGGAATTTATAAAAGAATGGGTGATATAAAGTCATAAGTAAACCATATATGATATCATAACAATGAATATTATTCTTTAAAAAGTCAATGAAATTAATTTAAATCATTATACAGGAGGTTCGGATATATATGAAGCATATCGGACCTAAGGAAAGGGATAATTATTCCAATCTCTTTCTTATCCAAGATTGCTTATACATAAGTATTTACTGGGGTTATATTTTTCATCCATGTACATAGAAATGTTTTTCATAAAGTGTTTAATATTCTTACATGTATGTTTAAAGTCATGTTTACCCCTCTTTGACTTTTACTTTGTGTTGTGGCAAGAATCTTTCTTTTGTTTACCATATGTGGTACTTTTTTACTTTTCAATTAAAAGTGCGAGGAGAATGTTTTTTAACTTATAAGGCATGAAGGGATTTTTTATAGTTTCATAACAACTTATTTTCTGGAATCTTACTCTACAAGATTTTATGATTATTTTAAAAAAAATCTTTTCTTTTAAAATTTCATGGCATTTTGTAAAAAGATAATTATTTTAAAGAATAAAGGATATTTTCCTCAAGAATTCATTTCAAGTGTTTTGTAAAAACTAATTTCCATCTAAGATGACATTATTTAGTATGATTTTGTTTCAAGTATAATTTCTATATTATTTACACGTTTTTATTCTTCTTATTATGAAATGATATCCATTTGTTTTATATAGATTATGATATGATGGGATGATGTTTATGAAACTCATTTTATTCATTGGGTTATGATGAATGATTTATGTTTATTTTGTGGAAAAAGTAAGAATGATTTCATTATGATATGTATGTGACCTATATCTCCCTCCAATGCATTGGGTAAAGATTTATATCTCATGATATAGGCATGGCTGGAATGGAAAGTTAATCCGGTTTAGTGATACAGGACTGGAACGAGGAGTGAACTCGATTCAGTAAGGGACTTTGTCCACTAGGATGGTCGTGGAAGCAATACCTTGGATACTATGGAAATCATATCTTGTACTTAATGGTTTTCAACATATAAATGTTTTATCACCATGCTATTTTATCATGATTTATGTTCAATTATGATCTATTCCATATGTACTACCATGTTTAATGTCATCGCTCAAGATTTTGATGTTTAAACTTTATGTTCATGTTTTCAAGTTCAAATGTATATGGGTTGTTTTATTTTATCCATGATTACCGTTACTGATCATTTGAGCTCCCCCTTTTTATTTTTTCTTTTCCCCCAAGATATATATGAGGGTTTTAGGTAGGAAAAAAAATAATATCTTTATGGATATGTTGAAGATCTTTCACCATGATTAGAAGATTATGTTCCAAGTTTCCAAAGACACTAAACAAATACTGTCATTGGGAATTTGTTTTGTAATGTATTATGTATTCCTCAAAATTTATTTAATGTCCATGTACGTCAAGCTTTGGGTCTCTAAAATTTTCTATTCTAGTTGTCTTCAAAAAAACACCATTGAAAATCCGTTTAGGAGGTTCTAAAGGAGTTGACACTCAAGAGGAAAAACATTTCCCCTTTGTTTCAAATTCTTTTAATTTATTATCCATTCCCCGCATACCCTATATAAAGAAACAAGATAACTATAGTATCATATATATAATATAATTTTATTATGTTAATGGTATATCCACCATCAATTCCCTTCTCTTTCCATTCGTTCTAAAAATGAAAACACCGTCCATGAGGTTTCGGTTCACCACATTCAATGAAAATGATTTTTCAATTTATAATACAACTTTAATGGCTGGTAAAAACCCATTATAATTCTTAAACCATATTTCAAAATTTATTTTTCATCTAATTTAGTGTTATAAAACTAGTATTTATATAAAATAATAATTAATAAAAAAAACTAGTTCATAATGGTCAAAAAAATGCCAAAATAATATAAGTGGTAATCATTAATGTATTATCTAATAAATCATCCTAATATGTGGAAAATAATGATATATAAGACCATTTAAAATTCTATAAGTTCAGTAATAACATATAATTTCATTTATATTAAAACTACCCCCATTTCACATGATCTTTCATACATGAGGAAAAGTGAACCAATCCTCAAATTGAAGAAAACAAACACTCTTGAACGATGTAATTGAATCCTATAGCTCATCAAAAATCCCATAAATGAACATGATAAAATTATAATAAATCAAATACATGTTTAAGATATTTTGTGTTAAATTATTAAAGAATCTAATTTTAAGATCCAAGACATTAAGTAAAAATGTACAACACTTTTGTTCATAGGGAAAGGGATTCTCTCCAAACCTCCATTTTTCCATCGGGATAAGCTTTATCTCTTTTTACCCCAATCTAATTCCTAATTTGTATAATTTAATCCACCTATATTATTTGTGAATCTTCCAAAAATATGTTCCTATCTTAGTTTTTCTTTCTTTTATAAGGAAATATGTGTTTTATTAGGTTCCCTTTTAATTCCTCATGATAAGGAAGGCCAATTAAAGTGAACTTTCCAATTTATTACATGTTTTCAAGTTCACTAAATAATTTTTAAGCCAAGATTTTTTTTATAAAATCACTTTTTTTATCATGAAAAACTATCTTTTTTCATTTATAGTTTTATGTAAAAATTATGCCTTTGTCCTATTAAAAGTCTCTCTAATATTTCCCTTTAACTACACTAAAGTGTCTCATTTATAAAGTTTCTTAAACCTCTTTTTTACATGTTTTCACATTATATAGACATAATTTATCATTATCTATTCTTATATTCAATTATAAATGTCTATTTTATATTGACATACTTTCCTTCAATGAAATAATTATAATATTTCGATTTTTATACCATGTGATAAGATTACGATACACACATCTTTCAATGGGTAACCCATATTTTTATGTTTTATTCTTCATGTGGAACACATATGCATAAATATGTTATTATGGGTGATACTAGATAGTTAACCAATGTATTGGTTAAGTTTTTAGTCTCATTATACATATTGTTTTGGTCATGGAGTAAACCTGACTAGTTTGTGGGACTATGTCCACCAGGTTCAGTAGTCTTGGAATTTATCGGTGACACATGCTTATTTCTTTTGTATATTGTTCCCACATTCCTATAATTTCATCATTATAAGAACACATGTTTTAATGTTATTATTTTTTATTTTTATTCATGTTTCCTAACTTTTTATGTCATAAATATTTTCCTTCTAACCCATGTGTTATGATTTCTTCCTATATTTATTCTCATACTTGGATTTATAGCTCATTCCTTTATTCATGTATTCCCTAGGTTAATATATGAATATATAAGATTTAAAAGTAATTTATAATCACATTATGGAGATTAAATAAAATATTTTTTTATTTGGATTTCATGCATTCTAATCATATACCTGATCTTTAAAATACACTAGACGATACGATCCTGGTTTGTATTTGATGGCCACATATACTTAAAATCTTGTACTAATGTGTGTAAAATAATCTATTCACTATAGTTTGTATCAGAGAAAAGTATATTTTTTTTTTATATTTGGACTAAAAAAACTTTTTTTAGAACCCTAGGGTTAATTCTATCACTATGGAAAACCTATACTAGAACTTAGGGAATCACATGTTAAGATATAATCTTTATTTCCATGTTTATCCTTATATATTTAAAGATTCATTTTTATATTCTTATTAGCTAAGTATTCAACCCCCCTTAATAATAAATTATTTTTTTGTTTAATGGATGGAAATAATAGGACTCATTCCGACAATCAATGTCATAGGAAATGTGATGTTTTCCTTAATTAAATGCCATATCTAATGAAAAAGAGAGCTCAAAACTTCATGATAGTACTGGATTAATTGGTTCCAGTTATTAATAGTAACGTGAATCATGTGGATCACCCTCATTATCTAAAGAAAAATAAATTTATTTCCAAATCCATCATCAAAAAACGGCCTCCTATATTTAAGGGATCGTTTAATCCCCTCATCGCGAAACAATGAATTAACTCCATTCAAAAGATAGTATCTTCCCTCCAATGCTCAAAAGAATAGAAAGTCATGTTTAAGGTTTATCATTTTGTTGGGGAAGCCTATATTGTGTGGAAACTAATCAAAAAAAACTCCAAGGATGAAAATTAATTACATGGAAAGGGGGGAATTAAATAAAATATTTCTCAACAAATATTTTCCTCGAACTCTGTTTCTTAAGATGTAAAGGTTGTTAATTGGACTGATGAAAATGGAAGATTATTTTATTATGTAATATAAGTAATCCATTTCAAGGATTTCATGATACACCTATATATTTTTCAATAACAAATAAATCAAGGTGGATTGCTTCTTTCTAGGACTAAAGATGAGTCTATGGAAATTGTTCGTGATTCAAGACGTTGATAGCTATGAGGGGATTGTTCATTGTTCCCAAAAGGTTGAAATAGAGTTCAGAGACTCTTAGTAGTATCATGTTCTAAAAAATGAGGATAATGGAGATTAATATGGTATTATCAGTAGATAAATCCCATGACATGAATAAAACCCGAAATCCCATATAACAAGAGTGTGGTAAAAAGAATTCTAGATAGTACCAAAGGGGAACTAAGAGATGCTTCAAATGTGATGCCCTGGAATGATATGGTGTTAGGTATTCTATTTATTCATTCAATAATAGTGAACATACTATTTAATTCTGGTTCTATAAATTATTTCATATCTTACATTTTTAGTATAACTATTCAAAAAACACCACAAAATATGTTGATTGAGAAATTTTAGAGAACAAAAAATGGGGAATTGTCTCACAGAAAGAATATAACCCATCATTGGTTACTGTTTGTGGGATAAACCTTAAATAAAATGGTTATTTACTACCTTTGGTGGTGTTTGTTGAAATATTAGTCATGGATTAGCTATCTTTATATAAAAAGAGCATCAATTATCAAGAAAGAGAGATCACTCTTCACATCTTGAAGAACCCTCCAATTCTATAAATGTTTTAGGAGGATGATGAATCTCCCTTATAATCATTATATCAATTTTGGATATTATTTCATTATCATCATGCATATTTAGATCAAGTGATTGATAAAATGGAGATAATAATGCTTGAAGACATGCCCATTATGATGGACAACATTGATGTATTCCTTGAATAATTGTCTCGTCATCCTCTTGACCGAGAGGTTTAGTTCTCAATTGAACATATTTATAGATCTCCACCTATATCAAAGAAACCATGTATAATTTCCACCTTTGAGATGGAATTACTAAAGAATCAATTATAGGATAATCTGACAATAGTTTCATATGCCTTAGTACATCACTGTGGGGTATGCCAGTCCTCTTCATCAAGAATAAGTATTGATCAATGGACCTCGGAATTTATTATCATGAGATCAATAAAATCATGATAATGAACAAGTATCCCCTACCATAGACAGATGACATGGTTGATAAAGTACATGGGGCCAAGTATTTCTACGAGGTGTAACTTCTTTCGGGATATCACTAAATAAAGGTGAATAAGAAATGTATTACCAAGGCTTCCATTAGAACAATTTATGGACACTATGCGTTCATAGTGATTCCATTTTAACTCAATAAATATTCATAAATTTTAATGGAATTAAGTAATAGAGTCTTTAGATTTTACCTAAACAATGTTATGTTCGTCTTTGTTGATGATATTTTGATATAATCCAAAAAAGAAAAGAAGAGCATGAGGAGTATAATAATACAATGATAAATACTTTGTGAAGGGTGAAACTATATTCAATGTATATAAAATTTGAGTTCGGTATGGAGAAACAATCATTCATGGGGAATGATATCACTAGAAAGGAAATATCTATGGATCCTTCCTAGGAAATGGTAATCAAAGAGTGGGCCAAGACAACAAATTTAATGGAGATCCACAGTTTCCTTAGTCTTGCTGGGAATTATCATTTATTTTTTAAAAACATCCCATGATTGTCAAACTGAATAACCAAGATGTCTCTGAAGGGAGTAAAGTTTATATGTACAAGTGAATGTGAATAATACATTAAAGAGCAAAAAAGGCTTGTCACCGAACAAGTACTCACACTATAGACAAGTGGGGAACACTTTTTTGGTATATAGTGATGCTTAAAATATGTTCTTTAGATGTTTATTAATGAAAATTGATAAAATCATAGACTATAACTCAAGGAAGTTGAAAATTAATGATAAAACTACCATACACATGATCTATAGTTGAGAGTTGTGATCTTTGTGTTGGAAATCTAGCGACATTATCTCTATGGTGAGAAGTGTGATAAATATATATATATATATATATATTGATCATAAGAGCCTAAAATATATATATCCTCATATAGGGAAATTAATATTCACCATAAAATATTCTTAGATATTAACAAATATTATGACTTTAAAATACACTACCATTTTAGTAAGGTAAATAATGTGGCATATGATCTAAGTAAAAAGGATCCTACAAAATTATAAATGAATAAAATTAATACGGATCCAATATTATTAGATTTGTAAATGAAGGAAATGTGAATCATTAAGTAAGAACCCTTATCAATACATTCCCAAATGATTCCTCTACCATCCCTCATGGATAAATTAAAGTATGCTAAAATAAATTATATCGAAATTTTTAAAAAGATGGAAGCTATCAGAAATGATAAATCTTTAGAGTTCAAAATTTATGAGGAAGGATTCATAAGATTTGGGTCATGATTATGTGTACCATACAATCTAGAAACAAAAAAAACCATCTCAATGAGGGACATTTCTCAACCTTTTATATTCACCTAGGAAGTACAAATATGTATTGAGATCTCCGATAGCACTATTGGTGGGAAAATATGAAGAAGGAGATCCCTAAATATACATCAATGTGCCTAGAAAGTCCATAAGTGAAATATGAATAGAAAATATATAAGTTAATGATGAAATAGTTACCCATTCCAATATGGAAATGGGAAATCATCACCATAGACATTGTCACTAGACTTCCAAAGACATCCAAAGGAAATGATTCTATATGGGTTGTTGGTGATCATCATATAAAGGAAACTCACTTTATCAAAATTTGAGATGAAATTTCACTAGTTCAACTTCAACTGATATACATCATCGAATTGGTCAGGTTGGATGGTGTAGAGACCCGAAGCTTAAAGTACATGGAAATTACATTACTTTTGCGGAATACTTAGTACATAACAAAAACACACACACAAGGACCGTAATAGTTTAGTGTCTTTGGAAACTCGGAATATAATCTTCTAATCGTGGTGAAAGACCTTCAACATCTCCCATAAAGATCTTCCTTTTTTTACCTAAAAGCTTTATTTATATCCTGGTGAAAAGAAAACATAAAAGGGTGAGCTCAAATGATCAGTAAGGGTAAACAAAAGAAATATCAATCACATCATATTCATAGGAACATAACATTTTGGAAATAGTAACCTGCAAAAGAGATCATAATATCATAACATGGGATAAATCATAGTAGTGAAATGTAATCCCAATAATCATAACTTAAAACATGACACTTTTTGTCATACACACATAATCATATAGAATCATTTCTTATTAGTCAAGACTCATTTCCAAGACTATCTTAGTGGACAAAGTCCCTTTCTGAACCGAGTTCACTCCTCGTTTCAGTCCTGTTTCACTGAACCGGTATAACCTACCGTTCCAGCCAGGTCTATCTCATTAGATATAAAATATTTAGCCAATGCATTGGAGGGAGATATAGGTCCCACCCATCTCATAATGATACCATTTTTATCTGTTCCACTAAATCATAAATCATACATCATTGCATAACCCATGTAATAAAAATGGAATTCTTAAACATCGTGACATCATAAAACAATTCATATAAGATAAAGGAATTCATAAAAATAATTCCATCACAAAATAATCAAATCAATGTAATAACAGGGATAGAAACATAACCCTTTATTATCTTAGATGGAAAATAATTTTGATAAAACACTTGAACTCCACTCTTGAGAAAAATATCCTTTCTACCTTAAAAAAATTTTCCTTTCTTAACATGTCATAAAATTTTAAACTAAAAGAATTTGATTAAAAATAAACTTGAAAACTTGTAAAGGAAGATTCTTGTAAATAATATTTTAAAAATCCATTCATGCCATATAAGTTAAAAAAACATTCTTCTCATACTTTTGTCGAAAAAGTCAAAAAGTACCTCGTACGAAAAACGACAAAAGATTCCTTTCATATCTTTTACAAAAAACTCACCGAAGGGTAAAATTGGAAATAAACTATTGTAGAAGGTTAAATATTACATATTGAGAAAACATGGATGTGGATGATAGAATACACCCCGGTAAATTCCAAAGTATAAACAATCTCGGATAAAAATGAGATTGTGATATTTCCCTTACCTTAGGTCCAATTTGCTTCGTAAGTGTACGAACCTCCTGTATAATGATTTAAATAATGTTATTGACTTATTCCAGAATCATACTTATTTTTATGATATCATATATGGTCATATTCTTAGCTTCTTATTGGTAATATTTCATTATTACTGGTTATTCGGGTGTTTGTAACTTTTTGTTCTTATGCGTGTTTTGTCGAATAAATTCTTATTTTTCTTTTTAGTTTATAGATACCTAATTTATAGAAGGGTATTAGGGTAATATATATCATATTAATTCATTAAATTCATTTATATAATCATTATTCAATGAAGATCTTGTATAACGAGTCGCATCACATCGTGGAGACGGTATTCCGTACGTACGCACGAGCAATGATATCATTCCCATGATTGTGGAATTGTATTGGAGTATATATATACTATTTCAGAATAAATATCACTTTAAAATAATCATAAATAGTCATTATTTACACCATTATACCCATCCAAGTAAGGTGGTGGTGGAAAATAGATTACACCACGGCGTGGAGACGGTATTCCGTACGTACGCACGCGCGGTGATTTAATTTTCCGTAGGATGGATAGATGGTGAAATAGGGTTGTTTCATACTTATAATAACATATCAGTATATGAGTGATACTGATGTTATTACTTCATAATGAAACAACCTAAGAAGAAGAAGTGGAAGAATAAATAAAGGTGAAAGAATCAGTAACGGACATTACCTCTTCTTTGAAACGCTTCTTTGAGACCTCCTTTTAGGGCACTAAAATTGGTCTTTGAAGAAGACTAGGATATCTAGGATGTCTCTAGGGAAGTGTAGAGAATAAATTTTCAGGGTTTGGCCGAGCTTGAAGGCTCAAAGTGGTGTGAGAAAGAGAGGGAGGAAGTGCCCTTTTATAAGGGAGGAGAGGGGCACCTTTGGAATAACTAAAAATATTATTTTATTACAAAGTCAAATTCGGTTTTTAGTTGCTCCAAATTGAGTTATTTCGAAGCTAAGGTGGGGATGGGTCGAAATCCTATCATAAAATAGAATTTGGACAAGTTTAGTTTACTATTTTAACCTTATCATTTAGTTTTAACTTTAAGTTAGATAATTTTACTATTACCGTGTCTTTTTGTGTTCTTACACTATAAGGTTAATAAACTTACTATAACATGCCAAAAGAACCCCCAAGTTGTTTATTATTAATATATATAACCTTATATAAGTCATTTGGCAGAACCTTATATTTTTAGTAATATAATAACAATTAATTATATAATATTTGTTTAAAAACTATTTTATGTCCGTTTTGACACTATTTGGTAATTGATTTTTGTAAAACTCATAACAGAATTATTAGTTCGAAAAAAGTTAATTAACTCAACACTAACATGTCATATTAACATATAAAATTTTTTTAATTCATAAAAAGTCTCAAATTACATTTATTTGGGTATTTATAACTTCAATTATGTCAATATTTCATTAATAAGATATTTACTGCATCATCATTGTGTCATAAATAAATTAACTTATTTAAAGTCTAAAAATTACAAATAAAATATCATTATTTAGGAAACCGTTTTATCTTTATAATTAATATTTATAGTCGAATTTATCTTATGTATAAACCTATATTAAAAATGATTTACTCGTTATACTTTGATTTTAACTATTTTAACCCTTCTTTAAATAAATTAACAATAAATGTCCTAATCTAATCCAAGTGGGCTTAAATGGTAATATTTTATTCCTAAGGTTGTTTTTGGTCGAATTACACTTATCCAATAGAATTAGGACATGTGTTATGATAATAATAATATCAGTTTTACCCTTAATTACTGTATTTACTTTTAACCGTGGTAAAAAAAAGTAAAAAGTTATTATTCACCAAAAATTATTTTCATCTCATTGAACCACATTTTAGTCCTTGATATTAACCATGTCTCTCGAATTTTCTAAATTCCACTCACAGAAGCGGTAAAATTAAGTTTTATGAAAAATTCAGTTTTTTTAACTACCACTTAGTGGTTTCACTATTCATCAAAAAAATGAAAGTTTCCTATAAAAATACCAAAAATTAGGCCTAAGCTATATTTGATATTATGAATTCAAAAATTATGTCTATTTTATCAAATTCAAAACATATCAGTTATATTAACTAATTTAAAAATTAATTCCCGTCATAAAAACAAATAGCGTGTTTTTAAGAGATAATAACTATCAAAAGATTGACACTTGTTTATAACTGGTTTAAATGTGAAATTACATCCAATGACCAAAATTGTATTAAATTGTAAAAATATATTCTTAATAAACTTTAAAACCACTCAAATTAATAATTTATCATGATTAGTTATTTCGATTAAAAAAGTTGTTTTTAATTAAAATTTAGTAATTTTCACTATTCATCAGAATATGAAAGTTATCTGAAACGTACCAAAATTTCACCCTAAGCTAATTTCGATATTCCGAATCCAAAAACGAAGTCCATTTTGAAAAATAAAATTTAAAAAATTTCAAAAAGTGGTTATTACTATTCATAACGGCTAGTTTTAAAAATATTTTAACAGCATATCATTGTTTAGTGAAACTCGGTATTGCGTACGACGCAAGCTATCGAGGAAGGCCGTGATTACGTGTAATGCAAGGCAAGTCAAGGATGTGTGTTGTGCAAGCTCCTTTTGGTGTAGCGTACAACACAAGACATTAATGAAAATAAAAAAGAATAATTTTCATAAAATCTCGGGGTGTTACATCTACCCCCCTTAAAATGAATTTCACCCTCAAAATTCGTCGGGGTTATAAATGGTTTACTACTCGAAAATTTCTTTAATAGAAACCCACATAATAAAAAGGAATACCGAAACCAATCTTTAAAAACAAAATTATGAAACGTAATGGTTACCCAAATAAACTAATCATTGGGTTTCCACATAGGTGAAAATATGGATATGGAAGAGAAATCTAACCACCATGTTCTGATAGAGAGTGGTAGATGTAAGAGTACCAGGACAACATTTTTGGTTTTCAAGATCATTTCCCTAAAGTTGATGAAATTGGAATTAGAAGAAATACTTTCATGATTTTGGTACAGTGTCACCGTTGGTCGTTATTTGGACAATTTCCACTTCATCTCTTAAAGAAATGACGTTTTATTTTTCATTCGTGAAGTGTTAGCAGATCATATGATAGAATGATGGGTCATTCCATCTGTCTCAAACAAAAGGTTACAAAAGTTATCAAAAATACATAAGACCATATATGGTGAGGTTAATCGTATACGATTCCAAAAATGAACTTATACTTCATATATCATACCGCGTAATAAAATAAAACTAGTTTCTACTAACCAGGGACTTCCTGTAGGCCGGTGGTAGGCGATAAAGGCCAGTCGCACTTCGGTTGTGGGTTCGATTCCCACAGCCTTGTCCGACCCGATGGGTTGTCACCCGTCCTGCAGGTTGTCCTTTTTCTAAAACTATATTACTATAACATCCCGTCAATAATATTGAAAAAAATTCTATCCTTAAACAATACTAACTTATGTCCAACATAATCATTTCCAATCTTTAGGCTTATCCAAAATACTGCTGTCCAATCTCATATTATAGTGAAAACGATTACCAAAGAGTTCATATAACAAGCATGTTAATACCATCGTTGATCCCCGTATATCATGAGATATGTCTTGTTGGTCACATTCCAAACATTCTAAGGCCTTAATCATGTATTATATTGAAAAATTAATACCCATTGAATCTTAATGAAAACATGAGTGCTGTCAAAAGATAACTCTTTTCACATACCAAAACCTCAAACCATGATATAACTATTTCCTTATATCAGTCATGAGCTCATGAATACTATCAAACATTTCATTTTCTCCTTATCCCTTCATTATGCGCATATCATCTTTTTTCCAGAAATATCTCAATCACTTTCCATGGTTACCGGTACCATAAAATTATTGAAAACCACAATAGACCAATAAATATTCTAATATTCCACGATACTAAATACAACATTATTTTGGAATCCCATTACATAAACACTTAATCATTCCACCACATCGTTTCCATATTCAACATCGCCAATAGTGATCGCATGTGACTTCCCTTTGTCCTTTTCCTTAAGTGGTTGCTCATGTCGATCATCACTAACTCTTGGATTAGGGCATTTATTAGCTTAATTCCCCATTTCCTTGCACTTGAAGCATTGAAGTGTTGGTGGTGTGTTCTCTACAGACTTTTCTTTATTCACATCATTAGAAACCCTTTTTCTATTACTTCAACACTCAGCTACTCGATGACCTTCTTTTCCACACTTAAAACATTTTGTAGTCCCTTTAAGACAATCTCCACCATGATTCTTTCCACACTTTGAGCATAAGGAAACATTCATCTTCTTTTCACCATTATTCTGAGATTTCTCCTTGAACTCCATCTTTCATTTCTTGTCAAAACTACTAGATGGATAAGTAACACCATCTTCCATTTCTACCTTGATAGCACAACGCACAATTTCTTCATAGCTACTGATGTCTCTTATAGCTAATGCCCTTCGAAGATTTGGTTTTAATCCACTGAAGAATCGATCAACTTTACTTTCAGGTTGGATGATAAAGCCAGATGCATACCTTGAAAGCCATGTAAAATTCGCTTCGTATACACCAACAAATTCATCATCCTTTTTCTTTAGTTCAAGAAACTCCTTCTCCACCTTTGTTCGAAGAATACGAGGGAAGTACTTATTGAAAAATAAGTTCTTGAACTCGTCCCATTCCATGGACTCAATTTCATCTCTTGGCCTCGTGTTCTTGATAAGATTCCACCATTGATCAGCTTCACCTTCCAAACGATATACTGCTAAGATGACTTTATCATGTTCTGAGCATTGAAGAACTGAAAATATCTTTTCAGTGGCACTGATCCATTGTTCAGCAACAAGTGGATCAAAAGGCCCACTGAAAGAAGGTGGACGTTGCCTCATGAAGGACTCAATAGAATATTGTTCCCGTCTCTGCTCATTTGGAAGTCCAGAATGATTCATAGCTTGTGTAAGTATAGTAATAATATTTTTCACTCCATCTCCCATAATATTTGTTTGTTCAGGAGGACAATCATTGCATTGTCCATTGCATTGATCAACACGGTTCCTTCGGGTTCCAGCCATCGTCTAAAACCCAAAAAGAATAGTGTGAGAGGCAAAAATTATGCTAGGGAAAACAACATAGTAAAGGGGGATTACCTTCAATATCTAACATCTTAGGTTTAATTCTATTATCGTTAGTGTAATTCTAGGACTATAACCTATACGTATACATAACCTTAGGGACATCCCTAGACATACCTTAGAAATATCTCTAGGTATCTCACTAAAGCTCTCGCATCCTAGTTTCCAAAGGTTGACTAAACCATTCCTCTGATACTAACTGTAACGACCCGAAGCTTAACGTACATGGACATTACATTACTTTTGCGGAATACTTAGTACATAACAAAAACACACACACAAGGACCGTAATTGTTTAGTGTCCTTGAAAACTCGGAATATAATCTTCTAATCGTGGTGAAAGATCTTCAACATCTCCCATAAAGATCTTCCTTTTTTTACCTAAAACCTTTCTTTATATCCTGGGGAAAAGAAAACATAAAAGGGTGAGCTCAAATTCTCAGTAAGGGTAAACAAAGGAAATATCAATCACATCATATTCATAATAACATAACATTTTTGAAATCTTAACGTGAAAAAGAGATCATAATAACATAACATGGGATAAATCATAGTAGTGAAATGTAATCCCAATAATCATAACTTAAAACATGAAACTTTGTGTCATACACACATAATCATAGAGAATCATTTCTTATTATTCAAGACTCATTTTCAAGACTATCTTAGTGGACAAAGTCCCTTTCTGAACAGAGTTCACTCCTCGTTTCAGTCATGTTTCACTAAACCGGTATAACTTACCGTTCCATCAATGTCTATCCCATGAGATATAAAATCTTTACCCAATGCATTGGAGGGAGATATAGGTCCCACCCGTCTCATAATGATACCATTCTTATGTGTGCCACTAAATCATAAAGCATATATCATTGCATAACCCATGTAATAAAAATGGAATTCTTAAACATCGTGACATCATAAAACAATTCATATAAGATAAAGTAATTCATAAAAATAATTCCATCACAACATAATCAAATCAATGTAATAATAGGGATAGAAACAGAACCCTTTATTATCTTAGATGGAATATAATTTTGATAAAACACTTGAACTCCATTCTTGAGGAAAATATCCTTTCTACCTTAAAAATATTTTTCCTTTCATAACATGTCATACAATTTTAAACTAAAAGAAGTTTATTAAAAATAAACTTGAAAACTTTTAAAGGAAGATTCTTGGAAATACTGTTTTAAAAATCCATTCATGCCGTATAAGTTAAAAAACATTCTTCTCATACTTTTTTCGGAAAAGTCAAAAAGTACCTCGTACGAAAAACGACAAAAGATTCCTTTCATATCTTTTACAAAAAACTCACCGAAGGGTAAAATTGGATATAAACTATTGTAGGAGGATATAAATATTACATATTGAGAAAACATGGATGTGGATGATAAAATACACCCTAGTAAATTCCAAAGTATAAACAATCTCGGATAAAAATGATATTGTGATATTTCCCTTACCTTAGGTCCAATTTGCTTTGTAAGTGTCTGAACCTCCTGTATAATGATTTAAATAATGTTATTGACTTATTCCAGAATCATAATTATTTTTATGATATCATATATGGTCATATTCTTAGCTTCTTATAGGTAATATTTCATTATTACTTGTTATTCTGGTGTTTATTACTTTTTGTTCTTATGCGTGTTTTGTCGAATAAATTCTTATTTTTCTTTTTAGGTTATAGATACCTCATTTACAGAATGGTATTATGGTAATATATATCATATTAATTCATTCAATTCATTTATATAATCATTATGCAATTAAGATCATGTAGAACGAGTCGCATCACATCGTGGAGACGGTATTCCGTACGTACGCACGAGCGATGATATCGTTCCCATGATTGTGGAATTGTATTGGAGTATATATATACTATTTCAAAATCAATATCACTTTAAAATAATCATATATAGTCATTATTTACACCATTATACCCATCCAAGTAAAGTGGTAGGGAAAATAGATTACACCACGACGTGGAGACGGTATTCCGTACGTACGCACGCGCGGTGATTTCGTTTTCCGTAGGATGGATAGTTGGTGAAATAGGGTTGTTTCATACTTATAATAACATATCAGTATATGAGTGATACTAATTTTATTACTTCATAATGAAACAACCTAACAATAAGAAGTGGAAGAAGAAATAATGGTGAAAGAATCAGTAACGGACATTACCGTTTCTTTGAAGCGCTTCTTTGAGACCTCCTTTCAGGGCACTAAAATTGGTCTTTGAAGAAGACCAGGATCTCTAGGATGTCTCTAGGGAAGTGGAGATAAGAAATTGGTAGGGTTTTTCTGAGCTTGAATGGTCAAAGTGGTGTGAGGAAGAGAGGGAGGAAGTTCCCTTTTATAAGGGAGGATAGGGGCACCTTTGGAATAACTAAAAATATTATTTTTTTACAAAGTCAAATTCGGTTTTTAAGAGCTCCAAATTGAGTTATTTCGAAGCTAAGGTGGGTATGGGTAGAAATAAAATCATCAAATAGAATTTGAACAAGTTTATTTTACTATTTTAACCTTATCATTTAGTTTTAACTTTAAGTTAGATAATTTTACTTTTACCGTGTCTTTTTGTGTTCTTACACTATAAGGTTAATAAACATACTATGACAAGCCAAACGAACCCCAAGTTGTTTATTTTTAATATATATAACCTTATCTAAGTCATTTTTCCCAACCTTAGATTTTTAGGAATATAATAACAATTAATAATATAATATTTGTTTTAAAAACTATTTTATGTCAATTTTGACACTATTTGGTAATTGATTTTTGTAAAACTCATAACAGAATGATTAGTTCAAACGAAGATAATTAAATCAACACTAACATGTCATATTAACATATAAAAGTTTTGGAATTCATAAAAAGTCTCAAATTACATTTATTTGGGTATTTATAACATCAATTTTGTCAATATTTCATTAATAAGATATTTACTGCATCATCATTGTGTCATAAATAAATTAAATTATCCAAAGTATAAAAATTACAAATAAAATACCATTATTTAGGAAATCTTTTTAGGTTTCTAATTAATATTTATAGTTGAATTTATCTTATATATAACCCTATATTAAAAATTATTTACTCATTAAACTTTGATTTTAACTATTTTAACCATTCTTGAAATAAATTAATAATAAATGTCATAATCTAATCCATGTGGGCTTAAATGGTCATATTTTATTCCTAAGGTTGTTTTTGGTCGAATTAAACTTATCCAATAGAATTAGGACACGTGTTAGGGTAATAATAATATCATTTTTACCCTTAATTACCCTATTTACTTTTGACCGTGGTAAAAAAAAGTAAAAAGTTACTATTCACCAAAAATTGTTTTCATCTTATTGAACCACATTTTAGTCCTTGATATTAATCGTGTCTCTCGGATTTTTGAAATTCCACTCACAGAAGCGGTAAAATTATGTTTTATGAAAAAATTAGTTTTTTTAACTACCACTTAGTGGTTTCACTATTCATCAAAAAAATGAAAGTTTCCAGAAAAACACCAAAAATTAGGCCTAAGATATATTTGATATTATGAATTCAAAAATGATGTCTATTTTATCAAATTAAAAAAATATCATTTACATTAACTAATTTAAAAATTAATTCCGGTCATCAAAACAAATAGCGTGTTTTTAAGAGATAATAACTATCAAAAGATTGACACTTGTTTATAACTGGTTTAAATGTGAAATTACATCCAATAACCAACATTGTATTAAATTGTAAAAATATATTCTAAATATACTTTAAAACCACTCAAATTAATAATTTATCACTATTAATTATTTCGATTAAAAAAGTTGTTTTTAATTAAAATTTAGTAACTTTCACTATTCATCAGAATATGAAAGTTATCCGAAATGTACCAAAATTTCACCCTAAGCTAATTTAGATATTCCAAATCCAAAAATGAAGTCCATTTTGAAAAATAAAATTAACAATATTTCAAAAAGTGGTTATTACTATTCATAACGGCTAGTTTTAATAATATTTTAATAGCATATCATTGTTTAGTGAAACTCGGTATTGCGTACGATGCAAGCTATCGAGGAAGGCCACGATTGCGTGTAATGCAAGGCAAGTCAAGGATGTGTGTGGTGCAATCTCCTTTTGGTTTAGCGAACAACACAAGACATTAATGAAATTAAAAAGAATATTTTTCATAAAATTTCAGGGTGTTACAGATGGAGTACCACAAGCGAGTATATCTGTTAGAGATTTGATATTTACCTTCACGTTTTTGAAATGTCTCCAACATGATATAAACACTGATCCAAAATTAAGTACGACTTATCATCTAAAACTCATGTCCAATCTGAGTGTACAATTTAGAAACTAGAAGACATGTTGATTTCATGTTTTATATAGTTCAAAGGGGGAAGGTAAAAATATCGACCCCTAGTTGAGTTGTCTAACAATAATAGTTTTAAATTTTGAATCTAAACAGATCCATATGAATCCATTTATAAGAAATGATAAAGAACAATAGCATGATGGGATGAATTCTGTGAGCAGAAGCTACTAGAACCTAAAATGGTACAAGAAATAATAGAAAAGGTAAAACCATTAAGTGTCATATATGATCTTCCCAAATATGGAAATAGTTCTACGAACATAATCATTGACAGAAATTGGAGTTCCAATTTAATGACATGGTATTCCTCAACATATCTCCCTATTTGAGGATCATGAGATTTTAGTAGAAAGGAAAGTTGATTCCCAAGTACATCTACCCCTTTGATATGCTTTATAGTGTCAAATCTATGGCCTGTCGACTAGCACTTCCACCAACCATGTCTCATGTACATGATGTGTTCTTTGTACCCATTTTGAGAAAGTACATACTAGATCACTCACATGTACTGACACTGGATGTGGAATGACTCTAGAATGATCCCTATTATGAGGAGTTCCCAGTGAGGATATTGGACCATAGAGATAAAGATCAATGAAATAAGACTTCTCTCTTGGGTAAAAGTACTATGGTCGAACCATAAGTACGAAGAGACAACAAGGGAACCGAAGGAATCAATGAAGCATAAGTACCACAACCTATTTACAACCAAGAATGTAAAATGAAATTTCAAGGGAGAAATTTCATAAGGGGGAAGAATGTAATGGCCTATAATATTATCAATGAAATCTTTATTCTCATAATTATGTTGTATAGTATAAATCACATAAAATCTAATAGAAAAAACAAAAAATATTTATTAATGAATAATTAATGAAATAAGATGTATTTATAGAAATTAAAGAACCTATACTAATGAAATATAAACTTAATGAAAATAATAGTCATATTAAAATTATGAATAGTAATCTGACCAATATAATTGTAACCTCACCAATAAAAGGGTAATTAAACTTTTGGTATCTTATAAATGAAAATATGTTATATTTATATCTCATTATTTGTAAATAACTTTTTTACAAATGAAAAATTAAGTGTTCATATTTTCTATAATGCTTATATGCTTAATTATAATTTGATAATTAGTATAGTTATTTATAAAAACAATAAATTAGATTAATAAATTAATATATATTTTCCTTATGGTTATAATATAATTTTATGTGGCCTAAATTATTTTTTATTAGTGTCATAAAATCAGTTATAATTTTAAAATCAGTAATTTTCGAATAAAAGATCAATTTAATTAAGATATAAATTTATCCTGACTGTGAATTTAGATCATTCATATTTGTTTTAAAAATAATGTCATTATAACCATCGATCAACATCTCCTCATCTTCTCCATACACAAGGAACATATCCTTAGTTCTTCTTAGATAATTAAGGATATCCTCAAAATCTTTCCAATGTTGTTCTCCTAGGTCTTGGTGAAATATTCCTACCATAATCAATGTATATGAAACATTATTCCCTGTACATAACATGCAATAGATGATTGATCCTGTCGATGAATCATATGACATATTACTCATTTTATATTTATCATGTAATGTCTAAGAACACATTTTCATAGAAATATGTAAACCATGTGACACTGGAACCATACCTTATTAGATTGTTCCATAGTAAATATCTTTAGTATCCAATATATATATGTACTTTTACTTAGTTTAGGAAACCCCTTGGATCTATCACAAATAATATTTATTCATAGAGTGTAGGCTGCTTCATCAAATTCCTTCATGGATAATCATTTCATTAACCGATTCTTAACAAATTGTAAGACTGGTATGTTGTTTCCAATAAGTGATATTTCATCAACATATACTACAAGGATAATGACGGAATTCCCACTTAACCTCTTTCAAATACACAATGTACATTCATTCTTAATGAAATAAAATTATTTTATGGACTCATCGAAAAAAAATCTACACCAAGATGCTCGATTTAATCCATAAATTGATTTATCCCACATCAAAATACTTTTTGCATCACCTTGAGTCACAGAACCTTCATGTTGTGTCATATAGACATCTTCAGGAAGATTACCATTACGGAATTAAGTTTTTGACATCTATGTTACAAATCTCATAGACACAATAAACTTATATGGAAAGTAGAATTAATCTGCATTTAAATATGGAAATTAGTGAGTTGTTTTCTTCATTGTCAATTCATTGATGATGTTTAATCCCTTTATCCACTAGCCTTTCTTTATAGGTATTTTATTAACCTTCCAAGTCATGTTTTCTCTTAAATACTAATTTCTATCATGTGAGATTACATCAACTGGTGCATTGACCAGAACCCAAACCTGGTTCCGATACAGGGAATCCATTTCAAAATTCATTGTTTATTTCCATCATGAAACTTCTGAACTCTATTCTACCACTTTATAATAGATAGGTTCATCATTTTCAACCAATAATGGGTAACCATCCTCGGTGACTAGAAAACCATATCTCTCTAGTTTTCTTCCCCCAATTACTCTTATACATAGTACTTATTGTAAGGATATTATTCTTCCATGTGGACATATGGAATGTGTTATTATATAAACTCTTTTGTATCTTGATTATAAACATCAATGATGTAAATCATTCTCTGAATAATGTTTTTTATGATTTTATTCATCTCAAGAAATACATTTTGTCTGTTGAAAGTCACATTCCTATCGTAGGGGTAGTATAGGTATTATCCCTTTGTTTTATTGGGATACCCAATAAAGATACAATTTGTACCTCAGGGTGTTAGTTTATTTCTGGAGAAGGTATTAGAAAATTCATATCAACCCCATGTACATGTATGTGAAAAAAATTGGTTTCTTTCCAATATATAACTTTAGGGAAATTACATTTTTCTGTATTAGTTGGTACTCAATTTAATGTGCTTTTCTCTATTTTTAATGTATATCCCCAAAATGATAATGGAAGATCTGCATGACTCATCATAAACTTCACAATGCCTAACAAGTTATATTTACACTTTTCCTTAATAAAATTCCACTATAGTCTGAAAGGTGTAGTGAGTTCAGGTAAAATCCCAAACTCCTGTACAAAGTCAATGAACTTTTAGTAAAGTTATTCACCAGTTCAACTAGATTGAAGATTCTTTATCTTCATAAGAATTTGATTCTCTACTTCATTTTTCAATTCCATGAATATCTCTATGGAATATGACATATACCTCAAAATATATACATTTCCATATCTACTCAATTCATCAGTAAAAGTTATGAAGTTTGAATATCCACCTCTAGCTTCTACTAGAAATGATCTACATACATAAGTCTATACCAATCCTTGATGCTTGGGGGCCCTTTAATATTGTCCAATAAATTGTGGTTTGGACATTATCCTTATAAATAATCATCACATATTTCAAGATACTTTATCTTAGTAGAGTATAAATATCCATCTTGATATAGATTTTTCAAATGCTCCTCATTTACATGACCAAGATAGTTATTCCAAAGTTGGGTGTTATATGAATCATGTGGACAAGATTCATTATCAATTTCCAAGACATGTTTTTCATAATTGAATATATAAAGAATATTATTTCATTGTGTCATACCATAACATATTTTTTCCTTATAAAAGAAACAAATTTTATTTCCAATCTTAAAAATAAATCCATCTTCATCTAGGAATGATACAAAAATAATGTTCTTGCTAAATTTGGGTACATAATAATAGATCTTTAAAACCAAAATCATTATTTTTTTTAATGAATGTTGGTAGTGAACAATCGATAGGGAATCCATTCTCACACCATTAGTATCTCTCATATCAACCACTCCTATGAAAATATTTCCAGATATACTTTGTTACTGCAATTGGAAACATATGTGATGTCCAAAAGCTATATATAATAACCCATGTGTAGATATTGAAAGATTACACTCAATAACAAACACACCTTTAGAATACCCTTTACTATGGGTGTAGTTCTACTTCTAGTGTCCTACTTTTCTAAGAAAAAACATACATCCTCATTTTCCATGACCTGTCTCTGGACCTTCCTCTTCTTGGAAGGATGATTCTCGGGAGCTTCAGTATTTTTATATGTATTCATCTGGTTTTCATTATTCTTCCTTTTTGTATTCTCCATAATGATTATAGGTATATCATGCCTCATGTCATTATCCACCTATAAAATAAAAGTGATCTGTTTCTAAAGGATATACTAATTATTTATCATATATTAACAAATAATAAAATTGCAGAAGGTATCAGGAAATGAAGAATTTATGAGATCTATACACAAATCATCCAGGAATGTAATTCTTAAGATGTATAAGAGTTAAACGTATCCACTGAGATTTATTATATGCAACTTAGATGGTGAAAACCCTCCATGCTATGTTGTAAAAAAAACCCTTATATATATCATACCACCCTTGTCTCTCCTTCTCAAGATAGATATCATGAAGGTGATACATTATGTTATATGAATTTTTTTCCACATGTTACATCAAGACATCATTGGATATGGATGATAGAAGGAAGAACTACATATCAATATCATCATTCAGATGTTTCTCATAGATATATAGATCTTTATCACATGCCACATTACCGGGTGTAGTAGAAATAGGTTCTTTAAGAACATACAATTACCTTTCATGGCGAAGGATAACTCATAAGCACCTTTTCCACTATTGGAAATCTATGCTATTGATAATATTTTCCTAATCAATTATGAATCAAAGGGACATGTTTGAATTCATTTTAATGTTTTTTCCACAAAAAAATATGAGAAAACTTTTATTACTTCATCTGATAAAATTTAAATAAATATATAAATATTATACATATTTGTCTCCCATTATTTTTTCAAAACCCAATAGTAATCACCATTAGCATTGGAATATTATATTTCTTGGATATTCTGGTTGAAGGGATTTGTATTATCCTTCCCATTAACCCAACAATGGCGAGTCAATTTACTAGATTTTTTAGGTAGTCAATCAAAATTCCAAGTGAATTAACTCACAGTTTCTTGATCTACAGAGTGGGCTCGCCAATCCTAAAATCTTTAATTTATATTTCCACAAACCTTGACTCTCATATTCACCAAGTCCTTCTTTCACAGTCAAACCTTGATGGGAACTAATTTAATCCAACCAAAAACATCAAGTTAGAATTCCCAGATAATTGAAAGCACCCCAACAGTGGTTGGTCAATAACTTTAAAGTATGGTTTGATTTTAACTGAAATATTGGAAGGCTATACTGACTTAATATAAAATTGAGGTATTTTATACTTTTATGTGTTAATTTCAAATTATTATCATTATTAAATTCTTGTTTAATATTAATTGACTTTACATAAGTGATTAACCATGCATTAGATAATATTTATAAATAAGGAAATTTATTATAGTTATATCTTGCGAGCTCATTAATTTCATTAATTCATGTTATTATGACAAAACATCCCAAATGAAATAACCATGTAACATGACAAAAATAAACTAATAAATAAGTACGAACATGATATTTTATTAATGGTCTATTTATATAATAGTTGATAAACTAACATTTAACATAGGGGATAAACACTTTGAACCAATGAAGGTTTGTGTTGCAGCTCTCCACCTATTCACCTTTGTATCTCTCTTGGATTGGTTTTGCATTGGATCCAAACCTGAACCACATTAACTAGATTGGTAGTTCCATCCATTCCATATGCTTTTACTCACTTGAAGGTAAGGGAAAATGGTTTACATAAATGAATCCATGGTCATAAGGGTCGTTACAAAATAAAAGGATAGAGGGCATGCATGCCTAAAAATTAATTTAATAATAAATTAATTGAAACCAGTTGCATAAAAAGGACTGTTCTATTCTCATGAGGATCCACTTGCATGCAATGAATTATATATTTAATAAAACTGGAATTCAATTATTAACCATTATTATTTATGACAAATCATTATAAAATCAATTAATTATCTTCTTTAATTAATTAATTATTTTATATTAATTTTCATCCTAATTTCTTTGATATTCTCATCCTTAATAATTTTAAAAAAATTAAATAAATTCATTTAAAATTAACTGTGTACTGAAATGAACCTTGGTGGAATCACAGTGAATACCCATCTGATTCTACTCAAAAATTTATTATACTCATATACTATTTTACTCTTTTCGCATATAGGATAAACTTTTTATCACATACTTTCATGATGTTTACTTTACGAATGATTACATAAAATACATGATGTTTTTGGTCATGTGTTATATTTAAATGTATCTTGAGCACTAAATTGTAATAAAAATCATAGATGATATGTAGATCTGAACATTTCGCCAGATATTAATTAAATTTATATATATATATATATATATTAAAACTTATCACGTGGAGTGTTCTATCTTTATGACCACACACAGGTACATGTCTCTAGGATTACAATGTATAATAAATAAAATTTAAATCTGGGTAATTTGGTATAAGTGCATAGTGTGTAAAAGTGATCACATGGCATGAACGGATCTCACCGACTATCTAAGTCACATTCATAGGGACTCGACATGTAAATAATGCCACAGAAACTAGAGTACACATAGTTTATTATGGGATACATACCATGTAATCTCAGAATTACATGGTCTCCAGTCAGGTAGGATGTGTATTGAAATACACGGCCCATATTGACTCAAAGGGACATGAATTCATGTATATGGGATACATAGCATGTAATCTAGTTGACCATGTGCCACCATAGACCGGTCAACCTATGGTGAAATTAATAAACGCATTACATGTCATCAGTCCAAACGATTTGAATTAATTTTGAAATTAATTCATGCTACATTGGACAATAGTACATGGTGTGTACTCTTGTGTTACATGACCAGAATCTTTAGCACCTATAATTGATATCTTCAACTTTATTTTATTCATAAAATTAATTTTATTCTTTATATATTTGAGATAAAAGGAGGAAGAAGAAAATCCCATGATTCATAATAAAAGAATGATTAAATGTGAATTGAAAAACTAAATTATAATGCATAAATCACCAATGATTTTTAAATAATTAAAAATAAATATGTGATATCTCTAATACTGCCTTGTTGGTTTCAGGCTTAGAGGAATCATACCATGGGTGGTTCCCAACTTATCATTTTCCCATGATTGATGATCAATCTGATATTTACACAATGATAAATGTAATGATCAACAGAATATAATCAAAGAATATATAAAATGGAAATCACACAGGAACCAGATGGAAGATAATAAGATATTATTTCTTATTAATTAATTAATTAAATAATTACCTTGATGTAATTATTTCTTTATTTATGGATATGACAATAGATATTCATTTTTGAATAATTTCTTTGTAAGATTCATGTACCTATTACCTCTAGAGGTGATCCATACGTATTCCACATATATCTAGATGTTTTTGAAAGAATATCTAAGTGCTAGAACTACATATCCTTGGGATTGTGTTATCCACCTTGGATCACTATGACAATTTCTTACAAATTGATCTCCTTGATTTGGTGGATGAAGATTTCTCTCCATTATTGGGAGTGATCTTGGAGAAGTGATATAGATAAGGCCTATGATAATTCTCCAATTCCATTGTGCACAACCCAAACAAATGAATTATTCTATTAAGAAAATATCATAACTTGTATTTTATATCATTAGTGTAAAATAAAACAATTCAACAAGTTCCCATAATTATTTATTTATCCTTAGAGAAGACCACACCTCCAATAATAATAATATAATTATCATTTATTGATATGCTCTTAACTATAGAATTAAAGTTAAATATTATTTAATCAAATAATATTCAAAATTTATTATTATCTCACTTGACCATTTAAATTCATTTCACTATTCCTCCTAAATATTTATCAGGCCTTGAATAATGACTATTTATTTATTAAATAAATATCACTAAATTATTCTCTAATAAAAAAATAAATATTATATTCACAAGGTAGAAAATAAATATTTATTAAAAATATCCCTCACATTATATTCTCTCAAATAACAAGTGACAGAATATATACAATCAAGAAATCAAGAATAATTAAAAACCACATGTGGGAATAATATTTATTCAACTTGTTATCTAATAAATAATAATATATTATTTTACTAGGTTTCTGGATAAATATAGTGTGTTACCCTCTAGGACTCTTTCAAAGTGGAATTAGTCAAATCAGCCTAAAGTCCAATTTTATCATCTAGGAACATGATAAGGAACCCATATAGAATAAGTTAATGTCAGAAAGACTTGTTACCTCATACGGATGTTTAATGTGTAATATAATCCCTTTGCGGTGATATCTCTAATCAAGCATGTTGCATGTAGGTTCCAACAATGAAAGTGCTCGATGTCCCTTTCATTTGATTTCCTATAAAATGAACTTTCATATAGAATTAATTGGCCATTTATTTAGTTAGGCTATATAATTTCCATCAAATATACTAAGATGTCAAATTCTGTTAAAACAGAAGTGATATATCATTTCACACATTATTCATTAATAAAATGTTAATCATGATTCACCCAACATATCATGCCCCACCATGAAAATATGTCATCATGGGTTTCAGTCATACATCATAGTACTCAACTCAAAATATTCATCAATAATAATATTAATGTATACGGATCAATAAAAACATATGCATATAGGAATACTCATTGACACATAGACACATGGACTTCCTACTGATGGTTTGCATCATAAAAGGTGAACTGCTATGCCATTTTAGTGTTATATCTACTCTTAATATAGTATCACATACTCTACCATGTCTAAGAACAATCATTATTGGATAATTCAATTTTTAATTCTCATAAAACATGAGTACAGGTTTTCATAAAGTGCATATAAGTTGGTTTTAGGGCACCAAACCCAACAATTCCAACGTCTAGGTGGTAAATAAAATTATATTTTAGTAACAATTTTAATAGTATATTATAGTTTTCAAAAACTCAATAATTTGTGTAACTTGTGTTATTTAAAGAAAGGCAACATTATATGTAACATCAGACAAACATAATGTTCTGTGTTCTGTAAGCTAATATAAGTGTTTCATGTATTGCAATATAAACCTGGTGTTGTGCATAACACAATTATGACATTGTTCTTTAATATAAAATAACTATATTCAATGTTGTGTGTAATGAAAATTATAAAAAATATTTAATAAATTCATTAAAATCAAAAAATCTCAGGTTGTTCCATTATCCCCCCCCCCTAAAATGAATTCCACCTTCGAAATTTGTCTGGGTTATCAAAGGTTTAATACTTGAATGTTCCTCTCTTAGAAACCCACATCGTAAAAATGAATTAAAACATCCTCTAAAAAGGGAAATTTGAAGACATAACAGTCACCCAAAGTAACACATACCTAGGTTTCCACAATGGAGAACATATATGGGAAGTGAAAACATATACATGGAAGAGAAATATAACTATAAAGTTTTGATGGAATGTGACAGAGAACATAGATATAATAAATTTAACAATTAAAAATACATAATAAAAATTGGATTCAAAAAGGTCATGGACATCATCAAAAATGATAATAATAGGAAAACATTTTATTTCAAGACCCTTTTCCTAATGTTGAATAATTTTCATGAGAATTTATACTTACTTGATTTCATCATAGTGTTACCCATTTGTTTCCTGGATTAATTTCCAATTCATCTCTTACTCCAAGAAATTAAGGTGAATTTTTTTCAAAAATAATTATCATATCATGATATCCTTAAATTGAATAATATTTCATTGCATAGGTCTTTAGTTAACATGACTAAAAAAATTCCTACATAATTTTTCCAATACTTATATATCCTCAAATGGTGAGAAAATACTTTAGTTTCTAAAACCTCTTCGTAAGATTCAGTTAAATAATTCCCTCAATGGTCAACCTTATAAGCCTTCCAAAAGATGAAAATAAAAAAAAGTATAAAGAAGATCAATAAATTTCTCATAATGATATTAATGTTAATCCCCCATATTTCATAAGGTTTCTCTTAGTTGTCACATTTCAAAAATGTGGATACCTTTATCATTTATTCTCTTTAAACATGGTAATAACATGAATTACCATATATCCTTACTAAAAACATACATCCTTTCTTATTCCAAATAACATTGTATAGATTCCCTAAATGACATAATCTTCATCCATGATATTTTAGACCACTTTTTCTAGAAATCATGTATCATATCTAAGGTCATAAATACTATCCAATTTACGTAATCCATATCATCAACTATATATCTTTACTAAATATCATTTTCTCATCCTTAGGAGCATATAAAGTATTACCTACCCTTAATCAAATTATCACATTTACATTAAATAACTTTTCTAAGTCATCAACACCATTGAACATATCATTTAAATTAATTAATGGAAAACTTATACCGAATATATATATATATATAATAATTTATATAACATAGTCTCTGAATTCTAAAACATATACTCTTCAATCATCCAAAATTATTCTTAAACAATTAATCAGAATTTATCATTTTATTCCTTAATACACATTTCCTATAATATGAAATATGAATCATGTCATAAGGTTACTCAACCTCAATATAATCATGGTTCTTACACTTAATGTAAGGAATGATTTTTTAACATCCCACACCATTCCCATGTCATTTTTGGTCCCCTTATCTTTAGTAGTATAACCAATACCATCACAACCTTCTTGACTCTGTTCATGATATTTACACTTTGGACATCGATTTTTATAACCCTCATACATTACACATCTGAATCATTCAATATTAACCCAATTCCTTATATTTCCTCTTATTGTATACGACTAGAAATCACAGTGTGAGAAACACTTATCATAACAGAAAACCCCATAATCATGAAAAATTGCTTCTAGGATGCCTAAATCTTGACACCTAATTTTAAATCTTTAACAGATTAGTCTAATCCATTGCCAAATCCTTTGACATATTCGTTTAAAAATCCTTGGGTATCTCAATAAATTTGTCTTAACCTTGTTTCTAAATTTTGACTAAACATTTCATTTTATACCAACTATAGAGACCCAGGATAAACATAGAAGGATATTACATCAATTTTTTTGAATATTCATCGGATTAATAAATATACATGCCTAAAGACCATAATATTTCAGTGTATTTGGATACATTGAAACATAATATTCTAATTTGGTGAGTTATTATCAACATCCCCCTTAATGATCTTACCCTTTGGTATGACTACATAAAAAAATTATTTTTACCCTATGTAAAGGAAACATAATAAAGCATGGGATCAAAAGATCTGTAAGGGTAAACAAGGGATATATATAAGAATAATATCAGAATAAGGGTATGTGAACATGATCATAAAATTATATTATCATAACCATCATATCAAATATCATACTAAAGAGTCATGACATACTAATTGGAAGTTCAACAGATATGAATCACAAGGAAATTAAAGAACCTGAGTCCTGAGAGAAAAACATTAGCCTAATATATAGAATTGTAGCACACACATAATATTATAACATTGTGAACATAATTATATAGAAAGGTGGTCACCCATTATGTTAAGAAAACTAAACTACACTCTCGAATAAACTTATGCACAACAAAATAAGTCTATGTATAACATTGTGAACATATAATTTGGTTTAAGAAAAAACATTGTGAACATGTAATCGGGTTCATTCATAAACTTATGGACATACAACCTGGTCCATACATAAAATTGCGAACATGTAATCAGGTTAACCCATAACATTATGCATATCTAATCAGGTTCATAGAAAAACTTATAGACTTTCATATAGGTCCATTCATAACATTGTGAATATGTAATCATTTTCATGTATAAACTTTTGAACATGTAATCTGGTTCATGAAAAAACACATCGACATGCAACAAATTCCATGGATAACATTGTGAACATGTAATCAAGATCATTCATTAAAATGTGAACTAATAATATTGTTCACTCAAAACATTTTGAACATTTAATCAGGCCCACTAATAACATATATACCCAGTATTCATCCATCATTATAGAATTTATTAGAGGGAGATATAAGTATCACTCGTCACATAATGAGATGATAAATACATTTTATATAAGATAAAATGAATTCATAATATCATGACCCATAATAAGAGGTGGGTTTTATAAACATCATATCATAACCAATGAAATGAAAGAGGAATCATAAATATTTTATTATATCATAACCTATAGAGAGGATATATGATTCATCTTTATAAAATAACCCATGAAAGAAAGAGGGTTTCATAATCGTGTTATCATGGTACGCTCATGGAAGATAAATTGGTTTCATAGACAACATGTCATCTTAAATATAATCCATTAAAAGAAATAATAATAATGGTGGACTTGGATAATATCCCCACTAAAGAATAAATTATATTAAATATTGTTAATTTAGATAGATAATAATTATAAAACATCAATTCGAACATTTATAACAAAATAAAATATTTCTTTGAACATCACTTTTTAAGACATGAAAAATTTTCAAAATAAATTTCCTTGAAACCCAATATGAAAAACCTAAAATATCATCTTTTAAAAACCGGTAAGACCTTTTTGGAGGAAAATATCCTTTCTTCATTGAAAAATCATTTTAAAAAATAAAACCTATTGAAACAATTTCCATTGAAAATGACCTTGAAAGCATATAAAGGAATATTAAAAACCTTTTGAAAACCTTTTCATGTAAAATAAAATTGAAAAACTATAAAGGAATCTTGAAAATATTTGGAGAACCATTTATTTTCAATGAAATTTTGAAACATATAAAAGTATATTTGAAGTTATTTTGAAAAACATTTACTTGAAAATTACAATGAAAACATATAAATTAATATTTTAAATATTTTGAAAACCATTTATTTGAAAATAGATTTGAAAAATTACATTTTATTCTTTCAATTTTTTTAGAAAGCATGGTTTCAGAAGAATGTGGATTTCCAACCAAACAAATAAATATAGTTAGATTTTCTATAAAATGTTTTCTTAATTATCTTAAGTACCAAAGAGTAGAAAAATAGTTTCATTACTTGAATATATCCATAATAATAATATAATTATAATATTCATGATGGTTCTTGAGAGAATGATCATGATATGTAATCAATAGAGTCATAATAATATAAAATATGGATAAATGATGAGATTAAAGCAATAAACTGTTACCACATTGTTAACATTGAATCATAATCCACATGAAATAAAAATATTAAATGAATATTAAAAAATAAATAAAATAATGATATTCATGATATAAAATTTCAAATAGAATTATATACTCAAAATAAAAAAATATAGGTTCATAACATGTTATGTATCTCAAAGAAGGAAAATTAAGACAAAGATTACTTTACTAATTTGGTAAATTTTGAATATAATAAAAACGAAATAAAGATAATAAAATTGATATATAAATACCCATAAATTTAAGGATTTTAATAATATAATAAATTCATTTGTAGTATATACCCCACGCAAAATAAATGATTTTTGAATAAGGCATAAATCATACAAAAATAAAAGTGAGACGAGAAAACCCTTACTACGTGAGTAGCATTTGAATCAAGAGCCACAAAAAATAATAACATCAATTGAAAATTTTAATATAATAAAATGAAATAAATTAATGATATAACATTTCATAGGGCACTATATACACCACAAAACAATAATTATTGAGTAATATAGCATATATCTCACAGAAATAAAAGTGAGATGAGAAAAATCATACCTTATGTCATGAATTTATTTATAGACGTTCAAACATCATGTATAATAACTATAAGTTCATTATAAATCTACCAAAAAACAATATTCTTATATTTCATATAATATATGAATTTACTATGTCTTTATATTACCCCTTTATTAAAAAGTTTATGTTAATGTAATGTTTCGGGTTATATCTATTTTATTTTTCATAGATATATTGAATTCTTATTCTTCATCATATTAAAAAGATCATTATTTTATTATTTCCATAATTGAAAACATGATTCAAATATATTAAACATTCAGTATAAAAATATTTATAATGATCTATAAAATACAGAAATATAAAATTGAATACACCGCTCACGGAGGCGGTATGCCGTATGTACACATTAATGTTGCTTCCGTTTTGTTATCATATTTAAAGAAAGAAAGTGAATAAAAAATATGTATATATATATTGTCATTACAGTATAATTAATATTTCATATATATCATATACTTTTACTAAATTCATCCTTAATACATTCCATGTAAAATGTGAATGAATCGCATCGCTTTGAGGACGCGATAGTCTACACGTCCACAAATGAAGTTATCGTATTTACAAACAATTGATAGCATAAAGGTATGTGTTATATAATAATTAAAAAAATAGTAAAATAATAAACATCCAAAATATAATATGAAAAATAATTTAAATTATCATTTCCAACCTTGAGAGGTGGCAATGGAAGAACGAACAACATCGGTTCGTGATTTGGTAGTCTTCTGTACACACGAATGGTGATTGTATAAACCATTTGATGAGTGTTTGTGTGAGTGTATGTGATACCAAAAACATAAAAATTTCTTAGTATATTTATTATACTAAGGTTATTATATAATCATATAATAAGATCAATTTAGTTTTGAATAATTTAAATAAAACAAAATTTCTTATTAAAGGGTGTTACCTCTTCTTCGTGCAATTCCTTTTGGTTTGTAGGTAATGACTTACTTGTTTTTATTTCCAAACAAAATAAGGATTCGGGGATTAATCTTGGAAACTTTTGAGCTTATGTTTTCAGTTTTTTGGATGATTCAAAGGAATTTAGTGGTATGAAAAATTTAGGGGGTGACTTCCCTTTTATTGTGGGCGAGGACTGGTATATTTATAAATTTATAAAGTAAAAACTATTTTGAGGTCTACCTTATATAATGATCGACCAACAATTTTACCTTTTTATATAAGGGAATATATGGTATAAATATTTCCATCCAAGTCCTTATAGAAATACTTCTAGAGTATTTGGCCTCTTAATTTATTTTTCGGCCACAAAGGTAACACATTTTTACATTATTCGTTGAAAATAATTTTAATTACTTTCAATAACGCTTTTGTTTAAAAACTATGATGAAAATATTATAAATTAAAAATTATTTTTATTCTAAATATGGAATCAATTTTTCCAAACTCAAATCACATAAGTGGCATAAAGTAATTTAAAATTCATCCCACTAACATGATAGAAAAATGGGTTTTTAAAGCAAAATGTTCCAAAGTTTGAAATGTTTCTCATCTCCACTTTTGATTTGAAATTGGTTATAATGACATAAATTTGTTTAAATAATTTATTATTTATTTAAATATACTTTAAAAATATAAAAATAAAAATAATTTATCTATATAAATATATTAGATGAAAAGGTATTTTTCAATTAAAATTTATTTTTCACAGTATTCATCAAAATATAAAATGTTTTTTGAAAAATACTAAAAATTCAACCAATGTAAATTTTGATATCCCAATTTAATGAATGATTATTAATTTTTTTTTAATTATAAAAGTATAAAAATTATATGTATAATGTGTTATCCATAAAAAGGTGTTAAAATTAACTTTTAGATGTTTACTTTTTTTTATTCTTAAAATTGGATTTATTATTATCTTATGCCAATAAAAACTATTGTACGATTGTCAAAAGATTTTTTTTGAAAATATAAAATTTAAAGTTTATTGAAAAAAATTCACCAATATAGGTTTTTAACTTGTTGAGATAATATTTTGTTTATACATTGTTTTCCTAGAAAAATAATTTCATTATTTTCAAATATTTTATACTTTCATTTAGAACTAATTAATAAGCAAAGGATTCATTTTATATGCATTTGTAAACACACTTTTCATAATTAAATTCATCATATTAATGACTCCCATTCTAATGGCTAGTTGGTGATTATAATGATATTTTATTAAGAGTATTAATAGTATATTATAGTTTGGTAAAACTCAGCCTTGTGTGTGACATAAGTTATTGAAGGAACTAAGAATTGTACGTAACACAATACATACATAGTGTTGTGTGTACCAAAAGCTAACCTAAGTTTTTTTGTGAAGTATTATGTCAGTGTTACATATAATGTAATCTAAACTTATTACTTTAATTTGAAAACTCAATATACAGTGCTTTGTGAAATCTAAAATATCAAAAAGATTAAATTTATTTGAAATTAAATTTCACAAGGAATCGACCTCGAGTCCTATAAAAATCTCGATGGAAACTTGGAAAAGACTTGGGTAGGGTCCAATGAGCATGTCAATCGACAATTAGGAATGGTAATATAACCAGCATAATAGTAACCTCGCCTATGAAAGAGTAAATAAACTTTTTGTATCTTATAATTGACAATTTGATATATTTTTATCCAAGTATAGGTAAATAAATGTTTTGAAACTGATAAATTAAGTGTGGGTATTTTTGAAAAGCATAAATTTTAATTTATTATTTTATAATTAATATAATGATTTAAAATACTTTTTTTGAATAAAATATATTCATAAATTAATATATTTATTATTTAATATTACAATATAAATTTATGAGACCTTAATTAATTTTTCAAAGTTTCAAAAAATTAGTTATAATTTTAAAATCAGTATTTTTTAAATAAATGAGGATTTTAATTAAGAAATAATTTTTTCATATTTAAAATTATATTTTCATAAAATTAAGTCTATTTTTATGAATTCAAAACATCAAAAAATAGTTGCGTTGAATTTTTTAGAATTTTCTAAAATATAGTATTTGTTGGGTAAACACTAAAACACGGTAATTTGTGTTTCTAAACATTTAAAAAACATGATTTTTTGAGTCATGGATGATGTATGTGGCCACTATATAGAACTGAAATGATCCGGTTACAATATTTATTCACATGAATCAACATTATTGATAGTATTAACCACAAATAATAAACTAATAAAGAAAATGATCAAAAACAACTCTGAACTCCTACTGTAAAGACCATCCCTCACCACTTATTCTCCTCATACCATATAAGAATTTAATTGGGATAATATTCTTCCCAATTAATATCCCATACCAATATACTATCTTTGTAACACCCTGAGATTTTATGAAAATTATTATTTTTTATTTCTTTGATGTCTTTTGTTTTACGCTACACCAAGATTATCTTGTGCTATACGCAACACCGTATTAGCTTATAGTATATGAAACACTATTCTTGGCTTTTATTACATGAAAGATCAACCATCCTTGACATCTTGCATTGTACGCAATACTGAGTTTTACTAAACAACGATATGTTATTAAAATATTATATAAACTAGTCGTTATGAATAGTAATATCCACTTTTTGAAATTTTATAAATTTTATCTTTCAAAATGGATTCATTTTTGGATTCAGAATATCGAAATTATCCTAGGGTGAATTTTTGGTATTTTTCTGAAAACATTCAATTTTTGATGAATACTGAAAACACTGAGTTATTGGTTAAAACCAACTTTTTTTAAAATAATCATTTGTTTTATATAAAATTATTTTAGAAAAAAAAATAGATGAATAATACATATATAAGTTCAATGTAATTCATTGGAGTTATTTTATAATAATTTTATATATATATAAATTTTATTGAACTTTTTACTGCCTTTTCCCAACCTCCTTGGAAAATTTCAAATTTACATAAAACATAATTTTACCACTTTTTTGAGTTTAATTTAAAAAATCCAAGAGACACGGTTAATATCAAGGAGTAAAGTTTGTTTCAATAAGATAAAAATATTTTTTGGTGAATAGTAACTTTTTACTTTTATTTACCACAGTTAAAAGTAAATAGGGCAATTAAGGGTAAAAATGATATTATTGTTACTCTAACACATGTTTTAATTATATTGTATAAATATAATTCGACCAAAAACAATCTTAGGAATAATATATTACCCTTTAAGTCCACTTGGATTAGATTAGGACATTTATTATTATTTTATTTAAAGAAGAGTTAAAAGAGTTAAAATCAAATTTTAATAACTAAAACATTTTTAATATTGGGTTATACATATGATAAATTAGACTATAAATATTAATTATAAAGATAAAATTATTTCCTACATATTGATATTTTATTTATATATTTTTACATTAAATAATTTAATTTATTTATGACACAATGATGTTGTAGTAATTGCCTTATTAATGAAATATTAACATGATTGATATTATAAATACCCTAGTAAATGTAATTTGAGACTTTTTATTAATTAAACTAATTTTATAGGATACTATAACATATTAGGGTTGGTTAGATGAATTTTCTTTGAAATAATAATGCTGTTAGGAATTTATAGAAAACAAAATACCAAATAGTGTCAAAATTGACATAAAAGAGTTTTTAAATAAAATATTATATTATTAATTGATATAATGGTCCTAAAAATATAATTTTCGGAAAAAGACTTATATAATAATATATTTGACATTAATGAACCAATTGGGATTCTATTGGCAGTTTATAGTAAGTTTATTGACCATATAGTGTAAGAATAAAAGAAGACACGGTAAAAGTTAAATTATTTAACTTAGAGTTAAATCTTAATGATATGGTTAAAATGGTACCCTAAACTTGTCTAAAACCTATTGGTTGAGAGGATTGATACCCATCCAAACCTAGCCTCTAAATAAGTCACTTTGGAGATATTATAAACCAAATATAAATTTATTATAAAATAATATTTTAAGTTTTTCCTAAGGTGCCCCTCTCCTCCCTTCTAAAAGGGCACCTACTCCCTCTCCTCTTTACACAATTTTGAGCCTTCATGTTCGGAAAACCCATGCCAATTTCCCTTCTCAACCTATCTAGTTATATCATAGAGATTTTGGTCTTCTCAAAAGACCAACCATAGTTCCCTAAGAGGAAGTTTAAAAGAGGCACGTCGAAGAAGAGGTGATCTCTTCTACCGATTATTTCAAGTTTCTTTATTCTTCTACTTCCTCCTTCATTTTTTTTCCATTATAAAATAATAAATACAGTATCTTATATATACTTTTATGTTATTATAAAACCTTTACAACCATAATTGTTATTTTATCCATCCTATGAATGAAAACGTCACCAAACGTGCGTACGTACGGCTTACCGTCTCCACGTCAAGGTGTAGTTTGTTATTCAAACATTTCATCTTTTAGATGGGTAAATAATTAGTATAAATGATATAAATAATAAATATAACATTATTATGATTATTTATATATGATATACCATCCAATTATATACTATTTTAATATCAAAAGAATGATATCATCGCTCATTCGTACGTACGGACTACCGTCTCTACGAACGAGATGAGATTCATTTTCCAAGATTAACCATTCAAGTATGATTATAAAGTATATATAATAAATAATAATGAAATATATTTCCTAATAATGATATTGTATTAATTTACATATATGTTTCATTTACTTAATTCCATTCAATTCAATAAGGAAACGAAAATAGCGTTCATGCGTACGTACGACCTACCGTCTCCATGAATGGTGTATTTCATTCCATTTATCGAACTATCATATATATTTATATGCTGAATATATATTATATATAAATCATTTTTTATATTCTGTAATTAAGTAAATCAGGATATAAGTAATAATATCAATAACAATAAGTCGAAACACGTATGATAAATGAAACGATTTTACCCAAAACGCTCCTTTAACATAGAATTTACAATAGAATGGGTGATTTAAAGTCATAAGTGAACCATATATGATATCATAACAATGAATATGATTCTTTAAAAAGTCAATGAAATTAATTTAAATAGTTATACAGGAGGTTCGGATATATACGAAGCATATCGGACCTAAGGAAAGGGATAATTATTCCATTCTCGTTCTTATCCAAGATTTCTTATACATAAGTATTTATTGGGGTTATATTTTTCATTCATGTCCACAGAATTGTTTTTCATAAAGTGTTTAATATTCTTAAATGTATTTTTAAAGTCATGTTTACCCCTCTTTGACTTTTACTTTGTGTTGTGGAAGGAATCTTTCTTTTGTTTACCATACGTGGTACTTTTTTACTTTTCAATTAAAAGTGTGAGGAGAATGTTTTTTTAACTTATACGGCATGAAGGGATTTTTTATAGTTTCATAACAACTTATTTTCTGGAATCTTACTCTACAAGATTTCATGATTATTTTAAAAAACAACCTTTTCTTTTAAAATTGCAAAGCATTTTATGAAAAGAAAATTATTTTAAAGAACAAAGGATATTTTCCTCAAGAATTCATTTCAAGTGTTTTGGAAAAACTATTTTCCATCTAAGATGACATTATTTAGTATGATTTTTTTTCAAGTATAATGTCTATATTATTTACATGGTTTGATTCTTCTTATTATGAAATGATATCCATTTGTTTTATATGGATTATGATATGATGGGATGATGTTTATGAAACCCATTTTATTCATTGGGTTATGATTAATGATTTATGTTTATTTTGTGGAAAAAGTAAGAATGATTTCATTATGATATTTATGGGACCTATATCTCCCTCCAATGCATTGGGTAAAGATTTATATCTCATGATATAGGCATGGCTGGAATGGTAAGTTAATCTGGTTCAGTGATACAGGACTGGAATGAGGAGTGAACTCGGTTCAGTAAGGGACTTTGTCCACTAGGATGATCTTGGCAGCAATACCTTGGCTACTATGGAAATCATATCTTGTACTTAATGGTTTTCTACATTTAAATGTTCTATTACCATGCTATTTTATCATGATTTATGTTCCATTATGATCTATTCCATATGTACTACCATGTTTAATGTCATTGCTCAAGATTTTGATGTTTAGACTTTATGTTCATGTTTTCGAGTTCAAATGTATATGGGTTGTTTTATTTTATCCATGATTACCGTTACTGGGAATTTGAGCTCCCCCTTTTTATGTTTTATTTTCCCTCAAGAAATAAATGAGGGTTTTAGGTAGGAAAAAAAAGAATATCTTTATGGAGATGTTGAATATCTTTCACCATGATTAGAAGATTATGTTCCGAGTTTCCAAAGACACTAAACTAATACTATCATTGGGAATTTGTTTTGTAATGTATTATTTATTCCTCAAAATTAATTTAATGTCTATGTACGTCAAGCTTTGGGTCTCTAAAATTTTCTATTCTAGTTGTCTTCAAAAAAACCATTGAAAATACATTTAGGAGGTTCTAAAGGAGGTGACAATCAAGAGGAAAAACATTTCCCCTTTGTTTCAAATTCTTTTAATTTATTATCCATTCCCCGCATACCCTATATAAAGAAACATGATAACTATAGTATCATATATATAATATAATTTTATTATGTTAATCCTATATCCACCATCAATTCCCTTCTCTTTTCATTCGTTCTAAAAATGAAAACACCATCTATGAGGTTTCGGTTCACCACATTCAATGACAATGATTTTTCAATTTATAATACAACTTTAATTGCAGGTAAAAAACAGATTATAATTCTTAAACCATATTTCAAAATTTATTTTTCAACTAATTTAGTGTTATAAAACTAGTATGTATATAAAATAATAATTAATAAACAAAACTAGTTCATAATGGTCAAAAAAATGCAAAAATAATATAAGTGGTAATCATTAATGTATTATCTAATAAATCGTCCTCATATATGGAAAATAATTATATATAAGAAGATTTAATAATCTATAAGTTCAGTAATAACATATAATTTCATTTATTTTAAAACTACTCCCATTTCACATGATTTGTCGTACATGAGTAAAAGTGAACCAATCATCAAAATGAAGAAAACAAACCTTCTTGAACGATGTAATTGAATCCTATAGCTCATCCAAAATCCCATAAATGAACATAATAAAATTATAATAAATCAAATACATGTTTAATATATTTTTAGTTAAATTATTAAAGAATCTAATTTTAATATCCAAGACATTAAGTACATATGTACAACACTTTCGGTCATAGGGAACGGGATTCTCTCCAAACCTCCATTTTTCCATCGGGATAAGATTTATCTCTATTTACCCCAATCTAATCCCTAATTTGTATAATTTAATCCACCTATATTATTTGTGAATGTTCCAAAAATATGTACCTATCTTAGTTTTTCTTTCTTTTATGGGGAAATATGTGTTTTATTAGGTTCCCCTTTTAATTCCTCATGATAAGAAAGACCAATTAAAGTGAACTTCCCAGTTTATTACACGTTTTCAAGTTCACTAAATACTTTTTAAGCCAAGAATTTTTTTTATAAAATCACTTTTTTTATCATGAAAAACTATCTTTTTTCATTTATAGTTTTACGTAAAAAATTATGCTTATGTCCTATTAAAAGTATCTCTAATATTTACCTTTAACTACACTAAAGTGTCTCATTTATAAAGTTTCTTAAACCTCTTTTTTACATGTTTTCACATTATATAGACATAATTTATCATTATCTATTCCTATATTCAATTATAAATGTCTATTTTATATTGACATACATTCCTTCAATGAAATTATTATAGTATTCCGATTTTTATACCCTGTGATAAGATTACGATACACACATCTTTCAATGGGTAACCCTTATTTTTATGTTTTATTCTTCATGTGGCACACATATGCATAAATATGTTATTATGGGTGAGACTAGATAGTTAACCAATGTATTGGTTATGTTTTTAGTCTCATGATTAATATTTTTTTGGTCATGGAGTAAACCTGACTAGTTTGTGGGACTATGTCCACCAGGTTCAATAGTCTTGGAATTTATCGGTGAAACATGCTTATTTCTTTTGTATATTTTTCCCACATTCCTATAATTTCATCATTATAATAACACATGTTCTAAATGTAATTATTTTTTATGTTTATTCATGTTCCATTACTTTTTATGTCATCACGATTTTCCTTCTAACCCATGTGTTATGACTTCTTCCTATATTTATTCTTTTACTAGGATTTATAGCTCATTCCTTTATTCATGTATTACCTAGGTTAATATATGAATATGTAATATTTAAAAGTAATTTATAATCACATTATGGAGATTAAATAAAATATTTTTTTTATTTGGATTTTATGCATTCTAATCATATACCTGATCTTTAAAATACACTAGACGTTACGATCTTGGTTTGTATTTGATGGCCACATATACTTAAAATCTTGTACTAATCTGTCTAAAAGAATCTATTCACTATAGTTTGTATCAGAGAAAGGTATATATTTCTTTATAGTTGGACTAAAAAAACTTTTTTTTGAACCCTAGGGTTAATTCTATCACCATGGAAAACCTATACTAGAACATAGGGAATCACCTGTTAAGATATAATCTTTATTTTTACATTTATCCTTATATATTTAAAGATTCATTTTTATATTCTTATTAGCTAAGTATTCAACCCCCTTAATAATAAATTATTTTTTTGTTTAATGGATGGAAATAATAGGACTCGTTCCGACAATCAATGTCATAGGAAATGTGATGTTTTCCCTAATTAAATGTCATATCTAATGAAAAAGAGAGCTCAAAACTTCATGATAGTAAAGGATTAATTGGTTCCAGTTATTAACAGTAACTTGAATCGTGTGGATCACCCTCATTCTCTAAAGAAAAATAAATTTATTTCCAAATCCATCATCAAAAAACGGCCTCCTATATTTAATGGATCGTTTAATCCCCTCATCGCGAAACAATGAATTAACTCCATTCAAAAGATAGTATCATCCCTCCAATGCTCAAAAGAATAGAAAGTCATGTTGAAGGTTTATCATTTTGTAAGGGAATCCTATATTGTGTGGAAACTAATCAAAATCAAAAACTCAAAGGATGAAAATTAATTTCATGGAAAGGGAGGAGTTAAATAAAATATTTCTCAACAATTATTTTCCTCGAACTCTGTTTCTTAAGATGTAAAGGGAGTTAATTGGACTGATGAAAATGGAAGATTATTTTATCATGTAATATAAGGAATCCATTTCAAGGATTTCATGGTACACCTATATATTTTTCAAGAACAAATAAATCAAGGTGGATTGCTTCTCTCTAGGACTAAAGATGAGTCTTTGGAAATTGTTCGTGATTCAAGACGTTGATAGCTATGAGGGGATTTTTCATTGTTCCCAAAAGTTTGAAATAGAGTTTAGAGACTCTTAGTACTATCATGTTCTAAAAAATGAGTATAATGGAGATTAATATGGTATGATCAGTAGATAAATACCATGACAAGAATAAAACCCGAAATCCCATATGTCAAAAGTGTGGTAAAAAGAATTCTAGATACTACCTAAGGGGAACTAAGAGATGCTTTAAATGTGAAGCCCAGGAATGATATGGTGTTATGTATTCTATTTATTCATTCAATAATAGTGAACATACTATTTAATTATGGTTCTATAAATTATTTCATATCTTATATTTTTAGTATAACTATTCAAAGACCACCACAAATTATGGAGATTGAGAAATTTTAGAGAACAAAAAATGGGGAATTGTTTCATAGAAAGTATATAACCCATCATTGGTTACTGTTTGTGGGATGAACCATAAATAAAATCGTTATTTACAAAATTTGGTGGTTTTTGTTGAAATATTAGTCATGGATTAGATATCCTTATATAAAAGGAGCATCAATTATTAGGAAAGAGAGATCACTCTTCACATCTTGAAGAACCCTCCAATTCTATAAATATTTTAGGAGGATGATGAATCCCCCTTATAATCATTATCTCAATTTTGGAAATTATTTCATTATCATCATGCATATTTAGATCAAGTTATTTATAAAATGGAGATAATAATGCTTGAAGACATTCCCATTATGATGGACAACATTTATGTATTCATTGAATAATTGTCTCGTCGTCCTATTGACCGAGAGGTTTAGTTCTCAATTGAACATATTTATAGATCTCCGCCTATATCAAAGAAACCATGTAGAATGGACACCTTTGAGATTGAATAACTAAAGAATCAATTATAGGATAATCTGACAACAGTTTCATATGCCTTAGTACATCACCGTGGGGTATGCCAGTCCTCTTCATCAAGAAGAAGTATTGATCAATAGACCTCGGAATTGATTATCATCAGATCAAGAAAATCATGATAATGAACAAGTATCCCCTACCATAGATAGATGACAAGGTCGATAAAGTACATGGGGCCAAGTATTTCTATGATGTGTAACTTCTTTCAGGATATCACTAAATAAAGGTGAATAAGAAATGTTTTACCAAGGCTTCCATTAGAACAATTTATGGACAGTATGAGTTCATAGTGATTCCATTTGAACTCAATAAATATTCATAAATTTTAATGGAATTAAGGAATAGAGTGTTTAGATTTTACCTAAAAAAAGTTATGTTCGTCTTTATTGATGATATTTTGATATAATCCAAAAGAAAAGAAGAGCATGAGGAGTATTTTAATACAATGATAAATAATATGTGAAGGGTGAAACTATATTCAATGTATAGAAAATTTGAGTTCGGTATAGAGAAAAAATCATTCATGGGGAATGATATCACTAGAAAGGAAATATCTATAGATCCTTTCTAGGAAAAGGTAATCAAATAGTGGGCCAAGACAATAAATTTAATGGAGATCCACAGTTTCCTTAGTCTAGATGGGAATTATCATTTATTTTTTAAAAACTTCCCATGATTGTCAAACTGACTAACCAAGATTTCTCTGAAGGGAGTAAAGTTTATATGTACAATTGAATGTGAATAATACTTTAAAGAGCAAAAAAGGCTTGTCACTGAACAAGTACTCACACTATAGACAAGTGGGGAACACTTTTTTGGTATATAGTGATGCTTAAAATATTTTCTTTAGATGTTTACTAATGAAAATTGATAAACTCATAGACTATAACTCAAGGAAGTTGAAAATTAATGATAAAACTACCATACACGTGATCTATATTTGAGAGTTGTGATCTTTGTGTTGGAAATCTAGCCGCATTATCTCTATGGTGAGAAGTGTGATATATGTATATATATATATATATTGATCATAAGTGCCTAAAATATATATATCCTCATATAGGGAAATTAATATTCACCATCAAATATTCATAGATATTAACAAATATTATGACTTTAAAATCCACTACCATTTTAGTAAGGTAAATAATGTGGCATATGATCTAAGAAAAAAGGATCCTATAAAATTATAAATAAATAAAATTACTAAGGATCCAATATTATTAGATTTTTAAATGAAGGAAATGTTAATCATTAAGTAATAACCCTTATCAATACTTTCCCAAATGATTCCTCTACCATCCCTCATCGATAAATTAAAGTATGCTAAAAGAAATTATGTGGAAATTTTTAAAAAGATGGAAGCTATCAGAAATGATAAATCTTCAGAGTTCAAAATTTATGAGGAAGGATTCATAAGATTTGGGTCATGATTATGTGTACCATACAATCTAGAAATAAAAAAAATCATCTCAGTGAGGAACATTTCTCAACCTTTTATATTCACCTAGGAAGTACAAATATGTATTGAGATCTCCGATAGCACTATTGGTGGGAAAATATGAAGAAGGAGATCCCTAAATATACATCAATGTGCCTAGAAAGTCCATAAGTGAAATATGAATATAAAAGATATAAGTTAATGATGAAATAGTTACCCATTCCTATATGGAAATGGGAAATCATCACTACAGACATTGTCACTAGACTTCCAAAGTCATCCAGAGGAAATAATTCTATATGGGTTGTTGGTGATCATCATATAAAGGCAACTCACTTTACCAAACTTTCTGAGGAAATATTACTAGTTCAACTTGCACTGATATGCATCATCGAATTGGTCAGGTTGGATGGAGTACCACAAGTGAGCATATCTGTTAGATATTTGAGATTTACCTTCACGTTTTTGAAATTTCTCCAACATGATATAAACACTGATAAAAAATTAAGTACGACTTTTCATCTAAAACTCATGGCCAATCTGAGTGGACAATTTAGAAACTAGAAGACATGTTGATTTCATGTTCTATATAGTTCAAAGGGGAAGGTAAAAATATCTACCCCTAGTTGAGTTGTCTAATAATAATAGTTTTCAATTTTGAATCCAAACAGATCCATATGAAGCCATTTATAAGAAATGATAAAGAACAATAGCATGATGGGATGAAGTCTGTGAGCAGAAGCTACTAGAACCTAAAATGGTACAAGAAATAATAGAAAAGGTGAAACCATTAAGTGTCATATATGATCTTCCCAAAGATGGAAATAGTTCTACCAACATAATCATTGACAGAAATTGGAGTTCCAATTTAAAGACATCGTATTCCTCAACATATCTCCCTATTTGCGGATCATGAGATGTTAGTAGAAAGGAAAGTTGATTCCCAAGTACATCTACACCTTTGATATGCTTGATAGTGTAAAATCTATGGCCTGTCGACTAGCACTTCCACCAACCATGTCTCATGTACATGATGTGTTCTTTGTACCCATTTTGAGAAAGTACATACTAGATCACTCACATGTACTGACACTGGATGTGGAATGACTCTAGAATGATCCCTATTATGAGGAGTTCCCAGTGATGATATTGGACCATATAGATAAAGTTCAACGAAATAAGACTTCTCTCTTGGGTAAAAGTACTATGGTCGAACCATAAGTATGAATAGACAACAAGGGAACCGAAGGAATCAATGAAGCATAAGTACCACAACCTATTTACAACCAAGAATGTAAAATGAAATTTCAAGGGAGAAATTTCATAAGGGGGAAGAATGTAATGGCCTATAATTTTATAAATGAAATATTTATTCTCATAATTATGTCGTATAGTATAAATCACATAAAATCTCATAGAAAATACAAAAAATATTTATTAATGAATAATTAATGAAATAAGATGTATTTATAGAAATTAAAGAACCTATACTAATGGAATATAAACTTAATGAAAATAATAGTCATATGACAATTACGAATAGTAATCTGACCAATATAATTGTAACCTCACCAATAAAAGGGTAATTAAACTTTTGGTATCTTATAAATGAAAATATGTTATATTTATATATCATTATTTGTAAATAAATTTTTTACAAATGACAAATTTAGTGTTCATATTTTCTACAATGGTTATATGCTTAATTATAATTTGATAATTAGTATAGTTATTTATAAAAAAAATAAATTAGATTAATAAATTAATATATATTTTACTTATTGTTATAATATATATTTTTGTGGCCTAAATTAATTTTTACTAGTGTTATAAAATCAGTTATAATTTTAAAATCAGTAATTTTCGAATAAAAGTTCAATTTAATTAAGATATACATTTATTATATTTAGGAAACAAATTAGAAAGTGGAGTCCATTTTTGGATTCAACACATTGAAAAATGGTTAGGATTCAGTTTTTTTATTTTTATAAAATAGTTAAATTTTTTATGAAATGTGAAATACAGTAATTTGTGTTATATAATTTTTAGCCAAATTCAAGAATTTGTGAGTAATGGAGGATTTCAAAGGCCACTGTCTCTAACTCACATTATAATTTTACTTCATATATTCTCATTAATCAACACTATTGATAGTCTTGAACCAAAATAATAAAATAGTGAATAAAATAATCAAGAACACTCCTCACCTCCCACTATAAATACCACCCATCAACACCTCTTCTCCTTAAACCTTAAAAGCCTTTAATATCTCTAATATTCTTCCAAATTACTCCCCAAAGCCTCTTCCCCCACTCTAGTCTTTTTGGTCTCACAAAAATTCCATTTCCATGTCCGTTAAGGTGGTTCTTAAGGAGAGGGAACTCAGGAGGTAAAACCTTCTCTCTCTCTCTCTTTCAATTTCCTATATATTCTTATACTTATCTCACCACACCTATAAAAAGAAATATGATAATTCTGGTACCATATATATTCTATAATGTTATTATTTTTATGGTATATCCAAAATAAATTGTCTTCTCTTTCACTTTTGTTTTAAAAATGAGAAAATTTCCAACGAGGTGTCGATTCACCGCCTTCATTGACGATGATTTTTTGTTTTCTAACACCTCCTCCAAGGCCGGTAATAAAATAATTATAATGTTTAAATATAATATAACAAGTTTATTAGAACTTATTTAGTATTCTTGAACTGGTATATATACATAATATTAATTAATAAAACAAAACTAGTTTATAATGTTAAAAAATTCCAAAATAATCTAAACAACTATCATTAACATTTTATCTAATGAATAATCATCATATACAGAATAAAAAGAATATAAAAGATCATTTTATATTCACTATGTTCATGAATAATATATAATTTCAATACAGTATAACTATTCCAATTTTACATGGTCTTTCATGCATATATATAAGTGAAACAATCCTGAAAACCAAGGAAACAAACACTCCCAAACAACGAAATTGAATATTATAACACATCAAAAATACCATAAAAACATAATAAAATTATAATAAATCAAATACATGATTAATGGTTTCTCAATTAAATTATTAATGAATCTAGTTTCATTATCCAGGACATTAAGTTCCAGTGAAGAACACTTTCAGACATAAGGTAAGGGATTCTCTCTGAGCATCCATTTTTCCTTCATGCTATACTTTCTCTCACTTCACCACAATGTAATTCTTAATTATCATTACTTAATCATACTAAATTGTTTTATAATGTTAAAATTCCATTTACATATCTGAATTAATATTTCTTTGATGGGACATTACACTTTTTATAAAGTTCCCTTTTCAATTCCTTCTGATTAGAAAGACCAGTTAAACAGAAGTTCCCAATTTCTTACACATTTCCACATTCATTCCATAATATCTTTTATGACACAAATATTTCTCTTAAATTACTCATTTAACCATGAAAAAATACTTTTTTATTTCTTATTTTATGCAAAAAACGTCCTTTTTCAACTTAAATTTTTCTCTAATATTTCAATTATACCACACTAAAGTGGTTCATTTATAAAGTTTCATAAACAATATTTTTACATGTTTACACTTCAATTGGACATCATTTTATCATGATATATTCCTATTTTCCCTTATTAATGTCCATGTATTATTTAAATCCATTCTTTCTTGAAAAATGGTTTGATAAACCCATTTTTTAGGCCATATGACATGATTAGGATGCCCATTTCATTACAAGTGTAACCCTTATGTTTATGTTTTATTATTCATATCGAACATGTTTGAATGAACATGTCTTTATGGGTTGTACAACATTGAACTCAAATATACTGGTTAATTGTTTATTCTCATGATTTTCATCCTGTGATAGGGAGTAAACCAGATTCCTTTATGGAACTTTGTCCACCATTTCTAATATTCTTGGCAGTTATCCTTAACTCATTCTTATCCCAGGTTGTATTTTGTTTCAAATTATTGTGAGGACTTGATTACATGATCCCATGTTATAAGTGTTGTTATTCCTTGCTCTTATTCATGTTCCATTCATTTTTATGTAATCATGTTATTCCTTATAACCCATGTCTTATGGTTTTTCCCTATGTTTATTCCCCTTCTTTTCTTTTTAACTCATCCCTTTGTTCATGTATTCCCTATGTTATCCAATGAAATTGTAAGATCTCCTAGAATGTTAGGATATCATTATGGAGATTAAATAAATTGTTTTTTTATTTTGGTTTCATGATTTATAACCACAACCCAAATCTTCTAAATACATAAGACTATATGATCCTTAATTTGTATTTTATGGCTAGAAATGATTAAAATCAGGTAATAATATGTGTTGAAGGCTATGTTTTATATAATAATGGACTAAGGAATCCTAAAAATCCATATCTATTTAGGAAATAGGAACAAGGAATCCATTACCATAATCAAGACCCATGTTATAAATGATCGTGGCATCTATGGAATCAAGATCTAAGGTATGCCAAAAATTAAATCCATTACTATAATCAAAACATTATCTCATAAATTCTTCATAACATAAGTAATAACATTCTATGAGTTCTTAAACCACATATAAAAATTTAATATAATCAATTACTTCAAATTACATCATGTCAACACATGTAAAATGAGGTATCAACTCTACCCTAATCATTCAATTTACATTATTCAATTTAACAAGATCCTAAAATCTACAGTCATCTATCACACACCCAAAGGGATTGTACACTATAGGTAAAGTACATGGTAACACCACATGGATGGCCTTGGATGAGGCTAAATGACCTCTAACACCAAAATGAAACTCAATGGGCAACCAAGAAAGTTCAAATAAGTTGAATTCAATTATTCAATTAATTTTCGGAGAAAATCTACATGGTTCGGCATGTGGCCTATCTAAGTTTCCAAAAAAATGGGGATATGGGCTTAGAATAAGCATTAGAATCCTTGATACACCCATGAACTCATTGGGTACTCATATTAGACTATAAATAATCATTTAAACTGAAAATAAAAAGATCCATACCTCGTAGGAAGACCTCAGATCTTACACATTGTATATATAAAACACTTTCTTATGTGTAGATATGTTTGGATTCTATTTTTTGATGAGAAACATAAATTTTAGAATATATAAAATTTATACATTAATATGATTTGAAATATTAATCTTTTGGACGATATAGTGATTTTGACGTGATATCATATGAATCATTAATACATAAAAGAAAAAAACATATGTAAATGAATTTTAAATAGAATTATTATTTTTTAATTTTATTTATATATGATTTATATTAAATTTGGGAGACTTTGAAAGAAACACTCTCAAATAAAAAGTGAGGGATTCATTCCAAATTAAACACATTTCAATACCTTGATCATAAAATAGGGGTTGTTTATGCTAAAGTTGAGTTCTATGAACTATCTTATATAAGGAATAATGGAAATTTCTGAAAATAATATTTTGGAAACCAAATCCAATTTTATGATATTGGTGATACATAGTAGAGAAAAAATAACAGTTTAGATATCATAGAAATATATTGTGGTTTATATATGTAAGAAGAATTCCTGTGATGGATTTTCCACTAAACTATTAAAGAATCATATTTTATGTGACTGTCTTGATAGCCTACCTAAATAGATAATACTTTATTGGAACACTAAAGTGGACCTGAAACATAGTTAAATATAACTTTTAGGCCACTGGAGGTAATTATGTATGGGTCCTTAGAGTCTTTTCAAAAAAAATTGTTGGTAAAAATAAATATATCATGATACTCACCCATATATAAGTCATTGTATTAGAATATTTCATGCATCATGTTTCTTGTTATGAGGCATATTATTTCAATGATATATATTACCATTCTTTATTAGTATCTAAATATGAGAATCTATCTAAAAGAGAATCATTTTGAGTATTTGAATGTGAATTCTATAGAGCTCAATTTCTCTAACTCCTACTCATGTGTGTCGGATATTGGTTGTGTATCACATCTTTTTTCTAGTAAACATAGACTTAAATATATGAGATGATTAAAGAAAAGAGAAGTAGGTTTATGTGTTATAAATGGGGAAATATTTTCTATTTTTAATATTAAAAATTATGATATAAATCTACCTGGTATATTAGTTCTAGAAATAAAAAACTATTATTTCATATTGGAAATAAATATTAATTTTATTTTGTATCTTATTTGGAAAATACGGTATTTTCATTACATATTAAGAACAATAATTTTTCAATAAAAATTAATGAAATAGTGGTTTGCATCTAGAATATAGAAAAAAAGATCATTCATTTTGGATATGAATAATATTTTTCATAACACTCAGAATAAGAAAATCAAGGTTGATTATAACCCCAGATACAATTCGCATTATCTCCTTGGACATATAAGTGAAAAAAGATTTTTTGACTCTATATATAAGGACTGTTAGAATCAATTGATTATAAATCATTCAATAATTATGAAAAAAAAATTAATGGAAATAATGATTGAATAATTTTTTTTTAAAAAGGTGGAAGATCTAGTCGACTACTAAATATTATACAAAGTGATAAATGAGGACAAATCAATGCTCAAGAAATTGGAGTGTTTAGGAAATGCATACCCTTTATAATTGAATTTAGTCAATATAGATATGAATTTATAATTAAATACATGTATGAAATTTTATAAAATTCCCAATAGTACATAATTATGTAAAAAACCAACTAGTAAAAAGTAGTATGATTATTTAATCTAATTAAGATAGTGCATACATCATCCAATAATTCAATAATCATCAGACAGATTGTAGAATTGTTCCATAATCCCCTCATCCTATAACACAATATTATAGTAGTGTTTCTTATTGGGGGAATCAAACTTTATTATATATGGTTTTATTGAGGATGAGTTATTGTGATAGAGTTATTTCATTTAGGTGATATGTAATTGATTTTGATGTATTCGTGCATAATTTGGTACCTTATAAAGAATTAAATAACACTCGATATGATATATGGTCCATAAAATTTTTTACTTCATCTTATTTAAGGATATTGGGTTATGATGTATATTTATGATTATTGGAATCTAATAATATTAGACCTGTGTAAAATAAATTATTATTTATTGGTTGTCTAGAGAAAATTATGGGATATTATTTCTACATTCCTACTCAAAAAAATTGTTTGTGTATTAATTTATTATTTTCCTTGAGATGGTACCGATAAATTAATTATATTGTGGGAGGAAATATAAGAATAGATGACTCCAATATTGAAAATAGGAAATATTCCTAAGAGGTAAGTTGAGCTAGATTCACAAAGAGTTATGAAAAAATAACACAAATAGGATATACATGAACATTGAAGGTATAATTTTATTCTAAAGGAGGCCGAGTTATATGTCTTAAATATGGGAAATTATGTTGGAGTAATGTCCATTCATGACAATCCTACCACATACTGGGAGGAAATTGAGTGTCCTGCTTATGAGAAATTTTTCAAATTAAAGGAAAACAAAATAGACTCCATGTACACTAACAAAGATTATAACTTGCTGGATTCACCTAACAGGCTAGGATCAAAATATTTGATGGGGGTTTTTAGAAATAAATTTAATATGTATATTAGATTATTTCCCTATAAATATTTTTTAGTGAGAAAGGGTTATAAGAACATTAATGTTGTGAATTATAAAGATACCACATCACCATTTGCATTGATAATTTCCATTCAGATTTTATTTACCAAAGTATCCCATTATGATTATGAGATATATCAAATGTATTAAAAACATATTTCTGTAATAGTAATCCAATCAAGAACATGTGTTTGATATATAATAATATTTTTAAGGTCTTAAAAGACAAAAATAAGGCCTAAAAGTTACAATGGTCCATTTATGGATTTTGGAAAGGATAATTGAATTGCATTATATAGTATTATAATGTAACCAAAGAGGTTGGTTTCATAAATAAAAGTGATGGTATTTTTTTAATAATATGTGGATTAAATACTACTTACTAAAAATTATTTCTTAATAGTAAACTCTATAAATATGCTGTTTGGAAAATGAATGTCATTGAAATTCATGGGTTAATAAGAACGTATACTAGGTATAAAGTTATAGATAGATAGATCAAATAGGTCACTTTTATTGATTCAAAACAAATAAATTGGTAATGTTAAAAATAATTTTAAAATAGAGAAATCCAAAAATCAGTAATTAATGGGGTTGTGTGGCACAAATATTATGAAGATTCAAAATCATTCTAATTAGTTAGAGATTATTGATAGGATTCAATGTGTATTCTCCATTGGATCTATCATGTATTATATGTTGTGATATCAGACCAATATCACTTATTCTTTTATAATAAAAATAATATACCAATGAAATCTTGGTGAGATTCATTTGATTGGCTTTAATAAAATACGTATGTAATTAAGAAGAAGTAATGATATGTTCTTGGATATTGGGGGTGAGGATGAACCAATATAAGGGGTTATACTAATTCTAGTTTCCAATCGGACAAATATTATATGATATATAAATCTAATTTTATTCTAATAAATGGAGGATCTATCAGTTAGAAAATAACTAAAAATAAATGGTTTTAAACTCAAAGATAGAGGTAGATTTCTTTATTTACCTAAATATTGTAAACTAAGATATTTTGATTGAGAATTTTATCCCTGAACATGGGGTGGGTCATATCATTAATAGAAAAAAACAATATTTAATGTGGAAAAAATAGAGTTATTAAAAGGGATAATGGATACCATTCTCACCAAATGACCAAACACATATTTCATAAGTACTATACCATTAGATAGATCATTGATAGGGGTAATTTAAATATAGTTTGTGTGGTTAAAAATTAAAATGTTATAGATCCATTGATATAACCAATACCACAAAAAAATATAAGGTTCATGTTGAATTTCTTGAAATAACATAAATGAGAGATTGGTTGTAATAGCTGTAAAATGTATCATGATTTTATAAAAAATGAAATATCCATTTATCATTTATTAATTTCTACTACACCTATTATATATAAATAATGGAATGATAATACCTCTTCAAAGTTACACATTGAGTTATCCCTAATCTGTGATCATCATGGAGTATTATGGATTGTGTTGATATGTTAACATTAAAAAGAGTAGAATATTCAAATCCATACAAATATTCATATATGATAAAAATTGAATAGAATGATGATGTAACAAGTCAATAATTCTGATTTTTCTTACCCAACAAATTACACCACATGTAATATAATTCTATCACTAATATACATAGGGATGCATAGTTATTATAAATCTTCATTACCTTAGATTGTTTATATACATATCTTGATAATGTTCATACATTGATTCCATTCTGATGAAAGACATGAATCTTGGTTAGTTGGAGGAGGTTGGCTATCGTTTTTTTCATGTTATTGGTCAGATCCCAACCAAGATGGGATTTTTATACTTATATTGTGATTTAATAAAATATATGTCATTCATTGAATTTGGAAAGTAAATGCATGGTTTTGCTTAGTTGACTATAATGTGATGTACTTGGCTACTTTGCTGAATTATATGGGAGCTATTCATTTATAGTGGTTATTATATTTTACAAAAGCATGATTTCATGATATGGATTATACTATATTGACATTTCCTAGGTCTAGTTGTCACTTGTTATCTTGAAAAATGGATTTTATAGGTATATGAATGTTTTATATTATAAATATTATGGTTTAAATGTTCAATTAAAGATATGATATTGTTTTATAAAGATCACACCAGACCCCTTTATAGATTGAGTATAATTGATGTTTTTCTAGAGATCTCCCATATCTTTCATCTTTCAAATAATGATTGTTTTTTATTAATAATTATGGAAAGTAATATAGTGTAAAAAAATTAGCTATTAGGATAAGGAATAAATTTTAGACAAAGTGTTTATTCCAAAATTTTGAGAGCTTGATAAAACATATTTCAATGAGAATAGATAAAATCAGAAAGAGTTTTAACTTTTTCAAAAATTACTTCTGTGATATTAGTATAACAGGGATATTATTAAATATACACTAAAATAAAGTTATTATTTTTTATGATATCCCTTAATTAATATAATATGATATTTAATGAAGACTCTTTTATCATAGCATATGGTCTATATCTATCATAGGGTATGATAGGTTAGAGTCTATTTGATATAGATTGATGGTTTCCCTAAAAAAATCATCTTCATTGATAGAGATGGATCTCAATGTAAAAATGGATCAAATTTATTTTCATGTATTCCATAAATCATTTGGTTTTGGTGATGAAAAATCGAGATAATAAATGGAGATACATTTTTCCATGATAATGGGATGATCCTCTATAAGCAAATTGAAACATATTTATATGATTCAGTTTATTTTTGTTTATCATTTTTTGGGTATATTTCACTTGACAAAGAAATATAATATCATTTCATTATGTCATTTTATTCTGCAAATATATATCTCATCTCTCTATCCATTTACATCTCATATTTATTATTAATCTAATAATTGATTCCCTGAAAAAATCATCATAATTTCTAGAAAAATCATATTATCATTAACATAACTAATGACGATGAGTGGCATCTTTGAAAACAACTTACTATAAAGGATAATGGACACACTTTATTTTCTAAATTCTAGTGACTTTAAAAAAACCTCTATATTTCCAAATAAATCTGTTAGAGCCTAATTAAAAACATATAATATATTTTTTATTAATTTGAACACATCTTCACATCAGATATAAGAATAAATACATCAACATGATTAATATAGTCCTATTATTCATGATATATATTCTATAATTTAATACTTTATAGTCATTCCTAATATTTCCAATCTATATTGACATTAAATAGGATGAAATATTTTAATTTTCACAAGAATTTTTACATAAGACAATGTTTTTTCAAATTCAGTTCTTTTAACTCTTTAGTATCCCTTATAAACTTGTATACCTTTTTATTTTCTCCACTACCTTTTTTATTCGGATAGTTAAAGAGAAAAAACATAAATATAATAACATTTTAAATATTTTTCTTTATAACCAATTCCCATGTGTTGTTCCTTTAGATTTGATCCATCTCATTATTCATCCCCAAAATCACCTCATGATAATTCACTTATTCAATAAAATCCATTGGTTTAGATCAATGAGGCAGGATATATTGTCCTCAAATGTAACTCTTTAGAGATTTTTAGGTTGTGAAAATTTCTGGAAATTGTTAAATTTTTATCTAGATTAGAGTTTATTCATTAAATGGGGACATAGATCTATAATTTAGGTTTTTAGAACTATTCAAGTTGTGATTTTGGATTTGTTTTTTGGATCTAGTAATTCTTCGAGTGCTCTTCAAAACATTACACAAACGATGGGAACAATACTATGATGAAATTTAGTAGTTACAATTATTCACTTCAGGAATTATAGGGTGTCACACTATGAAGTTTCCATGTATAAGTTTTAGGTTCCTCATTCGTGAGGATTTAATACTGTAAACCATAGTACCCATCATGAATATGATTTTTTCATGGGGATTACAACACTTCCATGTATTTTTTGTGCTGTGAAATAACGGTTCATGTCATTTGTGGTTTGTTGATGGTTTTTTAAGTATGGTAAAACTAATTATTTACCAGTCATTCTCCATTTGAGTTTATGGTAAAATATCATTCAGTGAGGGAAATTTTATTGGAATATCCACTACTTATTCTCTCCATTAACTCTGCTTCAAGAATGATGAGTTTTGATGCGATTCTTGTTTGTTCTATGGTAATCTCTTCAGTTTCAATATTTTTTCTTCCTTTATATTGAATCCCTCAGATTTTAGATAAATTTAAAATAATAGATTGATGACATTTTCAGCATAGCATGGTTAAATTTCAGCAATCAGTGGGTATTTCAGGTGGTGTGTCTAGAGGAGGTTTCAAAAGATTAGTCACATACCAAAAAATGTGGTTTTAGTGAAACATTGATGTGCAGTGAGATTTTAAGGGTAATTTAATATTTAATTTAGTCTATAAAATTATTTATAAATTTATATATTTTATTCTGTGTTTTAGGTGTTTTGAAATAGGTGTTTGGGTCCTGAACGTACTTGGAAGAGTCTTAGAAGGGCATGTCAATGGGTTAAGTACATGTTCTCTATATGTGTCCCCTGTAATACAATATCATATGTATGGTTTTTAATGAGTGTGAATGTATGTGTTCATACTTATTTGGTTCAGGTAGAACCTGAAGCCATGGGAAGACATTAGGTAGGTGATAGTTTTGTGTATAATTCCTAGGTTGGGAACAAGTTATCTTTATAAATTATAATGTTTGGAATCACTCAATGACTATGTCACCAAATGTAGCAACTATTAGTTGATCTGAAAAGTGAAAAAGGATGGGTATCATGATGTGAGATGAGATACAGAAATAGAACATTTTTTCCCTATAGTCTATTTGTATAGGCATGAGATTCCAGTGGTCTAGTGATAATGAGAGAGATGGTCATACCTCATTCAGGTGGTGAAAAAATCAATACACAAGTTGAAGGTGAGTCTTAGGGTGTGATCAGAGAAGAGTAGGTCCATAAAGAGTTACCATATATGTTGGATAGGTTCTTCCTCTAAATAATGGATTGAAATGTCTTCCATAGGATATATGCCTTATAATTTTGGTGTGGTCATGGAAATGGTTTATGGTCTTGGTTTTGACATTCTAATTGTAAACGTTTTGAGGTATGGACCTTATCTAAATGGATAAGGGTCAGAATGAGAATATGGGTTATTTTTTCACCAAAAGGTGACAAACCTAAGTAATTATAGATGATCAGAAATTGAGATGGTCTAAGAATACCCTAGTAGATTCATTGATGAGTTACATGACATGTGTTGTGTTGTGATTATTTAGATGAGGTCTAAGGTTAGTCATTATGAGTTGGAGGAATGTGTAATGGTTTTCAAGTCCTATTTTAATTTTCTTGCTATATTTGATGGATTTATCATGAGTGGTGATGAATCCTAAGGCTTTTCATGACCAAGGGTGGGATGGTGTTCGAAATACTACCATGAGTTAGATGGAAAATTCTATAATATGAGCAAAGATAGATCATCCATGATGAATATGGTTTGTTGATCTATGTTTAGACAATAAAAAATTAGATTGTAATGTTTTGAAAAGACTAGGTCATCTGTGAGTGAAATTGATGAATTGAGCACGATGGGTCATCAATGAGTGATATGGTCATATCTAAGTAATAGAAATTGGATATCCAAGAGTGTTATAGGATCTAGGATCTGATATTGATGTTATACCAGATAGTGGACCTCCATGAGTGAAACAGATCCTTGAATGTGATGTGATGCCAGATTAGATAATAGGGACTCCCTAAGTGATATGTGCTCCGAATGTGATGTAGTATTTGATTAATGGACTATAACATGAATGACATGGTTGAGGATGAGTATTGGATGTGTGACTACATTCAGTAAGAAGGTGGGTCAGGATCTTTGATGTAGAATCATACCCAGTTCTTTTTAGTACTTTTTAGGACTTGGATAGTACCCTACTATGAGTCTGAGGGTATGGGATGAGTTTTATAGATAATGGAATGAGGCAAAATGATTTTGGAATCCCGAAAAATCATTTATGGTTAGTCATAAAAAATAACATGGTTAACACCTAATGGACTGATGGGAATGTGTATGGCATTGAGTTTGTGGTAGCTAAGTTAGTGTAAGACAACTAAAGGTGCATGTTTATCTATGTATTTGTTTTCCTCAGGCGTCGAAAGGATTATATAAGGGGTTTCGGTGATACCCTTCTATTTTATATGCTCTAACTCTATATTGGTACCCCAGAGTACATGTAGACCTTATGTCTTATTTTTCTCTCATGGAAAATTTAATGTTGTGGATTGAGATAGGGTAGCGTGATGGGTATCACATATTTAGAGGTGGCCTAGTGATGGAGGTTGTTCCAGTGTTCATATATTGTTTTTTTCTTGTATATATGTTTTGGTTGTTGGAATATCATGGTATGTTTTTAATTATTTTATCTTTTATGAGTTATGATTTATTTATTTATTATGAAAACTTTGGTGTGGATGTCATTTGGATCTTTAATATTATTCATCATACTAATATATAGGTCATTTTCTCCCCAATTCAATTTTTTGGGAAATCTTCACTACTTCAAATCTAATGGAATACATGTATCCTTGAGTAGGAAATATGGAGACCTCAGCCCAACCACTATTGTGAATCCTAGAGCTGGTTCATTAAATCAAATATCTCCCCCATTAAACTATTTCATCTTTATCATTAATGACTTTATTTAGCTTAACATATTTACACAAACATTGGATGAATTGAATAATGTCACTACATTTTACTAAAATCATTACAGTCATGCTAATCTTTCTTCTCTTAATTATAAAATTTATCATCTTTTATAATTATATGATTTTGTTTCAATGATACTAAAAATTCGTCTTGTCTTTAACTTAAATTATTCACTTTCCACACTCATCAAAATAATATAGAACAATATTTACATCATTGGTATAAAATATAATTTATAATTCGTTATTAGAATATTAATAACCTATTCTATTTGAGAAATATACAAAGATGATTCCACAAATTTCATATTTCATTATGTTCAATCCTTAAACATTTATGAATATGATATATTTGAAAATCTCAATGTACTTAAAATTGGGGTTAAACTTGTAATAATCCTTATATGGATATGTAACTAAATTTTGAGTAAATTAAAATTTATTTTGAATATAATTCATTTCATTTGTCACTTACCTCTATAAGTAATGATCTGTAACATTTTCAAAAAATATGGTTCAATCCATAATAATTAATCTCTAATTATTCCATTAAAACACTATTTTACTATGAGGTGTATGGTCTATTGAATTCATGTGGAATGGAAGTATTTTTCAAATAGTATTCCAACTTCTTTCTAAGATACTCAACAAAATTTCCTAATCTAAACATATTTATCATTAAACCAAATAGTTTTTAGGAATTCATTCATAAAATTTTAAACCCCTTTAGAGCATAAAAATTATAAGAAATAAATATAATACATGTGATACTAGATCAATCCACTTCTATATAGGTTGGTGGATAAATCTGACTTACCTTATTTCAACCCCTCCGACTTATGATGGTTCTATATAGGTTCCTTTCACAATCTCACTCATGTGGATCGTGTATTTGAAAATTGTCCTAAAGACCTATGGAATTATTCTATACCTTCCAGAAAAATATTTCCTGTTAGAAAGAAAAAAATCTTGGTTATCCTTATTAATGACAAAATTCAATTGATTTTTTTTATTTAATATCTATTTTTTTATTTCATTCAAGTTGGTAGTGAAACTTTTTATCATTTTTTCATGAGATGGGAATCGGAAAGCATTATAACAGATATTATTGGTTCAAAAATGGTAATCCAAAGTAACAAAAATATCTTCAACTATATCCTTTTACAATGGTATGAAAATTTTAGTTGCATCTCTCTAATTGTGTGTCCCAGTAGCACAGTATTTTTTGTGGGATATTGGTAAATCTGTGAGGCTCCTAAAAATTCCTTACATTCAACCTCGTCGGTGCACATTGTCTATATGATCTTAAATTTACAATATTTAATTGATGATCTTACTTAGAAAATGTTGGAGTAATAATTTCCTATTTATTTTTAGGCCTTTTATAGGATATCCACTCATGGTGTGATATTTCATCCTAAGGAATCACATGGTTATTGGGTGTCATTGGTGATAGGAAAAATGGCATCAAACTTAACACTGATTGAGATTTTGAAAAAGGTATAATGTTGTGTGGTGGGATCATCTGAGACAACCTAGGCTCTACCAGTCTTGTGTTTAGTTGTTTTTTAGCGAGTAAAATTCTCTTATATCTAAATCATTGGAATTGGTGACTGGTATACCTTTAAGTATATTGAAAATCATCAATATAAAAGAGGTGGAAATGCACCTAGAGTTTCTTTATAGATTCTTTAAGGGTACCTCTAATGTCTAAATTTTTGTTTCATGTATCGCTTTGAAATGAAAACTCATTTTTGATAGTGGTATGATAATCTTACATGCCAGTCATTTAGGAAACAGCGTCGCAAACCATTTATCTTATAATGGTAGTCAAATTAATCCTCTTCAAATTATCACTAGTACAAGTTCCCTCCCCATACTATACTTGTGTTTTCCCTAAAGACACTCTATGTCTCCACTATTTTACACATATGTAATCTATTTATTTATTCTTTTAAAAAAGATCTAAATATATGATACCAATGTAATTATTAAGAAATTTGATATAATATATATCTATATGTGTTTATTTTTGTTCCCAAAATCTACATATATTATAGTGAATCAACTCTAACATCTAATTCATTTGAAATATCTCACTCTTATATGAATAATTAATTATCTTCTCTGTTGAAATATATAACACATCCAATATGTTTCTATTAGTATCATGGGAAAAATTAATTCTAATATAGAAACCACATCTATATATTTTGGGTTTCCATGTTCATTTAATTTTATAATTATATCGATTATATATTATTGAGATACTCTTTTATTTGATCCATATTCCACTATTTATACTTTATTAGGTAAATAAGAAAACCAAGATTAATAAAACATAACTTCTCTTGATTAAATAACTATATTAACAACAATGAAATCATTTTATCTTATATTAATAAATCTATAAGACTTTAAATTATACAAATATGAAGAAAAAAATATTTTATCATTACCCCTTTCAGTAAATGTTTTCCTCTTAATTTTTGATACTCTTGAAATTTTTTTGAAAAAAAAATACCAAGAAATAATTTAGGTTTGGTTTTCTATGCTCCATTATTCATATGGATTCACTGTAACAACCCGATCATTTGTGAATAAAATTCCATTTTTTTAATGCCTTATAGAAAAAACATGAACCCTTTTTTTATTGGATTTAAATTACCATTAAGTATCATTACCATTGATAATATAGTCATTGAACAGTGATCACATGACTGATATAAATTTAAGGTTTTTCAAAAACAATACTTTTTGACAAAAACAAAGGAGAGGATGGCCTAATCTATTAAACTCAGGTTGTATGAAGCTTATATTTCATAGCTAGGATGGGAGGTAGCATCACTGGGATTCATTCTTGACCATGCCCAAGCTGAGCTTTAACAAGTTAAACTTGAACAGAATCGCATACAGGAGAATTTCAAGTTAATAGAGATTACCAACTAGGGGATTTTATCCAAGCCTCCCCAAGATTCGGTCACCATCACACACCTTAACCTTAGGTCTTATGTAGGTATTATAATTCTTTACATAATAAATTATTAGTTACTTATTGTGAAAGACATTTTTATAAATAAAAGTAGTATTCAATCAATTATTTTAGGGGAATAGTCTTTCTAAAAAATGATGAATTTGATAAATTGATTCTTCGAGTAAAAATTGTAATTTTGTGAAATATATGAATTATTATTTTAAACTAAGTTATTTATTAATAATATTATAAAAAAAATATTCTAAATTATGATTATATAAATTCCTTATTCGTAAAAGATTAGTTAATTAGTTTGGTAAGAGTTATATTTTTTATATGATAATATAAAAGTGTATTTTTTAATGAATTTTTTTAAGGAATTAATGACTTTTTGAAATAACTAATAATTTATTAAAATATTATTATCAAAATACACTTATGAATAATAAATGAGTATACAACTTTTAAGAAGTCAACTATAATTTTTATCATGGTTTGAAAATTCTTTTTTTCAAAACCCGCGAATTTTCAATAAATATCGGTTTAAATTTTAAAAGAGAAAATTCACATACTTATAAAATTATTTAGATAAAACGAATATTATTTTTCTAATAAGTATGTTGAAACGAACCAATGGTGAATTTTGTATAAATTTCTAAGACAGTCAAATTTTTGTGTAAAATTTAAATACCGTATAGATTAAATATGTGTTTTATGTCATCATAATGACCCCAAAAGGAGGTAATAAATATTATAATGGGTATTATTGTCTCAATATATGTTTTTCCATTAAAATAATTTGATTTTCCACTACACTTTGGAAAACAACATGGTAAACCCCCACTTTAATGTTTGTGGTTTTGAATATTTAATTATATAGATTCCAAAACCTAAGTTTGTGAAATATTAAAGAATTCCCCTCTTCTTTCCTATATAAAATCACCCAATCTCTGATTAATCTTCACTAAAACCATTTTAAGATTGACCAAACTATTATCTAAACTCCCTATATTCCTCCCAAGGTGCCCCCAATCTCCCAAGGAGCCTATCCCAAGCCATTGGAGTCACACATCCAAGTAAGGGATCTTTCACCCTCCTCTTTTATCAAGCATTATTTTCATTTTATGTATTTTAATATCCTTTATTCCTATGTCGGGATATGTTATTAAATATCATCATTACTTGAAATTTAATTTATAAATTATTATCGACTCATTAAGTCTAATTTATTCCTCTTATGGACCCTATTGTGCCCCTATTACCATGCCGAATTTTCATAGGGGTTTCCTTCCTTTCTCAATTTTACCCAAGTTTCTTTATATTGTTGCACCCTTTTATTTTCAATTAATAATTATGGGGTATATTTTTACAACTCCCCCATACTACCCTTATTATTTTTTTTATTATGGGAGACTTATTTCTATCTCATTTATCCCTCCCATGTACACCAGTTACCATGTCGAAATTTAGTAAGAGTTATTCCATTTATCCTCTTTCTTCAAGTTTCTCTATTATGTTATGCCTTCCATTTTAAAATTAATTATGTTGGGACATATATTTATATGACCTATTACTATCCATTTAAATTATATATATCATTAGAGACCCATTCCTTTCTCATCATCCATTTTTATGCTTTTTTATGTCACTTCATTAGGCTTCTAGAATTGCACTGTGTTTTTTCATGTGAAAATCATCAGGTAGTGAATACCATTCCCATTTATATTTCAAGGGAATTCACCTTTATTAACATATACATCTTGATTAAATAATTTCATGTATTTATTCCCCATTCCTCTATCATGGAATAAATCATTATGTTGAATGAATATCTGGTATATGATCGATGTGGCACACTTAAGCATTAGATTGAAATTCTTATGAAGGGTGTGCCCTGATAGCACTACAATGCATTGGGTAATGTTTAGTATCATGATACACCACGTTAAATGACTATTTACTCATGATAATTCATGTGTAATGAGGGTTTACTCATGATAATCCATGTGCAATGATCCTTGGCTCATGTTAATATCATGTTGTATGTTGTTTCCACATTTCTATGTTATGATAATCATATTATATCATGCCTTAATGTTCATGTTACTATTATGATCCATTGATATTCCTATTTCCTAAAATTTAATTTATTCTTAATGTTATGCCATTTTTACTCCATTACTGAAATTTATAGCTCACCCTTTACTTATGTATGTCCCCAGGTTATCCAATGCAATTCTAAGTACGAAAAAATGTTGTGGTCATGTAAAGGAAGTTTCAAATAAATATGTCGTATTTTATGTATAAAGTTGTCATGTAATGTACCTAAGATCCAAATACACTAGACCTATTGATATTATGGGCTATATTCACATCCATCCCTTTTGTGGGAACTCAATTTTGGATGTGACATGTTGTCAATAATGACTCTTCCCAAAAACATTTTGATATATTTGAGATAGAAATCATGAAATTGAATATTTCCATTAATGTTATCTAATTTATCTTAGCTATAACATTTTTTTGAGGTGTATATGGATTTTTCACTTAATGTATGATTCCAAGGGATTCAAAAAATAAAGGACTATAGTATTCACATCCCCTGTCAGGTATAAGGAATTTAATTGTAAGTCCACGATGGTTTTTAACCTCATTTTTATAAACTATTAATTATTATATAACTTCATCTTTATGATGTAAAATATATACATGGAAAATATATAATAATCATCAATAAAAGTTATAAAGTTCCTTTTTTACTGATGGTAGTTATAATATATAAATCACATAAATCACTATGTATTATCCTAGAGAGTTAACTTTCATTTACATCGTTATAAATGGTATCTTAACTATTTCATTATCATTCAATCTATACATTTATTATCATTTTTATTTATGATACGTAATATTTCCAGTATTGACACGTCTTGAATTTTCATAAAATTAATGTGACTTAAATTATTATGCCACACATAAAAAGAGCCTAAAAAGTGATAAAAATTATATGTGTATCCCATTTTTAACATCCCATCTTAGTAGTGTCCCTTTCAAACAAGGATCCCACCATCGGAAAATATGATGTAATCTTACTCAGATACAAGATTAAACACATGATTTTTTATCAACCTCCCAAAGACTAACTTCCAATGGTCTTTGGGTACATACAATACATCAATTATGTTGAGTACAATTCCCAACAAAAACTCAAGATCAACCACTCTATTTTCTTATATTTTTATACATGAAGAGTTCTCCATTTATAATTGCATCCCATTTTTGATTTATTTATTCTAATTGAAGAGATATGTGGTTTTACACATGTTTTTTGTTTTACTGGAATCAATCCACCAAGAATATTTTTCCACGAGCACATTCACATCAAATATAATATCTGCAAGTTGATCTTTTAAACAATTATTATCAAGTTTCTTCTTATAAAGACAATAGTTCTATTTAAAGTGTCTTTGATTTCAAAAAAGTATCATACCACTTTTTTCTTTAAGAATTTTTTAATTACTTATAAAGGATGGTTTTAACATTATTTCTCTTCTGAGGACCTGAATGGACCAAGTCCCACCACCATGAGGACCTTGGATTTATTATATTTGGGATAATTTTCATCATCGTTATTTTTAGATAAATGTTCCGATAGATGGGAAAAGTCCTGCTCCCAACAAATTATTATATAAAAAGATAAACAGTACCGAGAAACTCAAAAAAGGGGAGCCTTACAAATCCTGGTGTGAAAAACACCATAATAATCACTCCTAACCAAACTATCACAGTAGTTTGGTAGAATAAAAGACCAAATGGAAATAACCTCCATGATATCCCTTTTGGAGAGGGCATCGGAAACCAGATTTGATTCACTATAAGCATGAGAGACATCAAGGCATAACCGTTCCACAAGATTCAGAGAAGAGATCCAAGCAGACAGCATCTTCCATGGAACATTCTGGGACCGATCCTTTAAAATCTGGACAGCAACTGAAGAATATTATTCCATCCATGCTCTACGCCAACCTCAACGAACCACGTAGCTATCATTATTTTTATATTCATCATCAGTTAGTATATGGTTGAGTCATTAATTTAATGAAATATGTTCCTTATTGTGATTTAGAGAACGTTCAACATTTCTCTAATAAGGATGGAGATTATTAATAATGGATGTACACCAATAGAATCATATATGTTTATCTAGTTTTGCTTAATATGTTGTAAGATGTATTGTATTTCATAAGATTACTCTATGATAAATCTACTATCTTCAAAAAAAATTAAATAAACTTTCTTACTATTTTTTTCTTGTTACCTACATCCTGAAAGGGTTACCTCTCCCCCAAGTAATCCTATATCACATTTTAAGTATAAGATATTGATATGTGTCGAAGAAGAAAATAGGTAAAGAATTTGAAATGTTCCCTTGACACATGGGATCATTATTCTCTCATTTTTTCAGGTGTGGGAAACTTGAAGTGTCTCATCTTCGTATGTGGGTGGATTCGGAGTTGAGAGGATGTACACCACTTTGAAAGTTTCAAGTATAATGTGAATCCTCTTTTACCATCTCTTGAATTTCTTTCCTTCAAATTGATCCACATGCATCACATTATTGATTATATCCATATCGATGTTGTTATGATATACTCTTAAAATTATAAGGGATATAATGATGGGTAATGGAATAAAAAAAAATATGGCAGTATATGGATATCACTGAGACATTTAACATTTTCACTATCCAAAAGAGTATATTCACCGCATCAAAATAGGTAGTACTATGGGTTGGTAGGTAATCACCCTTAAGATAAAATAGTGGATTAATATATGACATAATTACTTTTTTGGGAGAATCCCTTGATGAATATTCAGAAATAAGTATTATTTTGAAAGGGATATATTATTACACACCCACAAATATTAATTGATGATTTTAGAAATATTTTTAGGAATATCAGTAGAATAAACATGCCCCCCCCCCCCAATGTTTCTCATAATAACAAATGGACCTGAAAAGATTGGATTTTTATATAGGTTTAGAGTACAACTGTTCTGCCTTTAATCTAGTTCACCTTTATCGAAACCAAATTAAAGAACCATGTATCTAAGGAACGCATCTGTGTACACCAAAGGTTATTGACCAATGGAGAGGGTCGATATATATCACTTGGGGAGACTACACCCCTAAGTATAGACATTAGACCTAAATTATAGAAAACATTAATATCAACATAGTCTATAAAAAAATGAATAATTATACTTGTCATAAAAGAAATGTGCGCATAATAGGACTATTGGTGGGTGAAAGAAACAACATAAACCAATCATCACAACACAAGGACATAATAAATTAACATAAAAACTAAATTAAAAAATATATTAACATAAACATTATATAAAAACTAAATAGCTATACATTACATAAAATACATATGAGAAAAGAATGACCCTTTGGGGTAAGGTCATATACCAAGAATTCTGACATTAATAAAATCATAATGAGACATACACATATAATCTTGAGTCCTATACTAGACCAATCTCCCAAATACCAATCATGCTCCACTATCTCTCTAATTATAAACCACATGTCCCTTTCCCTAACCCATTCCATGAGTCATAAATTCTTCTCAGGTGTCTAAGTATACAAGTAGAGTTTCAGTGAAACTCAAAAGGTCACCTCCAATAGCGTCCGTAACAAATCTAATAAATATCACTCCATAAAATATATTAAATTATGTTAAAGTAAAAAATAATAAATAAATAAATAACCATCCATCCCATGGAATTCTCTGACCAAACCAGGTGTGAACCTACCTTCTTCAAGTAGTGCCACATTGGGATGATATACCCATTGTATAAGTACACAACTAGAGGATGAATAAAATATAACTACTACTATTATAGTTAATGTGAAAAGTATATCATTATCATACATTATAGAGTGGATCAGTTTTCACCATCATAAGTCATCTAGGGGAATGGTTCATCACCAAAAATAAATCATAGGTGAATGAACCATAATTGACAAACATGGAATAACCAATATCAAGTAGATGATACACTAGAATTTCCATGATCCTATTGATGGTATACCACCAACTTATAGCTCTGGTAAATGAGGTCCACCAAACTCTTATCAAGTTGGATGATATCACACCATCAACATTCTCAAGGAGTATAACATACCATTATCACAACCCTTTAAGTGGATGATTCACCACATGGATGAGATCCATAGGTGGATGGTGCACCACCAAAATAGTATTACTAATTGGAAAATTTTCAACCATAACTATACTATATGTGGATGATATACAACAATTTTCACATCTCAAATGGCCAGTATACCACTTTTATCAATTCTTAAGTGGATGATGCAACAATAGTATAGGTCCCTAAGTGGAAAAATCGCAATTGGGATAGTTCACACACGTGTATGACTCCCTAGTTTAGTTAATGGTAGAGTAGATTATATAAAACCATACTAATGAATAAAAATAAAACATGGATAATCATATATAGGATATTTACAAAAATGGGTTGCATCACATTGTAGTATTATGTGTGGAAGACATTGTAAATAGACTCAACATCATTTTTATTCTTGTATATGTCACGTTTAATCACTTCCTCGTGATTTGGTCATTTTTGAATCTAAGAGTTAGTTTTTTATGGAATGTGGCATTCATTGAAGTGTTCAATTAATGAAAACCAACAAATGATACACTCGAAATCCATGTGATGGAAACCATGCTATTACATATGGATGATTCTCTTAATTAAATGAAGAGTAATAAAGATCGCTATATAATATGATGTTATTATCCCCTATTGTGTGTGACCAGTTGTTTAGAAATAAAAAAACTCTCTAATTCCAATAATTATTTTGGTAATATAGTGAAGGAACTAAAATACCTTCATGATTTGACCATCCTCATGAAACCTTCGTGGATCCACTAGCTGGTGTTCCCCCCCTCGAATGTAGAAGGCATGTGTCTTCTACTCATTATAATTATCATACATACTCCATCAAAGAAAAATATGAATGCTATTTATAATTATGTGTTTTATGTAGGTCATTTTAGGATCTATTTTTCAAATATATTTTCATGTTTGATTCCTTAGAGATAGAACCTTCTATTTTTGGGTATTTTTTTTGCTTCCAAAGGTCATATAATAATCAAATAAAATCCATCACTAGTATAAGATCAATTTTTTTCAAGGATTAAACATGTTTAATACATGTTTTAAAAAATAAAATTAATACAAAGGTGTGTTACTTCCCTTAATAGTTCATCGTAAGGATTTTAAATGCACCACAAATGGCTTCATAGTGTAGGAGTCCAAATAGTCCCTCAAAATGGTCATAGTTTGAGGATCATGAGGTAGATCAAGCCACGGTGGTCACTTTATAAAATAATGTGAAGAGTTCGTTAATTTAATTATATGGAATACATTTACATGAAGGTTCCTTGTAAAGGTAATTTCTAACTGAATTTTACATAGGGGTTTCATATAAAGGTCAATTTGTGGTACATTTATAAAGATCTTCACTGTGTAAGAGACTTGGTCTTATACTCATACACAGAGTGTCTATGTATGGGTCATGGTAAGATTACCCTTATGTGGAATGAGGATTCTACATAAGGGTAAACATGAAAAATATTTAAAAAAATTATTACTTTTAGTAATGGAAACACCTTGTGATTTCTAGGGAGTTCGTGGCTGTTTTTTATAATATTCATGGGCTCCTTGTATTGAGGGATCACATAAATAAAAAAGTGAAAACCCATTTACCATCCATTATGATGATCCTAAGAGTAACATAGAGAGAAAACAATATTTTTTGTTACAGTATAACCATATTCTAAAAAATACCATATGACATTATTATACAATTTTAATTGAAATTTATTTTTGGATATTCTCATTTTAATTTTATCTCTATTTTAATTTTATATCACTATGGGTGGTATCATTCAATTTCCGAGGGGGATGGGGTTGAAATTTATAACATTTTTTTTGTGTTCATCTATATAATATAAAATTTCCTTCACCCTAAATGTTATATTGTATATTGGGGATAATACACAAAATATGAAATAATTAATCAAGCCATGATTCAAATTTTACGTGATGTTACTGTTCATGATAATTTATTTTTCGATGATTGGTTTTATTATTTGATTTTTTACCATATAACTTCTCATTCAAATAAATAAAATTCTACAATGAATAATATTTGGATTTTTTGGGGTGGCTTACTATTCATGGGGTCTCTCAATTAACAAAATAAGTTTTTTGACCATGTTATGTTTAATATGCATATTAAAACATAAAAATTTATTAATAAAAAATAAATATATTTTCATGCAGAGTGATTGATTGAATTATATTTTTGTTTCAAACACTAGGGGATAATGAATCAATAATTTTATATACTAGAGTTAGATATTATATCATTGTTATTAGAAATTTTCATTTTTTAATATATTGAGTTAACATGTAGTGATTACTAAGTATGTGAGGTTCACAAGGGTCCATATAGTCTTCATTCCTAGGATCCATTGAAAAAAATCACTATATTTGTTTAATTTATTGATTAAAAATTCAATTACCATGTAAAAATTGGTGAGAAAAAAATAAAAAAAATGGATACTCATATTTGCATTAAAATATTATTACCACCATGTAGTTTCATTAATTATCCATAAATAAAAATGTCCCCCATATCTTTTCTAATGCCCAAGACTACATTAAGCTAAATTTTAATTAGATTAAAGGTGACCAAGAATTTGAACAATGGAATGAGATTTTCATGTCAGAATAGTTTCTTAAATATTTATATTGTGTTAATTATATTTTTATGCGTGGTTTTAAAAGGAAATATTTCATGTTAAAATGTGTTTGGAAAATGTAATTTAGTTGCCATATTTTTGGAATTGTTGTTTTATCAGGACAAGAAATACCCAACATGGGGGGTGTGATTATCCACTGAAATATATTAAAATTCATTTTTATTATTTAATATTCATGTGATTTTTGTTCATAAACACCAATATTAGTGAATTTTACTATTAAAAAATCAAGTTTCATCATGTTTACAATATTTCATAAAATATAATAATACTATGTATAATTCTCAACCACTTGTAATAAAACACCATCAAATATTTGGAATTCTAAATATTATTAATAGGTAACATGTGTTAGGTTTAAGATTTTCCACTTCTAGAGTAGTTGGATATTCACTGGGAATGAAAACAATTTTGGTACTTTAAGACTGATTTTTTTTGAAATGTAAACTACGAAATAGTCTACTAAAATGCATGTTTCTACCTGGATACAAGACCAGTGAAGCTAAAATTTATGTTATAGATATAATATATCATGAAGAATATTTTATTAAGATATTTTGAGTGATAACTCAAATTTTTCATAGGTTATTCATACGATCCAGTTCAATGATAAAATTCTAGGAAATATTATCTGGTCCATAATGTCGATTATGAATTTCCATCTTAAAACAAAGATTAAAAATCCAATTAGAATGAATATTAACTAGATGTTACAAAAAGCTATGTATATATTTTCTTATTATGACACCCACTGAAATTTTCCCATCGAGAAGATAGTTTTTCTATGTCATGTGAGGGAGCCATCTTGCACTGATTATTGGACAATAGTTGATAAGTCCACATTCCAAAAACCTTCCACTCACATATGGTAACCCAAATAAATATTTATTACCAAGTAAAATGAGATTTGAAACCAAGTATAAAAAATAGTTATTTTATGTGTAACACCCCAATATTTCATAGTATATTATTATCTTTAAATTAATTCAATAGCTTTCGCTACATGCAACACCGAGTATGAGTGCACCACGACTTACAAAACTAGACGTTCAAAAGAGGTTATGAATAGTATTAAATGAATTTGGAATTTTATATACTCCATATAATTTTAGAATCCATATTATGTGTTTCTTATACATAATATAAGACCAAATTCATTTTTTCAGATAAAAGAAGTATTATTCAAAAAATGCAATTTAACCACTTTCTAATGAAAAACCATTTTTGAAAACCAATATTTTACACTTTTATATATTCAATGTAATTAAATTAAATTATTATTTAGAATTGGGACATAAAAATTTATGTTGAATAAATATTTGGTACTTTTCCGATAACTTTCATATTTTGATGAATATTGAAAAATACTAAATTTCAATTGAAAAAAACTTTTTTAACCGAAATAATTTATAGGGTTAAATTATGAATTTGAATGGTTTTGAATTATAATTATATTATATTTATATAATTTAATACAATTTAGGTCATTATAAGTAATTTCACATTTAAATTTGACATAAACACATGTCAATCGTTTGATAGTTTTTACTTTTTTGAAACCCGCTTTTCACTTTCGAAAATGAGAATTTATTTTAAATTAATTAATGAAACAAATATAGTTCTAATTTGGTAAAATATAATTCATTTTTTAATTCATAATATCAAAATTATCTTAGGTTGAATTTTTGGTATTTTTCTGAAAACATTCAATTTTGGATGAATAGTGAAAAACACTACATTATAGTTTAAATCCGAATTTTTATTCAAATAATTATTTATTATATTTAAATTTATTTTAAGTCAAAATATATATATAATACCAATATAATTTTAATTTAATTCATTGGAGTCATTTTATAATAAAATTAGATGTATAAAATTTTATTGACCTTTTTACCGTCTTTTACGCACCTTCTTAGAGCATTTGCAAATATGCATAAAACATAATTTTACCACTTCTGTGAGTTGAATTTCAAAATTCCAAGAGGCACGGTTGACATCATTAAGTAAAATTGTTTTCAATAATATGAAAATATTTTTTTGTGAATAGTATATTTTCACTTTTATTTACTTTGGTTAAAAGTAAATAGGGTAATTAAGGGTAAAAATGATATTATAATTACCCTAACAGATGTTCCAATTCTATTAGATAAATTTAATTCGACCAAAAAAGAAATTAGGAATAAATTATGATCCACTTTGATCCACTTGGATTAGATTAGGACATTTATTATTATTTTATTTAGAGAAGAGTTAAAAGAGTTAAATTCAAAGTTTAATAACTAAACCATTTTTAATATTGGGTTATACATAATAATAATTAAACTATAAATATTAATTAGAAATATAGAAATATTTCATACATAATGGTATTTTATTTGTAATTTTTAGACACTAAATAATTAAACTTACTAATGAGACAGTGATGATGCAGTAATTACCTTATTAATGACCGATTAAATAAATTGATATTATAAATATCAACATAAATGTAATTTGAGACTTTTGATGAATTACACTAATTTTATAGGTTAATATGACATGTTTGGGTTTATTAAATAATTTTTTGTTCGTAGTAGTCATGCTGTTATGATTTTCACAAAAACCAAATACTAAATAATTTTAAAATTGACATAAATAAGTTTTTAAAACAAATACAATATTATTGGTTGATATAATATTTTTAAAACTCTAAGGTTCTTCCAAAAGGAATAACTAATATTATATATTTCATTAATGAACCACTTGAGGTTCCCTTTGAAGTTTAGAGTATGTTTATTAACCATATAGTGTATTAATAGAAGAGGAAACGGTAAATGTTAAACTATTTAACTAAGAGTTAAATCTAAAAGATAAGGATAAAATGGTAAAATAAAATTTTCTAAAACCTATTGGTTGAATGTTTTTCTACCCATACCCAACTTAGCTTATAAATATATAATTTTTTAGACATTAGAAACCAAGACCGATTTTATTAAAAAATAATATTTCAAGGTTTTCCTAAAGTGACCATCACCCCTCTTATAAAAGGGAACTTCCCCTTCCTTCAAAATCACACCTCCAAAGCCATTTGTTTGGGCCCAACCCTACCCAAATATCCTCCCAACTTTCCTAAAAAAAATATATTCCTTACTTTGATCAGAATGACAACCTATGGAGCCCTTTTGAAAAACTCAAAAGAAAACACCCGAAGAGGAGGTAATAATTTCACCACCCTCTTTCAAGTTTTTTCTTCTTCAACTTCCTCTTTCTTTGTTGTTTCCATACCAAAGTAATAACTCCAGTACCTCCTACATGATTTTATGTTATTATAAATATGTTTCAATCATATTCATTATTCTATCCATCCTATAAATGACAAAGTCACTATATGTGCGTACGTACGGCTTACCGTCTACACATTGTGGTGTAGTTTGTTATTCAAACACTTCATTATTTGGATTGCTATAATAATGAGTATAACTGATCTAAAAAATAATTAAAACATTTTAATGATTCTTTATATATGATATTTCATCCAATTACATATGATTCCACCATCAATATAATGATATTGTCCCTCGTACGTACGTACAGATTACTGTCTCCACGATGCGATGAGATTCATTCCCATGTTCACCATTCAACAATGATTATAAATATATATATATATAATAAGTATTTAATATATGAAATAATATTTCTACTGGATATATATGTATATGTATGTGCTTACATATATCTTATTCACTTACTTCCTTTCAATACGATATGAAAACAGAAACAACATTTATGCGTATGTACGGCCCACCTTCTCCATAAATGGTGCCTTCCATTTCATAAATCTATCTATTATAAATATTTATATTATAAAAATATATGATATATAAATAAATATTTATATTCATGATTTATTTAAATCATGATCTAAATGATATGATCATGAACAAAAAGTTAAAACACATACGATAAAGAAGGTGATTATTTCCCAAAATGTTAATTTAACATTCAAATAATTATTAAATGGGTTGTGTAAAGTCATAAATGAATTTTTTATGATATAATAAATTTGAATATGGTTCTAGTATAATTTAATAACATAATATGGTTATAATATAAGAGTTTAAATGTACCCTCGACCAAAGGAAACTGCAAGGTAAGTGGTTTATTATCTCACTTTTAATTCCGTGAGATTTCCATTGTTTGCCACTTATTTATTGCCTTCGGTGTATTATGTACTGACATTTGATATATATTATTATGATTAATTTTTTATTCATGGTGTTTTGTGACTCATTTGGGTTTTATTAACTTTTTTTCATACGACTTGATTGATTACAACATGGTAAGGGGTTTTCATATCACTTATTATTTCCATGAGATTAACTCTCGGTTGCCACTATTTCTTTTTTTGTGGTGTATGTACTTACCATTATTGTATTAATTATGTAATATACTTAAATATAGGGTATTTTCATCTTCATTTTACGATCCTTATTTCATGGGGTGTATGTTTCGTAAGTCACCAAATTGGTAAGGGAATTTCTAATTTCAATTTCCACTCATTGGGTTTTATGCAAACATCATTAATTATTTTAATCCAAGATTATGTGTGAAATCACTATTTATTTATTTATATAGTAATTCCGACTCCCCTTTTTATGGTTATTATTTCGATACACATAATAACTCTATTGAAAAATTCTCAAGTCATCGATATGAACTTGATAAGAGTAATCTTAACTCAATTTTTATTCATTGAGTTAAACATCCAAGTCATTGGTGTTGTTGTTACAAGAATTTGTGTGAATGTCCTCTGATTATTTTACACTGAATATCCAATCATAATTAGTGTATTTATATTCTTCACACATAATTGTGTCATTAATTTATCATTAACCTAAGGATATGGTCTTTATAAGGAATTTTATCTCAACTTACATTCCATGGAGACTTCTTTGTTGTTATGTGCCAATTCACTTTTATTTGGTTTATATACTATAATTTGACATAATATATCATGAATCCCTTTATTCTCATTATATTATTAAGTTTTCATTACCTCAGTTATTTTTATTCAAGTGTCTCTCATTTGGTTAGGAACACTAACTAAAATTTCATTTTAAAGGTTTTAAAAATTTATTCTTCTAAATCTTTCTCATTAATATCCAGGTTTTAAAAATGGTTTTAAGGATTTATTTATATGAACATTAATGATTAAAATTAAATTTCCTTTTAAAAGTTTCAAAGTGTTGTGGGACACTTTGATTCAAAAATCTATTTTAAACAGCTTCTTGATAAATAGTGATACTTTTAAATGTTTTCAAGAAAAAGGGGGATATTTATCTCAAAATGTTTCGATGATTATTTTCATCTATGTCAATATCCTTCATTATTCTCAATTGAGGTTAATTTAGTATAATAAAATCTTCTATATTGTATTGAATTAGTTGTGTTTGACTATGGATGTGATATTTTTATACCATTCATAGTTTATGGATAAAGTATTAACATTTCATATAAAGTTTTAGTACAAATGTTTAGATTATGTCTCAAGATTTAATATTAGGAATGCATTGGACCTAGTAAGTGAAGGGTGGATCCCACTATAGCTCCTCGATGCATTGGTAGGTCTCATGAGAGAAACTAGTGTCTTGGCACAAGGCCTTGAAAAAATCTTATTTTTAGTCTTGGAACAAGGCCTTGACTATGTGGTTATGAAGTCTGGCATTATGCATGACATCATTATTAAATTGTCTATTGATATTACATGTGATTATTCAACAAGTATAATATCCATATAAATAATTAAACCACATTATTTGATTTATCATTTCCTTATTATGTTGAAGTTTATCTTTAAAAGGCTTGTGTTCTAGTCTTATACATTTCTTTAAATGTTTATTCTTATTTATGACCAATTCCGCTATATTGTTATCCTTACTGAGTATCTGAGCTCACCCCTTTCATATGTTTTATATTTCCACGATGCAAATAAGTATATTAAGATTAACCTATAGGAATACAATAAGGTATATAAGAGTGTTCAAAGGGGAGATAATGTTTTTTTTTCATTATATAATGTAAAACTTATGTATCTATCTAGTACATCTGAGGATACTAAACTGGTTGATATTTAGGGATATGATTCCATGTATCTTTCCAATGTTATTTAATAATGCACTGATTTTGGGTAACTGGGGTCAGGGGGTTATAGTTGGCATCAGAGAAATTTTAGTACAAACCTTGGAAGCTATATTTAGAGAGAAAAAACTCTGATTAGGAAACACTACCCTAAGATAGACGTTGAGGATTAGTATAGAAGAACATCCAAAAATTTTGGTAATGTAAATATTATATGGGTTTTCCAAGAAATACATCCATGTCTGGATATGAACAGGTATAGGAGGATCTATAAAAGATTAACCTAGGAGTGAAAACATCAACAAAGAGTTTTGGGGTTGACACGGGGTATCCTGATACACAACAACGGTCCTTGTTGCACTCTTAACTAGTGGAAAAATGTTTATAACACATCAGCATTTTTCACGTCGGTTCTATATAACTAACATGAAAAGGTGTAATGATCGATATATCATGTCGTTCATTTTATAACTGATGTGATATATCGATCAGGACCTATATTTTGCGTCGGTTATTCAATAACCGACGTGACAATCGAATCTGGCGTGCTTTATAATTTCGATTATAAAATAACTGACATGATAAAGGAATGATCGATGCTTTATCATTTCAGTTATAAAAAAATTAACATGATAAAGGAAATCTTGCCACTTTACCACATCGGTTATAAAAAAACTGATGTGATAATGCCAATCTCAGCAATTTATCACGTCGGTATAAAGCGACATATATCACGTTGGTTATAACATAACTGACATGCTAAATTGTTTTCTACGTTGGTTATTAAATAACCGACATTATAAACATTAAAAAAATATTTTACCACATCAGTTATTAAATAACCAACGTGATAAATCTTTTAAATGATTTATCGCACCCCGTATGTCGTCATTCTGTTATTTTCGATCGGGCGACCTGCAACTCATTGCTCTCGCGCAGAAAACCTAGAATCGATTCGTCGAAGTCGTGCCCTCCAACCTCGTTTTTTCAACATCATTATTCATATTAATTATTATCAGATCTATCAGGTCGACTCACAACACTCAAGTAAGCCTCACACGACTCATTTTCAATTTTTTTCCGTGATGCCCTAAACTAATTTTTTTAAATGTTATTTTTTTTGTTCTTGCTATCATGGTTAGTTTCATAATGTTCATCTATACCATGCTAAATTCTCTTCTGGTAAAATAAACCTATGGAAGTAATATCATGCAAGTTTACAATTTTTGTGTGTTCTATCATGTGTGTGTGCGCGTAAAGGGGGTTTCTAAGGGGGTGGGGGGTTGTGCAAGTGGGTGGGGGTGTCCATGGGGGTTGGGTGGGTTTTCCAGTTGGGTGGGGTGTCCAGGGGGTGTCAAAGGGGGTAAGAGTGGTGTCCGGGGGGTGGGGGGATGTCCAAGGGGGTTGGGGGTCCAAGGGGTTGCGGGGGATGTCAAATAGGGTGGGGTGGTGTCTAGGGGGTGTGGGGGATATCCAAGGGGGTGGGATATGTCCAGAGGGTTCGGGGGGCTATCTAGAGGGTTGGGGGCATTCCAGGGTGTCCACAGAGGTGGGGGGCAATCGAGGGGTGTGTGGGTGGGTGGGGGTCTAAAGGGGTGGGGTGTCGAAGGGGGTGGGGGTTGTCCAAGGGGGTGGGTTGGTGGGGTGGTTGTCCAAGGGGGTGGGGCATGTCCAGAAAGTTTGGGGGTGTCCGGGGGTGGCTATCCAGAGGGTTAGGGTGTATAGGGGGGTGTCCAGGGGGTAGTGGTGGGGTGGTGTCCAGGAGGGGTGGGGGTGTCCAAGGGGGTGGGGGACTGTCGAGAGGGGTGGGGGTAGTCCAGGGGGTGGGGGCTGTCCAGATGGGTGGGGGATGTCCAAAGGGGTGGTGGTGTCCAGGGGTGTCCAGGGGGTGGGGGTGGTGTCCAGAGTGTTCGGGGGGGTTGTCTAGAGGGTTGGGGGTGTCTGGGGTGTCCATGGAGGTGGGGGCAGTCCAGGGGTTTGGGGGGTCTAAGGGGGTGGGGGTGTCGAAGAGGGTGGGGGTTGTCCAAGGGCGTGAGGGCCTATCCAGAGGCCCTGGGGGGTTGTCCAGGGGGTTTTCCAGAGGGGTGGGGTGTCCAGGGGGGTTTCCAAGGGGGTATGAGGTGGGTGGTGGTGTCCAAGAGGGGTAGGGGTGTCCAGGAGGGGTGGGGGTGTCCATGGGGGTGGGGGCTATCTAGAGGTGTGGGGGGCTGTCCAGGGGGTGGGGGCTATCCAGAGGGGTGGGGGTTGTCCATGGGTTTTTTGGTGTCTAATGGGTTTCAAAGGGGGTGGGGGTGGTTTCCATGGGTACGGGGGATGTCCAAGGGGGTTGGGGGTGTCCAAGGGGGTTCGGGGGATGTCAAAGGGGGTGGGGGTGGTGTCCAGGGGGTTTCGGGTTGTCCAAGGGGGTGGGGGCTATCCAGAGGGTTCAGGGGGCTATCCAGAGGGTTGGGGGTTGTCCATGGGGTCCATAGAGGTGGGGTGAGGGGGAAGTACAGGGGTGTGGGGGTCTAAGGGGGTGGGGGTTGATAAAGAGGGTGGCGTTCTATCCAAGGGGGTGGGTGGGTGGGGGATATCTAATGGGGTTGCGGCTGTCCAAAGGTTTTGGGGTTGTCCGGGGGGATTTCTTGAGGGTTGGGGGTGTTTAGGGGGGTGTCCAAAGGGGTAGGGGTGGCAGTGGTGTCCAGGTGGGGTGGGGGTGTCCAAGGGTATGGGGGCTGTCGAGAGGGGTGGGGGGTTGTCCAGGGAGGGCTGTTCAGAGGGGTGGGGGATGTCCAAGGGGTGGTGGTGTCCAGGGGTGTCCAAGGGGGTGGAGGTGGTGTTCAGAGGGTTCGGGGGGATTTCTAGAGGGTTTTGGGGTGTCCAGGGTGTCCATGGAGGTGGGGGCAGTCCATGGGTGTGGGGGGTCGAAGGGGTGGGGGTGTCGAAGGGGGTGTGAAGGGGATGGGGGGTTGTCCAAGGGGGTGGGGGCCTATCGAGAGGGCTTGGGGGTTGTCCGGGGGGGTTATCCAGAGGGTTGGGGTGTCTAGGGGTGTCCAAGGGGGTAAGAGGTGGGTGGTGGTGTCCAGGAGGGGTGGGGGTTTCCAGGAGGGGTGGGGTGTCCAAGGGGGTGGGGCTGTCTAGAGGTGTGGGGGGTGTCCAGGGGGTGGGAGCTATCCAGATGGGTGGGGGCTGTCCAAGGGTGTGGTGGTGTCCATGGGGTGTCCAATGGGGTGGGGGTGGTATCCAGGGGGTGGGGGCCGTCCAAGGGGTTGGTGGTGTCCAGGGGGTGTCCAAGGGGTGGGGTGGTGTCTAAGGGTGTGGGGGATAAGTGTCAGTTGGGATTGACTATTGCATCGTGGTTTGGGAGATTGGGACATGATGATTTTATTGTTTCATGGATATTAGTGTGGCAATATGATTTTGTTTGGTTATATATATTTTGACCAGTCATTGACTATGAGAAAATTATGGGTTATGGGGGAGACCATGTCGTGGATTTTAGATATGTGTAGTTATCCTGACCCCATTGTACTGTGATGATTGTCTTTACATTCTGATTTTCTCTATCTTAGTTTTTATTTTAAATTTCATTTTATTCTTAGGTTTACTCCATTTTCTCCAATTTTCTATCAACCATTGGAGGCCCCAAGGTTTTCTTTGATTCCATGGAATTTCCTTAAATATGTTACTTATTCCATGTTCTTCTTCCTTTATTCTTTGTTTCCTTTTTTCTTCTTCATCCACTTCTTCTTCTCATTCATTCCTTCTATTATTAAGGATGTTTGGTAATTTTTAAATTGACGGTTTAATAGTTATCGATGTGTTCTAGGGTTATTAGGAGGGGTGGGGGTGTCCAATGGGGTGGGGGTGGTGTCCAGGGGGTGGGGGCTGTTCAAGGGGGTGGTGGTGTCCAAGGGGGTGGGGGTGGTGTCCAAGGGGGTGGGGTTGATGTCCAAGGTGTGGGGTGGTGTCCAGGGGGTGGGGGGATTTCCAGAGGTTTAAAATCGTTAGGATCTGTGTAATTTTCAGTAGTGAATGTATTCATATTTTAATATTTATACTTCATATTTCTTTTTTATGAAAGGGTGAATTTGGTATCCAGTTTTACCATGATGTATTATTTGTGAACCTTAAGAATAAAGGATCCAATCTGAATTTAAAACTGTTATATCTAACTATATTTTCTTTTTGAAATCAAATTCAATCATATTTTTTAAAATACGCATAGATTTATTTTATATTTCAAAACTGTTTTACATTCAAATTACGATTTTTATCATATAATAATATATTTATCTTATCTTAAAAAGATGTATAATTTTGATATTTTTTATAGGTAATAATGTTTCAAAGTTGGATTATAGAACATTGAATGAGCAATGAATATGAGGAAGGCGTTGATGCCTTTTTGGAATTTTCTCAACGAAATGTTCCAAGTAGTGATATTTTTTTCTGTCCATGCCTGAAATGTTTGAATATGAAGAAGTTGAAAAGTATAGAGATAAAAGATCATCTGATTTGTCATGGTTTTAATTCGAGTTATAGCCCTAGGATTTGGCATGGTGAAACTGGATGGAATGTCACTGATTATGATGATTCGCAAGATAGTAACTATGATGGAATTGAATAAATGATTCGAGATATTGTAGTAGAAAAAATTGAGATAGAACCGACAGTTGTACGTCTATATGGTGATGGTGAAAAACCATTATATCCTGACTGTACAGATTTTATAGTTTTGTCGGCGGTGTTAAGATTTATTAACCTGAAGGTGAAACATGGATGGAGTAACATATGTTTTACAGAGCTGCTATATTTGATGAAAGACATTCTTCCAAAAGATAACGATCTTCCATATTCACATTATAAGGCCAAGAAAATATTATTCCTAATGGTATTGGGATACAAGAAAATACATACATGTCTGAATGATTGTATGATATATAGGATGGAATATGAATTTCTGTCAAAGTGTCCTAAATGTGGTACATCACGGTATAAGGTGAAAGAAAAATCATAGGCTGATGTAGAGATTACAAAGATCCCTTCAAATGTATTTTGGTATCTTCATATAATTCATCGTTTCAAACATTTATTTGCTAATTCAAAAGATGAAAAAAGGTTAATATGGCATGGTGATGAGTGGTTATGTGATGAAAAAATATGTCATCCATCTTATTGTCCACAATGGAAGAAAATTGATGATTAGTATCCTACATTTGGAAATGAAATTAGAAATCTCATACTAGGGTTGTGCACAGATGGAATAAATCCATACCAAACCCTCAGTAGCACACATAGTTCATGGCCTGTTTTATTGGTAATTTACAACCTCTCTCCTGAAGTTTATATGGAGTGAAAATATTTCATGTTCAGTATAATGATCTCTGGTCTAAAGCAACCCAGCAATGATATTGATGTTTTCTTTTCACCATTGATTGATGATTTGAAACTTTTATGGGAGGATGGTATTAAGGTGTATGATTCTTAATAATGGAATATTTTAAACTACATGCAGTCCTTTTGTTCACTATAAATGACTTCCCAGCATATGGAAATTTTTCTAGATACAGTGTTAAGGGGCATAAAACATGTACAATTTGTGAACAACAGACTTCATATTTTCAATTGAATCATGGTAGGAAAACAGTGTACATGGGTCATTGAAATTGTTTTTCCTATGGATCACTCTTATAGAAGACTAAAAAAGGCATTCAATAGCTAACAAGAATTTGATATTGCTCCAAAACCATAATCCCCTGATCTGTATTTTGAGAGGGTGGAAAAACATGATGTGACATTGGGAAAGACACATAAATTTGGTAATGATAGACATATTTGGAAGAAAAGGTCAATATTGTTTAAGCTACCATATTGGATATATCCTGAAGTTAAACATAATATTGATGTCTTGCATGTGGAGAAGAATATCTGTTATAGCTTGATTGAAATATTTTTAGATATTAAAGGAAAGAAAAAAGATGGGTTGAATGCATGATTAGACTTACTATCAATGGGAATAGGTTTGGAGTTAGCTCCCACTCCTAATGGAAGACGGACATTTCTTCCCTCGGCTTGTCATACATTTTCAAAGAGGGAGAAAATTAGCTTTTTTCAGTGTCTTCATGATATCAAAGTGCCTCAAGGTTATTCTTCAAATGTAAAATATTTTCTCTCATTGAAGGACTTGAAGTTGATAGGTATGAAATCTCATGATTTTCACATCATGATGCAACAACTTCTACCAGTTGCATTGCGTGGAATATTTCCCATCCATGTCAGAAAGACTATAATGCAGTTGTGTTATTTTTTCAATTCAATTTGTAATAAGGTTATTGATGTGAATGCTTTGAACACTTTGGAAAAGGATGAAATTTGCATACTTTTTCAATTGGAAATGCATTTTCCTCCAACTTTTTTTGATATAATGGTATATTTAATGATTCATCTAGTTCAAGAAATAATTCTTTGTGGACCTGTATATCTTCGTTTGATGTATCCTTTTGAAAGGTATACAAAAATATTGAAGGGGTATGTTAAGAATACATATCGACCTTAAGCCTCCATTATTGAAAAGTATATTTCTGAGGAGGTTGCAGAGTTTTGTATGAGCTACTTGGTTGCGGTGCAGCACATAGGTTTGTCTCCATCTCGCCATGAATGAGTTAATAATGAGGGAAAGGGGATTCGTGACATGAAAGTCAAATCATTGTCAGCTAAACAGATGAAGATGTTATACTCATACATCTTGTATAACATAGCTGATGCTCAACCGTATATCCCATTTCATATTAATGAGTTGAAACAATGTCATCCATAGAAGAAAGAAATGTGGATTTTGAATGAGCACCACAAACCTATGAGCTACTTGGTTGTGGCGCAGCACATAGGTTTGCCTCTATCTCTCCATGAATGAGTTAATAATGAGGGAAAGGGGATTCGTGACATGAAAGTCAAATCGTTGTCAGCTAAATAGATGAAGATGTTAGACTCATACATCTAGAATGACATAGTTGATGCTCAATCATATATCCCATTTCATATTAATGAGTTGAAACAATGTCATCCAAAGAAGAAAGAAATGTGGATTTTGAATGAGCACAACAAAACATTTTTGTCATGGTTTAAAAAGACCTTTCTTGGTAGATCAGATGTATCAGAGACATTAAAATGGGTAGTGGGTGGTCCATGTTTCAATGTGATAACATGGTCTGGTTATGAAATTAATGGCTATACATTTAATACAAAAGCTCAAGACAACATAAGTGTAGCTCAGAATAGTTGTGTATTGGTTTTTGTAGAAGAAATTCATTTTTCGAGTGCTAAAGACAAAAACCCAATTTATACATCAAGTGTATATTATGGAGTGATTGAATACATATGGGAGGTGGATTAATTTAAAATTAAAGTTCATGTTTTTAACTTTAAATGGTTTATCGGTAGCAACAGTGTTAGACACGATTAATTTAGAATGACAGTTGTTAATCTGAATAGATTGGAAGAAACAACTAATTCTTTTATAATGGAAACACATGCAGAAAAAATTCTATGTAGTAGATCAATCAGAAATGCATTGGGTTATTGTTTTATAATGGAAAAAACAATATGTTGGTGAGGATGAACTTGATGAAGATTCTGATTTATGTGAGATCCCTGCTTCCATGGAAAGATTAAAAGAACATAATGATGAGCATGTTGAAGACATGGTTTGTTCCATAAGGAACGATCACGATGATGGAATTTGGGAAAACAATCCATTAGTACATTCCTAAAATTACAGGTAAAATTCGTTTATTTCTTTTTTACATTTATTATTTTCATAAAATGTTAGATATTATAAGTTTTTTCTTTATTAAAACATGTATTAAAACATAATAAGTATAAGTTTTGGTTCGTTTTAATTTTGTATAGTTTACTTTATCAGGTGTACCATTATTTAAATTATATATCTATTATTTTTGTTCAATGACAATTACTTTACCATGTTTTCCATGTTTACCGAGACCCCCGAAGGTCTCCCTGAATCCAAAAAGGATAAACTACAAAGAAAACATACCATCACAAAGTATCGTCCAACACTACTTAGTTATAAACCCATACATATATCTAAGTCAACAAATCCAGTTCAGCTCCAACTCACGAGCTCAAGTACCATCCAGTCCACTCAGGGAATTATAACTTAATCCACATAGGAAAGTTCGATCCAATCCAGATAGGAACGAATAACTTAATCCACACAGGAAATCATGATCCAATCCACAGAGGATATCAAGTCAATCACATCGAAGATAATGATTGAAGTCAAGACTCAGCTCAAACCAGGATTTTATTCATGATGTCGAAACCATAGCTGCTGGGGAACTCCTCCTCTATCGAGTAAAGTGGGCATGCCGCTACAACCAAGCAGTTCAAACTAACCTTGGGATGCTGTAGTACTCCACCTGTCGAGTACAGTGGGCCTGCTGCTACAACCAAGCACTTCCCACCATAAGTCTGCGGCTACAATCAAGCGCTCCCCCTCATAGCCTACAGAGGTACTCCTTCTGTTGAGTACCGCGGGTCTTCCGCTACAACCAGTCGCTCCTCCACCATGGGTCTTCCACTACAACCAAGAGCTCCCCATTGGGCTATCCGAAACACTCCGAGTTGATCGATCAGCAGTCGTCAAGTCTCAACCAGCTCTAGGGTTCTCGCACACAGCACGCTCATTCTGGGAGAGTCCGCACCACGAGCCAAGAGGTCGATACATAAACTGTCACGTAGACCATATTTTATGTATCTCAAAGTTCTGTCACGTCAATAGGAACACAACGTGACAGACGGCGCGTCAATCGGACGCCCGGTCTGAGAGTTATTGGCTTTTTCGTCACAGGTCCCGGTTGGTTTTTAAGTCAAAACCAACTCGAACGTACTCCAACTGGGTCTAAACCTTGAGCAGAGTAAGACAAAAGTAACATCTCACTAAGAGGAAACCAACAAAGTCGACAGCACGTCAATCGGACGTCCGAAGCTCAAGTTATAAGTGTTTCTGCTCTGAGGGCCCGGTTGGTTTCGTGTTCGAACTAACCCGACTATACAAAAAGTTTTCCAAAACCCTGAGTGTAATATACCGAAACGGCCATCTCGATCCAAGGATCGCATCGCAACTGACGGTGCGTTAATCGGATATATGTAGCCCAAGATATGTTCATTTGAACGAAACTGTCTGATTTTAGGGGGGTTTGGGCCCGGACCGACCCGGCCCAACACCCCTCATGGGTCTGCCTGAACCGAGTCGACCCGACCCGGGTCCGGGTCCGGAAAGGTTGGGTGCGGCCCGGCCTAACCCAGTGCGGGCGTTCCGGCCCGGCGCGGCCGGTTCGGCGCTGGCCGCGCGGAAGCGGAAAAAGGGGACGCCACCCCCTTGATTGAGAAATGGCCCCCATGATGGGGGCCTTCCCTTGTCACCAGCCGGGGGTTATGACCCCTGGATTTTTTGGAAAACAGCGGACCGTAATGTCTGGTCGGTGTTTTCCGTGGGACCTGCTGGTCCCCCCCACCTCTGGAGCGCCGGTGGCTGGAAATCCGGCCGCCCCTTTGCTGAACCACCGAGGCCAAAGGCTGCGGCCCCTATCGTTCCGGCACGGCGCGACGGCGCCGCGCCCCTCCACCGCGACCCGACTCCGACCGCGGATTCTTTCGGCCTCAACGGAGTGACGCGACGGTGCCGCGCTCCTTCGCCGTGTGGTTTCTCTCGTTCCGGCACGGTGTCGTTGCACCGCACCACCTTCGTCCCAAACCACAACAGTGAACATCAACAAAGGGGGAGGAGGATATTCTATGATTGTGCAGTCCGTCCCCCTCCCGTTAATTGATAACAGGCGGATAAGAAAAAATTAATAATTAATGCAAAAATAAACCATGAATATAAAACAATACCCTACCTCGAAGAATTTGTCGAACCAAGATTGTCATGGAAAACGACATCGCGAGGTGAAGCTCTGTATATGTCGACGGAGAACATTCGAGGAGGAGCGGTGTCTCCCTTCCTTTGACGTGAGAAGAAGAACGAAGGAAGGCGCATCGTCGCTCTTCGAGGAAGGCGTCGCACACCGGATGCGGAGAGGAGATGAGACGGCACGTCAATCTCTCCTTGTGGCGACGACGTTCTTCGTCGAAGTCTTGGCATTCCTCGCGTTCTCCAACGAAGAAGATGAAGATTCCCAAGGCTTGTGTATTTTCTCCCCAATCCTTCTCACACAACAATCCCACAAATAAAATAAGGTTCTCCCTTATTTTATTAATCCCAAGCCATGAATTCAAAATCAACTCTTAATTAAATAGATTGAATAACATAATCAAATAATTTAATAAGAGAGTTGACTTGTAATTAAGAGGTGGGAGAGGATCAGTTACACATTTAATCTAGAGGGGGTTTTTTAATGGGATGTTAGGAAATATAAGGAGTTTGGGGCTCGTGTGGGACCCACCCCAACTTCCTCACATCTTCCTTTCCCATAACACTTAAACCATCAGAAAAGAAATAAAAATTAAAATTGTAAAACAATTATTTTTTTATTCCTCACATTTTTAACATCTCCTCCCGTGAAAACGTAACTCCAGAAAAAGTCTTCCTAAGCAATTACCGGCACTGCGGTTTCATCGGTGTCCTCGAATTTTGATTCTGAGCACTCGTTCAAAAGTTAGGAAAATTCGCTCGTTCTTTCACTGAATGTAACCAAGATAAAATTCAGAAAAATTATTCTGAGCACACCGGGTCTCGGAATCAGGTGCCGTCAGAAACTGCGTACTCGTAAAATCCCAAACAAATTGAGAAAAACATTTCCTTGAAATTTACAGGTATTTACACATGTTGACTACTATCCTTTTAATTTGTATCTATTTGATGACCCTCAACCCTATAGTGCTCAATACATCAAACACTTGCAAGTGAAATGGTCAAATTATTTTATAGGTTTGACTAAATTTTAGTAGTTTGTAGTGTAAAATTTAATTTTGAATATTTTCATTGTAATTGTGTATTTGGTAGTAGTTTAGGTTGGATTTAGTTTTTTTTAAGTTGACATTGTAAGTTTTGAATGTTATATATGTGAATGTTTAATTATTCTATACTTCTTGTTTTGGTCTACTTATGATTGTTTTTCTGATATGGATTCTGGTCTGGGGGAGAGGGGTTCCATGGGTGTGGGGGTTTGTTCAGTGGGGTGGGGGTATCCAGGGGTGTGGGAGGGATGTCCAGTGGGGTGGGGGTGTCTGAGGTGTCCATGAGATTGGGGGAAGTCCAGGGGTGGGAGCATTTCGAGGAGGGTGGAAGGGATGTCCAGGGGAGTGGGGGCTATCCAGGGGTGTCCAGGGGTGTGGGGTTCTCCTGTGGGGTGAGAGGGGTTTCTAGGGGTGTGGGAGGGTTTTCTAGTGGGGTGGGGTGTCCAGGGTGTCCATGGGGATGGGGGGGAAATCCTGGGGGTGGGATATGAGGTGTCGCCATCCCTTAGGGGGCTGAACGCTACTGGAAGGTACTCATAACTCTCACATGCGAGGCTTGATCTCTCAAAATGTTTCACCAATGCTTCCTTTCCCTGTAAACATCATTCATTCTATCACTATGATGTTAGTATAACGAAGGGGAAATGAAATCATGTGTGACGGTGTTTTCCCTCAGTTTATACTAGAATCAAAGTCATAGAATGAATGATGTTTACAAGAGAAGAAAGAATTGGTGAAACATTTAGAGAGCTCAAGCTTCACATTTGAGAGTGATGAGTACCTTCCAGCGGCGTTCATCCCCCCAAGGGATGGCGGAACCTCCTCTCCCAACACCAGTTGTCCAGGGGATGTCCAGGGGTGGGGGAAGTCTAGGGGTGTGGGGGTGTCTAGGGGTGTGGTGGGGGCTATCCAGTGGGGTGGGGGGGGTGGTCTGTTTTGGTCTGTTTTTGGTAACTTTTTGGTCAGTTTCAGGGGTGTGGGAGGTTTTCCAGGGGTGTGGGTGTGCTATCCAGGGGGTGGGGGTATACAAGAGGGTGGGGGAAGTCTTGGGTGTGGGGGTGTCAATGAGGGTGGGAGTGTAGTCTAGGGGGTGGGGGAATACATGAGGCTGGGGCAGTCTAGGGGTGTGGGGTGTCTAGGTTGGTGGGGGGTTATTCAGGGGTGTGGGAGGCTATCTAGGGGGCGGGGGCTGTACAGGGGGTGGGGGTTGTCCGGTGGTGTGGGGGTGTCCAGGAGGGTGGGGGTTGTCTTGGGGTGTGGGGGTTGTCCAGGGGGTGGGGGTTGTCCAGGGGTAGGGGGTTGTCCAGGGGTGTGGTGGGTGTCTAGTAGGGTGGGGGAGGTTTTCAGTGGTGTGGGGGTTGTCCAGGGGGTGGGGGTAGTCCAGGGGTGTGGGGGTGTCCAGGAGGGTGGAGGTTGTCCAGGGGGGGTTGTCCAGGGGTGGGGGCATTCCAGGGGTGTGGGGGGTGTCCAGGGGTGTAGTGGGGGCTGTCCAGTGGGGTGGGGGATCTGGTCTATTTTGGTCTGTTTTTGGTAACTTTTTGGTATTTTTAAGGGGTTTGGGAGGGTTGTCCAGGGGTGTGGGAGTGTTATACAGGGGGTGGGGGTATACACGAGGGGGGTCCTAGGGGTGTGGGGGGTTGTCCAGTGGGTGGGGGCAGTCGAGGGGTGTGGGGGTGTCCAGGAGGGTGGGGGTTTTCCAGGGGTGTGGGGGGTTGTTCAGGGGGTGGGGGAATTCCAGAGGTGTGGGGTGTCTAGGGGTGTGGTGGGGGTCATCTAGTGGGGGGTTCTGGTCTGTTTTGGTCTATTTTTGGTAACGTTTTGTTCTGTTTCAGGGGTGTGGGAGGGCTGTCCAGGGGTGTGGGGGTGTATAGGAGGGTAGGGGTTGTCCAGGGGTGTTGGGGCTGTCCAGGGGGTGGGGGCATTCTGGGGTTGTGGGGGTGTCCAGGGGTGTGGTGGGGTTGTCTAGTGGGGTGGGGGGTTCTGGTCTGTTTTGGTCTATTTTGGTAACTTTTTGGTCTGTTTTAGGGGTGTGGAAGGGATGTCCAAGGGTGTGGGAGTGTTGTCCAGGGGTGGGGTCTACAGGAGGGTGGGGGTTTGTCCAGGGGTGTGGGGACTGTCCAGGGGGTGGTGGGGCAGTCCAGTGGTGTGGGGGTGTCCAAGGGTGTGGTGGGGGTTGTACAGTAGGGTGGGGGTCTGTTTTTCTATCTTTTTGGTCTGTTTCAGGGGTGTGGAAGGGATTTCCAGTGGTGTGGGAGTGCTTTCCAGGGGGTGGGGGCCTACAGGAGGGTAAGGGGTTGTCCAGGGGTGTGGGGGCTATCCAGGGGTGGGGGCAGTATAGGGGTGCGGGGGGTGTCCAGGGGTGTGGTGGGCATTGTTCAGTGGGTTGGGGGGGCTGGTCTGTTTTCGTCTATTTTTTTTAACCTTTTGGTCTATTTCAAATAATTGGCAGGGCATATCAGTGGTCAGTTTTATTTTAAAAAATTGTTTTTCACATCGGTTATATCATAACCGACGTGAAAAATGTATTGGAATTAGTTTTTATGTCAATTATTTGAAAACCAACATAATAAATTCATGGTAAATTGTATTTAAGTTGGTTATTTCATAACCGATGCAATAAATTGAAATGGATAGTTTTTTACATCAGTTATTTTATAACTGACGTCGTACATATGTTTTTACATCAGTTATTATATAAATGACCTTAGAAACTGCTTTGTAGATAGGTTTAGCAGGTCGGTTATCAAAATAACCGACGTGAAAGTCTATATACTACATCAGTTATTAAATAAATGATGTAATAAACCATGACTCCAAAGCATTTTCCACGGCGGGTTTTTATTAACCAACGTGAAAAACGCTTCAGATTTGTGTTTTTTACATCAGTTATAAAATAACCGACATAAAAATCTATGTTTATAACATCTCCTTTAATAACATCGGCCAAAAGCCGACGTTAAAAATAAAAAAAAAATAACCGCCATAAAAAACGTTTTCTGCACTAGTGCTTGGTTAAGACACTCCTAGGGGGATATGCTTAGGATGACTCCCATTTTCTTTACAAACCGATTTGACAGATTTTAATATAAGATGAGAATAAATAAACTTAGTTAATCCTAAGGTGTTTTATATTTAAAATAAGGTGTTATTATATTATAAAAATTATTTTATGACTCATGTTATTATTTATTGTATTAGTAAATGGCTGGATTCCAAGGAAGTTATAGTAACATTGAAAATGATATACAAGGTGGTCACGGTGGTGAAAATGAGCAAAAAAATGGATTGTTGATAGGTGTAAAAGATATTGTCTTAATTCCGAATCTGTTTTCCAAAAATATGATCAACAACATATATATAAACCAACTCCCAGACTAAACAAATAAGAGAAATGGTGTGAATGATAAGAGCTCTAGAAGTGGGGACCATGGAGAAAATAAATCTCAATTTCCATCATGCAAGAAATTTGGAAGGAGACACCTAGTAAAGTGTCTCAATGGAACAAAAATATTCTTTATATGTGGGAAATGAGTTCATAAACTAAATAATTGCCGATGAAAAATGAAGAGTGATATGAAAGAAAATAAAAATGATCCCAAGAATCCATTTACAGTAATTTGTTGTAAATGTAGGGGAAATGGGCAATACCTGAGTGAATACCATATTCTTTAGGATAACTTCTTGGTCAAGGAAGATCCTATGTAGAAATAAATGGATGGTGAAATGTTTAAAAGTATTAGTTCTCTTTGTTGATGGGATTACTTTGGAAAACTTTTCTCTTGTATGTGTAACCCTGTAGTTTTTTATGTGAAAATTTTATTTTAAAAAGAATTATCTTTTCTATTATTGTTATCAAAAACCATTTTGGTTCATATAATATTTGAATTTGAGGAAATTAAAAGTTATAAAAATTTTGGATGAAAATTCGAGGTATGAGATAACATTTGTGCTGAAATTATGTTATGGTTATTTTGAATAATTTTTCTCATTTTGGGAATGTTATAAAATATTGTTTTTGAAAAAGGACAACATGCAGACCATTTGACAACCAGCCATGTTAGACCAAGTTGCAGGAATCAAACCCATAACTGGAGTGTGATTGGGATTTAACTCCTACCACTGGACTACGTGAAGTCCCGGGTTAGTGTGACTAATTGTTTTTAGTTAAATGATTTTATTGATCAATAATAAGTTTATTTGGGATCTTATGTATTATTAAATACATATCCTTAGTATAGGAAAATGATTTGGTTATTAAGTGATAAATGTTATTTTGGAAGACGTTCTCTTTGTTGGGAACACTATATGCCTAAGGAAAATATAATACTATGAGATTTAATTTGATGAGTAATGGTGGATTTTTACCTATTTTTTTATTATTTATATATAGATATTTTGAATTATTAATGGAAGTTATTAACATATCATAGAGAATATGTGATTAGGTTTATTACTTAAAGTATGTGGCTTTAAGAGTAGTAGATGTTATTTGGAGATACAATTTAACGTGGAAGACTACGTTATCAAATTATTCTATATTTTGGGTTTCAAAATTAGTTTGGATTATATTGAAGGATTTGAAGGGAAATTTTTTATTGAATGGTATTTATTGAACTTTGGGTATTGTTGGTTTAATTTTATAAATTAAGATTATTATTTATTTCTCTAAAGGATTATCCGTTTTGGGGATCTTCTGATCTTGTACAAACCATTTTGGTTTTGGTAAATCTCTAAAGACAATATAAATATATTTTTTATCCTTTGTGAATCATGTGATTCTCTAAAAGTTGAATCTAGCGCTTTAGGTGTGACCAAGTCATCTTGAATACTCAACATTTGAAAAAAAATGACTTAGTGGTAGAAATTTATTAAAGGATGAAACTCTATGTAAAAAGTAAGTATATCTCTTTATGTTCTTAGTAAATCTCATAAATAAATTCCTCAAAATTATTAAATGGAACTTAAAACAAGAAAATTTAGTAAATTTACCTTTCCTATTGGAAAACTAATGACCCTTTATCCCATCACAAGTTTGGAGTTTTCTTATTGTTAACTTTCTCCTGATCATGTTTTCTATCACTCTCCGTCAGAACTTGACATATATTTTTTCTTCAATATCTATGTTTTCTTACATGGAATCCTAGTATGGGTTATCTCGGGTGACCTTTGTACTTCTCTTTCATTATTTTAAATTTATATTTTTATTGAATCTTTTTCCGATGTGTGACTTTCAATAAAGTTCCCAAGACCAAATTTAAAATTTTGCGGACACAATTTCTAAAATGTGGTAAGAATGTAACACCCCAGTATTTCATAGTATGTTATTTTTTAAAAGTAATTTAATATTTTGTGCTACACGCAACACCAAGTTTGAGCACACCTTGACTTACCAAACAAGTCATTCAAAAGTAGTTATGAATAGTATTAACTGAATTCTGAATTTTATATACTCCATATAATTTTAGAATCCATATTATGTGTTTCTTATACATAATATAAGAACAAAATCATTTTCTCAAATAAAAAAGTATTATTCAAAAAATTAAATTTTACCACCTTCTAATGGAAAACATTTTTTAAAACCAATATTTGACTTTTTTATATATTCAAATTAATGAAATTAAATTATTCTTTACAATTGGGACATATAAATTTATTTTGAATAAATTTCTGGTACTTTTATTGTAACATACCAAGTAAGTAATGAATAATAGATATTTTTATCTATGTCTACTAATGATTAAGATAGTGTTTTAGAGGCTTAAAATGAAAATAAATACAATCTTATGCATGGAATACACTAATATTCTTAAAATATTGTTTTACTCCCTTTTGATGGAAAACCATTTTTAAATCTATCTTTTGAAAATTTTATAAGCTATGTTTGTCAAAAAAAATTATTATTTATGATTGGGACATCAAAATTTACTTTGTGTGAATTTTTGGTATTTTTCCGATAAAGTTCATTTTTTAATAAATAGTGAAAATGTTGTATTTTAATTCAAAACCTCTTTTTAATCTAATTGATTTATTTGATTATATTATATTTTGAATTATTTTTGAAGTGAAATTAGAATATATTTTTACCATTTAATCCAATGGTGGTCATTGGAATCAATTTCACTTTGAAATTGGACTTAAACCAGTGTCAATCTTTTGATACTTATTGTTTCATAAAAACACGCTATTTGTCATGACAGCGGGAATTAATTATTAAATTAATTAATGTGACTTATATGTTTTTAATTTTGTAAAATAGACTTCATTTTTTGAATTCGGAATATCAAATATAGGTTAGGGTGAATTTTTTGTAATTTTCTGAAAAACATCAATTTTTGATGAATAGTGAAACCACTAAGTGGTACTTATAAAAACTGATTTTCCGTTTAAATTAAATTTTTCCATCATTTTGTTTTGAATTTAAAAAATCCTACATACATGGTTTTCATTAAGAAGTAAAATGTGGTTCAATGAGATTAAAATAATTTTTTGGTGAATAGTAACTTATTAAGTTTTTAATCGCGATTAGTGGTAATTAGTGTAGTTTAAGGTAAAAATAATGCTTTAATAAAATGAGATGAGCTTGAAACATGTCCTACCATCATTGGTTGTGTCATGTCCGGCCAAGACAAGCCATGGGTCAACTTGGGGACCCCATGGAGCCATTTTGGTTGGGAAATGACATAAATAACCTTTTATTTAATGTAAAAGTAAAAATGACAAAAACATAATATGTTTTACGAAAAAAATTATTACATGGGGTTATAAAGATCCGATTTTTGATTATAAATAGTAATTGGAAAGATAAAAAGATTTACTACATCATAGTATTTCTTTTATAATTTTTAGACTTTAAATAAATTAAATTATTTATGACATCATGATGATGCAGCGATGACCTCATTATTTAACGATTTAAATAAAATGGAAAGTTGATGTAAAATCTAAACCCTAAACATGGCCAAAACCAATTAAATGAGTGGATTTCGAACCCTTACCACCTTATCCTCGAATTATATCAATTTAGGACTTTTTGGATCCGAAACTCTTTTTAAAATAAAGTAACTTATCTTTACTTTCCAAGAGTGCCCCTCCTCTCCTCTTATAAAAGGCCCCCACCTCTACCTCATTTCACACACTCCTCAAGCCTTTGGCTCAGCCATCCCCTGCCCATTTACTCTCTCCACATCCCTATCCTCATCTTAGAGGATTCCCTTTGGGCACAATCCTTTCAAAGGAATCCTTTAGGCTCAAATCAAAAGGAGTTACACTTTTAAAGGTAATTCATTCTCTCATGTTCATTTGTTTTATTTTGCTTCTCCAACCCCCCTAAACTCTTTTTATTTACTTATTTTGTAACAACACCAGTATCTTCAATATACTAGGATGTTGTTATAAGATTTATTCTGGCTACACTCGCACACAACTACATCAAATGGTTAAAGAACATACGGTTTCCGTGGATGGCGAAATTCTGCCTCCCGAAACGATGATTGTTCAATACTCATTTAACACCATCAAAGGTGGCCATTATTATGTCACTATTTTTATATATGATATATAATATTTTTATTCTTTCCTTAAGCTTATGTATTTTTCATTTATGGCATACCGTTATTGTTTCCATTATGGGTAAACACGATATCTTCATTTTAGGAAGTGCGGACTACCGCCCTCTGAAAGTGATTTGATTCATTAATACCATATGTGGGATGTGTAAAGGATAAAGTTAATGATATTATATATGTTATTATACTGGAATTATAATATACTCTTATATCATTATGATTCCATTACAGAAAATACGAAATAGAAATGGAAGTAGCGTTCATGCGTACGTACGGCTTACCGTCTCCATGAACGGTGCATTTCATTTTCTTACCTCTAAATGAGATTTAATATTATAAATACATGTATATGCTGAATATATATGATATATATGTTATCCAAATCATTAATATCATTCTGGATATAACGAACCTTTGACCAAATTAACAACATGTAAGTGTAAGAAGTCTATTTTTGACTTAAGAACCAAATACCGACAAAATGAACATTATTAACTTAAATGATTACATGATGTTCATAACATTGTATAAAAGGAATAATGAACTTGAAAAGGGTTCTCAAGAAAGTAGAGATTAACTCAAGTTTATTATTCAGGAGATTAAAGAACGTTCGGGTCAAGTCGGATACGAGGTATGGGACTTCGTCTCAATCTCCTTTCATTGAGGCATATTTTGTTTTATACACAACCTTCTTTTATACGGTGTATAAACCCCTTTGACTTTTATGCTTATTCAAAAGTAATATCTTTTTAACGAAGCATTTTACTAAATGACAAAAGGGAATGTTTTTGTCGTGCGTATGCGGCGACAACGACTTCTCTGCCGCCGTGACCGTTATTTGAGTTTCGGCTTCCTCTACAAGCCATACCTTCTTTTTAAAAGAAAAATAAATACCATGTTTTACTTTTCTTTTATTTTGGTATCGAAAATGGTTTTCATAATGATTTTATATCAATGTGTTGTATTTATATCTTGTGATTGAAAGGTGGGAATGTTATGTTTCCTTTATGCATGTTTTATGTGATATGATTATGTTGAGGTTCTTGGGCATTATTATGAAAACGGGTGGTTCCATGATAAACTAAGGGTAGGTGATCCTGATATAGCACTCCAATGCGTTGGGTAATGCGAAGGACTGAAACGTTAAGGTTTCTCCGAAGAGATTTAGGGAATATACTATGATGGGTATTCCAAATGTAACCAACAGGGTTACTCCCTACGTAAGAATGTTATGAATGCCTCAAGTTACCTTTATGTCTTATGATTTCTATGATTAATTCATGATTTGATGAGGTATGTTAAAGTGATCATGTTTTATGGGTAAAGTATGATCTCATCCTTATGTATATATGTACCCATGTTTCCTTTCCATATTTTTATATCCCTTACTGAGCTTTTTATGCTCATCCCAAGTTTTTTTGAAATGTTTTTCATAGGTCAAGGGAAAGGTACATGATATGATGATAGTGTCAAGGAAGTGTCAACAAAGAATCCATGTTTATTTTAAAAATGTTTCCATTTATGGGAATGAAGAATACTATCTTTATGTAACCACTTTGTTTCTATGTGGAATGTAATGAAAGTTTTATGATCTAATTCTCTAAAACTCTAAACCCGAAAATATCCTCAATGTGTAATCTTGTAATAACTCAAGATTAAGTAAGGTTTAAGGCTGGGGCCTTATAGTTGGTATCAAATGTCGGTTTAGATAACATTAGGAGTTAGAATTCTATTAAATGATTATCCAAAAATATATTGTTTTTTTGAAATGATATAGCATTTAAAGATTACCATGTTGCTTCATCTAAGACATGTTTGTTCAGAATGGTTTTCCGCAGAGGAAACAGGGAAGCAGTGCTAGGAAGGAATACAGAAGGAAATAACCTTCCGAATCCGCATCATGAGATGGTCGGAATTGGAACTGAACAGTTTTTTGCAGTAATGGCGCTGTTGACTCAGGCTAAAAATGGTGGTGGTATCCATGCACGAGATCAGCCAGATCAACCACAGAGGAACATTTCAGTGGTGGAACATTTCATGAGGCAACATCCCCCATCATTCATAGGATCATCTGACCCTGTGCTTGCTGAAGGGTGGATTAAAGCACTGGAGAAGATTTTCAATGTCATGGGGTGTTCAGACAATCAAAAGGTTAGTCTTGTTATTTACCGTTTGGTGGGTGAGGCAGATCAGTGGTGGTCGATGGTTAAAAATATCAGGGACGCTGATGAGATTGATGCTCTCGACAGGGATGAATTCAAAGGTATGTTTCTTGAGAAGTATTTCCCTAAGGCTGTTCGACTTAGGATGGAAAAGCAATTCTTGAAATTGAGGCAAGAGGAAGACTCAGTGGCTACCTATGAAGAAAGGTTCACTCGATTGGCAAGGTATGCTCCAAATTTTATCTGAGACCTTGATAGTAAAATCAATCATTTTTACTCAGGATTAAAGCCAAAATATCGAAGGGAATTAGATTCTCGTGAGTTTAAAAGTTATGAAAAGCTTGTTCGATGTGCTGAGAAGGTGGAAATGGAGTTTGTCGATGATCAAGTGTTCTATAACAACCAACAGAAGAAGAGACCGAGGTGGCAGGAGAAAGGTAAGAATTCTTCAAAAATGTCTGATGGTAAGAAAACTAAGTTTCCAGTTTGTGATAAATGTGGCAAAAGGCATGCTGGGGAATGTCTTCTGAATTCTGGAAAGTGCTACCGATGTGGTAAGATGGGACATAAGGCTCGTGATTGCACTGAAAAGGATCAAGGTGAAGGTAAGACCAAATTTTATTTACAGTTAGTGAAATGTTATAAGTGAAATGAGATGGGTCACTATGCAAATGAGTGTCCGACAAAGAGCTTGAGTGATGGGAAGCAGTTAGAATACAAGCAGAAAGGGGTGGTGAAATCCTTTGCAACTACTTCAGCAGATGTCGGGCCATCAAATGAAGTTGTATCAGGTACATTGTTTGTTTTTTCAGATTATGCCAGTGTGTTGTTTGATTCGGGGTCTACACATTCTTTCATCTCTGAAAACTTTTCTAGTAAAATGGGAATACCATCTCAATAAATGACTCCTGGACATTTGGTAAAAACACATGGGGGAATGTTGAGGCAAAAAGAATTTATAAGAATCTTCATATCCTTATCTGTGGAAAGAACCTACTTGCAAACCTTATTGTTCTACCTCTAGTAGAGTTTGATGTTATCCTGGGTATGGATTGGCTCTCTATTTACCATGCTAAGATTGACTGTAGAGATAAAGAATTTTCTTTTCAGAAAGACTTTCAGTTTGGTTACAAGAATGAACCCTTACTGTTGATAACTTATCAAGAGGCCAAGAAACTTGTAAAAGATGGAAATGAATGTTACCTTGCACACATCGTTGAAAATAAAGGAACTGTTCAGATTAATGATATGCCAGTGGTAAATGAGTATCCTGATGTTTTTCCAGATGAGTTTCCTGGAATAATACCAGATCGGGAAGTTGAATTTACTGTTGACTTAGTACCTGATGCTAAGCCAATTTCAAAAGCCCCTTATCGAATGGCTCAAATTGAAATTTTAGAGTTGAATGAGAAATTTCAAGATTTATTAGAGAAAGTTTTCATTCGACCTAGCACATCACCATGGGGTGCTCCTATCTTGTTTGTTAAAAATAAAGATGGTTCTATGAGACTTTGCATTGATTATAGAGCCTTGAATAACATCACTGTTAAGAACAAATATCCTTTGCCTCATATCGATGATTTGTTTGATCAGCTCCAGGGAGCTCAGTTTTTTTCAAAGATTGACTTGAGATCGGGGTACCATCAGCTGAAGGTAAAGGAAGCAGACGTTCCGAAGACTGCGTTTCGTACAAGATATGGTCATTATGAATTTGTAGTAATGCCTTTTGGGCTAACCAATGCACCTTCTGTATTCATGGACTTAATGAATAGAATTTTCCATGAGTTCTTGGATAAGTTTGTGGTGGTTTTCATTGATGATATTTTGGTGTTTTCTAAAAGTAAAGAGGAGCATGAAAGACATTTAAGGGTTATCTTGAAAACCTTAAAAGAAAAGAAACTGTATGGAAAATTCAGCAAGTGTGAGTTTTGGTTGCAACAAATTTCTTTCATTGGTCACATTGTTTCTAAAGATGGAATAACTGTTGATCCTGCAAAAACAAAAGTTGTGGAAGAATGGACAAGACCCACAAATGTAACCGAGATTCGTAGCTTCCTTGGTTTGGCAGGCTATTACCGAAGGTTTGTTAGAAATTTTTCACGGTTATCTAGTCCAATAACTAAGATAACTCAGAAGTGTGTTAAGTTTATCTGGACAAAAGAATGTGATGATTGTTTTCAGGAATTGAAAAGAAGATTGGTGAATGCTCCAGTTTTGGCACTACCTTTCAGAAATGGTGAGTTTATCACCTACAGCGATGCTTCATTGAAAGGACTTGGTTGCGTCCTAATGAAGAATGATCAGGTAATTTCTTATGCTTCACGACAGTTGAAAACTCATGAGGTAAATTACCCTACACATGATTTGGAATTAGCTGCTGTTGTTTTTGCTTTAAAAATTTGGAGGCATCATTTGTATGGAGTAAAGTGTGAAATATATACCGATCACAAAAGTTTAAAGTATATATTCACTCAGAAAGAATTGAACATGAGACAAAGGAGATGGCTAAAATTAATCAAGTATTATTATTGTACAATTCATTACCATCCAGGAAAAGAAAATAAAGTGGCTGATGCTTTGAGTCGAAAAAGTAATGCTTCATTAGCAATGTTGCGTTTGGAACGTGATCATTTGGTTAAGGATTTTATGAGATTTGGCATGGAAGTTGATGGTGCAGGAATTTCTTATGTTTTGTTTCAGGTATCAGTGAGATCATCTCTATCAGATAGAATCAAGCAAGCACAGAAGCAAGACAGTGAGTTGCAGAAAAAGGTAGAGCTGGTTCAGAAAGGTAAGTTGCCTGAATTCAACATTGATAATGATTTTGTTTTGAGATTTGGGAAGAGATTGTGTGTGCCTTGTGATTCACAGTTGAAGAGAGAGTTGTTATGTGAAGCTCATAGTTCTCCGTTTTCAGTTCATCTTGGTAGTACTAAGATGTATAGAGATCTGCGGGAGTATTACTGGTGGGATGGAATAAAAAGGGATATTGCTGATTTTACTGTGAAGTGTTTGACATGTCAACAGGTTAAAGCAGAGCGGCAGTTACCGAAAGGGATGCTTCAGCCTTTACCAGTGCCATAGTGGAAATGGGAGAATATATCCATGGACTTTTTTTGTGGGATTACCGAAGACATCTCGAGGTAATAATTCAATCTGGGTTATTGTTGATCGCTTGACTAAATCTGCTCATTTCCTTGCCATACGAGATACTTTTTCCCTGGATCAACTTTCCCATTTGTATCTTAAAGAGGTAGTCAGGTTACATGGAATTCCTCTCTCCATTCTATCTGACTGTGATCCCAGGTTCACTTCTAACTTTTGGAAAGGACTTCAGAAGTCATTGGGTACTGAATTAAATTTTAGTACAGCTTTTCATCCTCAATCAGATGGGCAGTCAGAACGAACAATTCATGCCTTGGAGGATATGCTACGTTCTTGCTCTATGGATTATCAGGGAAGTTGGGACCAACATCTTTCTTTGGTTGAATTTTCATATAATAACAATTTTCATTCTAGTATACAGATGGCACCATTTGAGGCGTTATATGGGAAGCGGTGTCGAACTCCAGCTTTCTGGGATGAAGTGGGTGAAAGGAAGTTGATGGGACCCAAATTGGTAGAAGAGATGGCAGAAAAAGTTCAGCTGATTCAGAAACACATGAGAACAGCTCAGAGCAGGCAGAAGAGTTATGCGGACAACAGGATGAAGGATCTCTCTTTTGAGGTAGGTGATCATGTTTTTCTCAAGGTTTCTCCTTGGAAAAGTGTGATGAGATTTGGTAAGAAAGGAAAGCTGAGTCCAAGGTTTATTGGACCATATGAAATTCTGGAGAGAGTTGGATCAGTTACATACCGGGTGGATTTACCTCTGAGTTTATCTCAGGTACACAATGTTTTTCATGTTTCGATGTTGAGAAAGTATATGCCAGATCCATCTCATGTTTTGAGTCCAGAAGTAGTTCAGCTGGAAGAGAACCTTTCATATGAGGAACAACCAGTCCAGATTCTTGACCACAGGGAGCAAGTGTTATGGAATAAGGTGATTAAGCAGGTAAAGGTTTTGTGGAAAAACCACATGATGGAAGAGGCAACATGGGAATCTGAAAATGCAATGAGGGATAAGTACCCTCATTTATTCGATAAGTAAATAAATTGAGGGGACGCAATTTTCAAAAGGGGGGAAGGATGTAACCTCCCAAGTAAGGAATTAATAATAGATATTTTTATCTATGTCTATTAATGATTAAGATAGTGTTTTAGAGGCTTAAAATGAAAATAAATACAATCTTATGCATGGAATACACTAATATTCTTAAAAGATTGTTTTACTGCCTTTTGATGGAAAACCATTTTTAAATCTATCTTTTGACAATTTTATAATCTATGTTTGTCAAAATAAAATTATTATTTATGATTGGGACATCAAAATTTACTTTGTGTGAATTTTTGGTATTTTTCCGATAAAGTTCATTTTTTAATGAATAGTGAAAAATGTTGTATTTTAATTCAAAACCTCTTTTTAATCTAATTAATTTATATGATTATATTATCTTTTGAATTGGTTTTGAAGTGAAATTAGAATATATTTTTACCATTTAATCCAATGGTGGTCATTGGAATCAACTTCACTTTGAAATTGGACTTAAACTAGTGTCAATCTTTTGATACTTATTGTTTCATAAAAACACGCTATTTGTCATGACAGCGGGAATTAATTATTAAATTAATTAATGTGACTTATATGTTTTGAATTTTGTAAAATAGACTTCATTTTTGAATTCGGAATATCAAATATAGCTTAGGGTGAATTTTTGGTAATTCTCTGAAAAACATCAATTTTTGATGAATAGTGAAACCACTAAGTGGTACTTAAAAAAACTGATTTTCCGTTTAAATTAAATTTTTCCATCATTGTGTTTTGAATTTCAAAAATTCTACATACATGTTTTTCATTAAGAAGTAAAATTTGGTTCAATGAGATTAAAATAATTTTTTGGTGAATAGTAACTTATTAAGTTTTTAAACGCGATTAGTGGTAATTAGTGTAGTTTAAGGAAAAAATAATGCTTTAATAAAATGAGATGATCTTGACACATGTCCTACCCTAATGGGTTGTGTCATGGATGACCAATACAAGCCATGAGTCAACTTGGGGATCCCATGGAGCCATTTTGGTTGGGAAATGACATAAATAACTTTTTATTTAATGTAAAAGTAAAAATGACACAAACATAATATGTTTTACGAAAACAATTATTACATGGGGTTATAAAGATCAGATTTTTGATTATAAATAGTAATTGGAAATCTAAAAATATTTCCTACATCATAGTATTTCTTTTATAATTTTTACACTTTAAATAAATTAAATTATTTATGACATCATGATGATGCAGCGATGACCTCATTATTTAACGATTTAAATAAAATGGAAAGTTAATGTAAAATCTAAAACCTACACATGGCCAAAACCAATTGGATGAGTGGATTTAGAACCCTTATCACCTTATCCTCGAATTATATCAATGTGGGACCTTTTGGATCCGAAACTCTTTTTAAAATAAAGTAACTTATCTTTACTTTCCAAGAGTTCCCCTCCTCTCCTCTTATAAAAGGCCCCCACCTCTACCTAATTTCACACACTCCTCAAGCCTTTGGCTCCGCCATCCCCTTCCCATTTACTCTCTCCATATCCCTCTCCTCATCCTAGAGGATTACCTTTGGGCATAATCCTTTCAAAGGAAGCCTTTAGGCTCAAATCAAAAGGAGTTACACTTTTAAAGGTAATTCATTCTCTCATGTTCATTTGTTTTATTTTGCTTCTCCAACCCCACTAAATTCTTTTTATTTACTTCTTTTGTAACCACACCAGTATCTTAAATATACTAGGATGTTGTTATAAGATTTATTTGGGCTACACTCGCACACAACTACATCAAATGGTTAAAGAACATACGGTTTCCGTGGATGGCGAAATTCTGCCTCCCGAAACGATGATTGTTCAATACTCATTTAACACCTTCAAAGGTGGCCATTATGATGTCACTATTTTTATATATGATATATAATATGTTTATTCTTTCCTTAAGCTTCTGTATTTTTCATTTATGGCATACCGTTATTGTATCCATTATGGGTAAACACGATATCTTCATTTTAGGAAGTGCGGACTACCGCCCCCTGAAAGTGATTTGATTCGTTAATACCATATGTGGGATGTGTAAAGGATAAAGTTAATGATATTTTATATGTTATTATACTAGAATTATAATATACTCTTATGTCATTATGATTCTATTCCAGAAAATATGAAATAGAAATGGAAGTAGCGTTCATGTGTACGTACGGCTTACCGTCTCCATGAACGGTGCATTTCATTTTCTTACCTCTAAATGTGATGTAATATTATAAATACATGTATATGCTGGATATATATGATATATATGTTATCCAAATCATTAATATCATTCTGGATATAAAGAACCTTTGACCAAATTAACAACATGTAAGTGTAAGAAGTCTATTTTTGACTTAAGAACCAAATACCGACAAAATGAACATTATTAACTTAAATGATTACATGATGTTCATAACATGGTATAAAAGGAATAATGAACTTGAAAAAGGTTCTTAAGCAAGTAGAGATTAACTCAAGTTTATTATTCAGGAGATTAAAGAACGGTCGGGTCAAGTCGGATACGAGGTATGGGACTTCGTCTCAATCTCCTTTCATTGAGGCATATTTTGTTTTATACACAACTTTCTTTTATATGGTGTATAAACCCCTTTGATTTTTATGCTTATTCAAAAGGAATATTTTTTTAACGAAGCGTTTTACTAAACGAAAAAAGGGAATGTTTTTGTTGTGCGTATGCGGCGACAATGACTTCTCCGCCGCCGTGACCGTTATTTGAGTTTTGGCTTCCTCTACAAGCCATACCTTCTTTTTAAAAGAAAAATAAATACCATGTTTTACTTTTCTTTTATTTTGGTATCGAAAATGGTTTTCATAATGTTTTTATCTCAATGTGTTGTATTGATATCTTCTGATTGAAAGGTGGGAATGTTATGTTTCCTTTATGCATGTTGTATGTGATATGATTATGTTGAGGTTCTTGGGCATTATTATGAAAATGGGTGGTTCCATGATAAACTAAGGGCGGGTGAGCCCGATATTGCTCTCCACTGCATTGGGTAACGCGAATAAGTGAAACGTTAAGGTTTCTCCGAAGATATTTAGGGAATATACTGTGATGGGTATTCCAAATGTAACCAAGAGGGTTACTCCCTACGTAAGAATGTTATGAATGCCTCAAGTTACCTTTATGTCTTATGATTTCTATAAGGCCCCAGCCTTAAAACCTTACTTAATCTTGAGTTATTACAAGATTACACATTGAGGATCTTTTCTGGTTTAGAGTTTTAGAGAATTAGATCATGAAACTTGCATTACATTCCACATTTAAACAAACTGGTTACATAAAAGACAGCATTCATTCTTCCCATCAACGGAATCATATTTAAATTATAACACAGATTCTTTCTTGACACATCCTTGACACTATCATCACATCATGTACCTTTCCCTTGACCTGTGAAAAACATTTCAAAAACTTGGGATGAGCATAAAAAGCTCAGTAAGAGTTATAAAAAATATGGAAAGGAAACATGAGTTCATATATACATTAGAATGAAATCACACTTTACCCATAAAACATAGGCATATCAAATCATGAATAAATCATAGAAAACATAATACATAAAGGTAACTTGAGGCATTCATATCATTCTTACGTAGGGAGTAACCCTCTTGGTTACGTTTGGAATACCCATCACAGTATATTCCCTAAATCTCTTCGGAGAAACCTTAACGTTTCACTCCTTCGCGTTACCCAATGCATTGGAGAGCTATATCGGGCTCACCCGCCCTTAGTTTATCACGGAACCACCCGTTTTCATAACAATTCCCAAGAACCATAACATAAATGTGTCACATAAAACATGAATAAAGGAAACATAACATTTCCACATTTCAATCACAATATAACATTTTAGTATATTGAAATAATGAATCCATTCAAAAAGAAACCATTTCCAAAACCATTTAAAACATTTAATAAAGAGATTTTTGAATCAAAGTGTCCCATACCACCTTGAAGCTTAAAATTTTAAACCATTAATATCCACATAAATAAATCCTTAAAACCATTTGAAAACATGGATATTAATAAGAACAAATAATTAAAACATTTAAAACGATATTTTGGTTAAAGGGGTTTTACCAAAATTAGAGACACTTGAATACGATAATTGAGGAATAACATTTAGTCAGAACTTTATAATATCATGAGAATAAATGGATTCATGATATAATACTCAAAGGACAGTATATACACCATATAAGATTGAATTGGTGCATAACAACAATGAACCCTCAATAGAAATGTCAAATGTGATGAAATCCCTTACAAAGAAGGTATCCTTAAATTAAGGACAAATCAATCTCAAAAATATGTGTGACAAATATAAATACACCCAATATAAGTGTATATTAAGTGTAAAACAATAAAAGGACATTCACACATATTCAATGGATGACATATTCAATGACTACATGTTCAACCCAAAGAAATCGAAATTGGGTTAAAAAGTTCCCTTGACAGCCTAACGGCATCACATCAAAATGAGTTGATGAGAGATAAAAAGTGTATATCATCACTTGGACATAAAATTTACATCAATAAGGATATATTAGAACATATCCCAACATAACAATATGTAAATTAAAAGACCCAACAAAAGAAGTCTTTTAAAAAAAGAGGAGGGTGAAAGGTTCCCTTACCGACTTGGGTATCTTTCAAAACATACACCCCATGAAAGAAGGACAATAGATCATTGATGTAAATACTCATAAACGAAAGTATATTACACAAAGAGTATAATAATGGGCAGTAAATACACCACTCAATGGAATTTGTGGCAAATGTAGCATAAATCTTACGAGAATAAAAGTGAGATGAAAAATCCCTTACGAAAATTCGGCAGCCTAACGGCGCCACTCAAAACTTCCAAAATGGATTTATGAGAGGAAATAGGGTCTCTCATCATATTAACATAATAATTACAGTAGGAGTAATATAAAAGAACATCCCAATCATAATAAATATGATCATAAAAGGAATGACATAAAAGAGTGTACTTAAAAAGAAAGAGAGGTGTATGATCCCTTACCTCGGGTCCGACTTGACTCGATCGTTCTTTAATCTCCTGAATAATAAAATTGAGTTAATTTATACTTCCTTAATAACCTTTTTAAAGTTAATTATTCCTTTTATATGACTTATTACCATGTTATAAACATTATTTAATCATTTAAGTTAATCATGTTTGTTTTGTCGATATTTGGTTCTTAAGTCGAAAGTGGACTTCTTACAATTACAAGTTGTTCGTGTGGTCAAATGTTTATTATATCCAGAATTATATTCATGATTTGGATATCATATATGTCATATATATCCAGTACATGCATGCATTTATAACATTACATAATCATTTAGAGGTAAGAAATGAAATGCACCGTTCATGGAGACGGTAAGTCGTACGTACGCATGAACGCTACTTTCATTTCTATTTCATATTTTATAGAATGGAATAATAATTATATAAAGGTATATTATAATTACAGTATAATATCATATATAATATCATAGTTCCATCTTTTATACGTCCCACATATGGTATTTAACGAATCAAATCACTTTGAGGGGGCGGTAGTCCGCACTTCCTTAAATGAAGATATCGCGTTTACCCATAATGGAAACCATAAAGGTATTCCCAAAATGAAAAAAACAGAAGCTTAAGGAAAAAATAAACATATTATATATCATATATAAAAATATTGGCATCATAATGGCCACCTTTTAAGGTGTTAAATGAGTATTGAACAATCATCGTTTCGGGAGGCAGAATTTCGCCATCCACGGAAACCGTATGTTCTTTAACCATTTGATGTAGTTGTGTGAGAGTCTAGCTCGAATAAATCTTATAACAACATCCTAGTATATTTAAGATACTGGTGTTGTTACAAAAGAAATAAATAAAAAGAGTTTAGGGGGTTGGAGAAGCAAAATAAAACAAATGAACATGAGAGAATGAATTACCTTTAAAAGTGTAACTCCTTTTGATTTGAGCCTAAAGGCTTACTTTGAAAGGATTATGCCCAAAGGGAATACTCTAGGATGAGGAGAGGGATGTGGAGAGAGTAAATGGGCAGGGTTTGGCCGAGCCAAAGGCTTGAGGAGTGTGTGAAATGAGGTAGAGGTGGGGGCCTTTTATAAGAGGAGAGGAGGGGCACTTTTGGAAAGTAAGAAATATTACATTATTTGAAAATGTGTTTCGGTTTTAAAAGGTCCCACATTGATATAATTAGTGGATAAGGTGATAAGGCTTCGAACTCCACTCATACAATTGGTTTTGGACATGTGTAGTTCATAGATTTTACATTATCTTTCCATATTATTTAAATCGTCAAATAATGATGTCATCACTGCATCATTATTATGTCATAAATAATTTAATTTATTTAATGTCTAAAAATTATAAAAAAAATAATATGATGTAGGAAATCTTTTTATCTTTCCAATGACAATTTATAATCAAAATTTGGACCTGTGTAAACCTACGTAAAAATTGTTTTAGTAAAACAACTCATGTTTGTGTCAATTTAATTTTAACATTAAATAAAAAGTTATGTATGTCATTTCCCAAACAAAGTGTCTCCATGGGGTCCCCAAGTTGACCCATGGATTTTCTTGGTCGGCCATGACACAACCAATAAGGTTGGGACATGTTTATAGGTCACTTTATTTTATTAAAGCATTATTTATACCTTAAACTACCCTAATTACCACTAATCGCGATTAAGAACTTATTAAGTTACTATTCACCAAAAAATTATTTTTATCCCATTGAACCACATTTTACTTCTTAATGACAACCATGTATGTCGGATTTTTGAAATTCAAAACACAATGATTGCAAAATTTCATTTAAACGGAAAATCAGTCTTTATAAGTACCACTTAGTGGTTTCACTATTCATCAAAAATTGAAGTTTTTCAGAAAATTACCAAAAATTCACCCTAAGCTATATTTGATATTCCGAATTCAAAAATGAAGTCTATTTTACAAAATTCAAAACATATAAGTCACATTAATTAATTTAATAATTAATTCCCGCTGTCAGAGCAAATAGCGTGTTTTTATAAAACAATAAGTATCAAAAGATTGACACTAGTTTAAGTCTGATTTCAAAGTGAAATTAATTCCAACGACCACTATTGGATTTAATGGTAAAAATATTTTCTAATTTCACTTTAAAACCAATTCAAAATATAATCTAATCATATAAATAAATTAGATTAAAAAGAGGTTTTGAATTAAAATACAACATTTTACACTATTCATTAAAAAATGAACTTTATCGGAAAAAATACCAAAAAATTACACAAAGTAAAATTTGATGTCCCGATTCTTAATAAGAGTTTTATTTGGTCCAAAAGAATGTTTAAGAGTGAAAAAAACTATATTTAATGACAGTTCTCCATTAAAAGGCGATAAGTGAACCTTTAGTGAAAACTAGGGCATATACGCCTAAAATTGAATTCTTTCTGTATTTTAAGCCTTTAGCTTTTATTGGATAAATGTAAAAACATTTAAAAAAACATATATAATCATATTTTAGTTATTTCTATCCATTCCCGCCAATACAACGGCTACATGTTAACTACCATTTGAATTAATATTATTTTATTATTAGAGTGCAACGTAAGATTCCCAAGAAACTCGTTGTTGCGTGTTGGGTACGCCATCAAGCATAGCGTCCCCTTTAAAGTCATATTAATATTTTATTCACAAATATGGATAAATATGAAAATTTCATATTCATTATTTACCTGGGGTGTTACATCTTTCCCCCCTTTTGGGAATTGCGTCCTCGCAATTTTAAAACTGGGCTTGGAAACATCCTTGAAAGTCCCACATCGGAACAAAAGTCGGTAAAACAAACACTTTAAAATAAAGAAAGATAAGTACAAAGGTCACCCGAGTTAACCCATACTAGGATTCCAAGTATGAAAATATGTACATGGAGGAAAAAACAATGGGTCATGTTCTGATGGAGAGTGATAGAAAACATGTTTAGGAGAAAGTTAACCACGAGAGAATCACAAACTTGTGATGGGTTAAACGGTATTCAATTCCCCAGTAGGAAAAGTTAATAGACAACATTTTTTTTTTAAGTTACTTTTTATTGAGGAATTTATTCATAAGGAAACATAATCACTTATCATATTGACTTTCAACTTTTATTAGATTCCTTACACAAACTCATATTTTCTCCAAAAGACGAGTATTTAGGAAGACTTGTTCACATTAAGAGTACTATAATCAACTTCTAGAGAATCACCTAATCCACAAAATAAAACTATATACTTCCCATGTATTTAGACTTTAAGCAAAACCAAAACCAAAAAGGCTAGTACAAGATCAGATAATCCAGAAAAGGATAACCCTTTATAAAAAGAAAATCTATTCTTAATCTCCAAAATTTGTCCAACAAAACCCAAAGTTCAACAAGGACCATTCTATAATCAATTTGTCCATAAAATTCTTCAAAGTAAACCAATATAATATTGAAACCCAAACATTTTAATGATTTAGTCACATAGTCTTCCAAGTTAAATCGTAACATTTATCTCCAAACAACATCAGTTGCTCCTAATGTCCCTTATTGAAAGGTAATTAACCTAATCACATATCCTCCACGATAGGTTAATCATTTTCATAAATAACCCAAAATCATCTTACTCTTAATTCATAAAATCATATAACCATAAATAATCAGTCAAACTAACCAGGGACTTCACGTAGTCCAGTGGTAGGCGATAAATACCAGTCGCACTTTGGTTGTGGGTTCAATTCCCGCAGCTTTGTCCGACGCGACGGGTTGTCACACGGTCTGCGTGTTGTCCTTTTTCCAAAACTATATAATACTTAATACATTCCCCAAAATGAGATAAAATCTTAAAGAATAATCATAACATATTTAAACCTCTCGTTTATCTCATTCCTTTCAGTTTCCATCATATCATAGAGTAACCCATAATTACCTAAAAATTAAGTATCATATAAACCCTAATGGTTACCTTAATAATTATTACCTGAATTTCCACATCGAGTTGGCCATCCCATACATGATGCATTAGAGAACTCACCAAGGTTGAAGTGGTTGATCATGACTCCTTGAGATTTGGTTTAGAACAACCACGAGTTTCCTCATTGAATCCTCCATTTTATCTAGTATCTTAATCAAAGAACCACCACAGTTTCCTTCAAACCTGTTGTCTCATTGGTGCCTGCTAGATCCATCCATTCACTAAAAATAGAAATGTCAGTGTGAGTATATCAACAAAACCATCATGTACTAATGAGGAAGGTAAACACTAAGATACACTTACTCATTCACTTTATCTAAAACTAGGACTCTTTCTGAAATCCTAACCATTATGGTAATGTCACTTATGCTTAAAGAATACCCTAACCTCTAAAGTTATCTAAACCGACCTTTGATACCAACTATAAGGCCCCAGCCTTAAAACCTTACTTAATCTTGAGTTATTACAAGATTACACATTGAGGATCTTTTCAGGTTTAGAGTTTTAGAGAATTAGATCATGAAACTTGCATTACATTCCACATTTAAACAAAGTGGGTACATAAAAGACAGCATTCATTCTTCCCATCAACAGAATCATATTTAAATTATAACACGGATTCTTTCTTGACACATCCTTGACACTATCATCACATCATGTACCTTTCCCTTGACCTGTGAAAAACATTTCAAAAACTTGGGATGAGCATAAAAAGCTCAGTAAGAGTTATAAAAATATGGAAAGGAAACATGAGTTCATATATACATTAGAATGAAATCACACTTTACCCATAAAACATAGGCATATCAAATCATGAATAAATCATAGAAAACATAAGACATAAAGGTAACTTGAGGCATTCATATCATTCTTACGTAGGGAGTAACCCTCTTGGTTACGTTTGGAATACCCATCACAGTATATTCCCTAAATCTCTTCGGAGAAACCTTAACGTTTCACTCCTTCGCGTTACCCAATGCATTGGAGAGCTATATCGGGCTCACCCGCCCTTAGTTTATCACGGAACCACCCGTTTTCATAACAATGCCCAAGAACCATAACATAAATGTGTCACATAAAACATGAATAAAGGAAACATAACATTTCCACATTTCAATCACAAAATAACATTTTAGTATATTGAAATAATGAATCCATTCAAAAAGAAACCATTTCCAAAACCATTTAAAACATTTAATAAAGAGATTTTTGAATCAAACTGTCCCATACCACCTTGAAGCTTAAAATTTTAAACCATTAATATCCACATAAATAAATCCTTAAAACCATTTGAAAACATGGATATTAATAAGAACAAATAATTAAAACATTTAAAACGATATTTTGGTTAAAGGGGTTTTACCAAAATTAGAGACACTTGAATACGATAATTGAGGAATAACATTTAGTCAGAACTTTATAATATCATGAGAATAAATGGATTCATGATATAATATTCAAAGGATAGTATATACACCATATAAGAGTGAATTGGTGCATAACAACAATGAACCCTCAATAGAAATGTCAAATGTGATGAAATCCCTTACAAAGAAGGTATCCTTAAATTAAGGACAAATCAACCTCAAAAATATGTGTGAAAAATATAAATACACCCTATATAAGTGGATATTAAGTGTAAAACAATAAAAGGCCATTCACACATATTAAATGGATGACATATTCAATGACTACATGTTCAACCTAAAGAAATCGAAATTGGGTTAAAAAGTTCCCTTGACAGCCTAACGGCATCACATCAAAATGAGTTGATGAGAGATAAAAAGTGTATATAATCACTTGGACATAAAATTTACATCAATAAGGATATATGAGAACATATCCCAACATAACAATATGTAAATTAAAAGACCCAACAAAAGAAGTCTTTTAAAAAAAGAGGAGGGTGAAAGGTTCCCTTACCGACTTGGGTATCTTTCAAAACATACACCCCATGAAAGAAGGACAATAGATCATTGATGTAAATACTCATAAACGAAAGTATATTACACAAAGAGTAGAATAATGGGCAGTAAATACACCACTCAATGGAATTTGTGGCAAATGTAGCATAAATCTTATGAGAATAAAAGTGAGATGAAAAATCCCTTACGAAAATTCGGAAGCCTAACGGCGCCACTCAAAACTTCCAAAATGGATTGATGAGAGGAAATAGGGTCTCTCATCATATTAACATAATAATTACAGTAGGAGTAATATAAAAGAACATCCCAATCATAAGAAATATGAGCATAAAAGGAATGACATAAAAGAGTGTACTTAAAAAGAAAGAGAGGTGTAGGATCCCTTACCTCGGGTCCGACTTGACTCGATCGTTCTTTAATCTCCTGAATAATAAACTTGAGTTAATTTATACTTCCTTAATAACCTTTTTAAAGTTCATTATTCCTTTTATATGACTTATTACCATGTTATAAACATTATTTAATCATTTAAGTTAATCATGTTTGTTTTGTCGATATTTGGTTCTTAAGTCGAAAGTGGACTTCTTACAATTACATGTTGTTCGTGTGGTCAAATGTTTATTATATCCAGAATTATATTCATGATTTGGATATCATTTATGTCATATATATCCAGTACATTCATGCATTTATAACATTACATAATCATTTAGAGGTAATAAATGAAATGCACCGTTCATGGAGACGGTAAACCGTACGTACGCATGAACGCTACTTTCATTTCTATTTCATATTTTATAGAATGGAATAATAATTATATAAAGGTATATTATAATTACAGTATAATATCATATATAATATCATAGTTCCATCCTTTATACGTCCCACATATGGTATTTAACGAATCAAATCACTTTGAGGGGGCGGTAGTCTGCACTTCCTTAAAAGAAGATATCGCGTTTACCCATAATGGAAACCATAAAGGTATGCCCAAAATGAAAAAAACAGAAGATTAAGGAAAAAATAAACATATTATATATCATATATAAAAATATTCGCATCATAATGGCCACCTTTGAAGGTGTTAAATTAGTATTTAACAATCGTCGTTTCGGGAGGCAGAATTTCGCCATCCACTGAAACCGTATGTTCTTTAACCATTTGATGTAGTTGTGTGAGAGTGTAGCTAGAATAAGTCTTATAACAACATACTAGTATATTGAAGATACTGGTTTTGTTACAAAATAAATAAATAAAAAGAGTTTAGTGGGTTGGAGAAGCAAAATAAAACAAATGAACATGAGAGAATGAATTACCTTTAAAAGTGTAACTCCTTTTAATTTGAGCCTAAAGGCTTACTTTGAAAGGCTTCTTCACAAAGGGAATACTCTAGGATGAGGAGAGGTATGTGGAGAGAGTAAATGGGCAGGGTTTGGCCGAGCCAAAGGCTTTAGGAGTGTGTGAAATGAGGTAGAGGTGGGGGCCTTTTATAAGAGGAGAGGAGGGGCACTTTTGGCAAGTAAGAAATATTACATTATTTGAAAATGTTTTTCGGTTTTAAAAGGTCCCACATTGATATAATTCGTTGATAAGGTGATAAGGCTTCGAAATCCACTCATCCAATTGGTTTTGGACATGTGTAGTTCATAGATTTTACATTATCTTTCCATTTTATTTAAATCGTCAAATAATGATGTCATCACTGCATCATTATTATGTCATAAATAATTTAATTTATTTAATGTCTAAAAATTATAAAAAAAAATACTATGATGTAGGAAATCTTTTTATCTTTCCTATTAATATTTATAATCAAAATTTGGACCTGTGTAACCCTACTTAAAAATTGTTTTAGTAAAACAACTCATGTTTGTGTCAATTTAATTTTAACATTAAATAAAAAGTTATTTGTGTCATTTCCCAACCAAAGTGTCTCCATGGGGTCCCCAAGTTGACCCATGGCTTTTATTGGTCGGCCATGACACAACCAATAAGGTTGGGACATGTTTCTAGGTCACTTTATATTATTAAAGCATTATTTATACCTTAAACTACCCTAATTACAACTAATCGCGATTAAGAACATAATAAGTTACTATTCACCAAAAAATTATTTTTATCTCATTGAACCACATTTTACTTCTTAATGACAACCATGTATGTCGAATTTTTGAAATTCAAAACACAATGATTGCAAAATTTCATTTAAACGGAAAATCAGTCTTTATAAGTACCACTTAGTGGTTTCACTATTCATCAAAAATTGATGTTTTTCAGAAAATTACCAAAAATTCACCCTAAGCTGTATTTGATATTCAGAATTCAAAAATGAAGTCTATTTTACAAAATTAAAAACATATAAGTCACATTAATTAATTTAATACATAATTCTCGCTATCAGAGCAAATAGCGTGTTTTTATAAAACAATAAGTATCAAAAGATTGACACTAGTTTAAGTCTGATTTCAAAGTGAAATTAATTACAACGACCACTATTGGATTTAATGGTAAAAATATTTTCTAATTTCACTTTAAAACCAATTCAAAATATAATCTAATCATACAAATAAATTAGATTAAAAAGAGGTTTTGAATTAAAATACAACATTTTACACTATTCATTAAAAAATGAACTTTATCGGAAAAAATACCAAAAAATTACACAAAGTAAAATTTGATGTCCCGATTCTTAATAAGAGTTTTATTTGGTCCAAAAGAATGTTTAATAGTGAACAAAACTATATTTAATGACAGTTCTCCATTAAAAGGCGATAAGTGAACCTTTAGTGAAAACTAGGGCATATACCCCTAAAATTGAATTCTTTCCATATTTTAAGCCTTTAGCTTTTATTGGATAAATGTAAAAACATTTAAAAAAACATATATAATCATATTTTAGTTATTTCTATCCATTCCCGCCAATACAACAGCTACATGTTAACTACCATTTGAATTAATATTATTTTATTATTAGAGTGCAACGTAAGATTCCCAAGAAACTCGTTGTTGCGTGTTGGGTACGCCATCGAGCATAGTGTCCCCTTTAAAGTCATATTAATATTTTATTCACAAATATAGATAAATATGAAAATTTCATATTCATTATTTACCTGGGGTGTTACAATTTCTATGATTTATTCATGATTTTATGAGGTATGTTAAAGTGGTTATGTTTTATGGTTAAGTATGATCTCATCCTTATGTATATATGTACCCATGTTTCCATTCCATATTTTTATATCCCTTACTGAGCTTTTTATGCTCATCCCAAGTTTTTTTGAAATGTTTTTCAGAGGTCAAGGTAAAGGTACATGATATGATGATAGTGTCAAGGAAGTGTCAAGAAAGAATCCATGTTTATTTTAAATATGTTTCCATTGATGGGAATGAATAATACTATCTTTATGTAACCACTTTATTTATATGTGGAATGTAATGCAAGTTTTATGATCTAATTCTCTAAAACTCTAAACCCGAAAATATCCTCAATGTGTAATCTTGTAATAACTCAATATTAAGTAAGGTTTAAGGCTGGGGCCTTATATTTCTGATAACTTTTATATTTTGATGAATACTGAAAAATACTAAATTTTAATTGAAAACCAGTTTTTTAATCGAAATACTTTTTAGGGTTAAATTATGAATTTGAATGGTTTGGAAGTATAATTAGATTATATTTTTATCATTTAATACAATCTACATCATTATAAGTAATTTCACATTTAGATTTGACATAAACACATGTCAATCTATTGATAGTTTTTACATTTTAAAAAACCAATTTTTGGTTTTGACAATGGGAATTTATTTTAAATTAATTAATGAAACATCTAAGTTTTTAATTTGGTAAAAAAGAATTCATTTTTGAATTTGGAATATCAAAATTATCTTAGGTTAAATTTTTGGAATTTTTTCTAAAAACATTCAATTTTTGATGAATAGTGAAAAATAATGTGTTATAGTTTAAAACCGACTTTTAATTTAAATAATTATTTATTTTATTTAAAGATATTTTAAGTCAAAATAGATATATAATGCCTATATATGTTCAATTTAATTCATTGGAATCATTTTATAACAAAATTAGATGTATAAAAGTTTATTAAACTTTTTACCGTCTTTTACCCACATTCTAGGAGCATTAGCAAATTTTTATAAAACATAATTTTACCACTTCTGTGAGTTGAATTTCAAAAATCCGAGAGACATTGTTTACATCATTAAGTAAAATTTGTTTCAATATGATAAAAATAATTTTTGGTGAATAGTAACTTTTGATGTTTTTACCACGGTTAAAAGTAAATATGGTAATTAAGGGTAAAAATGATATTATAATTACCCTAACACTTGTCCTAATTATATTGGATAAGTTTAATTAGACCATAAAAAACCTTAGGAATAAAATATCATCCTCTTTGGTCTACTTGGATTAGATTAGTACATTTAGTATTATTTTATTTAAAAAAGAGTTACAGGAGTTAAATTCAATGTTTAATAACTAAAACATTTTTAATATAAGGTTATACATAAGATAAATTCGACTATAAATACTAATTAAAAATATAAAAATATTTCCTACATAATTTTATTTTATTTATAATTTTTAGACACTAAAACATTAAATATATTTATGACACAATGATGATGAAATAATTACCTTATTAATGACAGATTTAAAAACAGTGATATTATAAATATCAAAATAAATGTAATTTTAGACTTTTGATTAATGAAACTAATTTTTTAGGTTAATATGACATCTTAGGGTTGATTAAATAATTTTTTTTCGAAGTAATCATGCTATTATGATTTTCACAAAAACCAAATAATAAATAATGTCAAAATTGACATAAATGAGTTTTTAAAACAAATTCTAAATTATTGGTTGATATAATATTCCTAAAAGTATACAGTTCAGCCAAAGGGCTTAAATAATATTATATATTTTATTAATGAACCACTTGAGGTTCTCTTGAAAGTTTAGAGTAAGTTTATTAACCATACAGTGTAACATTATCGGAAGACACGGTAAAAGTTAAACTATTTAACTAAGAGTAAAATCTAAAGGATAAGGTTAAAATGGTAACCTAAACTTGTATAAAATCTATTGGTGGAGATTTTTAGACCCATCCCCACCTTATATTCGAAATAAATCATTTATGAGCCATTATAAATATAAAATAATTTTATTATAAAATAGTATTTCAAGGTTTTCCTAAAGTGACCCTCACCCCTCTTATAAAAGAGTACTTCCCCTTCTCCGAAAATCACACATCCAAAGCCATTTGGCTGGGCCACCTCTTGAACAAATAACCTAACAACTTCCTTCACATAATCCTAGTGTCCTTACATTTATCATAAAGCCAACCTAAGGATTCCTTTTGATCAACTGAAAAGGAAACTCCCGAAAAAGAAGTTATAATTTCACCACCCTCTTTCAAGTTCTTTTCTTATTCCACTTCCTCTTTCTTTATTGTTTCCATACCAAAATAATAACTCCAGTACCTCCTACATACTGTGAAGTTATTATAAATATGGTTCAACCATATTTTTTATTCTATCCATCCTACAAATGAAAAGGTCAACATATGTGCATACGTACAACTTACTGTCTCCACATTGTGGTATAGTTTGTTATTCAAACACTTCATTATTTGGATGGTTATAATAATGAGTATAACTGATGTAAATAATAATTATAACATTTTAATGGATATTTATATATGATATACCATCCAATTACATATGATTACACCATCAATACAATGACATTGTCCCTCGTACGTACGTACGCCTTACCGTCTCCACAACGCGATGAGATTCATTCCCATGTTCACCATTCAACGATGATTATAAAAATATATATATTTAATAATTATGTAATATATGAAATAATAATTCTACTAGAGATATACACATATGTCTTTAATTACATATATCTTATTTACATGTATTCATTCAAAACGATATGAAAACAGAAACAACGTTAATGTGTACGTACGGCCTACCCTCTCCATAAACGGTGCCTTCCATTTCATATATCTAACAATTATAAATATTTATATTATAAATATATATGATATATAAATCAATATTTATATTCTGTAAGTATTTAAATAATGATCTAAATGATACGATCAAGAATAAACAGTTAAAACACGTACAATAAAGAAAGTGATTATTACCCAAAATGTTAATTTAACATGGAAATCATTAATTAAAGGGTAGTATAAAGTCATAAATGAATAATTTAGGATATAATAAATATTAATATTATTCTGGTATAATTTAATAACATACTATGGTCATTATATAGGAGGTTAAGCGTACCCTCGACAAAAGGAAAGTGCAAGGTAAGGGGTTTCTTATATCACTTTTAATTCCGTGAGATTTCCATTGTTCGCCACTTATTTATTGCATGTGGTGTATTTTTTACTTCCATATATATATATATTATAATGATTCTATTTATATTCATGGTATTTTTTGATTCATTTGGTGGTTATTAACTTTTGGTCATACGATTCGATTGATTACAACATGGTAAGGGGTTTTCATCTCACTTCTTATATTTGTGAGATTCATGAAATTTTGCCATTATTTCCTTTTGTGTGGTGTATGTAATGCCCATGATTGTATTCCTTATGTAATATATTTAATTTATGTCTATTTACATCTTAATTTTATGATCCATCTTTCATGGGGTGTATGTTTCGTAAGTCACTAAATCGGTAAGGGACTTTCTAATTTCGATTTCCACTCATTGGGTTTTACACAAACTTCATTGATTATTTTACTCCAAAATTATGTGTGAAATTGCTATTTATTTATTTATGTATTAATTTAGACTCCCCTTTGTTTTATTATTCTTTTGATACACATAATCACTCCATTGATAAATTTTCAAGTCATCAATATGAACTTGATAAGAGTAATCTAAACTAAATTTTCAATCATTGTGTTGAACATCGAAGTCATTGGTGTTGTTGTTACAATAATATGTGTGAATGTCCGATGATTGTTTTACACTGAATATCCAATCATATTTAGCTTTTTTTTCACACATAATTTTGTCATTAATATGTTCTTAACCTAAGGATACAGTCTTTATAAGGGATTTCATCTCAACTTACATTCCATTTAGACTTATTTGTTGTTTTGCCCCAATTCACTTTTATTTGATGTATATATTGTACCTTGACATAATATATCATGAATCCATTTATTCTCATGATATTATCAAGTTTTTATTGCCTCAATTATTTTTATTCAAGCATATCTTATTTGGTTAAGAACTCAAACTAAAATTTCATTTTAAATGTTTTAAAAAATTTATTGTTTTAACTCTTTCTCATTAATTTCCATGTTTTAAAAATGGTTTTAATGATTATTTATATGGACATTAATGTTTTAAAATTAAAATTCCTTTTAAAAGTTTCAAAGTGGTATGGGACACTTTGATTCAAAAATCTATTTCAAAAATCTACTTTGATTCAATGATTATGGTTAAAGTATTAACAATTCTTCCATTTTATTTTTGGGATATACATGTTTCCTCATTGATTTTTAAGAAAAAAATAATTATTTTCAAAAAAAATTTCTCAAAAACATATTTGACCCCTATTAAGTTTCTACTTATTCTCTTGATAATAATGTTGTTTACAAAAAATATATGTCTCCTTATTTATCTGGGAACACCAAATTCTGATTCATGAAAGTATTATTTTTTAAGTATATATAAAACCCACTCCATTGAATGTGTTTTTTAATTACAACTATTGTTATATTTTCTATGTGGTATGAAAGATTATTTGAATGTTATGATGTAAGGGGTGGGCATTGAATTATATATCTCTTCAATGCATTGGGTAATGTGATGTATCTTATGATATATTTTGAAATATTCTTATAAATTATTATATATTTATTCACAAAGAAAATGTTATGATTATACACATATTTTATGAATGAAAATGATGTTTTATTTCTTCAAAACTATTTTTAGTATTTGAACACAATGACATGATGTTTCGTTTTTATTCTGGTTTGTATTCCATGCTATTGTCAAAAATTTCACTTATGATCTTAATGACGATACTATGATTATTATATGATAATGTTTAGTTTTATCAACTATTTATTATTTATAATTATCCCTTACTCCTCCCCTCACTAGGATTGTATTTAAACCTATTCTTTTATGTGTATCCTTAAGAGACTACATGTGCAAAAGAAAACATGATATTTTATATGGAAAATTATAAATGAATTTAATAATGTTTATACCATATTATGTATTAGTTGTGTATGATCCGAATTTTCAAAATATAATAAAACCTTGGATCCTTTAATTTTTAATTATTATGTTTTTATCTTTAAAATGATTTAATATTTATTTAAAATAAAATTTTGGTTTGCTATAGTTGGTATTTCAGGTACAATTTAGTTAATTTTGGAATCAGGATTAGAAAATGTTAATGGAAAATGTAGTTATAATCCTATGCATAGGTGAAGAATAATAGAATAAAAATTTTCCAAAAAGGATAAATATAGAGTCCTATAATATACTCCTTTAGAGGTAATTGAACAAAACAATAAATTATTCATGGTTTTTTTACTAAAGTTTTGTTCAAAACTATTCTATTTTAGAAAATCATAAGATGTTGGATAAACTAGGCTAATAACCCATATGAGGGAAAATGAAATGATTATCTAAATGAACTATACAATGTCATGGGAGGTGGATTTCAAAAAAATTATGGCCATGCTTACCTATATGTATTTGTTTATGAACATGAACCCAAACCAGGTGGAACTCTTTCCTTCACCAATAAAGGAACAACTGATTATTTAGTCATTTATGCATCAACAAAAACAATCATTTAATTAATCTTATGGTCCACTACACATATAATAGTGGGTTAAATAATTGGAGAAAATATTTTCTATTCTATACTATTTTGAGAAAGAGAACGAGTCTTTTTCATCTATCATTTAGATGGATAATCCGATCAATTGTGGGTATTGATGAAGAACACTAAGAAGAAATATTGAATTGAATATATTGAGTGATAAGGCTTTGAGTAAATATTTCTTAAATATTATTACCTTAAAACTATTTGAATAGATCTAGAGAATGAATTTATAGGACTGGTGATAAAGGAACATTCATTTGGTATGGTTTATGAGGAATACATCATAAGGATTTTAAGATATACCTTGGGTTTTATTATCAATAATTATTGAAAATAGATACATTCTTTAGTAGTTTAAAACCTCAACATTTAAAGGATATAGATATAAAAGACATCAAGAATTATGAATAATTGGGGTGATGTGTTGTCAATATAGATATGGATTTGTGATATTGCACCTGTATACATGGGGATATGAAGAGAATAATGGAGTTTCAATATGGTGGGTCAAATGAAAATGGAGGAAAGAGGATCAAACCACCCACATATAAAACATGTGGGAGGAAACATCATGGGGATTAGATCAATGTGATGTGTAGATGATTATGTGTGGGAGAGAAGGCCACCAAACTCATGAATGTTAATGAGACAAGAAGATGACGACCAACCTAATAGATGAAATGAAATAATCTCATAATTCACCACCCATGGTATAATGTAAAAACTATAGGGATAAATGTTATTATTAAATCAAGTTAAAAAAACCATGGTTCCTAGAGAATAATCATCTTCATCATCCACCAAATCCTAAAGAGAATGAGGAATATAATACCATCACTAAAACTAAATTGGTGGGTGAAAATTAATTCATATAAGACATACTTCCTATTAATTCAAGAATGTAGAAAATTTTATTTGATTCTAGTTTTGTGAATTCTCTTATATCCTATTAGTTTTATAGAACTATTGAATCAAAACATTAAATCCTTGAAGTATAGATACATGTAAAACACCTTGTTGTGAAATCATTGAATCCCAAGTATTTGACTATTCTTCTCTTAGTTAATTTGGTAATATTATTCATATTAATCTTTTAATCTTTCACTTGGTGGAATTTGATGTTATATCAGGCATGTATTGTCCATCATTATAAAGGGAACAAATCAACTATCAGAAAAATAGATTATATTTTCATATTAAAAACCATCTCATGCTAATCTATAAATGAAAGGAAGATCATTAATCTATATTTTAGACAACCTCAAGGGTGTGGGTTATTATTCGCTGTGAGGAATCATACCTTATCCAAATGGTTGAGTATAAGGAAAGAATCAACCTTGAGGAAACTACCATTATTAGGGAATAAACTGATTTATTAGATAAAAAGATTATTGGAAATCCCTAATATTGTGATTTATAGTTCTCAATATAACTTATACCTATATCCATTCATATCTCTAAATTTTCCTAGAGGATGTATATGGTTGAAATGGAGGAGTTAAAGAAGTAGCTTCAAGAGAATTTGTAAAACGGTGTTATATGACCTATTTCATATCTATGGGGAGCACTGGACCTCTTTTCAAAAAATAAGGATTGATCAAAGAGAGGGCGTATTGATATCAAGGAGCTCAACAAGATCACAATAGAGAACAAGTATTCTCTTCCTAGGACTGATGACTTCTTCGATCGACTTTGAGGAACTCAACACTTCTCAAAATTGGATTTTCATTCTGGATATCATATTCTAAAGGTGAATAAGGAAGATATTCAGAAAATATCATTCTATAAAAGGTATATACATAATATATTCATAGATATTGTCTTCAGACATACTAATTCCCCTGAAATAATCATAGATTTTTTGAATAGAGTCTACATAGATTACATTGATAAATATTCAGTTGTGTTTGAAGATGATATTATCATTTAATAAAAGAGAAAATAAGAACCTAAAGAGAATATAAGGATTATTTTAGAAACATTATGGAAGTTTAAAAATTATGATAATATTAGAGTGTGTGAATTGTTTCCTATATAGATTCACATTCATGGGGTATTTTATAACAAGTGGGGAAATTTTTGTGGACCCATTGAAGAAAAATGAAATTTAGGAATGGAAAAGTCCCACTAGTGTCATGAAAATCCATAGTTTTCATAGATTATAAGGACACTACCAATGTTTTGTGAGATAATATTCATGATTACCTATCATCTTAACTAAGTTAACACAGAATGGGATAATTTATGCGTGGATAATAGAATGTGGGGAAATAATTCAAGAACCCAAGAAGAGGATAATCACTACACATGTAATCACACGACCAATGTGTGTATATTTTTTTGTGATATAAATTGGTTATTAAAATAATGTATTGGGTTATATACTCTGGAAGAATAAAAAAGTGATAGTCTATGCCACATGAAAAGTAAGGATCCATTGGGAAAATACCTAACACATTATATGGACTTAGCAGATATTTTCTGTTCCTTGAAAAGTTTTTGAGAACCATATGTATAGTGATAAGTGTGGAATATATAACTATAATAAGAGTCCAAAATATATATTCACAAGGAAGGATATCAACATGTGTCATACAATATTTTTAGAGACAATCAAGGACTATGATTTCTATATTCACTACTATTGTGAAAGGCATACAACATTGGTGTTTCTCTTTGCAGAAAATAACTTGCTACTTTATTCATAATGAGGATTGGGAAAGAATGCATATTCACAAATGTAAAAAGTATGGATCTAGAAATCATAATCATAAGGAATAGATCATACCTTTCCCAGTTGATTTAATAACCATATATCAAACATAAGCTCAAGGAGACACAAAGGAATGATCTGGAGATTCAAAATAAGGTCAAAGGAGTAATGATAGGGATGTGTCATGAGTTCCACATCTATGTGGATGGTGTCATTAGATTTGGAACTAGACATCATGTGCCTACATCACTTGAGATACTGAAAGTTATATTTGGTAATATACATAGATCATAATTCTCCAACAATCCAAGATTTAAGAAGATGTATTATGTTCTTAGAGAGAATATATGGTGGGAATACATGAAGAAGGGGATAAGTGAGTACACATCTAGGGAAACAATGAGATATGGGTTGTTATGGATAGACTCACCAAGAATACCCACTTCATCCCCATTAGGTAAGATTTCTCCCTTGAACAACATTACAAGATATATGTGAAGTATATTTTGAGGCTATATGGGGTTCCACTTTCAATCATATCTAATCATGATCCAAGTTTTATATATAATTCCTGAATAAGTCTTCAATATTATTTGAATACTGAATTGAATTTCAGCATTGTCTATCACCACCACACTAATGGGAAATATTTAAGGACTATTCAGACACTCGAGTATATACTAAGATCCTGCTGAATAGAATTAAATGATATATAGGATTAAAATATCATATGATTTGTGTTATCATACAACAATAGTTTCCACTCAGGTATTCAAATGGATCCATATGAATCTCTCTTTGAGAAGTGATGTAAAACTCCATATTATTGGGAAGAAGAGGGAAAAAATGATACTTGGAAATCAACTTGAAAAAGAGATGATAGAGAATGGTCAATCCATTCAACAACATGAAAAATCTACCTAGATTTTGCAAAATATCTTTGATGGAAACCATCGAGGGACTTAGAGTTTGAAGTTGGGGGAAAGCGTTTCCTTTGAATATGATCGAGGAGGAGAGATATAGAATTTATAATGAAATAAAATCATAAACATATATTCATTGTCCCCTTTGAGATCCTTTATTACAGAGTATTGCTAGCCTATCAACTTGTACTTATACCAAATATGGTCATGTTCATGAAGTGTTACCTCTGTCCCTCTGGTGGAACTACATACCTGGCCCCTCACATGTACTAAATAAGAAAGTGTTATGAATGAGGAATGAACTATTGTATGAGGAGAATATGGTGAAGATCGTGGACCATATATACAATGTTCAATGTAATAATATAGCTAACAATATCAAAGTTTTATGGAGGAACCATAATTATGAAGAGGCAATGTGGGAAACTGAGGAAATAATGAAAAAAATTACACTCACCTATTCTTAACTGAGAATATGGATTGAAGTTTTGAAGATGAAATTTATAAATTTAGAAAGAATGTAATAACATAGAGTATATGAATGGTATTTTTTCTTATATGAAATGTGTAATTTATTATATTATGAAAATTATACACATAAAATTTATAGATAAACTAAGAAGATATCATTTCATTTATGAAAATAATTATATTATTCAATGAATAAATCGATAATAATGAAAAATAATATAATGGGACAAAAAATAGAAAAATATAACAACTACAATGGAAAAACATGCATTTACCCAATCTTTCATAATTATCCCTCCCACAAACAATATAATAGAAAAGATGAAAAATAATTGCAATCCAATCAACATTATTGAAAATGTAAATATATAATATTGAGAAGAATTGAGTTGAAGAACAAATGAGGGAATATAGATGCATATATAAGAGGTAATGTGATCTTTAGAATAGTAATATGATCATTGGAACATTAACATGACCATTGGGAATGGTAATATGACTGTGAGAATAATAATATGACAATCAAAATAGAAATTTTTTCTGAAAATAATAAATTATAACATAAAAAATATTTATCAGGATTAATTTGAGTAAATATAAATGTTATAATTCAAAAATATCAATATCATGAATAAAATACTCAAAGGAAATATAAGAACATTATTAATTAAAATTATTTAATGTAATATGTAGAAATCATATTTTTTATATTCGCAATAAAAATTTCCAATGTTAAAATTTTATTTTTTAAAAAAATGAAAAATATTTTTTAAATCAGAACATTTGAATTTTCAAGGGGTCATTTTTTGATAATTTTATGAAATACATTGATTCCCATGTGAGTAGTAACAATACATCATTCCACGTTAGTGGTGTATATTATAATATATTATTTGCAATATATAGTTGAATTAATAATTTATCGAACGTCGGGTTGGGAAAAATATATGTAATTTCATAAATGATTTATTAAAAATTATTACTCTTAATTCCAAAATAATTTGGTTTCCTCAACATATCTTTGACTCCCCTTGAGTTGATTCTTCTTCGCTCAATATTGATGATGTTAATACCAAATATGTTTTCCATTTATTCATTCCATAACCCCACCATTTTATTAATGAATGTAATATTTATGAAATATTTATGGAAACAATTCCTTTCTATGGGTTATTTAATGACTACGATTGTTATTCATTCTATATGAAATGTATGATAATGTGAATATTATGATGCAATGAGTAATCTAGGAATTATATTGACCTAAAATATAATGGTTAATATGATATATGTCATGAGATGATTTTTGTAATTAATGAACATGGTTCGAGTTTCTTTCACATGGATGAGGTTATGATTATGAAAATATTTTATACATGAACATGATGCTAGATCTGTTAAAAACAATGTGTGGTATTTATCTACTATGAAATGATGTTACAATTCTATATATTAACAAATTATATTAAATAATAAAATCTTTCCTTCATGATTTTGATTATGATCATATGATTATGATATGATGATGTTGATTATTCTCACCCAGGTATTACTGATTCATGCCCCTTGTTCATCCATTTACTAGGCTTGTATCTTACTCATTTCATTGTTTTATATCCTTTGGGGACTACCTATACTAAGGATAATGTGATCTTTTATAAAGATAAATATGATATATTTAAATAATTTTTATAATGTATTATGTATAAGTGGTCTCCAATCCTTATTTTCCCAAGATTTTAAACCTTTTGATCCATAAATGTATTACTTTTATGTTTTCTTAATTAAAATTTTCTAACAGTAACACACACCTATTTCGAGTGTGGAAAAAGAAATTTAATTTTCATAGTGCAGCACAGAGGCTGACCAGGGTCTTCTCACTTGAGGATCTTTTTTATTCATCCACTCACATAATCAAATTCACCTAAACTACTTATGTAACATTGTTTTTATTTAATCTAGGATTTTAATGGAATTTAATTTAAATAAAAGATAAAACTAATATGAAATTAAAATATATATTTAATGAAGAAATAACAAGGCCATTATGGGTTGGTTTGTGGATTCCATCATTCTCCTTTTTGGTGTTTAAATTAAGCTTGACAATTCAATTCATAGATCTCGTTCATGAATTAATATTCTTTTATTTATTTGTTTGATATCTTTAATGTATTTAGAAATCTTAACTTCACCTCCTCCTATAATCAAAGTTGATGGAACACCTCTATCGAGATTGTGACATCTTCTAAGACCAAACTCCATCGTATTCCATTTCAACCATTAAATGGATCAACTTCGTCACATAAATAGATTTTATTTAGTATAAGAAAGGGAAAAGATTTAATAAAAGAATATATATGATCTTGATATTAGTTTCGTGGTGGATAATCATCACACCCATTCACATCACTCTTGCTCATCACAAACGTAATAAAACATAGGAATTTAAGATCAAAATAAATGAAATTTCCACATACACCCCCGAGACAAGTATCAGGTTAACCCCTAATTTTTTATGTTAAGAGGTCATGGTGGATAATATAAGAATAATAAAAGATGAAAAGAATAAGAAATTATGAAGATGAAAGGAGGGTGGTTGGGTAGAAGAATAACACAAAATTAAAAACCAGGCATGAATTTATAATAAATCTAAATAATAATTAAAAACTAAAAAAATAAGAAAAATAAATTGATAAGATTAAAATTGGAAGATTGGATGTCAGCTAATATCAGTGGAGATCTTCCCTTAGTAAATTTGAAGGAATGCGATTAAAAATGGGAAGATTTGGGATGGAGGATCTACCCTCCTTTTATAGGAAGAATTTTCCCTTCGAAATATGACTTGTTTTAGCCCCAATAAATAACCTCTTCACACATTCCCTAATTCATAAAATTTGTAAATAAAATTATTTTTTGTTCACCATCCATATTTAATATCATTTGGCCTCCATATGTAAGGGTTATGGATTTCTCATTGAATATTACTTTTTCTGACCGAAATATCCATGAAGCATCCTTCAAGGTATATCAATAAATTTCAACCGTAATGGCTTGAAACCCTCATATAATTTGTCAATATATTGATGATTTTATTCCTATTTAATTTATAGATGGTATCATCTCAATTGGATGTGTTTAGATCAAATTATTCATCCATTATAGCGGTTGCGTCCAAGATGTATGCCTGGAAAATTTCCCAACTTCGTCAAACTTTTTAGGGTTCTAGATGATCAAATATTCCCCTAGTCCAGTAGAGAAAGCTATAGGAAATAAATCAAGGATTTCAAAAACCATTAATAACTCAATTTGGAGTTATATTTTTAAATAAATTACCAAAATACCCTTGAGGAAAAAATCTGTCAAAAATCCAGAATTAAACACTTTTCACAATTTTCCTCAAAACACACCATAAATCCAATATTGATCCATATAAGCTCAATTTTATAAAATCGATGGGTTAAAAAATTGAATGTATATAAACAATATATATCATATTTACTCTATCAATCCCCCCACACTTAGACCATTCTTTTGCTCATGCATAAAATCTCTACATGGAAATCAGAGGACACCAATATTACCAATAGTCAAGTTCCAATGTACTAAAATAAAAAAAAAATCAATTTCAAATGAAATTATCAAAAATCCACATGAGGAATCAATTTAACTCCATATTTGATATTAAAAAAATAAATTCATGTATTTTACATTTCCACTTTGAAAAATGTGGCAACTTCTCCTTTTATTCATTCAAGATCCTCAATTCATTATTATTAAGCATGCCACATCATGATTAACCTCACCTTTAAACCTCTCCTATCATATATTATGATAAAAATAATTTATATTTATTCTCATATCATTATAAAATGTTTTTTATACATAGTCTTATCGATGAAATACTTTATCCTATTGGTAAATAGAAAAAGCACATAAAATCATGAAGACTTTTCAATAAAGGTTTGAAAGAATATGAGGATTAAGTTGGGTAGGATTTGATTCCATGAAAATTAATGCTCAAAGAAGAATTTTATATCTTAAGTAAAATGCATGATATCATAAAGGGTAATTAAATTTTTCTCATTAATGTATCAATAGCCATTTTCCCTAAACTCAATGTTAGTTCATGATCAAACTTTTCATACTGAATGATTTCTGTACCCCCTTGAATTTTTGGGTACTTTGTTTTGTTTTTATGATGGTTATTATTAGATCAAAACTCATATCCAGTACCTACACATATACAATCTGAAGATCAATGGTCTATAAAATGGTGATTTTTAGTTTTTACAAATCACATCCCCTTTTTTCTCTTTATTTTTGTTTTTTTTATTTTGTATTTTATTCATGTGGGGAAAAAATTTCCAATGAATAAATCAGAAAAAATTATTTATTCTTACAATTAGAACCCCCAGACTTTAACCTTGAATTTTTAATCATCCCTTCCCCCATTATTACCTTTAACCCCACACATAAACATGAAAATATTTTGAAAATACCAATAGTAGGGTAGGAATGGATTAAAATGGCATGAAACATGGATTATTCCTATAAAAAACATTCATGGATTCTATGGGATAAATTAAGATTAATTTACTGGTAGTCTATATGGATATGTGTTTTCAAAATATGACTCAATCATTTTCCATATGTTTTTTCAAAGTCATAGCTTTGACAAGTTCAAATGCAAGTTCTGGTTAATGACCTGCCCCAATATCACTCATGAAATATGATCAAAATAAAATAAAAAGTAATTGCTCTATAAATTCTCCTAATAATGATACATATTCTATTGGACATTCACTCAAGACATGATCAATAATAAGCAATCAATGAACATGAATTACATAAATTCAAAGAATGAAATAATTGTTGGAGATTTTCATTTACATAAATCAATCAATTCCTTCAAATCATGTGTCATCATTTTAATATACATGATTGAATTTTGACATTCAATTACCCATTTAACACAGTCAATTTCTTTAACATTTAATTCTAAAACATGGAATAAATATATCCCTAAGAAACTCATTTCTCATAGATAAGTCATGAAAATAATTAATTCAAGTATGGGAATGTAATTCTTATCATTAAATATCAAAACATGTTTGGTAAAAAATGTAAGGAGTTTAAAATATAATCATAAAAATTGAAATCTATGTTGAAATAAATCACTGTTCCTCTTCCTCCAATGATTGTGGATTCATTCTTCCAAAAAAATTACTCAATTATTAACAATGATCATTTCATTTAATCTCAAAATGAAAATAGGGAGTGGGATGCATGCTGGACTAATTCCTAACACTAAATTTTATGTATAATTTATTAATATTGAAAATGAAAGTAATAAAAATAAAGTAAAGGAAAAATCATTGTATGATCCACCAAGTGGACCCTGAATTTTTAATTCCTCTAGAAGGCACTATTAGTTGTTATCCAAAATCAAAGGGTGGATGAAGCATCATTGGTTTGAACCACCACATGTGGCTTTCCCTAGCTTGTGCTTCATCCTTATTCTTGAGCGAAGATCCAAGGATAGAGTACATCATATTCCCATTATTTCAAAATGAGGTATCGATTTAATAGCAGTGGTAGGATGAAGTATGGACCACCCGATTACTTGGTTTCTACTTGTACAACCTTCTTCTCTTCCAGTTCTAGCTTTATAGAGGATTTAATAAGAGAAGCATCTTTTCTATTTTCCCTAGACTTAGCTACCTGGATTTCGTGATGGTGCTCCTAGAATTCATTTTCAATAATGTTAGGGAGCTCAATGTGTTCCAAAAAATGTGAAATTTCTTATTCATCGTCTTTCTCTAGGGTGATGTAAGGTTTGACTGAATCTAAAAATTCAAAATCATAAGGAGTGATACTCAAATCAGATTTAATAAAATCATAAAATATGGAGTTATAAAAAGGATCTTCTCCCTTAGTTGGTTCTTGTTGAATCACATTTTCAGTGATAAGGGCCTATTGCAGTTGACGAAAAGGAAATCTAGGAAAGTAATATGGATCCTCCATTTCATGGATCTCCTCAAAAAATTAGGGAAGGATTAGGTAGACTCTTCTAGGACCTTCTCTAAATGATAAGATTCTAGAATATAATGGGATATCTCGGTTATCTTCACAACCAGTTTAATTTTCCTAGTGCAGCACGGAGGCTGACCAGAGTCATCTCACTCAAGGGTATTTTTCTATCATTCAATCACTTAATCTAATTCATCGAATGTACTTATTTTTAGTTTTTTTATTTAATCTAGATATGTAATGGAATTTATATTAAGTATAATATAAAACTAACATGAAATTATAAAATGTAACTAATGAAGAAACAACATAGCCTTTATGGGTTGGTTTTTGTTCCATCAATCTCTTTGTTGGTGTTTAAATAAAGTTTGAAAATTTAATTTTGATATCTCATTCATTAATTATGAATCATTAATTTATTTTTGTGAAATATATAATTTATTTAGAAATATTAATTTCACCTCCTTCTATAATCAATGTTGATGGAACACCTCGATCGAGAGTGTGACATATTCCAAGGTCTGTCTCTATCGTTTTCCATTTCAACCATTAAATGGATGAACTCCATAAACTTAAGAGCTTGTATCAAATAAAAAGGAGAAAAAAGATTTAAAAAATTAATAGGAATTTGTTTGAGATCAATTTTGTGGTGGATGATTTCTGCACCCATGCACATCACTCTTATTTATCACAAACTTAATAAAACATAGGAAATTTAGTGTAGAATAAATGAAATTTCCACATACCTACCCCAAGAAAAGTCTCGTGTTGACCCCTCATTTTTTTAGGGTAAGTAGTTATGGTGGATAATATGAGAGTAAGTCAATAATAAAATGTAGAGAAAATATAAAGAATAATGGAGGGTGGTTGGGTGGAATAATAACACAAAATTAAAAACCATGCATGAATTTATAAGAAATCCAAAATACAATTGAAAACTAAAACAAAATTAAAGGAAACATTTGAATTAATAATATGAAATGGGGATGATTTTCAGCTAGGATCCTTTAGTTTAGATCTCCCATTGGTTCCTTAGAAGGAATGGGATGGAAAATACGATGATTTTGGAAGGAGGATCTCTTCAACTTTATGGGAAGAATTTTTCCTCCAAAAGATGATGCATTTTAGCCCCAATAAATAAACTCTTAACTTATTCCATCATTCAGAAATTTTTTTGATAAATTTCTTTTGTGTTCACCCCCAAATATTCAACTCATTTGGCCACCCTCTCAAGGAGTTATGCATTTTTCATTGAATGTTAATTTTTCTGCCTAAATATTCAATGAAGATTCCATAAATTAATATAGTGAAATGTGAACTTTAATGGCTTAAAAATTACTTGTATTTTTTTGGGATATTTCTTATTTTATTTCTCTTTCATATCTATGTGTAATTACCTAATTGTGGGGTTTATATCTCATGACATGCACCGATTATGGTGGTGGGGTCTGCGATGTCTACCCAGAATATTTCCCAACATAAATTACTTTTTATGGGATCTAGATGATCAAAGCATCACATAGTGATTTATAAAAACAAAAAGGAACTAAATGGAGGATTTCAACAAAAAAATCAATAAATATGGAATTATATTGTTAAATAAATGACCGAAATACCCTTGTGGAAAAAATATGTCAAAACCCTAAATTGTGAAATTTTCCAAATTATTTTCAAAACACGTAATAAATCAAAATTTAGTCCATATAAGATCAAATTTATAAATTGGGTAGGGGTTAAAAAATATAAATGTATAGAAAAAATGTGGAAATTATTATCTCTATCAATTCCACCACACATAAATGATGCTTTTCCTCAAGAATAAAATCTCAACATGGAAATCAAAGGACACCAATGTTATTAATATTCAAATTCCAAAGTAATAAACTCAACCAATTATCAATGTCAAATAAAATTTTCCAAAATCCTCATTAAGTATCAATTTGACTTCCCATTTTTCAATGAAATAATCAATTCATGTATTTTACTTTTTCCAATTGAGAAATGAAGGAACTTCTCCTTTCATTCATTCTAGCTCCTCAATTCATAATTACTATGTATACCACATAATGATTTACCCAACCTTTTAATATTTCCTCTCATATATTATGATAAAAATATCGTAAATATATTCTCATATCATGAGAACATGTTCCTCATCCATAGGATTTTAAATGAACTACTTTCTGCACTTTGTAAGGACAAAAAAGAATATAAAATTGTGATGAATTTTCAATAATTGTTCAAAAGACTCTGAGGATTAATGTTAGTAGGATTTGATTCTTTAATAATCAAGGCTAAATGAGGTATTTTATCTCTTAAGAAAAATGTATGAAATCATAATGTGTAATGAATTTCTCCTCTTCAATGTAGAAACTCCCATTTCCATGAAACTCAAAGTAAGTCATTATCTAATTATGAATAATTAATGATTTTTGAACCCTCTTTGTTTTTTTTATTTTGTACTTATTTTTCTTTTATTGAAAGTTATGAATAGAAAAAATCTCACATACAGAACCTAACCACATATGATAAAAAGATCAATTGTCTAATAAATAGTGATTTTTTGTTTTCCCAAATCAAAACCCATTTTTCTCTCCCTCGCTTTTTTCTCTTTTTATTTCCTATTATTTTCTATAGAGGGAAAAATTAAATATTACAATTAATAAATCAAAAACCAATATTTATTCTCATAATAATCTCCCCCACACTTAATCCTGGAAATATGAATGGTCTCTTCCACCACTATTCCCTATACCCCATACTTCAACATTAAAATATCATTCAAATACCAAGAGTAGAGTTGGAATTGAAAGAAATGTCATGAAACATGGGTCATTCCTGTAAGTTAATTTATAACTACTATGGGATAAATATAGATTAATGTAATGGGGTCCTTAAGGAGAAGGGTTTTTTTAAAATATGAATCATAAAATTTAAATGGGTTTTTACATACTCATAGCTTTAACAAGTTCAAATGCATGTTCTGGTTAGTGACATGTCCCAAGATCACTCACAAAATATGATCAAGATCAAATAGGAATTACATTGTCTAGAAATACTCTCAAGAATGATACATATGATATTGTACAATTAGTAAAGACTTTATCAATAATAAAAAACTCAATTCACACGAATTTCAGAATGTATATGCATGAAAAATGGTTGGGAAGTTTAATTTACATGAATCAATCAATTCAGTAAAATCTTGATTCATCATCTCAATATCCATGATTTAATTTAAACCTTAAGTTTTCCATTTATCTAATTCAATTTTATTGACATTGAATTCTAAAATAAGCCATCACTATATTCATAAGAATCTAATATATCATAGATAAGTCAAGTAAAGAATTAATGAATGTATGGGCATTAAATTATTTTAAATAATTATTATAACATGTTTTGAACCAAAATATTTTAGGAGATTAAAAGATTATCATAAAAAGTGAACTCCCCTTTGAAATAAATCTTTGGTCCTCCTACTCTAATTCTTGGGTCTTCCTTCTACCATAAATAAAAATAACTCAATTAATCACAAGGATCATTTCATTTAAGCTCGATGTGGAAAGAGGGAGAGGGACACATGCAAGAGTAATTCCTAACATATAATTTTATATATAAATTCCTAATATTGAAAATAAAATTACTAAAAATCATGTAAAGTATAAATCTTGGTACAATTACCCATGTGGGCCATAAAGTTTTACTATCTTAAGACGTCATAACCAGTTGTTATTCAAAATAAGAGGGTTAATGAAGATTCATTGATTTGAACCACCACATGTGGCTTTTTCTAGCCTATGATTCATCCTTGTTCTTTAGGGAAGATATAAGGATATAGTACACCATATCCTCCCCCTTTAGAAAGAGGTATAACATGAATGGCAGGGGTAGGTTAAAGTATGAACCAACCTCTTCATTGGTTTCTACTTGTGAAACATTCTTCACTTATAGTGCTCTCTTTATAGGGGATGTAATAATAGAATCCTCTGTTCTACTTTCCTCTGGCTCAACTACCAGTATTTCTTGATGTCGCTCCTCAACTTCATGTTTAATAATGTCATGGAGCTCTATGTGGTCCTCAACAAGTGAATTTTTTTTCATCATATTCATCAAGGGAGATGTAAGGGTTGACCGAATTTGAAAATTCCAAATCATAAGGAGTGATTCTCAAATGAGATTGAATGAAATCAGAAAATATAGAGTTCAAGAAAGGATCTTCTCCGCGATTTTTCTATGCTTCAATCACTTTTTTAGTGATAAGTGCCTCTTGGAGTTAAGAAATATCATAGGGAGGTAGGTCGTCAGGCTCATCTATTTAAGGTATTTCCATGGAAAAATAATTGAAGACTAAGGGGGACTCATTCGTGACCTTCTACACTTGATAAAATTATAGAAATTAATTTGCGAACTCTGTTAGCTACCGATCCATCGCATCAAAAATTTGACGGTTAATGTCCTACCATAGGCCAGCTTTGATTTATTCAAATTCCTCCTCCGTATTATTGGATTTCCAAAATGACCTCACCTATCTATCAATAATAAAACAAACATCCACTATAGACAAGGGTGAGTCAATAATTTGTTTTTAAACCAACGAGTAACTATTCCATGAATTGAAATATAGTTGTTTGAAAACATTATAGGAATTTTGTTTAGATTACTATTTTTTTATGAACAAAAAAAATAAAAAATTTTATAAATTTATAAATTTTGAAAAATTGATATATATTAATACTTATCTCCAGAGAAAGGGTGCCAGTTTTAATTCATGCTGATGGTAGGGTGTGGAATATGCTATTTAATTATACTAGTGCAGCACAGTGGTTGGCCATGATGGTCTCACATGAAAATATTTTTCATTAGTTCACTCACTTAATCTTATTCACCTTAATTACTTATTTCTGGTTTTTTTATTTAATATTTTAATGGATTTGAATTTAATTTAAATAAAATATTAAACAACTTGAAATGATAAAATGTAGTTAAAGAATAAGTAACGTTTCCTTTAAGGGTTGGTTTGTGGGTTACATCATTCTCCCTATTGGTGTTTAAATTAAGAATTAAAATTCAATTATATGATCTCATTCGTGAATTAATATTATTTTATTTATTGGGGTAAAATCTTGAATGTCGTAAGCAATCATAACTATACATCCTCTTATTATCAAGTTTGATGGCACACCTCGAAAGAGAGTGTGACATCTTCAAAGACTTGGCTCCATAGTATTCAATTTTAAACACTGAATGGATCAACTCGATCGTATAAAGATATTATGTCTAGTATAAGGGAGGGAAAATATTTAATAAAATAATTTAAATGAGTTTTAGATTAGTGTCTTGGTGGATGATCTCCACACTCGTGAACGCCACTCTTTCTCACCACAAACTTAATATAACATAGGAATTTAAGCACAGAATAAATGAAGTTTCCACATCCCTTCCATGGGACATATCTTGGGTTAACCTATCATTTTTAGGGTAAGAAGTTATGGTGGATAATATGAGAAGAAGAAAAGAAGAAAATAAGGAGAAAATATGAATAATAAAATAGGGTGGTTGGTTGTAAGAATAACACAAAATTAAAAACCATGAATAAATTAATAATAAGTATAAATTACAATTTAAAATTGAAACAAAAATAAACAAAACAAATATATTATGAATATGAAAAGGGTATGATTTGTGACTAAACTCCCTCAGTGGAGATCTCCTCTTGGTTCCTTAGAAGTAATGGGCTGGAAATGGGATGATTTGGGAAGGAGGAACTCTCATCCTTTTATAGGAAGAATGTTTTCTTTGGAAGTTGATGTGTTTTAGAACTAATAAATTACATCTTCACACATTCCAAAATTCATAAAATTTGTTCATAAATGTCTTTTTTCATTTACCTCCTAAGGTTTAGATCATTTAGACTCTGGATGTGGGAGTTATAGAATTTTCATTGAATATTACTTTTGTTGACAAAATTATTAGGAGGTGTCCTTCAATGTATATCATTAAATTTACATTGTAATATATTCCAACCACCAAGGATTTTATTAGGGGAATGTCGATTTGAGTCATCTTTCATGTTATGAGGAATCCCCCCAATTCGAGGTGTTTGTATAAACTTTTTCTTCTATTATAGAGGTGGGGTCCATGTTGTCCTCCTGGAAAATTTCCCAACATCAATGAATTTCTCGAGGCTCTAGATTATCAAATCATAGGTCCATACGATTCTTCATAACAATGCCACTCGGTACACACCAATGTATTAATTCTACAGGTATCATTATAGAGGTTTTTTTCCTAGACATTTCATGGTTAGAATAATCTTACACCTTTTCTATATGAGGGGTTCCCTTTGAATGTTCTTTTTATATGGTTGGCAGCCAGGTTTTCCATCCTTGGGGCCAAACTATGTAACCAATTTTTAATGGGAGATTTTACCATTTCCCATTCTTTCATTATAACTCACCCACCTCTTTTTCCATCTTATTTAATTGGGCATAACAATTCACCCAGTGGAGTCTTCACATGCCTAAGCTGCAATTTGAACTCTCCTCATTATCCATCATTAATATACAGTGACATATTTCATTTTAGATCTCCACCTAGAAGTGCTTTGATCTATTACCCTCATTTATTTTGTAATATCACCTTATTATGAATACTTTTGTGCAATATAATATGGTTTATTTTTATTTTATTTTATTATTATTCTATTTTCATCCAGTCCAGGATTAATAAAGGGAAGATAAAATATGAGACATATACTTCAAGAATAAGGTAGATAGTATAATAGTTATCCATCATTTATTCTTGATTTATATTATGCATCCTCATAATGAAAACCATATATTCTTTTAATTTCCATTAAAATATAATTTAACTTAAAAAATTTAATAACATTTAAATAAATGACCTTATTATTCCTTATAAATATTGTAATATGTCCCCTTCAAACTAGTGCCACCCTTTAGGGTGTTCTTATATTATTAATCATAGGTATTATAAATTTCTATGTAAAAAAACACATCTAGAGTGGTTTTCTCTTAGTATCTAAATGAATTGAGTATAATGAATTTAATGAAAAGTGTGTGGTGTGACCATATGAGATGATTTTATATAAAAATTTGTATCAAACTTATTTAAGTGGAACACTGATGAATTATAAACCATTTATTGACTCATATTCAATTCTATTTGACTCCTTATTAATTTTAAAACTTAGTAATGGCATCCCAATTGATATAATATGTTGGAATGTTGTCTCATATACATCTGATACTCATTCATGGTTTCCTTAATGATATGATACATGGAAATGGCATCCCATAAACCGATGATACTCAGGCATAGAGTCACTAATGATATAATTAATGGGTTTGGATTTCCTTACACTGGTGATACATGGGAATATATTTCAATATACTTGTGTTACATGGGAATGGAAACCATTATGATGTATGACACTCGGTATTTGTGTCCACTATGACTTTATAAGACTCTAGTGACTGGACGTGGATGCTTGAGTTATGCCTTGGGGCATGGATTGAACTAAATATCTATATATATATGGATATAAGAATCATTATGTATATATGATTTATATAAACAAGAATATATATATATGTTTAGTGTAAAGACCCGGAAATTTCAAGGAAATTTTTTTTCTTAATTTTCTTCGGAATTTTACAAGAACACAGTTTCTGACAGCGCCTGATTCTGAGGCCCGGTGTGCCCAGAATCAATTTCCGAAGTTTGGCTCGGGTACGTTTAGTGAACGAACGAGAGGGAATTTCTAACTTCTGAACCGGTGCCCGGAATCAAATTTCGAGGGCACCGATGGAACCGTAGCGCCGGTTTTTGCTTAGGAATGCCTTTCCTGGAGTTGCATTTGCTTCGGAGCAGTTGTTTATTAAGGTTGTGGTTTAAGGGTAAAGAAAAATAAAATTTGTATTACAAATTTTATTTATCTTCTTAAGTGGTTATATCCTAAGTGTGGAAGTAGGGGTTTGTTGTTGCTTTATTTAATTATTTTCCGTTCTTGGTTCTAGCATGACAAACTTGAGGATGAACGTTTAAGTGTTATCGTCTAACGAGAGGGGGACCGGACCGCACAAACACGGCCGAAACCCCCTCCTTTGTTCTTGAATGTTTCTTGAGGATGAAACGAGATAGCGTGGTCTCGTCGCACTACGCGGGAATCACATGGAAATTATTGCGCGGCGCCGTCGCGCCGCGCCGTGGAAAGAATTATCATGAACACGACGCCGTCGCGCCGCGTCGAAGGAAACCGAAGACGCCGCGGCCGGAGTGGGGCCGCGGCGGAGGGGCGCGGTGCCGTCGCACCGCACCGGATGACGAAGGCCGCAGTCGGTTCCGGGCCGCGGCGGATCGTGATGACCGGCGGCCAGCCGGGCCGCCGGTGCCGGAAGACGGAAGAGGACCGGCCCTTGCCGATCCTGTTGACAAGAAGTCGGCCGGCCAGGTCGGGCCGGCCGGGTTGGTGGAAACCGGGGGAATTTAATTCCCCCGGGCAGTTATTTGGCCCCCCATTAAGAGGGGGGGCGGTTTCACAAAAGGGGGGGGGGGGGGCAGGCGGCCCCCCGTTTCCAACAAGCTCGGCCTTCGGCCAAGCTAGCAGCGCGCCCAACGCGCTGCCTTGTGCCGAACCGGCGCGCCTGGCCGGTTCGCCGCGCCGGGCCACGCCGGGCCCAGCCGCGCCGCGCCGCGCCGTGCCGCGCCGGGCTGGGTTGGGCCGCGCCGGGCCGAGCCGGGCTGTGCGGGGCCGGGTCGACCCCGTCCGGGGCGGGTCGACCCGGTTCGGGCCATCCGGGGGGTCTCGGGCCGGGACGGCCCGGGCCCGAAACCCCCGTTACCGAGCGGTTTGGTCAAATGCCCGTATCTTGGGCTACGGGCCTCCAAACGACTCGTCGTTAGCGGCAACGTGATCCTTGGATCGAGACGGTCGTTTCGGTATACTATACTCAAGGTGCACCTTCCTTTTCGGGTGCCTACGTGGTTAAAACTCCGTAGTTAAGCGTGCTTGGCCTAGAGTAGTGATCAGGATGAGTGCCCTCCTGGGAAGTTTCCCAAGGTGAGTGTGAGACGAAAAATCCAATAACTCTCAGACCGGGCGTCCGATTGACGCGTCGTCTGTTGCGTTGAGTTCCTGTTGACGATACGGAACTTTCGGCATCCTCCGCCCGAGTTTTGGATGCAGATGGATAGTGGCCGGGTTGGATCGCACCGAAATCCAACCGGGCCCCTGGAACGGAAAAGCTGATATCTTTCTGACAGAACGTCCGTTTGACGAACCGTCAACGGCGTTGGTGATCGCGTTGAGAAACGATCCCTATGAGTTTACCCTATGGGAGTTCGGGGTACATTTGAGATACGGCCGGGTTTGGTTTTCTCACGAAACCAACCGGGCCCCTGGGACGAAAAGGCTAATAACTCACATAACGGGCGTCCAATTGACGCGCCGTCTATTGCATTGAGACCCCTATGACGTGGCGGTCCGTTAAGATACTTCTTCATGGGACTTTGAGATACTTGGAGTATCGACCTGTAGCTCGTGGAGCGGACCCTCCCAGTGACGAGCGTGTGGAGTACGGAGACCGTGTAGCTGGTTGAGACCCGACGACTGCTGATCGAACGACTCGGAGTGTTACAGAGGTGCGCTTGGTTGTAGCGGCACATGGGAGCGCTTGGTTGTAGCGGCAGACCCACGACAGAGTTGCGCTTGGTTGTAGCGGCACATGGGAGCGCTTGGTTGTAGCGGCATACCCACGACAGAGGTGTGCTTGGTTGTAGCAGCACATGAGAGTGCTTGGTTGTAGCGGCAGACCCACGACAGAGTCGCGCTTGGTTGTAGCGGCACATGGGAGCACTTGGTTGTAGCGGCATACCCACGACAGAGGTGCGCTTGGTTGTAGCGGCACATGGGAGCGCTTGGTTGTAGCGGCATACCCACGACAGAGGTGCGGTTGGTTGTAGCGGTACATGGGAGCGCTTGGTTGTAGCAGCTGGCCCGCAGTACTCGATGGGTGGAGTTCTTCAGCAGTCTTAGGTTAGTGAGCAGTACCTCAGAGTTGTGACAGGACCACTGTACACTCCAGAGACGGAGCTCTTCAGCAGTTACGGTTTCGATAATGAAAATCCTGGTTTGAGCTGAGACTTTTGACCTTGTGTTTACCTCATGATTGAGATGGGTCACTTGCTAACTTAGGTATATGTATGGGAATATACTCGGGTAGTGGTTATCCGTTGATTTCACAATCCTTGTGTTTCCTCATGATTGAGATGGGTTACTTGATAACTTAGGTATATGTATGGGCATATATCTAAGTAGAGGTTATCTGTTGAGATCTTCTTTGTGGTTATCCTTGTTGGTTTAGTGAGACCTTGAGGGCCTCGGGGTCCCTACTGAGTATCGTTATACTCACCCCTGCACGGGCTATGCCCGCACCTCGTTGTGTTGGTTGCAGACGACGGGCAGTGCTGACAGAAGTCGAGTGTTCGAGGACTGGACAGCACCTGGAGGTGGACTATACGAAGAGATGGTACCCGGAGGAGGACCTCATGACGAGGCAGTACCCAGAGGTGGACGTGACGACGAGGCGGTACCCGGAGGTGGACCACTGGGCGAGACATACTCGGAGCGGACGGTGGGACCTGAGGAGCAGAGGAGCTATCTGTACCCACCCTTCAGGTGGGATTTCCAGTGGACAGCTCGGCGTAGCAACTTTACTTTTCAGTTGCTATTTTCCCTTTCGAGTTGTACTTTACAGTTGGGATTGTATTTCCGGCCCCTTTTTACTTTCCGCACTTGCTGTTGTACTCAGTTTTTACTTAGTGTTTACTTCTTCCGCTTGTACTCTGTGGTGCTTGTTTTCTTTTATAAAGGCAATGCCTTCCCAGTTATCGGGATTTTACGCATTTGGTGCTAGTCGCCAGCCCCTGGCCTATGGAAGGCGGGCTTGGGGTAGTCACGGCACGGGCCCCGAGGACGGGTCGTGACAAATTGGTATCAGAGGAGTTCGGTTCTACCGCAGAAATTATAACTCTGATGTTTCTTTCTGTGAAGCAATAGTGTTAAGGGTACCGAGTGTGGTTTTCAGTTCAGGGAGTCCAGTGTTGGTGCGGCGGCCGACGTATCCGTACACCAGGACCCTGACTACTGATTTCCGACTTTGTACACAAAAACACTGATTGCGTGTGTGTTTCCAAAGTTTTAAAGTCACCTCAAACTAGGTCATCTCACCAGGTATAAGACGTTGACCGTGTCGCATCTGTTCAGGATGTCTCCACGCAGACAGTCAGTTTGAGTTCTGAGAGAGTACTCGATGACGGCTCACCGAGCGACGAGGCTCTGGTGCAGGGCCCTTTTTACTATGTTGGCACCCTCGGGTGGTGTACCAGTACATCACCACCTGTTGGGCAGCAGATGCCAACGGCTATACTAGCAAACTGTGCACGCTGGCGGAGCGCATTGCACGAGTTCCAGCAGTAGAGGCCTCAGAAGTTACGAGGCGAGGCAGATTTCCAGACAGCAGAGCAGTGGCTGGAGGCGATTGCTAGAGTTTTCCGCCTAGCTGAGACATCAGTAGAGTGGATGGTGGACTTGGCCACTAGTTTTTTCCAGTGAATGACCATGAGGATGGTCCGCATAGTGATGAGGCTTCGGTACTTGAACCGATGCCTGAGATAGTGCCTTTGGGTAGTGTGTCAGCTATACATCACTACCTGTTGGTCAGCAGTTACAACCGGCAGTACCGGTAGGTGACACATGTAAGTTTACTGCCTTACATGTGTTCTAACTTCAGATACCCTCATGTTCCGAGGTGAACCTGACTCATAAGCGGCTAAGGACTGGCTTGAGGTGGTGGCCGAGAATTTTCTAGAACTTTTACAGTTTCGGCGGGACGACGTGTTGATAGCTGAGAATTCATCAAGGCGTACCGAACATATCGGGTACTCGATGGAAGCGTTTCAATCAGTGCAATAGAGGTCGGACCTCTGAGCATGGTATGTTTAAGGGCTTCCAAGCCAGCACCTTTTCTCTATGCATTTCTACTTAGGCTAGAGTGCTAGAAGGAACCTTTGTGGTTGAGAATTCATTGCTGATCGAATACAGCCAGAAAATGTTAGAAGTTTGGAAAGCAGGAAACTGACACCAGTCTCGGAGACTTGGGCATGTCAAATGTTTCAAGAAGAGGAAATGTTAAGGACAGATGAATATGCAGAGCAGCAGACATGGAGGCAGAGCTTGGAGAGCAGCTCGTGGTGGTGTACATTTCAACTTGTTACCATCACCCGTCTTTGTAGTCCCCGCTAGACTCAGGGAGTTGGAGAGCAGGGAAAGAGGGTAGCTGCTTGCGGTCATGGAGTGCAACCAAAAAGGGGCTCTAAGGATGATTCGAAGTGTGGAATTTATCTTCTACTAGCTGCCGTAGCCACAGGCATCGAAACGAATCATCCCTTCCTTCCATGAATCTAGTCCCAGACCTAGAGATTCCGGTTAAGCCGTTGACTTGACCCTCACGTCTGGAGATACCTTTGGGAGGAGACTCGATAGTCACACTTACGCCGACGGTGTGATCTGACCCTTGAGGCGAGAGTCTCAGTTAGGATCTCTTGGTGGCAGCGTCGAGGCCTTACGATGTTAGTTTGAGTATGTATTTGGCAATCACTGTTCATACTCAAATTGACGGTATTAGGCAAACGTTGGGATGGGTTTTCCTTGGTCGGCGAAAAGGAAACCCTGGGCAGCACAAGATAAACTCATGCATGGGAGGGTGTAGTCGATCATTCTTGGGTCGGCCAACCTTACCCTCGTGGCAGCAGGAGTTTTGAGTTTCAGTTCTAACCTAAAAAGGGAGACCTTTAGAGTTTGAGGATGGCGACCACGTTCTTATACAGGTCTCACCTCGACGAGGTTTACGGAGATGTAGCCGAGGCGACAAGAGATCTCCGAGCTTCAATAGGCCTTTCTAGGTCCCCAGCAGGGTAGGCGAGGTGGTTTATCGCTTGACCCATCCACCTCAGTTGCACCAGGTGCACGATGACTTTCACGTAACTCAATTGAGGAGATACGTGCTTGATCCTTCACACATCATCGACCTCAGGGAGTTGGACGTCGATGATAGAGCGACATGCACGGAGGTTCCAGTGGGGATCAAGAATAGACAGGAGAAGATCCTACGAGGATGATCGATTCCTTGGGTGCACTTCCTTTGACAGTACGGGAACCTCCAGGTGAGCACATGGGAGCGGAAGGCTCAGATGCGTGCTCTGTACCGCTTTTGTGACCCTAGTTTGTGATGAAGCTTTACAGGGACGTAAAGCCCTGAGGTGGTTGTAATGTAAAGACCCGGAAATTTCAAGGAAATTTTGTTTTTCTTAATTTTCTTTGGAATTTTACAAGAACACAGTTTCTGACAGCGCCTGATTCCGAGGCCCGGTGTGCCCAGAATCAATTTCTGAAGTTTGGCTCGGGTACGTTCAGTAAATGAACGAGCGGGAATTTCTAACTTTTGAACCGGTGCCCGAAATCAAATTCCGAGGGCACCGATGGAACCATAGCGCCGGTTTTTGCTTAGGAATTCCTTTCCTGGAGTTGCATTTGCTTGGGAGCAGTTGTTTATTAAGGTTGTGGTTTAAGTGTAAAGAAAAATAAAATTTGTGTTACAAATTTTATTTATCTTCTTAAGTGGTTATATCCTAAGTGTGGAAGTAGGGGTTTGTTGTTGCTTTATTTAATTATTTTCCGTTCTTGGTTCTAGCATGACAAACTTGAGGATGAACGTTTAAGTGTTATCGTCTAACGAGAGGGGGACCGAACCGAACAAACACGGCCGAAACCCCCTCCTTTGTTCTTGAATGTTTCTTGCGGATGAAACGAGATAGCGTGGTGCCGTCGCACCACGCGGGAATCACACGGAAATTATTGCGCGGCGCCGTCGCGCCGCGCCATGGAAAGAATTATCATGAACACGACGCCGTCGCGCCGCGTCGAAGGCAACCGAAGACGCCGCGGCCGGAGCGGGGCCGCGGCGGAGGGGCGCGGTGCCGTCGCACCGCGCCGGATGACGAAGGCCGCAGCCGGTTCCGGGCCGCGGCGGATCGTGATGACCGGCGGCCAGTCGGGCCGCCTGTGCCGGAAGACGGAAGAGGACCGGCCCTTGCCGGTCCTGTTGACAAGAAGCCGGCCGGCCGGGCCGGGCCGCGCCGGGCCGGGCCGGGCTGTGCCGGGCCGGGTCGACCCCGTCCGGGGCGGGTCGACCCGGTTCGGGCCATCCGGGGGGTCTCGGGCCAGGACGGCCCTGGCCCGAAACCCCCGTTACCGAGCGGTTTGGTCAAATGCCCGTATCTTGGGCTACGGGCCTCCAAACGACTCGTCGTTAGCGGCAACGCGATCCTTGGATCGAGACGGTCGTTTCGGTATACTATACTCAAGGTGCACCTTCCTTTTTGGGAGCCTACGTGGTTAAAACTCTGTAGTTAAGCGTGCTTGGCCTAGAGTAGTGATCAGGATGGGTGACCTCCTGGGAAGTTTCCCAAGGTGAGTGTGAGAAGAAAAAGCCAATAACTCTCAGACCGGGCGTCCGATTGACGCGCCGTCTGTTGCGTTGAGTTCCTGTTGACGATACGGAACTTTCGGCATCCTCCGCCCGAGTTTTGGATGCAGATGGATAGTGGCCGGGTTGGATCGCACCGAAATCCAACCGGGCCCCTGGAACGGAAAAGCTGATATCTTTCTGACAGAAAGTCCGTTTGACGAACCGTCAGCGGCGTTGGTGATCGCGTTGAGAAACGGTCCCTATGAGTTTACCCTATGAGAGTTCGGGGTACATTTGAGATACGGCCGGGTTTGGTTTGCTCACGAAACCAACCGGGCCCCTGGGACGAAAAGGCTAATAACTCACAGACCGGGCGTCCGATTGACGCGCCGTCTGTTGCATTGAGACCCCTATGACGTGGCGGTCCGTTGAGATACTTCTTCATGGTACTTTGAGATACTTGGAGTATCGACCTGTAGCTCGTGGAGCGGACCCTCCCAGTGACGAGCGTGCGGAGTACGGAGACCGTGTAGCTGGCTGAGACCCGACGACTGCTGATCGAACGACTCGGAGTGTTACAGAGGTGCGCTTGGTTGTAGCGGCACATGGGAGCGCTTGGTTGTAGCGGCAGACCCACGACAGAGTTGCGCTTGTTTGTAGCGGCACATGGGAGCGCTTGGTTGTAGCGGCATACCCACGACAGAGGTGCGCTTGGTTGTAGCGTCACATGGGAGCGCTTGGTTGAAGCGGCAGACCCACGACAGAGTTGCGCTTGGTTGTAGCAGCACATGGGAGCGCTTGGTTGTAGCGGCATACCCACGACAGAGGTGCGCTTGGTTGTAGCGGCACATGAGAGCGTTTGGTTGTAGCGGCAGACCCACGACAGAGTTGCGCTTGGTTGTAGCGGCACATGGGAGCGCTTGGTTGTAGAGGCAGACCCACGACAGAGGTGCGCTTGGTTGTAGTGGCACATGGGAGCGCTTGGTTGTAGCAGCTGGCCCGCAGTACTCGATGGGTGGAGTTCTTCAGCAGTCTTAGGTTAGTGAGCAGTACCTCGGAGTCGTGACAGGACCACTGTACACTCCAGAGACGGAGCTCTTCAGCAGTTACGGTTTCGATAATGAAAATCCTGGTTTGAGCTGAGACTTTTGACCTTGTGTTTACCTCATGATTGAGATGGGTCACTTGCTAACTTAGGTATATGTATGGGCATATACCCGGGTAGTGGTTATCCGTTGATTTCACAATCCTTGTGTTTCCTCATGATTGAGATGGGTTACTTGATAACTTAGGTATATGTATGGGCATATATCTAAGTAGAGGTTATCTGTTGAGATCTTCTTTGTGGTTATCCTTGTTGGTTTAGTGAGACCTTGAGGGTCTCGGGGTCCCTACTGAGTATCGTTATACTCACCCATGCACGGGCTATGCCCGCACCTCGTTGTGATGGTTGCAGACGACGGGCAGTGCTGACGGAAGCCGAGTGTTCGAGGACTGGACAGTACCTGGAGGTGGACTATACGAAGAGATGGTACCCGGAGGAGGACCTCATGTTGAGGCGGTACCCAGAGGTGGACGTGACGACGAGGCGGTACCCGGAGGTGGACCACTGGGTGAGGCATACTCCGAGCGGACGGTGGGACCTGAGGAGCAGAGGAGCTATCTGTACCCACCCTTCAGGTGGGATTTCCAGTGGACAGCTCGGCGTAGCAACTTTACTTTTCAGTTGCTGTTTTCCCTTTCGAGTTGTACTTTACAGTTGGGCTTGTATTTCCGGCCCCTTTTTACTTTCCGCACTTACTGTTGTACTCAGTTTTTACTTAGTGTTTACTTCTTCCGCTTGTACTCTGTGGTGCTTGTTTTCATTTATAAAGGCAATGCCTTCCCAGTTATCGGGATTTTACGCCTTTGGTGCTAGTCACCAGCCCCTGGCCTATGGAAGGCGGGCTTGGGGTAGTCACGGCACGGGCCCCGAGGACGGGTCGTGACATTTAGGGTGACATCGGTTCAGAGGATTCCCAGTGTACGCCGAAGTTGGTTGTGTCAACCAACTTCCCTTCTAGAACTAGATTCATCCCTTTATAATTTATATTAATGATTTAACAATACTATATCTACATAATTTTCTTATTATGTAAAATTAATAGATAATTATGGACAATGTTGGTGGTTTCCTACTATGTATATCTGACCACTTATTCAGGCCATCGTTTGGTATCTAGATTGACTTCACTAATATAGGTAGGAATAAAGGAAAGTGTCTGGTCATGGATCCTAGATTGATAATAGAATAGGAGCTTGGGTGTGGGGGATTTAACCTTGTACAGGGACTAAATTTTATATACTTTTTATTCTGTTATCCATTTTGGTATACCAATATATACTTATGCCTACCGTTTTTATAGCTCTGTGGTATACGTATCATTTTTTATATGGTTACACTATTTTATTGATGTATTATTACCGCTTGAACTATTTACATAGCTTAATCTATTTTAAATTATTAAAATTTTAATATTTATTTTTTATCTCACAATTATTCCACTCTGATCATGAAGACATAGTCTCCCCACTATACCACCATGGACTATCGCAGCTAGTCGGCAGCCTCTGGTATGTAGGGAGGTTCACTTGATGCCATATGACCAACTATGTTGGGTTACTTATGATTGAACCTGGTCCAAGATGTCACAGAGTTGTATCATAATATTATTTTCATTTAACTCTTATTTTTGGATGGTATAAAGGAAATCATGTAACGCCCCGACCCCAGAATCCAAGAGTCGGTGCATTACTTTAATACATTGGCATGATTACAAGGAATCAAGTCCCGAAGGAACGATCGGTTTAGTAGTCTTGGAAACAAGATACATACATAAGTTCAATGCTACAACTTGAAAAGAAAAAAACACTAATTTATTCCATTAGAATCATCCAAGATTCCAAGATTATTCCTGAAAGTCACTCTTAACAAACTTCTTCAGATCTAGGGAAAATGAAACATGAGAAAGGGGTGAGCTCAAATGCTCAGTAAGAGTAAGAAATACAACAGAAGATAACATAAACATTAGGCATGGTGAATAATTGAAAACACATGCCTTCACAAATAATTAACATGAACACTTTATGGAAAGAATATGAGCGAAGTATATAATTACATAATAAAACATAGTCATGGGAATTCTATAAGTCAAATAACCACATGAAATGTCAATATCTAATCTCATAATGATGGAATACATAATGTTGTACATCATAACCATGTAGTCAAGGCCTTGTTCCAAGACTACAAATAAGATTTTCTCAAGGCCTTGTGCCAATACAATAGTTTGTCTCATAAGACCTACCGATGCATCGAGGAGCTATAGCGGGCTCCACCCATCACTTACTAATTCCAGTGCATTCCTCATATGAAAAGTTTGAAACATAACATAAACATTCGTATTAAAACTAGCATACGAAATATCAATACTTTATCTACAAACCATGAATGGTATAAAAATAGCACATCCACTGTCAAACATAACTCCTTCAATACAATCTGGAAGATTTTGTTGTAATTGATTGACCTCATTTTAGAATAATGAATTATATTGACATAGATTAAAATAATCATCAAAACTATTTGAGAGAAATATCCCTCTTTTTCTTGAAAACATTTAAAAGTCACAATATTTTTCAAGAAGCCGTTAAAAATAGATTTTTGAATCAAAGTGTCCCATACCACTTTGAAACTTTTAAAAGTAATTTTAGTTTTAAAACTTTAATGTCCATATAAATAAAACCATAAAACCATTTTTAAAACATGGACATTAATGAGAAATATTTAGAAGAATAAATTTTTAAATCATTTAAATAGGTATTTTAGTTAGAGTTACTATCCAAATGAGAGACACTTGAATGAAAATAATTGAGGTAATAAAAACTTTATAATATTATGAGAATAAAGGGATCCATGATATACTATGTCAAAGTATGTTATATACATCGTATAAAATAAATTTGGGGTATAACAAGAAATAAGTCTCAATGGAATGTAAATTGAGATGAAATCCCTTATAAAGATAGTATCCTTAGGTAAAGGATAAATCAACGACATAATTATGTGTGAAAAATATAAATACACTCAATTTTATTGGATATTTAGTGTAAAACAATCAGAGTACATTCACATATATTCTTGTTAAAACAACACCAATGAATTGGATGTTTAACGCAAAAAATAAAGATTGAGTTAAAATTTCTCTTATCAAGTTCATATCGATGACTTGAGAATTTATCAATGAAATTATTATGTGTATAAAAAGTATATCCATAGAAAGGGGAGTGTGAATTACTACAGAAATAATAAATAGTGATTTCAAACATAATCATGGAGTAAAATAATCAATGAAGTATGCGTAAAGATGAATGAGTGGAAATTGAAATTTGAAATTCCCTTACCGATTTGGTAACTTATGAAACATACAACCCATGAAAGAAGGATCATACAATTAATATGTAAATACTCATAAATTAAATTATATTACACCATGAATACAATCATACATAGTACATACGCCACACAAAAGGATATAGTGGCCAATATAGCATGAATCTCACGGAAATAAAAAATGAGATGAAAAACCCTTAATTCTTTGAAATCAATCAAGTCGTATGACAAAAATTTAATAACCACCAAATGGATCACATAATACCATGAATATAAATATAATCATGATAATATTTATCAAATATTAGTACACAATACACCACATCTAATAAATAAGTGACGAACAACTGAAATCTCACAGAATTAAAAGTGAGATAAGAAACCCCTTTGTACTTTTTCCTTGGTCGAGGGTAGGTTAACCTTCTGTATAATGGTTAAATAATTTTTATTAAATTATACAAGAATAATATACATTAATATGATATCATATATGATCTTTTAACATTGATTTGTTAATAATATCTTAGTATTATCGTCATTTCGGGTGTTAACGGATTCGTTTTTCTTTATATTATTTGTTATGTGAGTCATATTTGTTATGGATGGGATGTATCTTATTCATATACAGAATTATATAAAGTCTCTAAACATTATTTTTAATCATCAAATTAAAATTATTCTTGAATGGATAAGATGGGGAATAAATCTCACCGCGTTCGTGGAGACGGTAATCCGTACATACGCACGAGCGAAAATATCATTCTTTTGATATTAAAATAATATATAATTGGATGGTATATCATATATACAGAATCATTATCATTTTATATTTATTATTTACATCAATTACACATCATTATTATATCCGTACAAATAATTATGTATTGAATAACAATTACACCACAATGTGGAGACGGTAAGCCGTATGTACGCACGTATGGTGACATGTCATTCAAATGAGGGATAGAATAATAAATTTGGTTGTACCATATTTATAATAACATAACAGTATATATAAGAAACGTAATTTATTTTTTTAGAATGGAAACAACAAAGAAAAATGAAGTGGAAGAAGAAAGGAACCTGTAAGAGGTGATGAAATATTTAACTCTTCTTCGGGTTCTTCCTTTTGATTTGATCAAAAGGGCTCCTTAGGTTGGATTTATGACTAAAGGAAGGCCTCTAGGATGAAGGAAGTAAATTTGAGATAGTATTTGGGCAGGGTTTGGTGGAGCCAAATGGCTTTGGAGGTGTGAATTAGAGAGAAGGGGGAGTTCCCTTTTATAAGATGGGTGAGGGGCACCTTAGGAAAAACTAGAAATATTATTTTATAATAAATTCAATTCAGGTTTATAATGGATCCAAAATATATTATTTAAAGGCTAATGTGGGGATGGGTCGAAAAACACTATATAAATAGGTTTTAGACTGGTTTTGGTTACTATATTAACCTTATCTCTTAGATTTAACTCTTAGTTAAATAGTTTGACATTTACCTTGTCTCTTTGTATTTCTATATTATATGGTTAACAAACTTACTATATACTTCCAAGAGAACCCCAAGTGGTTCATTAATGATACACCCATCATTACATAAGTTTTTTTGCTGACCATTAGATTTTTAGGAATAGAATATCAATTAATAATATAATATTTGTTTTAAAAACTCTTTTTTGTCAATTTTGACACTATTTGGTATTTTGTTTTTTCTAAATTTATAAAAGAACTATTACTTCAAATAAAATTCATCTAACCAACCCTAATATGTAATATTAACCTAGAAAATTAATTTAATTCATAAAAATTCTCAAATTACGTTTATTTAGATATTTATAATATCAATTATTTTAATATTTCATTAATTAGATAATTACTACATCATCATTGTGTCATAAATAAATTAAATTATTTAATGTATAGAAAATATAAATAAAATTCCATTAGGTATGAAATATTTTTATATTTATAATTCATATTTATAGTTGAATTTATGTTATTGATAACCCTATATTAAAAAAATTAGTTATTAAACTTTGATTATAACTCTTTTAACTCTTCTTTAAATAAAATAATAATAAGTGTCCTAATCTAATCCAAGTGGACCAAAGAGGTTCATATTTTATTATTAAGGTTGTTTTTAGTCTAATTATACTTATCCAATAGAATTAGGATATTTTTTAGGGTAATAATAAAATCATTTTTACCCTTAAATACCATATTTACTTTTAACCGTGGTAAATAAAAGTATAAAGTTACTATTCTTCAAAAATTATTTTCATCTTTTTGAACCACATTTTTCTTACTAATATCAATCGTGTGTCTCTGATTTTTGAAATTCCACTCACAGAATTAGTAAAATTATGTTTTATGTGAATTTTCAAATTCTCCTAGGAGGTGGGTAAAAGACGATGAAAAGTTCAATAAAATTTTTATATATATAAAATTATTATAAACTGACTCCAATGAATTACATTGAACTTATATAGGTATTATATATCTATTTTGTCCTAAATTAAATTTAAATAAAAAATCGGTTTTAAACTATAACTCAGTGTTTTTTCACTATTCATCAAAAATTGAATGTTTTTAGAAAAATACCAAAAATTAACCCTAGTCTAATTTCAATATTCCAAATCCAAAAATGAAGTACGTTTTGAAAGATAAAATTTATAAAATTTCAAAATGTGGGTATTACTATTCATAATGGCTAGTTTGATTGGTTGTGGTGTGTTAGAACTCGAAGTTGCGTACAACACACGCTATTGTATTTTTAAAAGAGAGGCATACCTTGGAAGCTTGGGGTGTTACATATCATAAGTGTAATAATTTGGTAATGAAGCTCTTTGTGGGGGTAGTTAACCCATGTACAGATTAAATCCAAATTACCATTTATGGGAATTGATGTTTTTCATATTATTCTCATAATATTTTTTTTAATTTCACCATTGGGTGATTCACATGATATGTAATGTTTATTGATCATATAATTGTAGATTATATTTAACCATTGGCATGTAATAGAAATGATGGTTTGAATCAAGCATCATCGTAAACATGTATAGATTCACATGTCAGGAATTATGGTATTCTATATTAGAGAATCTCATTTCTTGCATTTTCTGTGGTTTCTAGGAGTTCATTGATTGATATATAAGGAATTTTTATACTATTTCATGAAGTGGAATGAGAAAAAAAATTGTTTACTTAAATTGAATGCTTCAAACGGACTGTGCTTTCCAAAAGTTCCTAATTTTGACCCCTTAATTGGTTTATTGTCCAACATTTTTATGGTTGTGATTAAATGGAGCCTAAATTTTAACATATAAAGTATATGAAACATTATAAATTATGAATGGTTTTCTATATAATTTAACATTTTAAAAATATTTTCTATATAAATGAGTATAAAAATAAATGAATTTCAGTTTTGAAATATATTGATTAAAATTAATGGTAGTTTCCAATTGCAACATAAAGGGTGTTTTCCTCTATAAGTTCCAACTAATACAATGTATAACATGACCACTAAATTATACATGAGAATTTTTCCCTGACCCCACATCATTACATTCTAGTATGTTGTATCTCTTCTATTTATGATATTTACACCACCCATACATGGCTTTAGGAGCAGGACAATGGGTGTAAATTTCATATATAAAGTCTTTTTGTTTGTATACCTATGGATTATGTATTTACCAAATCTTGTTCTAAGGTGTGTGTGGAAATTTTAGTGTTATACAACCATGACACCATCAGTTCAATCACAAGAAGGTGGAAATGACTATGTTCCATAGATGGTTGGACCAAACATGTGAGTAGTTCCACCGACGACACATCAAATTATACCCAAATTAGAAACATATTACATGATTTTAGAGGGATTCCCAAGCCTTATACAAACCATAGTGGGATCCCAATGACATTCCCCTACTATGGTGGAGCTGACATGAGAATTTATTCAGTAGCATTTTCCCTTGTTTTCATGGTATGGAATCCCTCATGATTCATATTCATGGATGATGGATATACTAATATATAAAACCTCCATAACAGACCTCATGAGAGGAGATTTGATTATTCTATGTATATGCTTCATGTTTTTTATAAGCAATGGAGGTATGTTATCAACCCGGATGATCCTCCACATGGTATGGTCTGGGTAGCCTTTCAGATAATATCCCACGACTACTTTATTCCTCATATTAAAATAGTGTAAAAACAAATATAGTTTATGCCTATATAAAGTGGTATTATTTCCATTATGGTCTATTCATATCAGTTCAAGGAGCAGTAGTTTTTCACACCAAATCATGCCATTGATGCATTGACAACAATGATATGTTTTTCAGATGGTCTTGTTTATTCTATTTGATCTCATGTTAATATATTTTGTTCTAATACCACTTAAGAAATATTAAATTGGTCTTTCATACCTGAGAGGAACTTGAGGGATGATGTTGTTGTTGGATAGGGTGGTTTAGAACCAAGAAAGGGAATCATTTCGACTAACACTTAGAAATGAAACTTTGAGACTATGCTTGGGGGTAGAAGCAGTCAAATGACACCCAATTTTATATATATTTTTTTTGGTGCATAAATCCAAGTCATTAAAATCCACAGTGTCCAAAAATGTCAGAGCAAGTGATGATGTTACAATAGTCTTGGGGAATATTCAGTATTTTTTATAGGACTTCCCATTTTATGAATAGTTGGAGAGTATAAATATCAGCTCTTACTTTAGAAGAAATATTAGTAGAACCTATACAAGTATCTAATTGATGTACTACAATCCATATAACAAAAATATGTGGTTGTGGATGAGGTATCTTGGCTTCATTTATTCAATTATAGAAGGGCTGACCAACCGAGGGCTGTTAGGATTTATCTTCGGGACAAGGATATTTCCATATCTATCCATTGCATCCATTTTCATAGGACTATATTTCCAGGCCATATATAGTGTGAGGAAAGTGTCTTATAGAATCTACTTTAGTTTCTGTCTTATTTTTCATTGAACATCACATTCATTTATATATGTCGAAATCATAGAATTTCTAAGACATGAATATTTTTATATTTATGGGGTATTGACCCCTGACAGTCATTTAGGTATACTTTTAGATAGTTTGATCTAGTTTAAGGAGTACCCCTTGAGTTAAGTGACCATAATTTTCTTTATTACCTCTTCATCTTCAAGATCACAGGTTTCAACATCATTATCAGGATGGACTCTTTTGTTCCACACCATACCTATATGTTTATCTAACTGTAGGGTATCCTATATATCCCCATGGGGTGGTAGATATGCACTAATGGTTTAATTATATTTCTATGAATGATGATATGGACCATATCATTATAGACTCGGTGGAGTGATAGTCTGGATTTCTAGCTTATTTCTAGATGATCTGAGCGTACATAAATATTATTTCCATCTGGTAGTTAATTACTTTAGAGACATCTTTTGGGATGAATTTTCAATACTACCTCCTAAGATGGAGATAGTTTTTTCAATCAATCTAGTTTAATTATCTCTACCTATATCCATTTCACCTTAAAAGATGGCTGCTACTATGTTATAAAAGCTTAAGTGGTAGTTAGAGGATTTAGAGTATAATGGTTTTAGAAGACATAGCACTTCACAAGGGGGTTCAGCTATCCTTTTCACTATAAGGGTGGATGTTAAACATATAATATTCTTGTATTTTCATTATTTGAACCAACTTACCATTAAGAACAAATATCTAATGACATGTATCTATAACATCTTTGACTATCTCTAAAGAGTAAGGGATTTTTCCAAGATCAACTTGATGTCGAGATACGATTTAGAACAAGTAAAACCTTAATATATAACACATATAGCTTTCAAAAGATTGTATGGTTTATAATAATATTTGATCATGCTTTTTGATCTCATGAATGATCTTACTGTCTTTACAGCCTGAATGAAACAGGTTTTCCACCCATATGTATATTTATTGATATTACTTATCAGGGAAAATATATTAGTATATTCTTAAACTCAGCCTGATCATTCCAATCATCTTTGGAAAATATTGAATAAAATATGAGAGAATGGACTTTATGATAATCTCTATAAATTCCACTTCTTGATAAAAAAAAGATCACTTTTGTTTCATGTTATCTTAGTGTTATTAGTATCTGTTGACCTAGAGAAGGTGAGCACTATTTTTTATTGGATGAATCACCATAAATTCTCTGAGATACCTCATTTATTATGGATAAATGTACATTACAGGAAACTATATATGTATTATAACTCCTTGTAGTAACTATTAACATATTTAATAAAAACAGCGTGAATTTCTTGTGGTTAGAAGTGTGTGATAAGTCCTTTATACAGTTGAAAGGAATATTGACTTCATCACCGATCCTGATTCATATTTTTTTTGGAAAGATTCTATCGGTAGTTTTTTATTCTTCAGGTACCATGATAGGAACTATTATATTGTCTTTGGATCGAGTTGTTATGTATGTGTCTCATTAGTTGAGGCCTCACAAAAGCAATTGCATGAAACATGATTTAAAGTTTGTATCTATCGTTTATGCCTTGCGTTGTTTTAGGCATTACATGTAAAGATAACAGTTTTTGGTTTTACAGACCACAATATCCTAAAATATATCATTACACAACATAAATTGAGCATCATGAAAATAAGGTGGTTCAAATACCATATGTCATTAAACATAAAAATTTATTATACCCCTTAGAAGGGAAAAGAAAATTTCTGATGTTAAGTTCTTGAAAACTCAGTTGAAAGCTATTCAAGATTCCAATATTGAATATAGGTTAATGAATTTTCATTATGAAATTAATCTAGTGGTTCAAGAAATGCACAAGTAGCCATCACTTGTAAAAATATAGGTTAATTCATCACTTTTGGATTGAGTGATGATGGGGTAGTTCTTTAATCATGAGGGCTTAGTCCTAAAGGATAGCGTTCAGGTGGGATCCACCACTGGGTTGGTTTGTTAGTAGAGATGAGATCCTATTAATTTATGGGTGTGGGGGGGTACCTAGATAAATTCAATAGGAACAAATATAACAATTCCATTTTTCATAGTTGTAAATACACCTATGGATTTATAAGATGCACAATGGCATCATCTTCTAGTATTTGTGGCCTATGATGAAACGTTAGATATTGGAATTTATCACTTGGTGTTCCACATATTGGAAGGTGAAGGTAGGGAACTAATATCATTATGTTTAATAAAAACATGTATTGGCCATGTAATGGAAATACAATGATGTTTCTATTGATTTTTTACAAGTTTTTCAAGGTCTCCTCGAGTAAGAGATGTGGTTTGGGTAGTCTTGGTTAGGCTGAAAAAGGTCTTACATTTTAATTAAATCTGAGAGAACTTATCAGTGGATGATATTATAAGAATTTATGTCTATGAGATTATATTCCTAAAAAGGGTCCCTCACATCATTATTTCAGATAGGTTTGGTCATTTTACATTGAGGTTCTGGAAGGGGTTTCCGGAGGATCTCATGACGCAAGTGTTTCTGAGCCCATCCTTTCACCTAATGACCATCATTTAGTTAGAACGAACAATACAGGTACTATGGGACATGATCCATGAATATTTCCTTGATTTAAGAGGTTCTTGGGAGAAACCTATATGTCACTTTTAGTGTTTCAATGACAAAATCATCTAATATACTATATATATGTCTTTGAATGAGGATTTATATGGTAGGTTGTTTCGTTCACCCATGCTCTAGTTTGAGAAAGGTGAGTAAATGGTATTGGGACCACATCTCTTTTAGGAGACATTGTAGTTGGTATAAATTTTTAAGAAGTTAATGGTGTCATCTCAGTCAATAGATAATTTTAATGTCAACCAACATCGCCTACGTCTATAGTTGGATTCATGTGATATAAATTACTTTCTTGTTTTACATAACTATGGATTAGATGGATCTAGAGATAAAAAATATATCAAATTATTATGTCATGACCTTACATATATCAAAGAGAGTATTGATGGTAGCCGATCATATATCTCTTCCTTAGAGGTACCAAGCCATGCATGATGTCTTTCATATATCAAATCATTACTAATAACATGTTGTTCCTTCTCATAATTTTTATTTGTAGGATGTTGAGTTAGAGGATTATGCTTTTTTGGGGAGTATAATATTTGTATCATCAATCATAAAATGAAGGATCCACAAGGATTGTATGTTTCTCTAGTATGGGTGCTATGGAAACAGAACCATGTATATGATTATACTTAGAAGAGAGAGGCCAATGTACATGCTTGGTGTTCAGATTTATTCTCCGAAAAATCTCTAGCACCAAAGGAAGGGAAAACCAGGGATGAGTAGCTTTAAGGGGGTTTTTCTATAAGATTACATATTTTAAATGAGTTAAAAAAGATCTTATTAAATTATAATTCATCTGTTTTGACCTTATATGAATTATTAATGATGTTATAGAAGTTTTTAGGATGTCCATAGTTTGTTCGGAGACCCAATTTTTGGATAAAACAGTTGATAGACATGGTTGGTATAAACCATGAAACCCAGTCCTCATGGTTTTAATAAACCATTTTGAGTTCCCCATTTCATATAAGTGGGATGTACAATTTCTCCTAACAATGTCTACAATGAAACACAACCATGCAAATGAAGCAGGACTTATTACAGAAGTTTTTTACATGGTATACACATAGTGTGTATAACTATTCACCTAGCCTATGTGAGGAGTTCCTTAGGATAGTGCGTATCATATGGTTAGTGCATGGTTTTGTCACCAAGGTATCAAAATAATGAAACACCTTTAAAAAGTGTGAATTTAAAATTTTTACATCTTTCATTTGAACTCACCTGCCTCTTTTACCTTTTGTGTCTTTGTACAACCCTCTTCTCCCATTACAGTCTTCTCATACCTAAGATAGGTTTTAATATCTCTTCTCTATCTAGATTCTGAATATAGTTCCATCTTCATGTTTGATCAATGGCTGTAATATCTTTGATTTGTTACATTATTGTATCGGTTCATCTCTCTATATTATGTTTTATTTTGGTGCAATATAATATTCAATATTTTTATATTATTCTTTTATTCTTATATTGTTTTCATTCAAAGTTGAATCAAGGGCCAATACTAGATGAGGAACCTACTAAAGCCATAAGATTGGTGGCCTAGTAATTATACGCCATTTATTTTTTCTTTATATTATGAATCTTGATAATACACATTAGATTTTCCATGTTTTTCCATGAAAATAAAATTTCCTCTAATTAATTTTTTATCCTTGATATAAATAAATTTATTACACTGTGTTTTTGTTGGAAGTGGTCCTTATCATATAATTCCAGCCCTTGGGGTGTGATTATGGGATTTCCCATTGATATTATAAATTATTATGTGACTAAACCAACATCTATATGGTTTTGGGTTGGAATCTAATTTAAATGACTATAATAAATTAAATGGAATGTGATTAATGTGACAAAATCATGTGATTTTATATAAAAAAGTGTCATTTCCTTGATTTGGTTGAATTCTATTGAATTATAATCAATTTATTGGCTCATTCTAAAGATTATTTCACAACCTATTACTTGTGCTAATTTTCCATTGACTCCCTATTGTTATGATAATCAGGCATGGGATCCAATATACATATGATACTTGAGAATGGCATTACAACTTATATGATACATGGGCATGGAGTCCCATATACTTCTGATTCTCAAGAATTTCATCCCTATTGATATGATACCCAATCTTATATGCCCTTACTCTCATAGTAATCAGTTATAGAGTCTCAAATACCCTTGATACATGGGCATGTCAACAATTATGATGTATGATACTTGCGTATGGTTTCCCAAACAACATTATAAGACTCTAGTCACTATATAGTGAGGCCAAAGTTTTTCATCGAGCCCAGGATGTCAATACACAAACATACACACAAATATATATATATATGGATAAATCATTATTACATTAATATTTTATATATATATATATTTATACACATGAATATATATATATGTGTGTGTGTTTGCTTTGAGTGACTTTAATTTAGAGGATTCATGGAATGGTTCGTAGTATGTAGTGGTAACCTGGAGTCATTCAAGAACCAGAGCTAACACATTACAGTTTAAATTACTACTTTACCACTAGTATGTCGGCATGCTTATCATATTACTTGCACTGGATAGATAATTCTAGAAATCATTGTGGGTGGCACACTGAGTATAATTCACACCCTTCTTTGGCTACTATTATTTACCTAGATAGAATTTATGGATATAAGTAGGGAAAAGGGAATGTTCCTAGTCTTGGATGCTTGGTTGATTATATTATGTGACCTTGGGAGAATAGGGTCTATCCTTAGATCATGATGCTATTGGATAGCATTTTTTGTCTTTTGTTCATTTTGATAGACTTTTATGTATGTATGGATTCATTTTCTGAATCTCTATAAGATTCTCATCATTTTATATATGGTTTCACATTTGGCATGATTCATTATTACTTCCTAGATGATTTAGCTCCAATTTCCCAATTTTATTTATTATGATTCCACTATTTATTCATTGTCTCACAATTGTGCCACTCTAATCATGATGGTATAGTCTGCCCATTTTACCACCATAGAACCTCAAGGATAATTAGTTCCATCTTGTATATAGGGAGGAACACGTGAGTCCTTGTGACCAAGACGGTTCGTTTATTTATGAGTGAATTTGTCCCATCACATCACAAAATGGGTGTGTGGATTTGGAATTGTTTAGCCATATAGATTATATTCAAAAAATTTCCATTATGTGTTGATAAAAATGAATTTTTTATTAAAAGTGATTATGGATGTATTAGGTTTCATATGAGATATATGTGAATAATATAAATTCTAATTAATTTATATAACAACATTGTTAAATTACCTTATGAAATATTCAACATAGTTTTAAAAGGTCATGGATTACTAATGTGTACTTTTTTAATGAAACCAATATTATTCTATTAGTTTCATGTTCAGGGTTTGGTTGACTTGATTATCTTTGAGAATCCTTTTATATGGGATTCAAGGATAGTAATTTATTTTATCATACTTTCTCAAGAAAGATTTTATCACTTTTTATGGAGGGGGGTAATTATATTTTGCAAAGAGGGACAATATTGAACTAGTGGTGGTTGCAACATTCTTTGCATGGGAGGGGGGTGAGATAGAGTGGGATTTATCCAGTCTGTTTCTTTTTTATTGTTTTTAATTTATTTATTTTTATTTTTGATTTTTCATAAACAACCTATATACATACAAGTTATCTTGAATTTTTCTATTATATTCCTGAAGTCTCTTTTTCTATTATTATTGGGATAAAACATTCTCTAGTGTGTTACTATGATTCCTATGTAGTAGTTTCTAGCCCATGGGGATCATGAACACCCTTCCTGCATGTGGCAGGCTATTTTGGGTATCAATATAAGTGATGTCTCAAATCAGTTCATTATATAATGGCATCATATCTTGTTTACTTCCATTCCATATGAGACCTTGTCTTCAGAGTTTCCTTTGATATTTGGTAATTTAGGGTAAAAATGAGTTATAATTTTTTATTGGTATTTGAGTGGAAGGTGTCGGGGGATTCTAGATATCAGTTTCCTACACAGATTTTTAGGTTTCCATGGGGGGTGGGTTTGAATTTGGAATTTGGTTTTCATTGCATTTATCATGGATTATGTTTTCATCCTCATTAGCATAGTTGAGTTTCTAGGGGTGGAATTGGACATTGGGATGGTAGTGAAGAAAGAAGTATATAACATATGTTGGATGATAGGTCTTTACAAACCATATGATTACCAAACGATCAATTCCGGACATGTTTTATGGACCAAAAATCAATTGGAATGTTGTAATAAACAATTTTACTAATTAAGACATTGTTCCACATCCTTATTTCATTTCTTATTTATACCACATAAACATGGATTGATTAGGTATTTAGGTTCTGGGATAAGAGTCATTGATGGTCTCATGATATTTTCGAATATTTATATATAATTTAGGTTATGGATTGTGTTATGTAGATGTTTACGTTACTGTGAATATGATGTGAAATTCGTATTATGTGGGTAAAAAATGATTTTCAGAAGGGAATTTGTTTTGGTTTTAAAATATGGTATTGTGCAATTTTTTCAAATTGAGTTTGGTTTATCTAAAATGTTTTCAAATAGAGGAATTCATTTGGAATTTGTAAAATACTTTACTTGTGGTTGGTCTTCTAACCAAATGCACCAAGAGATTCAAAATATGGGTTTTCTATTTTTAGGGAAACTAGAAATTTACGAATTGGTTTTTGTGAGATGATTGGGATTTTACCCCTGTTGGGTTTATATTAAAAAGTTAAGTGAATTGAAAAATATTAAAAATTTAAAAAACAATCAAATGGAAAATGTGTGTATCATTTTAAAAATATGATTAGTGTTTTAATTTTAAAACTAGTATTGGTTGTTTTGAAAATTATTATTGGATACATTTTAAAATTGAACATGATGGTTAAGGATATAGAGTTTATTTATTTTCAAAATGGATTCATTTTGGTTTTAAAATAAAAAGGTCCAAATTTTAGTGGATCATTGGTTTCCGAATTGGATATTGTGAAAAGAATTATTTTTTATAGGGATGGTGGTTTTTATCCATTATGTGTTTCTGGAAAACATGATGTGATTTTATCGACATGAACATGTGATATTATATATCTCATGTTGGTTATTGTGACCCTCTAAAAAAGGTCTAGGGTAAAGTAGGGTGTTCATCTTATAGGTTCTTAATCTTTATGTTAAAACATCATAGGCTTTAAATGGGGTGAGTGTGTGGTTTCATTCATTGGGTGTGGGGTTTCCCTATTGGATACATAGAAACTTTTTGGTCTTAGTGGTTTATACTTGTGAATTTTTGTTAATATTTTGATCAATGAGGATGAGTATTCTTTTTTAATTTTTTGTATGAGGTTTATATTGTGATATATATTTCTGGGATTAGAAGAATTTAAGGTTTTATTAGTGAGTGACCATAATTTAGTGTCACCTTCAAGTGCTTCCATCTATCTATTATATGTGAAAACTCGTTTTTTGATTTATAATCATTAGGTTTGGATATATTTTGTTTATTACCTAGTGTGGAAGCCCATTATATTAGACATTTTTTCTTTGGATGTCTGTAGGACCATGGGTGTGTTCTTGTGTACTTGGGATGTAGAAATATTTGTGGTAAAGCTATTTATTCAACCAGCCAACATTTTTCCTTTAGCATTTATGTGGGAAAGTTCTCCATGGAGTTAGATATAAGAACTGTAATATTAGAATTGTGACCCTTAGGTTTGAACCCCAACCTTTATTAAGTATACAAGTCTTTCATTGTTAAGGTTCTTGTTTTGGTTCCTTGGGTTTAGGTGATAGAGTTTTCTATCCATTTGGATTCTTCTAGGAGAAGTTCTCTCCTTTTTTGTTTTGACCCAATTTATTTTGGTTGTTTTTGGAAAATGGTGATTTGTGATTCCCTTTGGAGATTTTGGGAACGTGGTCTCTTGGTGACTTTCCCTAATTTTTTGGTAAAACTATATTGGTTGATACACAATTTTAGTTCATTTCTAAATGGTAGGGAAACCAATGTCTAATTATTGTTTTCAAAGTTTTTCTCCAAAATCTTTCTTGAGTGGTTATTTCTTTCATATATTTGAGTAAGTTCGATTACTTGAGAACTCATATTTTTCTTAGTCTCTACCATTGGATTTTTTTCATATACTACCTATACATTAGAAAAACACTTTCTAGGTGAAGAAAGTTAAATGGTGGGTACTTTATGAAAACTTTCGTGTCATTGTGGTATAAATTAATTAATCAAAATAATTTTTAGTCATTATGGGTTCCCAATAGTTTTAGGGTAGAATGATAAACATTTTAAGGTAAGTTGTGTTGTTCCTTGTTTTTTCACAGGTATGAGTGAATGTGCACCAACCAAGTGTGGGGGTCTATTATTAGTACAATTCCCATTTTCATTGCTTAATCACAGTTATCTTAACCATGAAAATTCTTAGTGGTAACCATATGGGTTCCTGAGGGTTTTTTGGTAGATACAATGTGGTTAGAACATGGATTCATAGACCATGTGTCTAAAATGTGTCCCATGTACATTTTTTAAAAAAAATTATTTTTTTATTTTTTGTTTTTTCATCCCTCTTATTCATTTTCCCCTCATCCCTTCCACACATGTCACATGACCACCCCTCTACTCTACATTCCCTGTACAGCTCTCACCCTTTAATATTCTACTCCTTTTTCTATATTGACTAAATATATTCTAGGTTTAGGGATAATTTTATAATGTTGGTTCTTTAATTCTTTCCTCACTATAATTAAGACAATTTCCACTTCTCCCCATCAACCTTTTTGATTGGTTGAACTCTAGGTTATTAGGATGACACAAGTTTTTATATTTATTTCAGTTTTTTGGGTGTGTGATGGGTCTTCTGAGGAATCCACTCTGTAACACCCAAAGGATTTACAAATTAATTTATTATATAATTCATTCAACACTGATTCTATTCCAAAAAAACTATTTTAAATTTATATTTTATAGTTATAACCTAGTCTTTAGACATAAATTTTCCACTTATGGGATTTGAATTTAAAAAAATTGTAAAATACGGTTCTGATTAGTAAGATATTTAGAGTCTGAGAGTATTAACTTGATGAAAGTGGGATCCCTATACCAAAATTGTTTTTAAAATTTATTACCACTAAATATATGCAGTTTGTTATATATACATTTGTTATTATTACCATAATAGTTTGAATAATTATACATACAAATTATTTATGGTATCATCCTTAGATTACATGTCATTTCATTGGGTTATATCAAATCCCAGTCAATAATGAGAACCTCAAGATGATATGATAGTAATATTAATGTAATATCCTATGGTCTAGTAACATCATTATAAAAGGACACACATGATGTGAAACTATTAGGTGTTGGGGGATCATAATCAATGAGACATCATCTCATGAAGTCTGTACTTGTTGATCTCTAGTATTTGAGATCACGAGGACAGACCTACTAATAGGAACAAAAAATGTTTCATATGTAAATGGTTATTTCTATCTACAAGCATGTGTAATTGTCTCTTGACTTTAGATCACTATCAATGTATTTCATTTGGCTTTATTATTTAATGAAAGATGAAAACCATGGAAATGAATTTGTGGTGAGGTAGTTTGCGTTGGGTGCGTCATTGGTGATATGACCTTGATTGAAGGATAAAGATAAAAAAATGAAATTCCAAGTTAAGGAATACATATCTCAGGCATGGTTGATTAGGATGATAGTACCTTCTTTAAATCCATCTCCATGGTTGACCAAGGTATGTCCATCCAAAAAGATCAACAAATAATAAATCAAGGAAAAGGATGATGACACAAGTGTGCATCCTACCTTACTAAGATATCGATGAAAAAGAGATTATATTATAAAGACCATGTTTGTAGGAAGGTAGTCGTTTCTTTGCCTTTTTTATCTCAATATGGGATTAGATGGGTTGGAAGATGCTACTCTTGGTCTTTGAATATTATTCACTATTATTGACAGAAGGGCCTATAGGGTCACAAACCATAGCACCTTGAGAATCATCCATATTTTTTTGAATATGAATTTAGAATTTGGTGGGGGCCACCACAATTCTTGGTATTATACATGTTATATGAATCACCATGGAATAAATAAATTGTAAAATTATTCATGTTTTGAATAATTCATTGAATTTATTTTTAACATGTTTTTACAAGTCATTTAGTAAATACAAGAATTAATATTATTCGAATGGATATAAATTAAATATCATGGGTTCGTTTAATATTATCAGGATACATGAGTTGAGTTAAAGACTCAAGTTTATCATGTAATTTATTTAATATTTATTACAGTTAAGTAATAAATTATAAATATTATTTATGGCCTAATTAGTTTTCCATAATTAATTATTTATAATACTTATATAGTGGATGTTTATTACACAGTGGTTGGGAACCAATATCAGGTGTTATAGATATTTACTATATAAGTGGATAGATTCTCATTCCATGTAGGTTATTCATCTTTTGGAAGTGATATCCTCTCTCTCCTCTTGAATCATTGGGAGAGACTCTCTCAAACAAGAAATATCTTCGAGGTCTGTCTTCTCGAATCAAATACATTCACTTGTGGTGATCATTTCTGCATCGAAGTGGTCATTGGGATACCTTGTTGGCACCTAGATTTTGATGAATGACACACAAGTAGATTAAAAGAGTGTGTGTTAACAATATAGAGAGATTCAATATCATATTCTTCAAGAATCGGTCATATACACCTTGCAATAGGCTTGCTCGCATCAGCCCTGAATGAGGAAAACATTCGTTATTATTTTGTGCTCTATTTAAACCACACGTGGTCCTCGGACCGTACCATGATAAGATCACTAGAGTCAACAATGTTACATCACTCTGATGATGCAGAAATAATAAATTCCTGTCCAATTGGCTTCTGCTTCCTGTCCTGGAACCTAATAGTGGTATCATATTGACACGTGGGTTTTCAGAGTCAAAGAGAAAAAAAATGGCATAAATGTTAGTTGAGGGTGCAAAAACGGTTCTAGAAGATCTGACCATGCATCAATCCATTTCATAATGGCCATGTAACGAGAATTTGAGAATTATAAATTGATTGATTTCATGTTAAATGGATTAGTGAATTCAGAATCATAATTTTTTTAAGAACACTTTTTTTACATTTTTATTTGTGTCCTTGAAAATTATCAGAATCTGCCCATGTTTTTTGCCATAACTCGGTAACAAGAAATATCACATTGAAGTAGAATAGTTATAGGTAAATTAAAATAATATATTTTTTTGATTTAATTGTATTCAAATAAAATGATAATTAATGTCATATTTTTTAAACGTTATCCCCAAATTTTCTTCAAATATATTAGACATTTGGAAAAAAATTAAATGGGAATGGAAAAGTTTTCTTCAAAACATTGTGGAAACTTTTCAAAAAAGCTCTATTATATATTTTAAAAAATTAATGGTGGGTGTATTGAAAGTTATAAAAGGAGTCCACTTTACCTAGTCACATGGAAACCTTCCACCCACAACCTCTCTTGGCCAAACCAGCACCATGACCTATAGACAGCTGCCCTATTTTCTCGCTAAGGCCACTGTCACCCCGTCCTCCCAAGGTCGCACCACCCTATGCGCCTCGCCTAAGTCACACACCGTCATCCCAACTAGGTGAGGCCACTGCCCTGACCAGTTGAGGCCACCACCCCTTCCAAGTTTTCGTGTCGTCCAGAGCACCATATCGTCCCATTGTAGGAGCTCTCTGCGCAGACAGGATCTAGCCCCGTCGTTGAGTTCTAGGCTTACTATGCCGCCTAGGATACACCTCAACTATGAGGTCATTTCCTATGTGTAGTCCTTAGCTAGCTGACGCCCTTAAACAATGCCACACCTTAAGGTTTCCCTAGGCCTCCCTTAGATCATAGAAACCCTAGCTGACTGATGGACCTCACTTCTCACATGAGAACCACAGTAGGGTGTCGCTTGAACTAGCTACTCACACCACGGTCACGTCGCAGTCATGTCATGGTTTAGAATCACCCAAGTGAAATATCCTCGTTTTAGTCTACAGTCCAGCTGGACTCCTTCCCTAGTTAGGGGGTAAACCATTAAAATTAATTAAAATTAATTTAATTTATATTTTAAATTTAATTATTTAGAATTAATTTTGGGCTTTAAAAATATTATAATCTGAATTTTTAATTTCATTCTAGATTTTAATTTAATTACTGGTTTAATTTATTTCGGGATTAGTAAACTAAATAAAACATTGGAACTGACAACTAAATTATTTTAATTTATTAAAATTCATTTAATCTATTAGAACACCCTAGTATGGATTACAATTGTTGGATTTTAATTTTTATTTCACATTATTCTATATCAACTAGTCTAGAGTTAGAAACCTACTTGTGCATGTCTTGTTTTTATTTATTTAATTTTTTATTCAATGTGTGTGATGATTGTAATAATTTATTAGATAAAGGATTGTCTGAAAATTATCTTTTTAATCAAATATGTATAAGGAAATTCATTTACAATGCACCTATTATACTTTTTACCCATATACCCCCTCACCTATGTGTGAGAATATTTTATAAAAAATGATGATATTCTCAAAAGAGGACTCTGCCAAGTGGAGGCGGAAATACAAATCGGAGTCGAGAAATTTTTACAAAGGGAAATCTATGACACAAGTCAGTTGTCGACTCAGGTATGAAACCCCCTTGGTCTTGATTGATCCATTATGGACAGATCATAATAAAATGCTCAAGTCCGGTTGAATTTCGGGCTTTTCCTTTATGCATGTTTTATTAATTTATGAAAATGCATGATTAATTCTTGATAACATAAAATAATATACAAGATAAAATGAATAAATATGTGATGAATGTATTTATATTATTTTTTTAGTTGTGAGTGTGATAACTTATTTTGAAAAAATAAAATAGAATTGTATTATATTCATCAATAAATAAAATCCCTAAAAGAGATATCATGTCTTATCACCTTCCATCACTCGAATTTGTGCACAATCAACTATTTAGAGTGATATTCATCAAAAGTTGACAGTTCTCTCTACATCTGTGGAGTTCCTATAGGAGTAGTGGGTAGACATGACAAAATATAATGGAAAAGAAAGAGACAAAGCTATTTTTCTATCACTTTAGAGGTAGGATCTGGATGGAATCATGTTTTGATTCCCAAAGCTAGTATTTTACTCAACAATACAAGGAACATTGAGTTAATGCGGTTGGATATACAAAATCATACCTAAAAACACTCCATATAGTGGTGTAGCCACATCTTTTAGACTATAAGAATTAGTTCCAATGATCTTTTCAACTAAAATACTTAAGTAACAGGGTATTCTGGATCTATTAGTGATGGCTATTAGAGTTCTCAAAAATAGTGGAAGACATTAAAAATGATATAATAATTTATTAATCATAATGGTTTAATGGTAATCAATATAGCGTACAGACTTCTTTTGATTATATATTGTAGATTTAAAATGGAAATAAACAACACCACAATTATATTTTCACTATGTTCAGTTTTGGATAAAGAAAATATAATCACCATAAATAACTTCCAGAAGTGGTATAGGCGCTAGCGCATAGTACTACACTAAGAAAAGAACCAATATGTACAGGAATCCTCAGTTCCTACTGATCCTCCTCAAGGAGCATTCAAAGTGGAAAGTGAAAAATGTAAAATCATGTAGAGGATACACTAGATGTTCAGTGAATCATATTGTCATCCCTGTTTACAAATTGCAAAAAATGAATGAAAAAGAGGACTCCTAAAAAATGCTTTCACATCTTCAAGAATTATATCAATAGAGGGTAAGACAAGAAAGTTAAGAGATCTAAAGTTCCATGTATAAGAGTAGGCTAGCATAAGGGAAACAAGCATGTCATTATGTACTCTAGATTATTTTGTACATTAAGAGGCTCTAAGCCCTTAGGTTCAAATTTAAACAAGAGATAGTAGTGGATCTCATTCATTCCTCTTTACCACTATGCTTCTTGACATTAATTATCAATTATAACATGAATTATTTGACAATGTTGCTTACGAACCGTTTTTATTTAGTTCACCATGATGACAAGGATATGAAAAATATCAAATCATATGTCCTTATGGTGAATAAGATAATGAATGGAAAGGAAAATGGGTATTAGACTAAGTCAATGCCAAAGACACCAATGCACCATCCTTCAAAGAAGCCAATGAATTAGAGGTAGAGAAATGGGCACAATGTTATCTTCTTTGGATATGGAAAGAAAGTATACTTGAAGAAAAATTTCAATGCTGGGAAGAAGAATCAAGATAGTTCTTCTACATAAGGAATTTTTGTCATTGAATGCAATATTTCATAAACTACAAGTTGGGTATTGGATACAGCATGTGGCTCACACTTATGTATTCAAATCCATGAACCATGTAGATTTAAAGAATATTGAAAGAGGAAATGTTCATATCTTATCTACAAATGGTGAAAGTCTCGTAGCCTTGGTAGTGTGAGACTGCCACAAAAACATGACTAGTGGTTTGGTTCTTGTTTTTAATAATTGTTTATTTGAACCTTCTGTAACTAGAAACATAATATGTGTGTCACATTTGGACAATATGGGATTTTATTTCAAGTTTCAAAATAAATTGGGTCTCTTCTATATGAATAACATGTGTTATGTTATGGCACATATTAACAATGGTTTATATATACTTGAAATTGAAAGCCCAGTAATGGAAATGAATGAAAATACAACAAAGCAAGACTCATATCTCCCTCATCTATGGAACTTCAAGCCAGGTCATGTAAACAATATGTTATTACAAAGATTAAATCACAAATGGTATTTAGACTCGATACTGTTAAATCACTTCGATGTATTTCAAGCTTGTTTACAAGGAAAAATGACTAGATCATCTTTCTTAGGTAAGGGAGAAAGATCAAATGTGTTATTAGAAGTAATACATACAAACGTATTTGGTCCATTTCTTGTAAATGTAAGGGGTGGGTTTCATACTTTATCACTTTTATCGATGAATTTAATAGGTAAGGATATGTTTACTTGATGCATTATAAGTAAGATTCATTTCATATATTTAAGGAATACAAAAATGAAGTAGAAAACAAGCTTGGTAAGAATATAAGGGTACTCTGCTCAGAAATTGGCAGAGAGTACCTGAACAATATTTCATTGATCACTTAAAGGTGTGTGGTATTGTATCCTATCTCACTCCTCCTAATACACCATAGTGGAATGGTGTTAGTGAATGTAGGAATAAGACCTTGTGTGACATAGTCAGATCAATGGTTATTCATGCAACTCTTCCATTATCCTTTTGGGGATACACATTGTAGACCTCAATATATACCCTTAATCGAGTACCAACTAAAGCTGGAGATGGGATTCTATATGATTAACGGTGTAGATTGAAACCCAATATGTCACACTTACATGTATGGGGATGAAAGGATTTTTTTCAAGACTTTACCATGTGAAAAATTAGTATCTAGAATCACAAGGTTCATTTTTATAGGTTATCCTAGGGAAATCAAAGGATATTACCTATACAACCCTTTAGATATAAAATTTTTTGTGGTAAGACATTCTATATTTATAGAAAGGGAACACATTTACAATGTAAATAGTGGGATAAATATTGAATTCGATGAAGTTAATGCTCAAGATGCAAAAGAGTTGATACAAGAAAAATCTCCACAAGAGGTTGTCAAAGAAGAAATGGTTCTCGAGACACAAATAATGTGAAGTTATACTAGAGTTTTAAGAAATATAGTGTTATGGTTTTCTATTCACCATGTCAAGGGACACATTACTAAATTGGGATAATGAAACTATTACATACATGGAAGAAGTATAATGCAACGAAGCTGAAAATGGAAAGGTTCCATGCATTCTGAGATGAAGTCCATGTACCCAAATTAGGTTTGGATTTTGGTAGACCCTTCAGCTGATGTAAAACCCATTATGTGAAATATGGTATTCAAGAAAAATTTGTACATGGATGTTAAGGTTAATACCTATGAATCAAGACTAGTAGCAAAGTGTTTCAGGCAACGTCAATGCATCGACTATTATAAATCAATATCACCAGTAGCAATGCTCAAATCTATAAAATTATTTATTGCAATTGAAGCCTTTCTTGATTATGGGATTAGAAAAATGGATGTCAAAACTATTATTCTAAATGGGAAGTTGTTTGAAGTGTATATATGAATCAACCTGAAGGGTACATCAAATAAAATAATTCCAATAAGGTGTGAAAGATTTAATGAACGATTTATGGATTGATGTAGGCATCATGATCATGGAATGTTCGTATTGATGAAGCCATAAGAGAATTTAATTTTGTAAAAAAACTAAAGTGAACCATGTGACTATAAGAATGTTGGTGGAAATTCCATTGTTTTCCTAGTATTATATGTTGAGGACATATTAATTATGGGAAACTAAGTTCAAGTCTTACAGTTTGTTAAGACTTTTTAAAATGAATGCTTCTCCATGAAAGGCTTAGTTCGAGCAGCCTACATTCTAGGGATCAAGATCTATCAAGATATATCTCAAAGGATTCATGGGCTTAATTAGCGTACATATATTGACAAGATACTCAAAATGTAAAATATGGAATAAACCAAGATTTGATTGTTGCTTATGTCACATGGTATCAATATCTATATGAAAATTTGTCTAAAAACACAGGAGGAGATTGAAAATGTGACTCAAATCATTTATGCCTCAGCAGTGGGTTCTATGATGTATGGCATGCTATGTACTTGGATTGACGTTGCTTTTACTGTAAGCTTAGTCAGAAGATATCAAAATAATCTATGAGAGTCATGCTGGGAAGCTGTTAAAACTACCCTAATGTACTAGATGCATACTAAGGATATGTTCTCAGTGTATGGAAGATATGAAAAAACTAATAGTGAGAGGATACAAAAATGATAGTTTCCAAACACATCATGATGATCTGAAATTATATTCAGGCTACATATTTTTCATGAATGGTGGTGTTGTGAGCTGGAGAACCTCGAAGAAATTGATGGTTACTAATTCTACCAGAGAATCAGAGTATATAGTAGCTTGTGTTGTAGGAAAGGAAGCAGTCCATATATGCAGCTTTGTCTCAAACATTGGTGTTGTTCCTAGTATTTCAGACCCTCTTATAGTTTATTGTGATGTTAATAATTTAGTGTTTCTTTCCAAGGAGCCCAGGTCTCACCATAGGATAAATCATATACTTCAAAAATGTCATCTCTTGAGGGATTTTACTCAAAGATTTGAAGTAATAGTTAGCAGAGTATCCACAGAGGAAAACATGGCATGCTCTCTGACTAAATACATTTCTCAGCAAAAGCATGACTCTTATGTGAGAGATAGTATATTAAGACATGTTAGTAGTTTTTTCTAATACAAGTGGAAGTGTTAAAAGTGGGTAAACTAGACCCATCTTGTGTTGTACATTTATTACCACTAAATGTATGCCATTTTTTATATATAGATGTGTTCTTATTTCCATTATAGTGTGAATACTTCTACATCCACTTTGTTTATGGTATTGTCCTTAGATTACATATCGTATCCAATTTTTATAACAGATCCTTGGCTATAATGAGAACCAAGATATGCAATGATTGTAATATTAATGTAATTTTCTATGGTCAATTTAGATAATTACGAAAAGACAAGGATGATGTGTGACTATCAAGTGTTGGGGGCTCCTAAGCATTGAGACTTCATCTCATGAAGTCTGCACTTGGTGATCTCTAGTAGTCAAGATCATGAGGGCATATCCACTAATAGGAAAACCACTTTTTTCATGTTTCATGGGTTGTTCCTATCTATGGACATGTGAAATTTCCTCTAGACATGAGATCATTATCAAGGTATTTCATTTGGTTTCATACTTTGATGCCAAAAAAAACCATGGAAATGAAGTTGTGGTGATATAGTTTCTGTTGGGTATGTCATTGGTGACATGACTTTGATTGAATGATTGTGATAAGATTTTTTATTTCGAGTTGAGGAAGAGCTATCTGGGGCCCAATTTATTAGGATGGTAGTAACTTTTTTAAATCCATGTCCACGATATTCGAATATAAGTATTCCCAAACAGATTAACAAATAATAAATCAAGGAAATGGATGATGACACAAGCGTACATCCTGCTTTATTGAGATATCGATGATGAAAATATTATAGTACACAGACCATGTTCATAGGATGGTGGTCATTGATTTGACTTTTCTATATCTCTATAGGGCTCTCAATGGGTTGCTATACCTCACTCTTAGTATGTGAATATTTTTCACTACTATTGAGATAAGGTACTAGAGGGTCACACACAATAGCACATTGAGAATCTTCCATATTCTGTTGAATAGGAAAGTATAACATGGTGGGCCCCACTATTGGTCTGGGTATTATCTATGTTCTATAGATCACTAGGGGATAAATAAATTATTTAATTATTCATGTTTGGAGTAATTCATTGACTTTATTGATGACATATATTTACAATCCATTTAGTAAATAAAAGGATTAATATTATCCAAACGGATAATAATTAAATATCTCGGGTTCATTTATTATTTTTAGGAGAGGTGAGTTGAGTTAGAGACTAGATTTTATCACAAAAAAAAATTAATATATATTATAGTTAAGTGATAAATTATAAATATTATTTATGGAAAATTATTTTGTCATAAATAAATATTTATAATACTTATATAGTGGATGTTTATTAAACGGTGGATGGGAAACCATACCGGGTATTACAGATATTTACTATATAAATGAAGAGAGGATCATTCCATGTATACTATTCATATGTTGGAATTTAGAGCCTCACTCTTTTCCTAAATCCTAGAGGGAGACTCTCTCAAACAATGAAGATCTTCGAGGTCCACCTTTTCGGAGCAAAGACGTTCGCTTGTGGTGATCATCACTACATAGAAGTGGTCATTTGAATACCTCACTAGAACCATTATTTTGAAGAACAACACAAAATTAGATTCATGGAGTATGTGTGGATGATCTAGATGGCTTTGACAACGGAGGGTTCAAGCAACGGTTGTTGGCACCATGTAATAGGCTTTCATGCATCGAATTAGAACTAGGTAAACATTCGTTGTTATTTTGTGTTCTATTTAAACCTTGTGTAGTCCCCACACCATACCAGGATAAGATCACTGAATTCAACGATGATATGTCGCATTGGTGATGAAAAAATATTAAATTCTACACCCATCGGCTTCAGCTTCGCCTCCCAGTACCTAACACAACTAACATTTAATTGAATAGTAACTTACCCTTTTGAATAATAACATATCCTTATGTATATTAATGTACCCTTATGAATATTATACTCACACATGTAATTATAAATAAAATTTTTTCGTCTAATATATGAAATATAATATTTTTAAAATTAATAATAAACTGTTGGTAATTTTATGAGTAATAAATATTAAATTAAAATTTTAAGTCAATAAATTAATAATATTCATTTTCATAAAATGTATTTATAAATTAATATTTTTTTCTTCTGATTTTAGGATAATTTTATGAGCCCTCAATAAATTTTTGAAATTATTATAAAATCATTTTTAAATTTAAAATCTGTATTTCCCATGTAAATAATGATTTTATTTAAAAATTAAAATTTTCTTATTTAGAAATTTATTTTCATAAAATGGTGTTAATATTATAATTTTTCATGTCAAAAAAATGGTTAGGGTGAATTTTTGGTATTTTTCGGAAATACATGAATTTTTTTGGTAAATAGTGAAATTCGATAATTTATGAAATATTCTAAAAAAAGGAATTCATGCATCATGCATGAGTCATGTATGATGTAAATTTACATTGGCTCGAACTCACATGCACATATTTATGGTTTTAGTAATAATTATCAAGACTATTCATAGTCTTGATCCAAAATAATAATATAAGGATTAAAATAATAGAAAAACCCTCATATGCTCTACTATAAAAACCACACCTCTCCCCCATTCTCATCACGCCTATAAGCCTTTACTTTTATCCAAGATATGCCCAAATACTCTTCAAATGTACCTCTAAACTTCTAGGATCTCTTGGTCTTTCCAAATGACCAAAACCCTTTCCCTTATGGAGGTTCCCAATGAAGACATTTCAAGAGGTAAACCCCCTTCCTTTTTTTCTTTTCATTTTCAATTTATATTATTTTGTTATATTCTCCTAACATCCTATATAAAAATGATCATGATAACTCTGTTATAATATATATACTTTAATTATATCATGTAATTTTAATATACTTCCTCAAACTACAATTTTTCCCTCTTTTGTTTATAAATGAAATCATCATCCATGAGGTGAAAATTTACAACCATCATGGAAAACGAACCTTATTTCTCAATTTCTACTTAAAGTCTGGTCATGAAACCATTTTTAAGGTTTCAAAAGAATATAATATTTTTATTATAACCTATTAAATGTTCTGTAACTATTATATATACATAATACAAATTCATAAGACAAACTAGTTGGTAGCAATTGAAATATCACGAAAATATTATAAATTGTTATCACTAATGTTTTGGGTAATAAGTCATCCTTATACCATGTAACCAAATTATATTTATAAACATTTGAAAATTTTTATGTTAATTAATAATATATAAGTTTAATTATGTATAATTATATCCATTTTACATGAACTCTATTACTTATAATCAAGCAAACTAAACATGAAATAAGGAAACGAACACTTCAGAAAAACGGAATTCAATCTTATAACTTGTAAATAATGACATAAATGGATGTAATAAGAATATAATGAATCTTACATATGTATATAAGATTCTTTATTAGTTAATTAATGGATTTTATTTGATTATACAGGACATTAAAGTCAATTGTATTATACATTCAAACATAAGGAAAGAATTTTCTACCTGAACCTCCATTTTCATATGGGTTACTCTTATACTCTACTTACCTCAATGAAATTTTAAATTATTCTCATTTAACCCTAAAATATTATATTTTAATTATCTATATTTTTATACCTAATATAATCCTTCTTTCATTTATGAGGAGTTACATGGTTTAAAAAGAACTTATAAAAAACATTCCCGAAATACATGCCTAATTCAAGGGAACATCTCAAATTCATTCTTATGCTCATGTACACTCTATAATATTTTTTATCCACAATTATATTTATAAGATAAATCATTTTATTAGGAAAAAACTATATTTTTTCCCTTCAAGTTTTATAAAAATATTCTTTCCAAATATCTCTTCTTTTCAAAGTAAAAGTGTATTTATTTCAAGAATTACTCGATGAATTTATAAGGGTATTTTCATTTATTTCAACAATAATTTTGATTCTTTTGTATTGTTTGGAAAAATATTTTATGTTATCATCTACCATATTTTATTGAATTTTTATTATTACTTTTACTAGGGATTTTATATCTTGAAATGTTTCACCATATTACTCTGAATGGTTAGTGTTTGGGGAAAGTTATATTCTTTTCATATGTAAGTTTTAATATGAATGTATAGGTTTTTTATGTTTGTCACCATTAATACGAGGAATGCATTGTGCTAAGTAAGTGGTGGGTGGGGCCCCACTATATCCCCACGATGTGTGAGTGGGTCTCATGAGTCAAAACAAATATGGACATTCCTGACCCCTTTCCCATTTTCAGATATGGTTTTGGCTGACGTCTAAATCATTTACAAATTTCTGGGCCGAGGCCTTGAATGTATATTTCATAATGTCTGAAATTATGCATTTTCCTCATTATGAAAATTTATAGTCCAAGAGGTCATTGTACTAATACAATACCAATTATTATTCTTTGTTAATGAATTATTAATTTAGCACGTATTCCTTCCATATTATGTCCATATTCATTTTTAAATGAATGTGTTTTTAGTTATTCATCATGCGTAATTTTTATGTTTATGATATAATACAAAATATTTCTTACCCTTAATGAGAATTTGAGCTCACCCATTTCATATTTTTTATTTTTATATGATGTGATGAACTAAATTAAGAATTATAAACATAGGTAACCTAGGATTTAGGTCTATTTTAAAAGGAATTTTTATAGTGTATTTCATTTCATGTTGTAATGTTGAACTATATATGTATTTGGTTTTCCAATACAACAAAACTAATTTATTCCTTTGGGATAAAACTTTCTTGTAAGAAAGCTAATATAGGGAAACAAGGCACCGGCTGTAACATCCCAAGGTTTTCTAAAAATAAATTGAAAATGCTTGAAATTTTGTTTAGGGTATATATTTATAGGTATCCTTTAAAAATAATTTTATTTCTTCTATGTTTTGAATTTCAAGAAACGGTCATCTTCAATTGTGTTGAGTATGTTATTTAGAGTCTGATGAAACAAACTTTTTTTTGTGAATAGTAACATAACCTTATGAATAGTAATATGAATAGAAATATGACCTCATGAATAGTAAATAATATTATTATTTTATTTTCCCAAGGCAATAGGATAATGGGATCTTAATTAATTTTCCAAAGTCACATAAAACTAATTGCACTTCAATATTGTTATTTTTCGAAATAACTATGACCTTATTTAAAAATTAAATTAATAATATTTAGAAAATTATTTTTGAAAAATGGAGTTCATTTTTGAATTTTACATGCCGAAAAATGGTTGGGTTAAATTTTTGGTATTTTTCTGAAACTCTTGAATTTTTGGTGAATAGTGAAATACGATAAAATACCGTATAATCAATTTATCAGAAACAAAAGAACTATTTATGACATCATAAGTGATGCAAGGCCACTTTCTTCGAACTAACCTAATATTATAACTATTTAGGACCACTTAATTTGAGATTATTCATAGTCTTGATAAAAATATTAAAATAATGATTAAAATAATCAAAAATACCTCCCCTCCTCCACTATAAATACCACCCTCACTCCCCTATTCTTGCCACACCTCTCAAGCCTTGATCATTATCTAATTTCTGCCAAATTCCCTCCCCAATCATCTTCCTCACGTCCTAGAGCTTCTGTTCTCACCAAAAGACCAAAATCAAAGCCCTTAAGAAGGATCTCAAGGAGAAGAGATCAAGAGGTAAACAACCTCTTTTATTTTCTTTCTTTTCTTTCATTTTATGTTATTCCCTTCCACTCCCTTTGTCTTTTATTGGGATATTTCATTAAATATTCACCTTTACTGTCCATATTTTTTATGAATGATGAGATATTCCATTCCTCTCATCAATCTTGTTTTTATAAAATTTTAAGAGACGTCGTTAGGCTGCCGAATTTTTGTGAGAAATTTCTCATGATTTTCTTTTATTTCATGATTCGTTTTTCTTCTTACCTCACTCCCTCTTATCCAAGAAGAATGAAATCTCCAAAATCATGTATATTCATTATTTTCTCATGATTATGGAAAATTACTCATCATTATTCTTATCCTCTTCCACTTATTTAAAGAATCAAAAAACATTGTCCATTTGTGTCGAATTACCGACACCGTGGACAATGTATTTTCAATTTCCATTAATTCTTTCAAGTATGGTCATGAAACCATTTATATGGTTTAACCAGGTTATAATATATGTTTTATGACTCATATATGGTTCTGTAATTCTTTTGTACTCATGGTTCTAATTTAAAAGATAAAATGACGTTGTTATTATCAAAGAACCACTAAAATGATCTAAACGAACATCATTAATGTTTTACTTATAATTCATTCTCATATAAAGCATAAAAGTGATAAATGGTATAAATTATGGTACTGGAAATATGTAAATACTACTCCATTCAAATTCTTGAGTTTCAGTTCCAATCAACAAGAACGATTCATCATGAACCGACCGTGAAAATCCCAAAAGAACTCACCCAAAATAATGTCAGGAACAAAATACTAACAATTAAGGGGTGAAATGAGGTTATTAAATGACCGTATAAGATGTTATAAACATGAAAATGTTTCTGTAAAATACTAAAAACACTCTTTTAACCATTATATAGGAGGTTTAAACAAGTTTTAATTAAGACAAGCTTAACGTAAGGGAGTTCTTAACCCCATTTCCATTCTTTGGGTTAACATTCTACTTCGTTAATTATGTGGTATTTGAATTGTTTGTGTGATGAATTATGATTATAATATGTTTAATAATGTTTATTTAAAGATTATATACATATTCCATCCACTCTATTAAGTATCACTTCAAGTATATGATGTTTATAAGGGACTTTTCTTCTAAAATCCCCATTTAAAATTCTTGTTTTACAAGATTCAAAAACAATGTTTTTATGCTATTATTTATATTGTATGATTATGTTTCGGTTATTGGGCATTTTTAATGATAAAGGGTTGGACCTATATTTCCCTCCAATGCATTGGGTATGAGAAAGTTGGAGGTCGGCCGTATGGTTACTCCAAGTGTAACTGCGATGGTCACATGAAGTAAGGTAGTCGTGAGGGTTACAAATTTTATGGTAGCCAAGATGGTTACAAGATTATGTAAGTAATGCCACAAGATACCTCTATGATTATATTTATGTTCACATGTTTGTGTGGATCTTGTTTAAATCTCAAGTTACATGAAGTAAGTATTTATGGGTGAAAAGCATGTCTTTTGAAAATGTTTTCATACGTTATAAGTATTCATGGACTAATGTGATTTTTCCTTCTTTTTCATACCTTACTGATCTTTTGTGCTCATACCAAGTTTTTAAATGATTTTTCATAGGTTAATGGATGTGTAATACAAGGAATGAAGTCATGTTAAATGTTGAAGAATTGTCAAGGAGTCTTGTTTTAAGTTTTAATGTTTTATATTTTGAGAAAATGGAAACTGTTTTTATGGTATCCACTATGTAACAATGAGTAATGTTATGAATGTTTTGTACTAATTCTCTAAAGATCTAAACTTGAAAAGATCCTCAATTTAAAAGAAAGTATTTTCTTGATTAAATTCAAGATTATTTATGTAATAAGGTCGGGTCATTATAGTTGGTATCAAAGGAGGTTTTAGATAACTTTAGGGGTTAGGGTGAAGATAATAGAATACCATAAATGATTTTCACTCTATGTTTAATTTGTTATAGCATTTAAAGATTTCCATGTTGCTTCATCTAAGAAATTTTTGTTCAGAATGGTTTTCCGTAGAAGCAACAGGGATTCTGAAGAGGAGAGGCACTGACAGAATGACATCCTTCCTGATCTACAGCCCGGAATGGTAGGGATTGGAACCGAGCAGTTTGTGACAGTAATGGATCAGCTAACACAGGAAATAAATGGTGGTGGTATCCATGAAAGAGAACCAATAGAGGTACCGCAATGGAACATGACAGTGGTGGAACATTTTATGAGACAACATCCTCTTGCATTCAATGGATCTTCTAACGCAGTGGCAGCTGAAGGATGGATCAAAGCCCTTGAAAAGATATTTGATGTTATGGGATGTTCATACAATCAAAATGTAAGTCTTTCCATTTATCATTTTGAAGGGGAAGCTGATCAGTGGTGGTCAATGGTAAGTAATATCAAGGGTAGAGAGGATTTTGATGCCTTAGAGTGGGATGAATTTAAAAGTATTTTTCTTGAAAAATATTTTCCTAAGGTGGTGCGACTCATAATGGAGAAGAAATTCCTCGAATTGAAACATAAGGAGGAAGACTCAGTGGCTGTGTATGAAGTGAACTTCACCCGACTGGCGAGGTATGCTCCAAATATTATTCTGGATCTCAATAGAAAAATCAACCACTTTTACTCAGGATTGAATCCAAGGTATCGAAGGGCGTTGGCCTCCCGTGAATTGAAAAGTTATGAGAAACTTGTACGATGTGCTGAGAGGGTAGATATGTAATTTTATGATGATCATGTGCATTTTGGAAATAAAGAGAAGAAGAGGTCTAGTAGGCAAGAAATGGGCAAGAATCAACCAAAGAAATTTGAGGGTAAGAAAATAAAATTTCCAGTTTGTGAAAAGTGCGACAAGGAGCACCCTGGGGAATGTCTTAGAAAAACTGGTAAGTGGTTTAAATGTGGTAAGTTTGGACATATGGCCCGAGATTGCAATGAAAATGATCCAAATAATAATCCTGATAAGCAAACTATAAAATGTTTTAAATGTGGTGAGATGGGTCACTATGAAAATTTCTGCCCAAAGAGAGATCTGAATGATGCAAAGAATCCAGACTACAGGAAGAAAGGTGTAGTGAGATCCTTTGCAACTACATCAACAGACATCGGTCCATCCAATGAAGTTGTATCAGGTACTTTGTTTATTCACTAAAGATTTTTCAAAAGTTTTGTTTGATACAGGGTCTACACATTCCTTCATCTTTGAGAAATGTTCTGGTAAATTGGAAATATCACCTCAACAAATGAGACCTGAACTTGTTGTTAAAACACTAGGGGGAATGTTATAGAAAAGAGGAATTATAAAAATCTTTCTATTGTGGTCTGTGGAAAGAATTTACCTGCAAACCTTTTTGTTTTACCCTTAGTCGAGTTTGATGTTATTCTGGGGATGGACTGGATTTCTGATTATCATGCTAAGATTGACTGTAGAGCTAAAGAAGTTGTTTTTCAGAAAGAGTTAAAGTTTGTATACAAGAATGAACCCATATAATTGATAACATATCAGGAAGCTGAGAAATTATTGAAATATGGAAATGAAAGTTATCTTGTTCATATTGTTGAAAATAAGGGAACTATTCAAATTAATGATGTGCTAGTGGTAAATGAATACATTGATGTTTTTCCTGAGGAGTTACCCTGTGTCATACCTGATCGAGAAGTCAAATTCACAATTGATTTAGTTCCTGATGCTAAGCCAATTTCAAAACCCCCATATCGTATGGCTCAAATAGAACTTCTTGAATTGAAAAATTAGTTGTAGGATTTTCTTGTCAAAGGCTTCATTCGTACCAGTACTTCACCACGGGGAGCCCCTGTTTTTTTGTTAAAAAGAAAGATTGTTCCATTAGACTTTGCATTGATTAGAGAGATTTGAATAACATCACTGTTAAAAACAAGTATCCTTTTCCTCATATTGATGACTTGTTTGATCAGCTCCAGGGAGCTCAGTACTTTTCCAAGATCGACTTAAGATCCAGATACCATCATCTGAAGGTGAAGGAGGATGACATCCCAAAAACAGAATTTCATACTAGATATGGGCATTATGAATTTGTTGTTATGCCGTTTGGGTTAACTAATGCACCTGTTGTATTCATGAATCTTATGAATAGAGTATTTCATGAGTTCTTGGATAAGTTTTTGGTTGTATTTATTGATGAAATTCTGGTTTTATCTAAAAATAAAGAAGAGCATTAAAAACATCTAAGGGTTGTTTTATAAACTTTAAAAGAAAAGAAACTATATGGAAAATTCTGGAAGTGTGATTTTTGGTTGCAACAGATTTCTTTTCTTGGGCACATTGTAAATAAGGATGGAATAACAGTTGATACTACCAAAACAAAAGTAGTTGATGAATGGTCAAGACCCACAAATGTTACAGAGATTTATAGTTTTCTGGGCTTAGAAAGTTATTATTGACGGTTTTTTAAGAACTTTGCATGGTTATCTATCCCAATAACTAAGTTAACATGGAAAGGGGTTAAATTTTTTTGGACAAAAGAATGTGATGTTTTTTTTAGGAACTGAAGAATAGATTGGTGAATGCTACAGTTTTGGCCTTACCTTCCCGGAATGGTGAGTTTGTCATCTACATTGATGCTTCATTGAAGGGACTTGGTTGTGTTTTGATGCAGAATGATCAGGTAATTGTCTATGCTTCGAGACAACTTAAACCTCATGAGATAAATTATCCCACACATGATTTGGAATTGGCAGCTGTGGTTTTTGCTTTGAAAATATGGAGGCATCATCTATAAGGAACCAAATGCCAAATATATACTGACCATAAAAGTCTAAAGTATATATTCACTCAGAAGGAATTAAAAATGAGGCAGAGAAGATGTCTAGAACTGATAAAGTATTATGACTGCACGATCAATTACCATCCTAGAAAATAAAACAAAGTATCGGATGCCTTAATTCGGAAACATCATGCATCATTAACCATGCTACGTTTGGAACATGATCCCTTGATTAATTATTTGATGAATTTTGGCATAGAAGTTGTTGGTGTAGGGAATATATCTGTTTTTTTTAGGTTTCAGTTTAGTCATCGTTGTCAGACAGAATTATGAGAGCACAGAGGGAAGACCATGAGCAACAAAAAAGCTAGAATTGGTTAAAATGGGTAAGTTAACAGAATTTAATCTTGATAAAGATTGTGTTTTAAGATTTGGAAAAAGGTTGTGTGTGCCTTGTGATTCCCAGTTGAAGAAAGAATTGTTGTGTGAATCTCATAGTTCTCTATTTTCTGTTCATCCTTGAAGTACTAAGATGTACAGAGACCTTCGAGAGTATTATTGGTGGAATGGGATGAAAAGAGATGTTTCTGATTTTACAATGAAATGTTTGACATGTCAGCAGGTTAAAACAGAGCAGAAGTTACCAAAGGGGATGCTTCATCATTTTCCAGTGCCAGAGAGGAAATGGGAGAATATATCCATGGATTTTTTTGTGGGACTACCAAATACTTCTCAAGGTAACAATACGATTTGGGTTATTGTTGATCAGCTAACAAAGTCTGTGCATTTTCTTTCTATTCGAGATACAATGACATTAGATCAGATTTCTTGATTATACCTCAAGGAGATTGTCAGGTTACATGGAGTTCCTCTTTCCATTGTGTCTGACCGAGATCCCAGGTTCACTTCTAAATTTTGGAAGGGACTTCAGAAGTCATTGGGCACAGAGTTGAATTTCAGTAAAACTTTTCATCCTTAATCATATGGGCAGTCAGAACGAACGATTAAAACTTTGGAGGATATGCTTATATCTTATTCAATGGACTATCAGGGAAGTTGGGATCATCATATTTCATTTTTTGAGTTTTCTTATAATAACAGTTTCCATTCCAGTATTAAGATGGTACCTTTTGAGGCCTTGTATGGAAAGTGGTGTCGGACTCCTGCATTTTGGGATGAAGTCGGTGAAATAAAGTTGATGGGGCCATATTTAGTAGAAGAAGTGGCTGAGAAAGTGAGGATGATCCAGCAACACATGAGGATAGCTCAGAGCAGGTAGAAAAGTTATGCAGATAACAGAAGGAAAGACTTCTCTTTCGAGGTAGGTGACCATGTTTTCCTTAAAATCTCTCCTTGGAAAAGTGTGATGCATTTCAGTAAGAAAGGGAAGCTAAGTCCACGGTTCATCGGTCCTTTTGAAATCTTTGATAAAGTTGGAACAGTTTCATACCACGTAGCTTTGCCTCTGAGCTTGTTTCAGGTACATAATGTTTTTCATGTTTCGATGTTGAGAAAGTATGTTCCAGATTCATCACATGTCTTGAGCCCGGAAGTAGTTCAGCTGGCAGAGAACCTTTCTTATGAAGAAATACCGGTTCAAATTCTTGATCGAAGAGAACAGGTATTGCGGAATAAGTTAATCCACCAGGTAATGTTTTTGTGGAGAAACCACATGGTTGAAGAATCAACATAGGAGTCTGAAAATTCTATGAGGGAAAAATAACCTCATTTGTTTAATAAGTAAATAAAATTGCGAGGACGCAATTTCAACAAGTTGGAGATAATGTAACATCCCAAGGTTTTCTAAAAATAAATTGAAAATGCTTGAAATTTTGTTTAAGGTATATATTTATAAGTATCCTTTAAACATAATTTTATTTCTTCTATGTTTTGAATTTCAAGAAACTGTCATCTATAATTGTGTTCAATATGTTATTTAGAGTCTGATGAAACAAACTTTTTTTTGGAGAATAGTAACATACCTTTATGAATAGTAATATAGCCTCATTAATAGTAAATAATATTATTATTTTATTTTCCCAAGGCAATAGGATAATGGGATCTTAATTAATTTTCCAAAGTCATATAAAACTAATTGCACTTCAATATTGTTATTTTTCGAATTAACTGTGACCTAATTTAAAAATTAAATTAATAATATTTAGAAAATTATTTTTGAAAAATGGCGGTCATTTTTGAATTCTACACGTTGAAAAGTGGTTGGGGTAAATTTTTGGTATTTTTTTGAAACTCTTGAATTTTCGGTGAATAGTGAAATATGATAAAATACCGTATAATCAATTTATCAGAAAAAAATGCACTATTTATGAAATCATAAGTGATGAAAGGCCACTTTCTTCGAACTAACATGATATTATCACTATTTAGGGCCACTTTATTTGAGATTATTCATAGTCTTGATAAAAATATTACAATAATGATTAAAATAATCTAAAATACCGCCCCTCCTCCACTATAAATACCACCCTCACTCCCCTCTTCCTCCCACACCTCTCAAGCCTTGAGAATTATCTAATTTCTGCCAAATTCCCTCCCCAATCATCTTCCCCACGTCCTAGATCTACTGGTCTCACCAAAAGACCAAAATCAAAGCCCATAAGAAGGATCTCAAGGAGAATAGATCAAGAGGTAAACAACCTCTTTTATTTTCTTTATTTTCTTCCATTTTATGTTATTCTATTCCATTCCCTTTGTCTTTTGTTGGGATATTTCATTAAATTTTCCCCCTTACTGTCAATATTTTGTATGAATGATGAGATATTCCATTCCTCTCATCAATCTTGTTTTTATGAAATTTTAAGAGACGTCGTTAGGCTGCCGAATTTTTGTGAGAAATTTCTCATGATTTTCTTTTATTTCATGATTCGTTTTTATTCTTTAATCACTCCATATTATCCAAGAGGCATGAAATCTCCAGAATAATTTATATTAATTATGTTCTCATGATTAAGGAAAATTCCTCATTCTTCTCCTCTTCCACATATTTAATGAATCAAAAAACATTGTCCATTTGTGTCGAATTACCGACATCGTGGACGATGTCTTTTCAATTTCCATTAATTCTTTCAATTCTGGTCATGAAACCATTTATATGGTTGCACAAGGTTATAATATATGTTTTATGACTCCTATATGGTTCTGTAATTCTTTTGTACTCATGGTTCTAATTTAAAAGACAAAATTACATTGTTATTATCAAAGAACCACTAAAATGATCTAAACGAACATCATTAATGTTTTAACTTATAAGTCATTATCATATAAAGCATAAAAGTGATAAATGTTATAAATTATGGTACTATAAATATTTAAATAATACTCCATTCCAATTCTGGAGTTTCACTTCCAATCAACAAGAACGATTCATCATGAACCGGTCGTGAAAATCACAAAAGAACTCACCAAAAATAATGCAAGGAACAAAATACTAACAATTAAGGGGTGAAATGAGGTTATGAAATGACCATATAAGATGTTATAAACATGAACATGTTTTGGTAAAATAATAATAACACTATTTTAACCATTATACAATAATTTTAAACAAGTTTGAAGTAAGACAAGCTTAAGGTAAGGGAATTCTTAACCCGATTTTCATTCTTTGGGTTAACATTCTACTTCATTAATTATGTGGTATTTTAATTGTTTGTGTGATAAATTATGATTAAAATATGTTTAATAATGTTTATTTACAGATTAAATACATATTCCATCCACTCTATTAAGTCTCACTTCAATTATATGATGTTTATAAGGGACTTTTCATCTAAAATCCCCATTTAAAATTCTGTTTTACAAGATTCAAAAACAATGTTTTTATGATATTATTTATGTTTTATGATTATGTTTTGGTTATTGGGAATTTTTTATGATAAAGGGTGGTACCTATATTTTCCTCCAATTCATTGGGTATGAGTAAGTTGGAGGTCGGCCGTATGGTTACTCCAAGTGTAACTGCGATGGTTACACAAAGTAAGGTAGCCGTGAGGGTTACAAATTTTAAGGAAGCCAAGATGGTTACAAGATTATGTAAGTAATGCCCCAAGATACCTCTATGATTATATTTATGTTCTCATGTTTTTGTTGATATTTTGTAAATCTCAAGTTACACGAAGAAAGTATTTATGGGTGAAAAGCATGTCTTTTGAAAATGTTTTCATACGTTATAAGTATTCATGGACTAATGTGATTTTTCCTTCTTTTTCATACCTTACTAAGATTTTGTGCTCATCCCAAGTTTTTAAATGTTTTTACACAGGTTAATGGATGTGTAATACAATTAATTAAGACATGTTAAATGTTTAATAATTGTCAAGGAGTCTTGTTTTAAGTTTTAATGTTTTATATTTTACGAAAATGGAAACTGTTTTTATGGTATCCACTATGTAACAATGAGTAATGTTATGAATGTTTTGTACCAATTCTATAAAGCTATAAACTTGAAAAGATACTCAATTTAAAAGGAAGTATTTTCTTGATTAAATTCAAGATTATGTATGTAATAAGGTCGGGTCCTTATACCAGCTTCGAGTAACTAGTGTTGGGTCTTTGCAGTTCGTATCAGAGGAAGTTTAGTAGAAACCATGGAAACTACAATTAGAGAACATATATTAGGGGAAAACCCCTAATAATGACTCTGAGGATAAACATAAAATAGCATCCTAGAATTTATGTTAGGAAGATATTATGTGGAACTTCCTAGAAAATAAATCATTATATGGATACTACAAGTGGAAGTGGTTCTGCCACAAATGTATGTAAGAGTAATAACAAAGAAAATGTGTTTTGGGTATGACATGGGGTAACCCAGTACATGCCAACAAGCCTTATTGTACACCTGGTTTAACACTCCTTGGGGATATTCTTAGGATAAATCACATTTTCATTCCAAGATATTCTGAAGGATTTAAAATCAAATTTTTCCTCAAAGAAATGATGTTTAAGATTTTGAGATTAAAAATTCATATGATTTAAATTTTTTTAATTATTTTGAAAGTTGATACTACACATTATTATTAATAATCCATTCAAATGTGTTCCATTATTTATAAGTGGAACCTAGTGGAAGGAATGGAAACCATATCAATAAAAGTTTCCCATATATGGATTTCACTCCTATCAAAGATAATGATATTGGTACTGGAGCTATGCTTGGTGTTTAACAAATTATAGCTTTACTGGGAAAACTAACCCAGGTTATGAACAATAACCTTACCTATATGGGGAATCTTGATCCACAATGTGGATGAGAAATTTTAGACCTCTTTATGGGACAACGACCTTCATTATTTAATGGGACTACATATCCATTCATAGAGGATCAGTTGATAAGTTATTTAGAGGATACATTTCTCTCTTTGGGATGTAAAAAAAGAGAGAAAGTTTTCCTTGAGGTTTATCATATATCAAGAGTTGGAGATCAGTGTGGGTAGTTAATTCAAATCACAAAGGTGGAGAAAGAAATAAAATAAATGGGATGGAGGTATTTTAAGGAAATTTCATCGAAAATATTTTCCTCATGAAGAAAGTGCAGATATAAAGAGTAAATTCCTGAGTCTTAGAAAAAAGAGGATTAAAATGATGCAAGGTGAGAAGAAAAAATTATAGGATTAGAAATTAATGATGAGAATATATACATAATCCAAGTATAAATATGGATCAATTATTTGATGGCTTAAAACCATTCCTTCGATGAGAACTACTATCCCAAAGATTATCATCAAACAAGGTCATTGTCTCATGTAAAATCAAGACAATGAAAGAATTATCTAAGTCTTATAACTTTAAGGGAAAATAAGAGAGGAAGAGGTTGGCAGAGGATATAATAGATAAAGGGAAGAATAAAAAGGGGAATTTTCCTACTTGTGATACTTATTGAAGGAAAAAACCAAGTGCTTGCTTAAAAAGGAAAAGGAGTGTGTTACTAGTGTATACTAAAAATCCATCATTATAATGATTGTAAGTGGAGGAACGAAGCTATAAATGTTCAATTATATAATGGCAGAGATATGGGACACTGTGCTAATTAGTTTCCAAAGCATCAAGGAAACATTCTTTAGAAAAGGCCTAGGGAGCAAGGCCAAGCTTATGCGATCACAACAGCTGAAGTTGAAGTTCCAAATAATGTGGCGGTAGGTATTATAATCATTTCCTCAATCATTGACCATTCTTTATTTTATTTTGTATTATTTTATTTCTTTATATCTTCCTAGTTTGCATTAAAAATTAGATATTCATAATTATCCTAAATAAGGGATTTTTCGGTCAAAACCCCCAAAGGAAGTCTCATTAGAACAAAGATGTGTAAGGTAGTCCCCATTATGGCCTATAAATATGCATTATCTGCTGATTTTATCATCATAACTATGGTCTAATTTTACATAATCCTTGGAATGGACTGGTTTTCAAAATATTATTCAAAAATATAATGCTAGAATATGGAAATAATGATTTGTGAGGAAGGCGTATAATTCATTATCTTTATAAAAGAAACATCACCATCTAATTCTTATTTTGATCCTCCCATAGTATCTCAAATTAATTAAATTCTTGGTGTGGATGAGAATAAAATATATATGTGTTATGAATGAAATATTCAAATTGATAATGTACATATTTTCCAAGAATATATTGATGTTTTTCAGTGGACTTCCTTGGAAACCATCTAGAGTGGGAAATTGAGTTCTCTATTGATTTAATTCATTTTAAAATCCTATATCAATGACTCATTATAGAATGGACATTGTTGAATTAATATAACTGAAGAAACAAAATTTAGGAATTGAGTGATAAACAATTTATTTTCCATGGTGTTTCTATGTCAGGATCCCATGTTCTTTTCATTATGAATAATGATGGATCAATGAGGTTGTTCATTGACTACAGGGATATCAATACTATTACAAAAAATAAAAATTATCCCCTAACTTTATTTAATGATTTATTTGATCAACTTCAGGGATCTGAATATTTTTTTAAGACTAATATTCGATCGGGATATCATTAGTTATGTGTGATGAAGGAAGATATTCCAAATATATCATTTCAAACCAGTTATGGGAATTGGAAGTTTACAAAAATTCATTTTGTAATGACAAGTGCACCCTATGTTTTCATGGACCAAAAGAATAGAGTTTTCAAAGAACATCTTGATGAATTTTTTGTTTTAATTATTGATGATATCATGGTATACTCCAAAACCTACAAAGATCTTGAGAATTAATTTTTCATTATTATGAAGACTCTTAGAAAAAAAAATTTATTTGGGATGTTTAGGATGTGTGAGTTATAGTTTCAAATAGTTTCATTTCATGAGCATATATCCTTTATGGATGGAATCATAGTTGATCCTACAAAGACAATGGTAGTTTAGGAATGGCCTACTCTAGAGAACATAACCAAAGTACATAATTTAATTACTTTAGGAGGTTATTATCGGTGTTTTGTTTAGAACTTAGACCTATTAGCCAACATGTTCACCAAGATTACTTGTAAATAGGTTATGTTTGTATGGAAAAAATAATGTGGAAAATGTTTTGAAGAATTGAAGTGGATATTAGTGAATGCTCTGATCCTGACACTACCATTGGGGAATGGTGGATTTCTGATTTATAGTGATGAATCAATGAATGGAAATGGATGTGTCCTTATTCCGAATGAGAGAGTTATTTCTTATCAATCAAAGATGTTAAATATTAAACAATAGAACTATCCAACTCATGATCTTGAGTTAGTATCTCTAATATTTTCATTGATGATATGAATACATTATCTCTATGGTGAATGATTTTAGATATATACAGATCATAGAGGCTTGAAATATATATTCTCGCGGAAAGAACTCAACATCAGGCAAATAATATGGCTCTAACTACTCAAGGATTACGATTTTTTCACACACTACCTACATGGAAAGGAAAATAAGTTAGCTAAGTCATTAAGAGGAATGTATCATGGAGTCCTAAGAAAACTGGGGATTGAAAATGATCCTATGTACATGGATCTAGTGAGGATGGATATGGGAATTATCAATGATGGTGAAACATCATTAACTTTTTAACTAGTTCCCCAATAAAATTTATTGGAAATGATTAAAAATTCTTAGTTTGAGGATGAGAAAAATCAAAAGAAAATTAAAATATTAAATGCTAATATGTTGGCGGACATCTTGTGTGATGATGGAATTATGAAATTTGTGAAGAGGCTATGTGTTCCCTCTGCACCCGAGATGAAAAGAGGGTTATTAGAGAATTTACATAGCTCTAATTTCTCTATACACAATGGTATCACTAAAATGTATAGATATTTAAAGGAACATTTATGGTGGGATAAAATGAATTGGAAAATTTCTTATTAGGTATCAAGATGTTTATTTTGTCAACAAGTGAAAGTCATACGATAACATCCTAGAGGATTAATTAAAAACATACATATTACTACATGGAAAAGGGATGAAATCACAATGGATTTCATTACTGACTTACCCAAAACTATATGAAATAATGATGACATATGGGTAATTATTGATCAACTTATGAAATTATCAAATTTACTTGTAATAAGGGAGGATTTTCCACTACAGTTCCTTTCACATCTCTATATCAAATAAGTTGTAAGAATTCATGGTGAACCTATTTGAAAAGTGTATAATCATGATCCTCTATTTACATCAAAATTATGTAATATTATTTAGAATTATTTAGATATAGAGCTTCATTTGGATAATGCTTATCACACCCAAACTGAGGGGTAGTCAGAAATGACAATCCAAACATTAGAAGACATGTTGAGATCATTATAATTTTATTTTAACGGTATGTGGGATTAGTATTTAACATTGGTGGAGTTCTACTACAATAATATTTTCTATTATAGAATTAAAATGTAACCAAAAAAATCATTTTTTGGAAAGACATATTGTACACCAACTTATTGGGATGAGGTTCGTGAAAGGAAGTTTGTGGGACCAGAACTTGTATAGGAAACAATAGAGAAGGTAAATAATATTCAAACCCATATCAATGAAGCTCAAAGTAGGAAAAGGTCTATGCTGATAATCGGAGGAAGGATTTGAAATTTCAAGTGGGATATCATGTTTTTATAAAATTATCTTTATGGAAGAGTGTTAAAAGATTTGGTAAGAAAGGTAAATGAACCCCATGTACGTTCTTCCTTTTAAAATTTTGGAGAGAATTGGATTTGTGGATTATCGTTGGTCAATGCCTATTATCCTTTATAATGTACACAATTTTCTCTATGTCTCATTATTGAGAAATTAGATGCCAGACCCAACACATGTACTCACATCAAATGGTTTAGAATTAGAACCTGACTTATCATACTGTGAAGAGACTGTCTAGATTCTAGACAATAATGAATAGGTGTTATGGAATCGGAAAACTCGGTTGGTAAACATACTTTGGAAAATACATAAAATAGAAGGGGAATCGGGGGAGCCTATGGAGATTTTGATGAAGAACTACCCAAATATTTCCATGAGGTAGTATTCTAGTAATATCGAGGATTAAATTTTCATAAGGGGGAAGAATGTAACACCCCAAGTATTTTAAAAAAAACTTATTATAGAATGCATTCATCACTAAGTCTATGTGAAACAAACACTTTGAAACTTAATGGAGATAGTTATAACCTAGCTGTTAGACATAATTTTGCTTCTCCTGTGATTTGAATTTCAAAAAACTGGCATACACAGTTCCAATCAGTAAGATATTTAGAGTCTGATGGGATCAACATACAATTTTGGGGAATAGTAACTTACCCTTATAAATATTAACATACCATTATTAATATTAATGTAGCCTTATGAATATTAAGCTCACCCATGTAAGTATACATAAAATTTAGGAACCTTATAAATGAAATATAATATTTTAAAAAATAATAATTAAGTGTTTTTATTTTTTTGAGTAATAAATATTTAATTAAATTTTAAAATTAATAAATTAATGAAATTCATTTTCCTAAAATTTATTTATAAATATTTTTTTTTCATATTATTTTAGGATAATTTTATGACACCTCAGTTAATTTCTGAAAGTATTATAAAATCTATTTTAATTTTAAAATCATTAATTATCAAGTAAATAAAAATTTTATTTAAAAAATAAATTTATCCTTTTTGGAAATAATTTTTATAAAATAGAGTTCATTTTTTGAATTCTAAATGTCAAAAAATGCTTAGGGTGAATTTTTTTATTTTTCTGAAATACATGATTTTTTTTCGTGAATAGTGAAATTCGAAAATTTATGAAATATACTAAATAAATGAAATCATGCATCCTTCTGGAGTCATGTCTGATGTAAAATTACTTTTTTCGGGCACACATGAAATTATTACTATTTGGAGTCTTAGTAATCAATACTATTCATAGTCTTCTTCCAAAATAATAAAATAATGGAAAACCCTCCTCTCCTCCACTATAAATACCACCCCTTATCTTCACTCCTATAATATTTGAAGATTCTAAATATTTTTCCCAAATAGTATTCCATGGTCCCTACCACATCCATGAACGCGTTATCAATCCAAAATAACAAAACAAATTCCCTTAAAGATGATCTCAAGGAGGATATTTCAAGAGGCAAACCCTCTTCATTTTTTCATTTCATTTTCTATTTATTTTCATTTATTATCTTCTCCTAACCTCCTTTATCCAAATGATCATGATAACTCTAATATAATCTATATACTAGAATTATATCATGTTATTCGGATATACTTTCTCAAACTACTATCTCTCCACCTTTTATTTTATAAATGAAATAATCACCTGGGAGGTGTAGATTTACAACCTTCATGGAAGACGAACCTTCATTAATCTATTTTTCCTTCATTTATGGTCATGAAACTATTTTTATGGTTGAACCATACTATAATATGTGTATTATAACCTATTAAATATTATTTAACTAGTATATAAACATTATAATTATTCATACAAAAAACTAGGTTGTAACAATCAAAATATCCCCAAAATAATTTAAATGGTTATCACTAATGTTCTATCTAATAAATAATCCTTATATCATGTAATAAAATAAAATATAAAAAATATATACACTTTTTAATTTTATTTAAAAATGTATAGGTACAATTCTGGAGAATTATATCCATTCAAAATGATGTACATTACTTAAAATCAAGAAAACCAAACATGAAATCAAGGAAACGAACACTTCGAAACAATGTAATTCAATCATATAACATCTCAATAAGGACATATATGAAATTAAATAAACTATAACGAATAAAATATATGTTTTTAAGGTTATTATTTAGTTAATTTATTTATTTAATTTGATTATCCATGACAGTAAGTTGAAATTCAAAATACATTTGGACACAAGGTAAGGATTTTCTACCCGAACATCCATTTTGATTTGGGTTACACTTATTCTCTTATTAACTCAATGAAATTACTATTTATTCCTTTTTACAGATCATAAATTCTTTATAAATATTATATATATGTTTACCAACCATAATACTTCTTTCTATTATGGGTAATTACATGTTTTAAAAGTATCTTCCAAAACATCTTCCCAAAAGAGATGCCCGATTGAAGGAAACATATTGAATTCTTACAAATGTTCAAGTACTCTCTATAATCTATTTTTAGACACCATTAGATTTATAAAAACCATAATTGTATTATTAAAAAATTATGTTATTTCACTTCTGGTTCTATATAATTATTTTTTCCAAAATAACTCTTCTTTTTAAAGTAAAATAATATTTATTCCAAGAATTAATCGATGATTTTATAAGAGTATTTTCATTTGTTTCAAAACTCTTATTGATTGTTATATATAATTGAGACTAATATATTATGATATCATATACCACAAGTCATTAAATGTTTTAGTATTGTTTTGAATATGGATTTCCTATCCTGAAACAATTAACCTTATTACTTCGAATGGTTAGTGTTTGGTGGTTATTATTTACATTTCATATGTTAGTTTCAATATGAATGTATATATTGTTTATGTTTATAAAATTTAATATGAATAATTAATTGGACTTAGTAAGTGATATGTGTGTCCCTATATATCCCCATGATTCATCAGTAGTTTTCATGAGACAAAACAAATATGGACTTCGTCGAGGCCTTTCCCATTTCCATATATGGTTTTGGGAGAAGCCTCAATCATTTTCAGATTTTTTGGATGAGGCCTTGACAGTATATTTCAGAATGTATGACATTATTCATTTCCCTCATAATTGAAATTTATAGTCCATGAGGTTATTAGACTAGTATAATACCCATTATTATGCTTTATTATGTCAATATGTATTCCACCCTTATTCCTGCCTTATTGTGTTGAAGTTAATTTTTAAAGGCATGTGTTTTAGTTATCCAACATGGGTAATGTTTATGTTTAGGATATCTTCTATTGTATTAATTACCTTAACTGAGCATCTAATATCACCCCTTTCTTATGTTTTATTTTCCCAGGATGTGAATAAGTAAATTATGAATGACCTTCAGGGGTAACCTAGGAGTTATAGATGTTTTCAAATGAATTTCTATATTGTATTTCATTTAAAGTTATAATGTTGAACTTATGAATGTATCTGGTTTTCCAAAACTACTAAAACAATTCATTCCTTTGGGATATAACTTTCTTTTAATCATTCCAATTTAATTAAATAACGGAATGGATCCATGCAACTGGGGTTGGGTCTTTACACACTTGCATGTTTTTTATTCGACGATAAATTCCTAGAGATTCAGATGATTTTAACTGAACCACCACCGTTTATGGTTGGTTTTATTCTCCCCCATTGTCATGGACCAATTTTAATTTTGGTGTTTTTATTTTCATTTTCAAATTTTTTGTAGGGTATCTTGGCATTCACATAGAAAGTAATACCTCTATATTCAATTATAGGAATATATAGAAGGCCTCCATATACATATTAATTTATGGTAATGAGAATGTGTATATTAGGGATAGGTGTGCTTATATATATATATATATATATATCAAATTTCAAATACATGTAATTGAAAAAGGTAGGATTTGAGTGGCCTCTATTAAAGTTTACATGTTTTGAGTTGGTGGTTTTATGTTGGGGATTAATTTTGGAATTCACGACGATCTTATGATTTTTAAATTATTATTTTACAATTGTATTATTATATGCAATATAATTGTGATGATTTTAGAAAATATTTTTGTATCTTTTGTTTGGAATAATGTACTTCTCATGTGATTTTAATGTTTTCAGGTTTGAAAGGGAATGTTTAATGATCTTTTATTTTTTGATATTGTTGCATACTGTTTTGAAATGGTTTAGAAGTTGTGTATTTGGTTTTGAATTAGTTTTTAGTTTTTGAGGAATGAATTTTTTTAAGAAAGTGATTTGTTATTTAAAAGATGTGTTTACTTAAAATTTCATTAAAAATAATCTATTTTATGATTTTTAAATTATGATTATAAATTTTTATGTTGTTTTCCCTTATGAAAATCCCCGATGGATTGTCTTTAAAATGGATTGATTGAAATAATTGGAATACGAACTTTTATGGATTTTCAAAGATAAATACCTTTCATTAATTATTCATTTTTAAAATTTGGAATATTAGGATAATTTATATTGTTTTCCAAATGGTATTTAAAAAGTTAGTTTATGAATTGTGAATGGTCTAGGAAATATGATCCATATTTTGTTGTTAATGGAACAGTTTTAATATTTTTTTTAAATTATGATAGTAAATGTCAACTTAGGATTACCACTTCTTTGTTTACTGATTTTGTGGGTCCCTTATCACTATGTGATTTATATTTTCTACCTTTTATTGAATTTTCTTTATTTAATATTGTATATTTTGTGTGGGGATTTTAATTATTTGTTGTTAGGGTGAATGTATCTATGGTTATCCATTTTTTGGTAGACTTAGATCGTTTTAAATACTCTAAATATAATTTATTATTATTAGGAAAACTGGAACTAAGAGGAATATCTATCTTGTTTTTTTAGATGGTTTAGACATCGCTAGTTCCCCACCAAATATGCTTGGAACAGGTTAAAGGTTAGGGTTTTTCCTCATAATGATTCTTGTTTTTCTAATTAGATGATGGGTTAGTGGACTTCATTGCATTATATAGGTTGGATTAGGTGGATATAACCTTATTCTATCATATTCTTGGAATGTTAAGGACATTATGTAGTTCCCATAGAACAATTGATTTCTTTTGAAGTTTTGTTCTGAGGGAAGTCTGATCTAGTGTTTGTTTGTATTTTTTTCCCCGAATTTAATTATTATGGAAGTCCTCCTACTTATTCATATATAAGCATTATGAAATAGGTGGTTTCTTCCTTCTATTTCTTGATCAGTGTGTGTTAGATAATCATCAAGCTATAATTATTTTTAATTAACTTTGGAAATTATATTTTTAAATTAAAGACTATTGGGTGGGTGCTTTAAAATGATTAAAAAAATGGTTGGTTTTGTTTAATGATGGTTTCAGATGGTCAAATGCTTTAAATTGACCATTTTAATTGAGATAAAAAATTGGTTATTTTTTAGAAACATAAAAGTGTGTGTGATTTTGAAATTTATTTGGTTTAGGAATTATTTTCAAATTATTTTGTTTCGGTGTTGGGAAACAAAGAGATTTTTTTTGGAAAAATTATTACTAATATATTTGTTTTCTAATGATATATATTTTAAAATAATACTTTTATTTTGTTTTCAAATTAAAATAGATGAATTTCCTTATGAAACATCATGTAGAGCTTTGGAGGGTTATTGTGGCCTAATAAGTGATTCCGTTCTCATACCAATATTATCATCTATGTTGTAGGTTTCTGGTTCAGCTGAAATGCTCTGATTTCATCATTTGTTTAATTGGGTTTCAAGGTTCTGTTGGATGGAAGACCCATACTATTTTGTTAAATGAACCATATATAAACTATTAGAAAATAAACATGTGAGAAAAATTAAAACATGAATGAAATTCTAGATTAAAAGGAACATGAAATCCTCAAAGCTTCTCATAAGGCATGTTGGAAAAAATAGATCATGGAAAAATAAATTATAACAAAAAAGGATCATTTTGGATTCATAATATATATTTTGGAATATGAATTATAAAACATATAATAATAATCCTAATTCTTGCATAGTAACATAATATTTTGGTAAAAACCTTATTATAGAAAATATTAGTGTATTCCAAGGTTAAAAAATAATACATTCATGTAATTATGGAATAAACTAACCACAGACCCATAACATGTCATTATTGGTCTAACAACCATTTCCCATAACATAGTGGGCTTGGGATAATAACATATGTCCCAAATAGATATCACGATATATACATCTTTACCCAATGTATTGGATGGATATATTAGACTCAACAATCATATAATAATAAACCATATATATATGTCAAAAAAATATTCCTTCATAAAATAATGATTAACACATTTAAACAAGATGGATTACATAAAATTTTCATATATTATCACATAAGGAGAAATCAATATTTTTATAGGTTGATACCAAAATTTAAATCACCCAAATGATGTATAAAATATTATAATAGTAACTCTTTTTTAAGAATCATAATTCTACAGATGAATAACAATTTATAAATATTTTGGAAAATGGAAGAGAACAATTAATATTGTTTTCTAGAAGTTGTTTTCATAAAGAGGAAATTATGAATCACTTTTAAAATAATTTTTAATTGGTGAAATTAAATTTATTGAACAATTAGTTTAATTTAAAGATTCTAATATTTGACCATTTAAAATAAAAAAAGGTTTGGTTATAAAAAGTGTGGTGTTGAATAAACAATATTTTTATAAGGAAAGACATAAATAGGGTAAGAATAGTATTATAAGAACAAATAAATATTTAATTAATTAAAAAGGAAATAATTATTTTTAATGAATAACATGGATATGATATAAAAATAACCAATATAGGGGATTTAAATTACTCTTAACAATGTAAAATTTTAATGAAGCAAGAAATTAATCAAACAAGAATACATCGATATAAAAAATATAACATTTTTGAGACAGAGATAAATTAAAATATTAAAACATGAATGGATAGAATATTTTAATCATATAAGAACAAATTAAATTATAATCAATTATTACTCATAGAAAATAGCTTGAGTATAGAAAACCCAGAAGACGTTAGTAACATAGGATTTAATGCTAATAAAAAATAGAATATTAGATTTGAAGAATCATATTTTTTTTAAAGATGCCAATGTGATATTGTATACAATATATAATGGAAAATATGTTCATAATAATATATATGTCTCAATGAAATGGATTTGAGATGAATACTCTTACCTTTATCCCTAACTTTTATGGACAAAATCTGACCTCATGTAGAATAAAAATTACCATATTAATAACTAATTTTAGAACTAAATTCATATATATTACCATTTATACTATGAAACTTGGTAAATTTTTATATTTTAATTTATATTAGTAGTTATTATTTATTTTCACCATTGATTGAAAGTAATTTGTATTTTCCAAGAACGTTTCAGTGTGTTGATCTCAATTATCATTATATATTAATGAGTTAAAAATATCTAACATATTAAATATACTAGAATAATAATTACACAATTAATTCTAATGATTTATGTCATTCATTCATTTATATGGGTATTTTTTAAAAAAATATGAATTTTATGTAATATACATTTTGAGTGATTTTATTAATAACAATGATATAATTTATGATAATGATTCAATTAATGATAACTATAAATAAAATCTAATCATAATATTAATTAATATTTATTATAAAATTTTACCATTATTTATTTTTTAGAAAAATATTCATTAGAGAAATTATGATAATAATATAACATCATACAGGTAAGTGGTTGAATCGTCCCAGACTAGAAAATTCTATACTAATGAAAAATTAGAAGTATATAGTTATATTATAGTAATATAATTATTATAGAATCATAATGATGTCAATGGAAAATAATTTTAGTGTTAAGGATATTTATAAATAGTGAAGATGAGAAGGTGGTTGAGAAAGATAGAGAATAACTAGATACACTAACGAATCTCTCCTTCTCAAAACAAGATCCATCAAAATAAATAATTTAATCCTCCTTTATTGATCTAGAAAGAATCAAACATGGAATTTTTATTTAGGAGATTGAAGATTTTTAGGTATTTAATAGTTAAATATTGTATGAGTTGGAATTTGAATAGATGGTGGAGGGACCCTTTATTAGTGATTTTGGTTAGAAAATTTGAAAATTGTAATTACTTAATGGATAGAAAATGGAATCTTGAAATTAAGAGTCACTCAAATGTGGAAAAATTGATGAGGATTTTGATTACCTTTATTTTAGATATTTATTTTCATTTTCATAACAATGAAGGGCCATCCTAAGCATATATTGTTTTTTATTATTTGTAATTTTTCACAAAACAAATCTATTCAGCACGGAAACATATTTTATAGATAAAAATGAAATTAACCTTGTTACATAATTATTAAATATATATTCATAATATTAAATCCATTTTATTGGATTTAATTTCTAAAATATAAATACATTAGTTTTATTTTAAGAACTATTAACTTATAAATTTTTTATTTAGAAAAATGTGTTTTAGGAATAAAAATTGTTTTTTTTAAATTTTACCAATTAATAAAAATTAGAAAAAAAACAATTAATTTATATATATGTATTATAAAATAAATTCCATTATAATTATTTTGTATTATTTATCAATTAATTTATGTCAAAAATATCTTACACATTCAGAATACAAATTTATAAGAAATATATCTTTTTAAAATTTAATTATTTTATTCCTAATTCTCTAAAATTTATTATTTATTGAATAAATATTCATGTAATTGTATGATTTTTTTAAAAAAATATCATTTATTTTAATAGATTTTATAAAAATTAATTTTATAAAATGTAATTGTATAAAATTACAATTTTTAATAACTATATATATAGAAACATTCATTAAATTAATAATAACATATTTATAACATCATAACATCTATTTAAAAAAACTTATCTAGACCTCAACATATGACTTAAGGGTAAGATAATATATGTTCATAGTGTCAAGTATTGATTCAATTATCATGGATCTCATAGTGATTTCCATGATTTTGACTTCTCTCACATACAATTTTTCTCAAGTCATACTAATTGAAGTTCATCTTGGGGTTGGAATATATTAATCCTCAATGATGATGCATTTATTCTAATATTGGAAAAATGAGTTTCATATGTAATAGTTCTACTACTTGATTCTATTAATTCATTTTTCTATGTAAATTTCATATTGAGATTACTTTTTTTAGACCCATTTGTTTCACCACAAAGTTATAAATATTACATTTTAATATAATATTAATTATAATAAATTTATAATTTATGTCATTAATTACTAATTTTTTTAATGATGTTATCAATATAAATATATACCGAAGGTCCTTATAAAACTAATTTCCATTTAAGCCAAGTGACTAGTCAACCAATGTAAATATATATAACATCTATATTATATTACTATATATAACCTTTATTACTTTATCAAAATCATTCATATTATTCCCCCATATATATTATATATATTTTTATATTCTATCTAATTTTTTTACATTGTTTCCATAGTTACCATTATTTGTATAATCTAGATGGTAGATCAAGATGGATAATATTTCAATTTTTTTATTTTTACTCAATTATAGTTTTATTCCTTTAATAACTTTCATATTATTATTTCATTTATTTATATCATAAGGTATTTTATCTTATATTATAATGTTTAACATTAATGAAATAATGCATTGTTTAATTTTTTCAATTTTTTGTGTTATAAAAGATATTGATCACATGATTTTTTATTTAATATTAATCATAAACTAATTTTTTCAGAATTTCAACCTCCTTAACCCTATATGTTTTCCTCTCATATGGTGTAAATTTAACCAGTAAAACATTATTGACTAAAATGTATTTAAAATAATTTACATACCCATGGTGGAACACAATTAATTCAAGAACATATATAGATTTTGGATTTGGATCCTAAAACCACCTTTATTATATAATTCTACAACCAAAACGTATTCTTATCACGTGATTTCTCTACTAATGATTAATTTGTGTGAAAATTTTAAAATATTATTTATTTCATTAATTTTTTATTGTAATTTCCTAGTACAATGATAACCCAAAGATTCCATTAAATTTTCTTCAAAATATATCATGTGATCTAGATACTACTGTATCACAACACATTGATGATGTATATCAATTAGTATTTAGAGGATCATTGAAAATTATTCCCATCAAATATTCATTATGCAATATCATAGAGGGTAGGTCATGAAGATATACCCTACAATATGATTACTACATATCAAATCTATCATTTGATTTTATTATATATTAAAATGTGTATTAATCCTTAAACATGAGATTATTATCTATGTGTATCATTATTCACATATTTAGATTCATGATGAAAATCATGATGAATTTATTTTGGTTATGTATCTTTTATTAGGTACGTAATGAATTCTATGAGATTGATTTAATTATAAATAAATAATTTCTTTCATCTAGGTTTTATAATTAAATATATCTATCACTCTATATAATATGAATGTTATTAAATTAAATAAATGGGGATCATCGTTTATAGAAAATTTCATATCATAAAATCAAGGATACATATATAAACTTTTAGATAAAATTGACATATGTATGAATTTGAATTGTTCTGATATCACTTGGAAAAGGTATTATATTACATAGTTTCATTCTTTGAACGGTAGAAATTTTTATTTCTATGTCTTATAACTTTCTATATGGGGGAAATTGTGTGTTTCTATATATTTCAGTTGGCCTTTTTGTTAGATATATTATCACTAAGAGAGGATCATAGTAGGACCCTTCCAAAGTTTTTCTACAAGGTCATTTGATTCGATTGAATCTATGTTTAAGAATAAATTTATTCTAATTTTATTAAATAATATATATTCTAGTTATATAGATTATAAATTCAGTTATAATATTATTAATGTAAATAATGAGAGATAAAACAATTATTCCATTTTTAATTCACTAGATAAAAATATATATTATTTATTTATTCATGAGAGGGGTGAAAATAATATTTCTTGAATTAATTATACATTGGGTGAAGAAAATAAATGTTTACATAAAATTAATGTGAATTCAATATAAAAAATTATCTTCCGAATGATGTTTTCTTATTAATTGGTAGATAAAATTAATGGGAGGATTATAATATAGTAAATTTTAAAACAAAATACATTGCAGAGTTATCAAATTCTATGGAGAATTTGCATATTTATTGAGATGGATGATTAATTTTGAGAATCAGGACCCAGATTGATTATATAAGAGTTTGTGCATATTGGGAAGATTGAATATTGTATGAGGTCAAATTGGTGCCTCAGTTTCTTGAGTGTGTATCAACATCATCTGACTTATTTTTTGGAATTTTGGGAAGATTCATCCTTGGTTGCATAGTTAGTGTGCACGATTTCAGGGAAACTATGTAGTGCCCCAATCATCCAGAATAATTTAGTTAAATGTTAATTACTCATTATTGGTTGGGATTATTTCAACATCGATAAGGTTTAACCATACAGGTTTCACGGGAAACTGGGTGGGACTTTCATGGACCTGAGGTGTATCACACTGTGATCACATGGTTTTAAATAAACCATTCAAAATGTAGTTGACCCAAAAAAAATTAATTTTCTCAAATGGTGCATAGTTTGGTAAGTTGTGGATCCTAACTATAGGAGTGGTGTGTTTTTACGCAATTATTAATGTAAAGTTGGAAAATAATTCATCAAAATATGTGGCTAAACCATGTGACTGATTAAAAGTTTTACGATTACTATTTTCATCTGATGCGTTTAAGAGGACAACACCGTCTTCTCTTCCCCACCATCTCATTAGTGATCTATGAAGCCTCCATCTCACCTATTGTTACTCTACCAAGATTTTTGTTGGGTTTCAAGACATTATTCATTGATTTAAGATGCATTTCAACTTATAGTGACATATGTTCTTTTTTCTCTCACTTCCATTTCAAATTTGGTGTGAACTAACTAGGAATTTTTCAGAAGATTCAATATATTCTATCACGACCTGTCCCCCGAGGCCCGTTTCGTGACTACCCCAAACCCACCTTCCATAGGCCAGGGGATGGTAATGAACACCGAAAATCCGAAACCCAAATTTGAAGGCATTTCCATTAAACATTACACACACAAATAGGGAACAGTGCATATAAGTAAAACATGATGTAAAAAAGTATAACAACCCCCACTATGAACCACCACTAAGAGTAACAGTTAGTACTAATATTAAAAAGGGGCCAGTATACAAGACCAACTGAAAGATTAATAAAGAAAAAGAAAAAACAAGATCCAAATATCATCCAATAAGGATTTTTCATGAAGGGTTGGTATAACTAATCACTATAGTTAACCACATCAATCAGTCACCTCCATGTACTGTCTAGCCCTGGCTCTCCAAATTCTCAATCAAGTTGTCCGTTATCAGTATAAGACACAACAAGATGAAGGAAAATCCCATGAAGGGGAGAGTATAAAAATACTCAGTTGGGACCCCAAGACACTCGAAGGTATCTTATAATACCACAAGGAAAAAACCACAAAGCATGATCTCAATCCTAAAACACAATGTAAAAGACAGATCACACAAGGTATACAACATAAAGAATAAGAATAAATATGATTAATAATAATGAAATATTATATTATTCTATCGAAAGGATTTTCTACTAGATCGTACAGGGTCTCTAGGTGTTGACCCACATAGGATCGATAGGTGATGAACCTCATAGGATCTCTATGTGATGACCCATAGAGGATTTCTAGGTGCAGACCCACGGAGGATCACTATTTTCTGACCCACGTAAGATTGCTATGTGCTGACCCATAGAGAATTTCTATGTGTTTTCCCCCAGAGGATCGCTAAGTACTAACCCAAAAAGGATCGATAAGTCCTGACCCATAGAGGATCACTATTCTTTCATCACGTCCCAGCTAGCCACTGGATTCCCTCACTTAGAATGCTTGATTTCTGGTGGATACTCTTCTCAAGACACCAGTCATATTTTGACCACAACTAAGTCCAAAGTAGAAGTTACCAAAAGGACCTTCTAGTCATAATGTTTCAAACATGATAGATGGATCGTCAATTAGATGCCTGATGTAATTCCCCAACCCCAATTACCCAGAGTCGGTGTATTATTTTAATACATTGACATGATAACAAGGAATCATTTCTCGAAGGACCGATCAGTTTAGCATTCTTGGAAAAATATATGACATACATGAACGTTACATTATATTATAAAATGGAAAACAACAGCTACATTATCTCCATTTAACACAATGATATCCCTTAGACTATCCCTGCAGGTTAGTCATAATATATTTCTTCACATCCTGGGAAAAATAAAACATTGAAAGGGGTGAGATCATATGCTCAGTGAGGAAAAAAATATAGAGAAAACATTCATAAATAAGCATAAATATTTAAGGAAATGTATAATATAAAAACAAAAGCCTTTTAAACTTAAACTTTAGTATAATATGGCAATGATAAATCAAATAATTCCATTTACTTATTCACATGGAAATTCTACTAGTTGAATAATCACATGTAATATCAATAGCTAATTTCATAATAATATAATGTATAATTCCAGACTTCATAACCAAATAATCAAGGCCTTGTGACAAAAATACAAATAATATTTTGTCAAGGCCATGTTCTAAGACACTGGTTTGTCTCATTAGACCTACCAATGCATCGAGGATCTATAGCGGGCTCCACCCGTCACTTACTAAATCCAATGCATACCGAATATGAAAAGGATTAAACATTACATAAACATTCATATTAAAACTAATATAATAAATGTCAGTACTTTATCCATAAACCATGAATGGTATAAAAATAACACATCCACAGTCAAACATATCAAAAAACCTTCAATAAAATATAGAATATTTGTATCACAATAAATCAACCTCGACCAAGAATAACATTCTGTAAAGGATGTTAACATAGTTGAAAATGATCAGTAAAAAGCTTTGAGAGAAATATCCCTCTTTAATGAAGTCATTTAAAAATCATATAAAGGAATTCATTTAAAAACTATTTTTGAATCGAAGTTTCCCATACCACTTTGATACTTTTGAAAGGAATTAACATTTTAAAACATTCATGTCCATATAAATAAATCCTTAAAACCATTTTGAAAACATGAACATTAATGTGAAAGGTTTAGAAGAATAAATATTTAAAACATTTAAAATGAGGTTTTAGTAAAAAGTACCTTAAAAATAATCCCTTTGAAAAAAATTCATGAAACATGGACATGGATAATAAATATGTCCCAGTAGATACTAACGTAAAAACAACCTCGGATAATAAAGAGATTGTGAAATTAATCCTTACCTTGCACATTCCTTTGGTCGAGGGTGAGTTTAACCTCATGTATAATGACCATAGTAGGTTATTATGTTATAACTAAACCATATTCATATTTATTATATCATGAATGATTCATTTATGACTTTATACTTTCCATTTAATAATGATTTCCATGTTAAATTAACATTCTGGGTAATAATATCCTTCTTTATCGTATGTGTTTTAACTTGTTATTCTTGATCGTATCATTTAGATCATGATTTAAATACTTACAGAATATAAACGTTGATTTATATATCATCTATATTTAGAATATAAATATTTATAATAGATATATATATGAAATGTAAGGCACCGTTTATGGAGACGGTAGGTCGTACGTACACAAAAACATTGTTTCCATTTTCATATTGTATTGAACAGAATTAAGTGAATAAGATATATGTAAGTACATAAATATATATACATATATATATATATATATATCCAGTATCATTATTATGTAATATATTACATACCTATTATTAATATATATTTTTATAATCATGGTTGAATGATGAATGTGGGAATGAATCTCATTGCGTCGTGGAGATGGTAATCTGTACATACGTACGAGTGACAATATCATTATATTGATGGTGAAATAGAATGTAATTGGATGGTATATCATATATACAGAATCATTAACATGTTATATTATTATTTACATCAGTTATACTCATTATTATACCTATCTAAATAATCAAGTGTTCGAATAAAAAACTATGCCACAACTTGGAGACAGTAAGACGTACGTACGCACGTAAGGTGAATTTGTCATTTAGATGATGGATAGAATAATTAATATGGTTGTACCATATTTATAATAACATCGCAGTATGTAGGAGGTACTAGAGTTATTTATTTTTTATGTAAACAACAAACAAAGAGGATGTGGAAGATGAAAACAACTTGATAGAGGGTGGTGAAATCATTACCTCTTCTTCGAGTGTTTCCTTTTGAGTTGATCAAAAGGGATCCATAGACTAGCTTGATGATAAATTTAATGAATCTAGGTTTATTTTAGGGAAGTTAGGAGGATATTTTGGAAGTTTTTGTCCAAGAAAAATGTATTTTGAGGTGTGATTTTGAGATAAGTGGAAGTGCCCTTTTATAAGTGGGGTGTGGTTCACTTTAGGAAAAGATCAAAATATTAATTTATTATACAATCATATTCAGTTTTTAATTGCTCAAAATGAATTTATTTATAGTATTAAGTGGATATGGTTATATATACTCTCATCCAATATTTTTTCAACAAGTTTAGGTTTCCATTGTAAACTTATCCTTTAGATTTAACTCTAAGTTAAATAGTTTAACTTTTACTGTGTCTTCTTGTATTCCTACACTATATGGTTAATAAACATACTCTAAAATTCTGAGAGAACATCAAGTGGTTCATTAATGATATATATAATATTATTTAAGACATTTGGACAATCCTTTGAGTTTTGGTAATATTATATCAACTAATAATATAGTATTTGTTTTTAAAATAAATTTATGTCAATTTTGACACTATTTGGTATTTAATTTTTGTGAAATTTATAACAACCTTATAAATCTGAAAACAATTTATTTAATCAACCCTAACAAGTCATATTAACCTAGAAAATTTTTTTATGGCATCAAAACGTTTAAATTATATTTATTTTAATATTTATAATATAAACAATTTTAATATTTTATTAAGAAGGTAATTACTACATCATCATTGTGTCATAAATAAATTTAATTATATAATCTCTAAAAATTATGAATAAAATACCATTAATTATGAAATATTTTTATCTTTCTAATGAATATTTATAGTCCAATTTATCTTATGTAGAAACCTATATTAAGTATTTTATTTTGTGTCCCGCTTCTAAAGAAGAATTTAATTTCATTAAATTGAATACATAAAAGTGTCAAATATTGGTTTTAAAAAGGGTTCTCCATTAAAATACGATAAAATTGCATTTTTTTTAAAAATTCTTCTATTATCTGAAAAAATTAATTTGTTCTTATATTATGTCTAAGAAACAGATAATATGGATGTTAAAATTATAGAGTATATTAGATTCAAAATGCAGTTAATACTATGCATACCCGTTTTTTGAATAGCTAGTTTGGTAAGTTGTGATGCACTTGAACTCATTGTTGCGTGTAGCACAACCTATTAAATTAAATTAATGAGATAATGTGCTATGAAATATTGGGTTGTTACATTCTACCCTCCTTCAACAAATTGCGTCCTAGCAATTTGAAATTTTTATTATAAAAAAAGGTTAAAAATAGAAAAATACCTTTGTGGAAAACCCACATCGGAAATTGGGTTAATAAAATTTAGTCTTAATAAGAGGGAAAGGGATTGAAAGAGTCACCAGGAAATTATGATCTCGATTAGGAGAACATTGGTGGAAATTAAAGACAAATAATTGGAGGGAAAACGTAAATATTTATAGGGAGTGATTGAGGTCATCAATCATAAACAAGTGTAAAATTGAGGGCCTCAAAGCCATCAATATTTGATGATATAAAATATCGTTAGTTCAACAAAACATAAGGTATTAGGATAACACATTTTTTGTTTTAAGATCCCTTCCCTAAAGTTTAAGAATTAATTTATTCATAGATTAAGTGAAAAAAATATACTTGACAAGTAGAGTTTCATCCTTCAACTCATTCTTTCCACAAACTCATATTTAACTCCAAAAGATAATAGAATTCAAAAATATTCTATTTATCCTAATCATATAGGGTTCCAAAAATAAATAATTTATAATTCATTTTTCAGACTATTTAAAAAAATACATTATACAAACCAGGACATCACATATGCCAGTGGTAGGTGATCCACCCTTGTCGCCCTTCGGTTGTGGGTTCAGGTCTCACGGCCTTGTTGGACGCGACGGGTTGTCGCCTGACCTCTGGGTTGTCCTTTTTATGAAAATCCAAAAAAAATATTTGGAAATCATTTAACCTTAACAATAGTATCCAATTTCAAAAATAGTCAATTCCAATATTTAGACTTATCCAAAATACTTCTGTCCAAACTCACAGTCCAAATTTTATAAGAAAGGTAAACATAATGAAGATCTTTTTTGACATGTAATAACATGTGAATATCATCATCGTGTATTATTTTAAAAACTATAACACCCTGAATTTCCATAAAACCATATTTATTACATTCATGCTCCCTTATTCCTTATAGAATTCTGGATATACTCCTTATATCCAAAAATGTTGTAAACTCCAACAATTATGGAATATACCAATCATTAATCAGTTTCAAGGTAGTCAAGAATATAAAATATAATTTATCCAAAGAAATAATATATTATTCCAAAATCACTACCTCAGTCTGAGAACCATATTATGATTTATCTTTCTCTAAACAATTTATTTTCCAAAACATTTAACTTGCTATTGAGTCACTTTTCTTGGTTCCACACAATCTCAAGTCCATAATGATATAGTACTGCAGTACAATCCATTTATACTCTATAATTCTTATGACATGTACATCATTAATAAAGTACTCAAATGACACAATAATTTAATAAAAACATAATAAATCTAATCATTCCTCTTCATCTTCAGTAGTATCATAAAATGATTATTATCCAATAGAAGCATCTGGGGTATACTCTGATGATTTGGACACTGCTTCGTGTAGTGTCCCAAATCCTTGCAGATGAAGCATTGTACATTTGAAATATTTTTCTTACCCTTGAAATCACGTACTTGGTTTCCTTTTCCTCCACACTTATAACAAACTCTCATTCCCTTAAAGAATTTACCAAGGTGATTCTTTACACAATTATCACATATGGGAAAATACTTCTTTCCCCTTTTCTCATTATTCATCTTTCTCTCTTCCATCCCTTTCTTCTCTTTCTTTACTTCAAAGCCATTGGACTCAAAAAATTATTTAATTTTCTTATTAACACATGGTACTCTTTCTTTATATGATGAGAATATGTGGGAGAATATTTACCTTTTAAATGTTGGCTTAATACCATGAAATATACGATCCTTCTTAATCTTTCAATCATGCCTATTGCTCGAATTCTCATTCCTTCTACAAGGTGACATTTTGAAACAATGGCATACACTAGGTTAGTTTATAAATCACAATTCATAATTCCAAACTTGTAAAATACCTAAATAAAATTTAAAAGATTATGCATATAATCAATAATCATAAAAAAATTTCTTTGAGGAAGTATTTACTCCTAAATCCTTCATAATGGCTTGTATTGAAAATGTTAATTATCCTAAGAATATCCCCCAGGAGTGTCATTACCAAGAGTGCAGCAAGTCCCATTGTCATGTACTAGGATACCCTGGGTCAAGCCCGAAACTCCTTGTCATAGTTTTCACTCCTAGGTACATATATTCCAGAGCAACCTTTGCCTACTCGTATCCAGACAGGGATGCATTTCTACAAAAATACAAATAATCTCCACATTACCAAAAATTATTTTCATCCGACTGGGCCTCTATTTTATCCCAAAATGTTGTAAACTCCAACAATGATGGAATATACAAATCATTAATCAGTTTCAAGGTAGTCAATAATATCTGATATAATTTATAAAAATCAATCACATATAATTCCAAAATCCCTACCTTAGTATCAGAATGCTATTATGGTTTATCTTTCTCTCAACCACATATTTTCCAAAACATCTAACCTACTATTGAGTTACTTTTATTGGTTCCAAAAAATCTCAAGTCCTTAATGAAATAGTACTTCAATACAATCCTTTTATACTCTATAATTCTTATAACATGTACATAATTAATACAATACTCAAATCATACAATACTTTAATAACAACCCAAGAAATATAATCATTTATCTTCATCTTCAGTAGTATCATAACTTGATTATTATCTAATAGAAACATTTGGGGTATACTCTGATGATTTAGACATTTCTTCACATAGTTTCCCAACTCCTTGCAGATGAAACATTGTAAATTTGAAACATTTTTCTTACACTTGCAATCACGTACTTGGTGTCTTTTTTTCAACACTTATAACAAACTACCATTCCCTTCAAGAATTTACCAAGGTGATTCATTCCACAGTTATAACATATGGGAAAATACATTGTTCCCCTCTACCCTTTATCCATCTTTCTCTCTTCCATCATTTTCTTCTCTTTCTTCCCTTCAAATCCATGGGACTCAGAGAATTCTTTACTTATCTTATTAACACATGATACTATTTCTTAATATGATGAGAATATGTGGGAGACTATTTACCTTTTAAATTTTTTCTTAATAGGATGAAATATATGATCCTTCTTAATCTTTTGATAATGCGTATTTCTGAAATTCTCATTCCTTCTACTAGGTGTTATTTCTAAACAATGGCATACACTAGCTTAGTCTATAAATCGCAATTCATAATTCAGAACTTGTAAAATACCTAATGTAAACTGAAAAGATTTCTCATATAATATATAATCATAAAAAAATTTCTTTGAGGAAGTATTTACTCCTAAATCGTTCCTAATGTCTTGTAATGAAAATGTGAATTATCCGAAGCATATCCCACGGGAGTGATGTAATCAAGAGTGCAGCAAGGCCCGTTTTCATGTACCAGGATACCCTAAGTCAAGTCCAAAACTCCTTGTAAAAGATTTCACTACTAGGTACCTCAGTTCCAGAGCCACCTCTACCTGCTCGTATCTAGACAAGGATCTATTGTTTAGAAAATACACAAAATATCTACATTACCAAAATTCTAGGAAGTTATTCTATACTAATCTTCAAAGTCTATCTTAGGGTAATTCTCTCTAATCATAGTTTATCTAAATCTATTTCCAAGTTTGTTTATAAACTTCCCATGATACGAACTATAATTTCTCGACACCAGTTACCCAGAGTCAGTGCATTATATTAATAAAATGGCATGATTACAAAGAATCATGTCCCAAAGGACCGATTAGTTTAGTAGTCTTGGAAAAATAAATTACATTAATTAAACTTTACATTACATTATAAATTGAAAAACAAAAACAACATTTTATCCATTGAACACATTTATATCCCTTAGACTATTACTATAGGTCAGTGATAATATACTTCTTCACATACTGGGAAAAATAAAACATAGAAAGGTGTGAGCTCAGATGCTTGGTAAGGATAACAATATAGCAAAAACTTTCATAAATAAAAATAAATATTTAAGGAAATGTATAAAACTAAAATAAAGAACTCTTGATTTATATATCATATATATTTAAAATATAAATATTTATAAAAGATATATATATGAAATGGAAGGCACCGTTAATGGAGACGGTTGGTCGTACGTAAGCATAAACGTTGTTTCTATTTTCATATCGTATTGAATGGAAATAAGTGAATAAGATATATGTATGTACATACATATAAATATATATATATATATATATATATATCTCCGTTAGATTTTTTTAGGTCATATATTACTTAATTATTAATAATATATATTTTTATAATCATATTTGAATGGTAAACGTGGGAATGAATCTCATCACGTCGTGGAGACAGTAATCTGTACGTACGCATAAGCGATAATATCATCATACTGGTGGTTAAATAATATGTAATTGGATGGTATATCATATATACAGAATCATTAAAAAATTATTTATTATTTTCATCAGTTATACTCATTTTTATACCCATCCAACTAATGATGTGTTTGAATAACAAACTACACCACGGCATGAAAACGTTAAGTCGTATGTACGCATATATGGTGACATTGTCTTTTAGAGGATGGATAGAATTACGAATATGGTTGTACCATATTTATAATAACATCACAATACATTGGAGGTATTGGAGTTATTATTTTGGTATGGAAACAACAAAGAAAGAGGAAGTGGAAGATGAAAAGAACTTGGAAGAGGGTGGTGAAATTATTACCTCTTTTCGGGTGTTCCCTTTTGAGTTGATAAAATGAGCTCCATAGGTTGTCTTTATGATCAAAGTAAGGACTCTAGATTTATTTTATGGAATTTTGGAGGATATTTGAGCAGGTTTTGTCCGATCCAAATGTCTTTGGAGGTGGGATTTTGATAGAAGGGGAAGTGCCCTTTTATAAGAGGGGTGTGGGTCACATTAGGAAAAGATGAAAATATTAATTTATAATACAATATGATTCAGTTTATAATGGATCCAAATGAATTTATTTTGAGCCTCATCTGGTTATGGGTCTAAATCCTTTCATCAAATAGGGTTAATACTAGTTCAAGTAACCATTTTAACTTTATCTTTTATATTTAATTCTTAGTTAAATAGTTTAACTTTTATCGTGCCTTCTTGTATTCTTACGCCATATGGTTAATAAAATTACTCTAAACTTCCAAGAGAAGCTCTAGTGGTTAATTAATGATATATATAATATTATTTAAGATCTTTGGCTAAACCTTAGATTTTGGGGAATATTATATCAACCAATAATATATTATTTGTTTTAAAAATTAATTTACGTCAATTTTGACACTATTTGGTATTTTGTTTTTGTGAAAGTCATAACAACCTTATCACTTCGAAAACTATTAATCCAATAAACCATAACATGTCATATTAACCTATAAAATTCGTGTATGGCATCAAAAAAATTAAATTCTATTTATTTTAATTTTTATAATATAAACAATTCTAATATTTCATTAAGAAGGAAATTACTGCATCATTATTGTGTCATAAATAATGTTAATTATTTAATCTCTAAAAATTATAAATAAAATAACATTATGTAGGAAATAATTCTATATTTCTAATGAATATTTATAGTTGAATTTATCTTATGTAGAACCCTATATTAAAAATGGTTTTGTTAATAAACGTTGAATTTTACCCCTTTAACTCTTCTTTAAATAAAATAACAATAAATTTCGTAATCTAATCAAAGTGGAACTAAATGATCATATTTTATTCCTAAGGTTTTTTTGGATAGAATTACACTTATCCAATAGAGTTACGACATGGTTTAGGATAATTATAATATCATTTTTACCTTTAATTACCCTATTTACTTTTAACCGTGGTAAATAAAAATCAAAAGTTACTATGCACCAAAAATTATTTTCATATTATTGAATCACATTTTACTTAATGATGTCAACTGTGACTCTCAGATTTTTTAAATTCAACTCACATAAACTGTAAAATTTTGTTTTTTGCAAATTTGGTGACATGCCTAGAAGGTGGTTAAAATAGGTTAAAAAGTTCAATAAAATTTTATACATCTAATTTTATTATAAAATGACTCCACTGAATTACATTGAACTTATATAGGTATTATATATCTATTTTGACTTAATATAAATTTAAATAACATAATTAAGTATTTAAATAAAAAGTCGGTTTTAAATAATAACGTAGTGTTTTCCATTATTCATCAAAAATTGAATTTTTTCAGAAAAATACCAAAACTTCACACTAAGCTAATTTTGATATTCCTAATTAAAAAATTAAGTATATTTTACCAAATTCTAACCATAGAAGTTTCATTTATTAATTTAAAATAATTTTTTGTTGTTAAAACCAAAAGGCGAGTTTTTAAAAAGTAAAAACTATCAAAAGTTTGACATGTGTTTATGTCAAATTTAAATGTGAAATTACTTGTAATGACCTACATTATAATAATTGATAAAAATATAATCTAATTATACTTAAAAATATTTCAAATTAATAATTTAACACTATAAATTAATTCTACTAAAAAAGTTGTTTTCAATTAAAACATATTATTTTTCACAATTCGTCAAAATATGAAAGCAATTAGAAAAGTACCAAAAATATATCCAAAATAAATTTTTATGTCCCGATTCTAAAGAAGAATTTGATTTCATTAAATTAAATATATAAATGTGTCAAATATTGGTTTTAAAATGGGTTTGTCCTTAAACGGCATCAAAATTGCAATTTTTGAAAAATACTTCTTTTATCTGAAAAAATGAATTTGTTCTTATGTTATGTCTAATAAATGAATAATATGGATGTTAAAATTATACAGTGTATATAAGATTCAAAATGCAGTTAATATTATTCATAAAACATTTTTTAACGGCTAATTTGTTAAATATTGGTTAGCTCGAACTCAGTGTTGCGTGTAGCGCAAGCTATTAAATTACTTTAATTAGATAACGTACTATGAAATCATTGGGTGTTACACCCAGTCTGTAAGATATGGGGAAAAAGGTAAATAGGGCCTCATTAGATTCGAGTCCGATCCAACCCATTCGTACTCCAACTTCTTCCAAAACTCAAGTGGAGTATCTCAAAAGGGTTGCCTTGTCAGAAGGGTCCTCACTCCATAGACGACATGTCAATCGGACACCCGGTCTGTAAGTTACATTAGTTTTTGTGAAACGGGGTCGGTCAGGTCCAAGTCTGGTAGGGGTTCGTCCAGGCTAACGGGTCCGGCCTGCCTGGTGCGGGCTGGTTGCATTGGACCGGACGTCGAGTGGCCGATTCTCCCAGCTGGCGATGCCCGTGGTGTGCCACCTCGTCTCTCGAAATGGACGGCATGAGCCGACAGTTGTGCACCATCAGAGTGGGCCTCTCTTCTCCACACGGCATGTTGACGCCGCTTCCTCCACCTGTCGCGGGCGTGGGAGATGACACATTTCTTTCATGGAACTTATGGTCATTGCCTTCTCTATGTGGATTGAATGGGATGGCTGCCTCTACCGGTCGCCAGCATCGTCCTGCTGGTTGCGCCTCCCTGGAAGCTCATTACGCGGGCCACAAAATATCCTCCGGTGGTCCGTTTGCCTTCCTGTTAGCGCCTATGGTCCTCTTAGGTCTTTGCCTTCACTGCGAGCCCCTTGGATTCGCCATTATGCCTCATTTCTCGGTCGCACAATGAATAACACACAATATCCAAGACCGAAAGAGGGTCTGATCCCTATTCGAATTGGCTCATGCCATCCGCATTTGCATTTTATCAAGGGGTTATAACAATAATCTTATTGAAATAGAAAATCCCCAAATCAAAATCCTTCAACAACCACCCTCTAGAAAAAATGATTAGGGGATCAACCAATTTGTTGGTTGATCCGTTTTCATTGTATTTTTCCAGAATGTGATAAGAGGATCATTAAACACTAAGAGAAATTAAAACAACTACCATGATTTGGAGGAATCTGTTTCGGATGAAGAATAGAATTCCATGTTCATTGTCATTCGACATTCATCATCGCTCATCGATATCTAGATCAGTTCCTCCAATAGTCAACATTTGTTATATGTTCTTCATTGATGGGTGACATCGATGACGTTACGTTAGAGGTTTCTCTTGTTGTCTCTTATTCAATCGCCAGCAGGTTGAATAATAAAGAGAAACAATCTTGATGTTGTGTTTATTAATATGGTTCATTAATGAACCATAATTAATGAATCATTAATTGAAATAGTGTTATGGTATGACAAAAAAATAAATGAGTTATTAAATGAACCTCATTAAATGATCGTCGTTACAATAAAGTTTCTTCACCTGCTGCTCAACGTTTAATGAAAATAATAAAATAACTCAAAGAGTTATTTTATAATTTTTCTGAAAAGTCTAAAATTTATCTTTTACATCCAACCCTTTACAACTGATGTTAATATTCCCCTAAGATAATCCTAGCTCCACAGATTCAACGGTGCCCTTAGATTTCTAATCTGAGCAACAGTTCAAAAGATAGAGAAAACCCGCTCACATGTTTACTGAATATACCTTTAGAAAAAAGTTCCTAACTCTATTCTAGGCTCTTCAGTCCTTGGAATCATGTTCCATCAAATTTAAAAGTATCGTAATAATCCCTTATAATTAAAAAATATATACAGAAATTCTGGTTCTTTACATTATCCCAACCTTTGGTCTTTTAGACCCCAAAACCCACCACAAAAGCTAAGAAAACAAATGGGGGTACTAAACACGAATCTCAGCCTCCCTCTCCCATGTTCTCTCTTGGAGGTTCCCGTGCTGCCCCCAAACTCACACCAGAGGGATCGACCGTCCACGAAGGACCCACTCCTCTTGATCCTCTATATCCAACAAAAACTCTGTAAATGTCGCCCCATCATCAATGTACAGCTCTCCCCAGTCGATGACATGAGATGGATCATTAATGTATCTCCTCAACTACGACATATGGAAACTTTTGTGCACTTGTTTCATCTATGGGGAAGAGATATGTGGCACACAACCTCGGTAACTGTGCTAAGAATTTGGAAAGGTATGATGAACCTCGTAGATAGCTTGTTTCCCCAGCCAAAGCATTGCAATACTCATTGGAATAAGACTCGTTGGAAGACATGGTGTCCCTCTCTAAATTCCAAGGGTCTCCATACCCTGTCAACAAAAGACTACTTCCAGCACTATGAAGTATTCATCCACTAATATATGATCTAAACCTTCTCAGTGGTAGCATGTACCAACTCCGGACCCATAAGTACTGAATCCCCTATGTCTGTCCAGGAAAGCGGTGATCTGTGTGGTCAGTCATGCAAGGCCTCAAACGGTGACATGCCAATGGTGGATTGATAGTTGTTGTTGTATTTTAACTCCACCAGTGGATGGTGGTCCTCCCAGCTGTGGCCAAAATTAAGAATGCAAGCATGAAACATGTCCTCAAGTGTGTGTATGGTCCGCTCCATCTGACTATCTGTCTAAGGGTGAAAGGTTGTGCTCAAGCGTAGCAGAGTCACAAACACCTCCTGTAATCCATTACATAACCGAGATGTTGAATGAGTATCATGATCTCAAATGATCGCCGATGGTATCTCGTGAATCCATACTATCTCCAAGATCTAGAGGTGTCCTAATGTCTATACTGATCCCTGCACTTGGATGGGTAGAAAATGGACCAACATGGTGAGTCGATCAATGATCACCCATATAGAGCCATGTCACTTGGATGTGTTTTCTATCCAAGTCACAAAGTTAATGGAGATACCATCCCAATTCTATTCTGGTAACTCTTGTGGTTGTTCTAAGCCTACAAGAATCTGATACTCATCCTTCACTTATTGACAAGTGAGGCATTGTTAAAGGAACTCTGCCACAACTTTCTTCATCACTGTCCACCAGTAATGACGTTGGAGGTCCTGGTCCATCTTCGCCACTCCAGGATGTACCGCCAAATTGGATATATGGAACTCCCTCAATACCTCTTCCAAAAACATCACAGGTACCACAGTGTTTCCACTAAAAATGATGATGTACTCCCCATATATTGAAAATACATCAGGAGCCTATCCTGGGGTTATCTGAGCATGTCAGTCCTCATTGTGAACGTCCACAAGTTGTGCCTCCCAAACTCACTGAATGAGTGGGGGAGTGACATTTATAGACTGGAGGTATGATTCTTCATCACTATCTAAGAAGGATATCTATAAGGTGTCTATATACTTTATCACCTTACTCAACAGCTATAGACCTGACCTCCTACTGAGTGTGTCTGCTACTGTGTTTCCCATCCCATGAATGTAAACTATCTCAAAGTTAGAGTCTTGGAGGAGCTCCAGCCATCGTCGCTATCTCAGGATCTTTTCCTTATGAGAGAACATATACTTGGGACTCTTGTGATGAGAGTTGACAATAAACCATTAACCCATAATATAGTACCTCCACATATTCTATGAAAATACCACTGCTGCTAACTCTAGGTCGTGCGACACGTAGTTATGCTCATGTTTCCTCAGCTATCATGAGTCGTAATCAATAACTGCTCTCTCTTGTATCAGGACACATCCCAGTCTAGTTCCTAATGCATCGTAGGAGACTACATACCCCACAACCTCTTCTGGTAGCCTCATGATGGGGGCACTCATCAGTCTCTGCATCATCTCGTGGAAACTCTGCTGGAATATCTCTATCCATTCGAAGGGCTATCCCTTATTTGTTTGCGCATACAAGGTTGATGCTACTCGGTAAAATTCGGGTACAAATCTGAGGAAGTACCAACCAACCCCAGGAAACTCTACTCCATGGTCAAACTTCTATGTTTCTCCCATGAAAGTACTACCTCTATCTAGTCCAAATCCACTGAAACTCTAGACTCTAAGATAACATGTCATGGAAAGTGGAATTCCTACATCCATATCTCACACATCAAGAGCTTTCCATAAAGATGGTGCTCTCTAAACGTATTCAGAACTCTCTACAGATGTGTGTCATGATCCTCCTCTAATGGTGAGTACACTAAGATGTCATCAATGAAGACCACCATGGAGAGATTGAGGTAAGGATAGAAAATCCTATTCACGAGTCCCATGAACACTGTTGGGTCACCGGTCACAATGAAAGGCATCACTAAGAACTCAAAGTGTCTATACCGGCATTTGAATGTTGTTTTCGATATTTCCTCATTCTGTACCTAGAGATGAGGATATCCTGATATGATATTTATCTTTGAAAACCATTGTGCTCCCTTCAGCTGGTCGAAGAGATCATAAATCCTTATAAGAGGATTTTTATTCTTCATGGTCACCTCGTTCAGGAACTAATAGTCTATGCAAAGCCTCAAACTTCAATCTTCCTTCTTGGAAAACAAAATTGGGGATACCCATAGTGAATCATTGGGCCTTAAAAACCCCTTTCTATAAGAGTCCTCCAACTGTTCCCTCAACTCAAAAATATCCTCAGGAGCCATCCAATATGATGGTGTAGATATGAGTGTCGTCCTGGGGTACAAGTCAATGTAGAAGTTTACCTATCTGTGAGGAGGTAGTCCCAGAAAATCCTCAAGAAATACATCCACATACTAGTCCACCACTATAGGATATCTCAGACTCCTCTCATCCACTACATTGAGGGTGAGGCTAGCCAACTAAAGAGTGATCAACTGCACCCTCCTCCGATAAAGTCCAACTCATGCTGTAATGGTTCCCTTCTCCCTGGTGGAAGAAAACATGGCCCCATCCTCACAAACACACTACACTTTGTGCCTAAAATATTTGATCTGAGCATGGACCTTAGATAACCAGTCTATACCCAAGATGAGTAGTAAGGCCTAAACACGGATACTAGGAGATCACATCAAAATATCTAACCTCCTAGAGTAATCTCACATTGTCGGTGCTAGTTTCTAATCATTGAATCCTCTCTAGTATGAGTCTTTAATCATAAGGATCGAGACAATGACTCCACCGGAATCTCCGAGATCCAAACGAGAGTCGTTCCAAAGAAGGAGTGACTGAAATCTATGTCTATAAGAACTGCAGTTAGGGTGGAGTAGACACAGATCATACCTCGAATCATCTTAAGAGCGATGTGGACCTAGGCCTCTTCTCCTTGAAGCAGAGCTCATCCCTATCCAAATTCTACCTAAGGTCGGGTTGGACCACCTGGGGGTGGTGGCGGTAGTACGTCAAACAGTCACCCACCACCTGTTGCGTATCATGATCCTCTGCCACGTCTTCCACCCTAAGAACCTCCTCGTTCGAACCATTATCACTGTCATGGTGGTCCCTCAACCCTCTTCGGATCATCAGTATGGTGGGTTGGTCAGTCACGATCCATGTGACCCTACCTTCCACACGAGTAGCAGAATATGCTCCTCTACAGACCTCATCTACCTCGTGAGCTCCACATCTCTAACCCTACATCTTGGGGACATAATCTGGAATCTCTGGCATGTTGGGGCTTCTACATCATCTACCTACATCCTGCTGTAGATGAATCGGATGCCTGTTGTGCAGTGGTGGCTCTCACCGTCGGTGCTTTCTAAGATAGAAATCTCTTCACCAATAGTGCTCACTCTAGAACTCCATACTATTTCGGGATGTTGAGTGATATCATAGATGATATGATCTTCTGTCAGAGACCCTACTCAAAGGTACATTCCTTGAATATAGGGTCTCATACCATTTCGGTGGAGTAGCACATGAGGTCAGTGAATCTTGTTGAGTACTGAACCATTTTATGGCTGCCCTACTATAAGTGTAGTAGCTTCTGAATACACATTGAGCGTAATTAATCTGGTACGAACTCCAAATTAAATAGGCTCTCAAAGTATAACAAGGAATGATTCATCTCTTAATGTTTTTGGAGTGTCAGGATCCACCATCTCTCTATTGTTCCCTAATAGAGACTACCAGCAACAATAACCATTTGGTCTGCTGGTGTCTCGACCAAACAAAAAACTCAGGCCACAACCTCCAGCCAGTCCTTAGCTACCTAAAGATCTGTCTATCCTATAAACCTTAGAGGCCTCTGTCTCTAGAACTCATGAAACGTGATCGTTCGAAGTGTTCTTTCCCCTAGTGGGGCCAATGGAAACTACTACCCTAGGGGTGGTGGTGTTTCTAGTACACCAGCAAAAGGTATTTTCGATATAAGGGGGACCTGCATTAATGCCTTATCTCTTGGTGGTACGTCACCATGATATCTTACTGGAATCCAGGATGGATGTCTACATGGATGCATCCTATATAAAAATATATTCTCCAAGATCAATCAGTTATATATAGTTATCAGAATCAAAAGAGATCAAAACAAAAAAAATCAAGACACATGCAACAAGTGTTTTCATGTAACGAGTTTGAAAATAGAGTTTAGTGTCCTAATGTATGTATACGTTGGCCACTGCACCGACACTGGACTCCCTACACAGAAATAAAATCTTAAGGCAATTAACATTATTTCTCCAATAAAAATTACACAATCTTATTTTTTTAGTAGAACTGAGCTCCCTCGGATTCCACTTTTTCATGACTCGTCCCATGGGGCCCATGCATTGACTATCCCAGGACCACATTCCATAGGATAGGGGCTAGTGACTAGCACCCGAAATGAAAAACCCAAAATGGGAAGGCATTTTCTTTAAACCTGTATACCCAGAGACGGGGCATAGTGCATACAAGTAAAACATAACAGAAAATAATTAGTACAACCACTACAAAGAACCACCACTGAGAGTAAATGTATGTATTGAAAGTAAAATAGGGCTAGTATACAAGACCAACTGAAAGATTAGTACATCAAAAGGGAAAAGGATCTCTAGATATTATCCTCCAAGGATTCTATCCAAAGGGTAGGTACAACTCATCACAGTGGCTCACCACGTCAATCGATTACATCTATGTACCGTCTTTCCCTAGCTCTGTAAACTATAACTCAAGTTGTCTTTCATCTCCAAAATACACAACATGGTACAGGAGAAGTCTGTGAATTGGTGAGTATAACAATACTCATTAGGGACACCAAGAGCTCGGAAGGTCTCTCATAATCATACAAGGGAAAAACCATAAAGCATGATCTCAATTAGAGGAAACAAAGTAAAAGACATCTCACTCCTAGTATACAATTTATAGAACAAGAATAAATATGATTAGTTATAAAGGTATATCATCATATTCTATGGAGTGGATTTTGTTGCTGTAATACATAGGTTTTCTAGGTGTTGAACCATATATGATCACTAGGTGCTTACCCACAGAGGATCGTTACGTGCTGACCCACATAGGATCGCTTGGTGCAGACCCATGAAGGATCGCTACGTTATAACCCACAGAGGATCACTACATGCTGACCCATAGAGGATCGATATGTTCTGCCCCATAGGGGATCACTTACTCCTGACCCACAGAGGATCGCAAAATTATGAACCACATAGGATTGTTATTTGTTCATCACGTCACACCCATCCATTGGATTCCATCACCGAGCATGCTTTCTTTCGGAAGGATCTTCTCCTCAAGTCACTGACCATATTGAAATTCCACAAGTACCACATAGAAGTAACCCAAATGAATTTCTTGTCGTAAGGGTTCCAACGTGATAGATGATGCGTCAATCGGACTCACGGTCTCTAAGATATAGGCAAAAAGGTAAATAGGGCCCGGTTGGATTTGAGTCCGATCCAACCCATCCATACTCCAACATATTCCAAAAATCAATTGAATTATCTCAAAATGACATCCTCATAGCAAGGGTACTTGTTCCATATATGGCGCATCAATCGGATGCACGGTCTGTGAGATACACCATTTTTTGTGAAACAGGGTCGGTCGGGTCTGGGTCCGGTAGGGGTATGGCCCGACCGTCCCATTGGGCCTGCGGTCCCGGCCCGGATGGTATAGGTCTGTCCTAACTAGAGAACCTAGTCTACAATGTGAAATCTGGTTGCACTAGACCGGATGTGGGGCGTCCAGTTCTCCCAGCTGGCGGCGCCAGCGAGGTGCCACCCCATCTCTCGAAACGGTCAGCATGAGCCGGCCATTGTGCGGAAGCTGAGCGGTCTGTACAGGCCACTCTTCTCCATGCGGCACATCTCCACTGTTTCCTCCACCCACCATACCCACGGGCTGTGCCACATTGCTTCAATGGTGCCTATGGGCGATGCCTTCTACATGCGATTGACACAAGCCGACCACCGCCACCGATTGTCGGCACCGCCGTGCCGGTGGTGCCGTGTAAGAGGCTCCTTCCACGGGCCACAAAAGATGCTCCATTTGTCTGTGTTCCTTCCCTTCTACACCTATGGTACTCCCGGATTCCCAACTTCACAACGAGCCCCTTAAATTCACTTCTCCTCCTCATTACTTGGTCTCCCACAAAGAACACACAATATCCAAGAACAGTGGAGGGTTCGGGCCTTGTTCAGATTGGCCCGTGACCTCCACATTAATGTTTTATCAATGGGTGATAAAAATCATATTATAGAATAAGAAAATTTCCAAATCAAGAGCCCAAAAGAACCACCCACAAGAACAAATGAGTCTTGGATCAACCCATTTATTGGCTGATCCGCATTGATTTTATTTTTCATGAATGGGATAAGAGGAATCATTAAACACATAGAGCAATTAAAACCCTTGCCAGGATTTGGTGTAATCTTTTCCTGATGAAGGAAGGAATTCTTCATTCATTATCATTCAACTTTCTTCGCTACTCGTGGATATCCTTATCGGTTCCTCCAATGATCGATGTTTACTTTGTGTTCCTCGTTGAAGGGTGATGTTGTCAACGTTACATCATATGTTTCTTCTGCGGTCATTTATTTGATCTCCAATTGGTTGAATAAAAAAAAGAAATAATCTTGAGGATTTATTCATTAATACTATTTATTAATGAACCTTAATTAATGAACCATTAATTTAATGAGTGTTTCGATTTCCCAAAAAGAATGAGCAATTAAATGACCCTCCTTTAATACTCATCGTTAGGCTACAGTTTCCCCAACTGTCGCTCAACGGTTGAAGAAAAGAATAAAATAACTCAAATATTTATTTTATTATTTTTCCAAAAAGTCCAATATTTAACTTTTCCATCTGAACCTTTCCATATGAAGTTATGCTTTGCCTAATATAATCCCAGAGTGGTGAATTCAACGGTGCCCTAGGATTTTTAATCTGAGCACCGGTTCAAAAGATATAAAAAACCACTCCCAAGATTACTGAATGTACCTTAAAAAAGTTCAAAACTCTGTTCTAGGCTCTCTAGTGCCTTGGAATCATGTTCCTTCAAACTTTTTAGTCCCTTAAAAATCCCTTCTAATTAGAAATAATTATATGGATATTACAGGTATTTATACATTCAAAGTGGAATCATCCCGATATGATGGGTATTTTTCTTAGAATTTATAGATGATATCTCATAATGTTGTATACCCACCATTGAATTCCATTTTAATAGTGGTACACATTCCTATGAATTTTTCAATTTTATAATTAAATTGAACTAAACATAAATTTAATAGTGTTCATATTGATATTCAATTTTCCTAGAATGGTGTTGGGAGTATGTAGAGGACATCTTTTGGGTGTTGGGTTGTTGTTAAAGTGCGGTGAGAGATACTAGTCTGTTTTGGGAATTTTATATCCCCAAATAAAAATGTAAATTAATTAAAAAATTGGATTTTAATAATTAATTAGTTTATGATTTTTCTAGATGTAGTTCCTCATGGAGACGAGTAGTGGGTATAGATGTTTGGCGGTGATCTAAAAATGGTAAAGGACTCAAATTGAGGTAGTTATTCCCTTTTAATAACAATGTGCTATTTTCATTTAATTTCATATACTCTCATATGAAGTGTGGTCATGCCACTAAGTGTGTTTGATAGGTTTAAATTAAAATATGTATTTAATTAATATGAAATTTAATTAAACAAACAAAATAATGTTTCAAGGCCATGAGGGACCTTGGAAACTAGCTTGATTTCCTCATTGTTGACTAAAAAGGTTGTGTATATAATTAGTTTTCTTTATATTATTAAACCCAAAAAGTTGTTGATCAAATTAAATGAAAAAATATAGTTGGACATAGTATTGGTTCCAAGTTGACCCCCCGAGTGAGTGTAGAGTTATGAGGGGTAGACCATGTAGGCCATCCACAAATTGTGACATACCTTAAAGTCTTGCTCTATGTGGTATGATTGTGGTATAAAAATTCCTCCACAACTAATATGTGAGTATCCATGTGGGTATGATCTAGGTAAAACCATGATGGGTTGGGTACATATGGAACGATGTAGGGATGACTTGGGATATGAGACGAGATTTATGTGATCTCTTAAGACTGATTTTGGTGTTGCTTTCATAAGAGGAATCTGTAGCCTTGATGATTCATGTCAATGCTGAGGGATGTTATTCCCAATTAATGATGGGTGTTGACCCAAGAATAATGATTGAAATAAAATATACAAGATAAGGATTCCAATGTGAGATATGGTCTAAGGGACTACGTGTGGTTCCCTATTATATGTAGACCCTAAATAAGGGTATTAAAAGAGATCCAGACGAATAATGCAAGGCTTGACCCCTATTTTGGTAAAATGGAAAATGTGTAAATTAAATATTAAATTAGTATATGATTCTGAAGCTATTTTGATTTAAAATTAAATGGTAAAGATCATGGATGTTTCATAATATAAATCAAATTGTTAATTTTTAGGGAGAAATCATGATTCTAAAGATCTAGTAAACACTAATGGAGTGATATTAATACTTTCTAATTCCTTAAGCACACTTCTTGGTTCCATGGTAGGGGGTTCAACCCCCAAACATATTTGGACATTATGGAATACCCTAAATAGGATTTGGTTATAGGGCATGAATACATCTAGAGTTAGGTCCCAAGGGATTATCTCAGTTAAACTAGGGTGAGCTAAAACATAGATTCTTATATCATATATTTCAATATGATCTACAATATAGTTTTTATATCATGAATATCATGGCGAGTCAGACCCTAGGATATTACATTGGTTGTAATGAAAAGGAGGCAGGCTTTAAGACACTTTGAAACTAGTTAAAAGGTATGTTATTGTATACTAGATCTAGTGTAGGACATGGAAACAATTCTTATTTACATTGGTTCAAATTACTATGTTGTGTACAATGATGTGACCATCTAACCCGACTCCCTCTACTAAAAGTTACTAGACCAGCTCACCACATGACCTCAGGGGCGCCTCCCCAAAATTCAAAAGCTGACTACTAGTTGTGGGGGTTTAGGGAGGTAATATGAGGAGATTATACAAATAATTAAATATCATCCATGAAGAGATTCTAAGAGAATAATTCATAAATTTTATCAATAATGATATAAAATGAAATCCGCAAATGTCTAAACTACCAAAAAAAATATTAACTAACTACCCATAGAGAAGTTACATATGTCGATCAGTAGAGAAGGATATATGAATTTGTCTCCCTAATAACTTTGATCCACATTGAAACTCTTCAAATGATATCATCTGTTCCTTCTTACCAAAAAATTATATCTCGATCCCCAACCCATCATGGGCTGGCAGCATCCATTGGAGAGTTGCTCGTGTACCTAAGTGAACAGGAACCACAATTAGGGATTGAGTGCAGAACTCAGAATGGAACCATTAACTACGTCCCATAAATGTCATAGTTTGTAATGAAATGTTCATGTGATATGATCAACTAATATAATTAAATTAATTTTGATAAATATATAAATAAATGACAATCAATACCTTCTTTAACCTAATTCTTGGAAATCTCTAAGAATGTTACAATTACTACACCAACCATATTATACACAACACCTAAGGAAGTTAACATATATCTCGGGCCATCCCCTATAATAATAATTTGTCCTCAATTCAATGAACACAACTGAACTTCTCTATTCCACCCAATTTATAAATATCACTGACAATGATCATCACTCCACGGGAACCTCTATCTGCACCTTTTGTATCCCATGCTCACACATCAATAAAAAAGTAATTGAACTAGGGGAATAACTAGAAATCCCTCATCCTCAATTGCTTAGAAATAACCCAATGGTAGTGCCTGGGAATTATCATTTTTATGCTGATTTTTAATTCCATGTATGGGGAAGCTATAGTAAATCTTATCGATCTATGTGTGACAGATTAATAGGAGACCCATATAATCAAATGAATTCACCTCCTTGAACCCTCATCCAGTATCCCAAAAATCCAATATCTCACAGATCCATAGTTAAACAATCTATAGTTCACCAAAAGAATCCAATGGGGATTATATTCATTGAAGGAGGGGATATAATAATCAAACTCTAGATTATCAACATCCATTCTCGGTAATATACTCCCACCCAAAACCTCGTACAATGATTTTAATCTATCCCACATGAGAATTCACAATAGTATAATTTTACCACCATTAAAATATCATCACTCGTTCATTATCAACAGCATCACTATATTGCAAGAACCTCTTCAATATCAGGAATTAATGTTTTCTCAAAATCACATATATCCGATGATGGATCCTTAGATAAACCTTTAGGAATCCACACCCACATCAAAAAAATAACTATATTTTAACCATGGTGGACATTCAACATATATATAATATGATATTATATCCAAAAAAACTAACCATTGCATTTTCTCATCACCCTAAAAAAGTTATTCTTCTCTGTCCGAGTCATTCACATCACTTTGAGACAAATTTTATGTTCCCATGAATCTAGGTAAATCACATGTCACATTTAAAGACATAAATTAAATTAAATATAAACATAGTTAAGATGAACATCATACCAATATTTATCCTCACTTCCCCATTGATTTTACATATTCGTTTGGTTTCTATGGTGAAACCTTCAAACATCACTTCCCATAGTCATACACATCTGATCGGGATTTTTCTATCCTTGAGGAACTCTAAGGGTCCCATGGGTCATAGTATCATGGAGGAACCATCACAAGGGTCCTTAGTTCCAAACTATAGTCTCTATCCAAAACCTAATACAATGTGTACATCATGTTACTCACCATTTTCTATAGGGTAAAACAACCTTTATGGCTACAAGATATTTTCCACAAATGTAATGGTCAGAGGGAATTCATCACCCCATCTCTATCACCAAGGGATCACTAGGTCGGTCTTCTCACCAAAACCATCACCCATATCCTATGTTCTATCCACCTATTCTAATCGTGAATCAATTAAAATCTTGTGTCCAATTGGTGTTTTCTATCCCAAGTCATGTCAAACATCCATAGGGCGGTGTCCACATGTTTCTACTCAAGGTAATAGGTCATACCCAACCCATTATCACCTTTAAAGGGGGAATATGTATCATAGGGAATCACGATATAATCATTTAATAATTCTCCTATTAGAAGATAAGGAAACTCGATGGTGCTAGAGATCCCACAATGGTGCTAGACACTTTTTGCAGTCCATCCAGAGTCAAATCACTTAATTAGATTAACAATCTAATTAATTATCAATTTATAATATTATATAATTAATTAATAATTTTAATTAATTTAGTGGATAACATACCTAAGGTGTACAACCCATTTTCACCAAGACAATAATCAAATTCATAAAGCATATGGTGTGTTTGCAGAACCACCTATATTTATTTTATGTATTCCAATTATTTCCAATGGTCGTCATGAACTTCAATGTCATGTGTAAGAACATCCATGATCAAGCAATATCATCTACATGACCTGATCTCATAACTCAATAAAAGCATAAATAATTAATTTATTATAATATGAATATATTATTAGTTGATCTAAATTAATATTTAAATAAATCTAGATAACTCAAGAGGACTTAGTTAGTTTTAAAACCTTCATGAAATGGGGTGTCAACCATCCATGACACACCCCTAAACCCAAGTAGATGAAAACCCCAAATATTTGGTACAAAACAATTATATAAATAAATTTAATTTAGAAGAAAATATTAAAAAATTATAATGGTGACATGAATTTTCAAATCACCAAGCAACTTGGTAAAAATTTAATTCCCCTATGACCACATCCCAGTAGAAAGGAAACCCCATTTCATTTGATTGATTCCATCATGGTCAAATGGAATCAATGATAAAACATAATTCATGATAAATGATAATAAGAACGAGGGGAATATAATTTTTTAATTACAACTAGAGGGAAAAACATACCTTGAATATCCAAATTACACATATTCAATCTCCCCAAATATCGTTGGATTCAAAGGAGGTGGGATGTGGAGTTCAACCAAGTTGAACACGATGAGAAGGAAATGAGGGTTCCCCTTTTATGTTTTTCATGGGTAGAAAGGTAATACACCCATTTTTAAAAGTTTAAAAAATATTCCAAATCATTCTCCAACCACAGGGTAGGATATTTTGAAGCGTGCCCCTATAACATAATTGCAAACTCGGTTTTTAAAACCATGAAATAACCATGAAAAGTGGAACTATATTTTTTAGAAATACTTCTCTTTGTTTGTCTTCAACCATATGATTTTTTTCCAAAACCCATGTCCAAACAAAGTGACTTTGTTTCCTATTGAATCAAAATGTTTTCCTCAAAACCTTACACACCAGGATAGAAAAACATTCTCATTATACATAGAACTAAAATCCTCCTCATATACATGGTGTCACATGGTATCTCCTAAACCATGAACACCAAATTACCATGACAAGAGTTATTCAAATCCTCCAAATCTCAACGGAATTCCCTCAGACATTTTTTAATAATAGATGCACCTCATGGGACTCAAACCATATGAGAGAACATTATATCACAGTGCCTGAAATTTCAGGTTATCAATTTGAAACAGTGTTTTCAAAAAAAACATTCCACCAAATTCAAAAATTCAAATTGATCATATATTTTTAATCCCATATTTACAAACAATTTATTATAAATAACTCCTCATAACACTTATCATCACTAAGAAGTCCAAGAGTTCATGAAACTCTATATCTTGACCTATATCATTCACAAATTAACATTCATATGGCCATATTCTCTCCTCTTATCCTCACATTCCTCTTTAGTGAAACTCCAACATAAGGTTTCCATCCAAAAAACTATATTCCACCTCTACAATCTATCATTGAAATGTAAGTATGACACAAACTATAACCCATACATCATGATAATAACTTGTTTCATCATTAAATTCATCATTAATCTTATGGTTCTCCCCATCATGATCATCAACACATAACATCCAATATAGATGATTGGGAACCTCAACCATCAGAGTGGCACATTGAATCTATATAACCACTTTAAAATGGAACACATGGTACAAGATTCTAAATCAATATAACCAAATAGAAATAAAAATTATGGTCAACAAGGGTATTAATCCTCACAATCAAATTCCAACTCATAGTAGATGTGCCACCATCTCCCATGTACAACACGAGAATGCTAGCTTTTCCAAAAATGAAATGGTTAGTTCCCAAAACAACCACACTCATACCAAAATGATGCACATGTTTTAGTTTTGGGAATTCCATTTTAAAATAACCATAAAACCACTGATTAGTACTCCTTTGACTATCTCATATTGAAGAATGCTCTTCTCCCATCACTGATGCATCACCAATACCAATATCATGATTCCATCATCACCAAAGGCATGAATATATCATCCCCACATTTCCACTAAATTCCTTGAGCGAAATCAAGTTTAATTTATTTTTCTAGGTACTCAATCATTAATTACCACTATCATGACCTACTTGAATCACTAATTAACCTTTGAATGACTCACATTCGATTCACATTACTCCATACATAGCCTAACGCCAATGTTTGGTCTCGATCTACCATCTCCTCGGATTTACCATATGGAACTCCCTAAGGAATCTAGAAATAAATAAAATTTATTGCACAACAATAATCTTCAACCATTACAGATACTCCATGGATGAATCAAAACTCCAATAACTATTTCAATATAAGGCTTATAACCCAGAGACCGATAAGTCAGTCCTCTATTTAGGTGTGTCCCTATCATTACTCCATTAAAAAATTTCCACAACCACCATAACACATGATACATTCATCACTAAATAAACCATATGAAATGAACGTCCCCCTATCACCTGAGTGACATAAAAATATCTTTTACCACTCATTGTTGGCTTCTTGGAACATCATCCCTAACATTTAGAATGATCCAAAACTAATGAGGGCCTTAACCTTAAACAAAAATAATAGTTTTTCCTAGAATATGTATTATCATATACCACTCCTAAAGTTTCACATTAATAAGTTTTAATTAGGTACATGTGTCGCTCCACCTGAGAGATTACTATTTTATCCATGGAAACACATGCATTTAAACAAATTTTAGATCAAAAATTTAATCAACCCGATCAATTCCCCAAACATCACACAAAAAATGTATCACTACTAATTACTATAAAACCTAGGGAATATTATCCCATAAGTCTTTCATAAATTTAATTTTTCCTCTTGTCACACATAACCACTCACCAACTAAAAAATTACTATCACAATGCATATCTTGTGTATTATGCCTTAGTCTATTTGGAAAACAAATGGACATATGCTCCAGTACCTCCAAAAAAAATAAAATCATTCCCCTGTCATGCAAACACCCTTAGAACTAGGAAAATGCACCAAATATACTAATCATGATCCTCATCATGTCAACACATTAATCTAACAATAGGAATATCCAATAATAGAAAAAAAAACCTAACTCGTTGTGATTTTACAAATGCTCTCATCAAATACTAAAATTCATCCAAGGCCATAATAGTAAGGAACATTAATATTTCTACAACTCAAGTATGTTATAACACTATGGATACCTAAATTATTCATAGACCAAAATGAAAACACTGAAGTAAATATTATCATAAAACCCTGATACATGGAAATTCATTTTTATAACCATATTTACACCATCCGTGAATCAACCATAAAACATGAAGTCCCTGCCAATTCTTCAACACTCAAAGGAACAAATACACTCAGGCCAACACCTCTCACAAGTTTCTCTTGATCATCATAAGGATCCAACACACCAAAAACTGAGTTATGTATCATAGTCTCTAGGTTTTCCAACATAGCCCAAAAACCAAGGTCTCAACGGAGTTCAATCTAATGGGGAACATATCATGTGTTTGAATATACCCATACTATATATCAGAATGAAAATACCCTCTCATGTGTCTCATATTTGTTTTTACATTAGAAAAAATCCAAATGCAAATCATGTCACTCATTCTCATAAAGAATGAATACTCACGACTACACCATTATGTATCAAAATATCAAGATGCCCCCCATGACATCATCGATTATTATTCATGTTATGGAACCACAATCACGAGGTCCAGTTTGATATAAGTTCACTCCATATAATACCGATAAAGAATATATATATATATGTTGTTAAAAACACCTTAAACAACCGAACCGAAGTGGGTGACACCCTCTGAGGATCTTCACATTATTATTCTCTCTGTTGGACATAGTCACACCACACAAGTACACACCTACACTCAACATCACCCTTTAATTATTATTATCCAATGAATAATCATCTCATGTCTCTGTTAAGTAGAGTATCATTCTAAGATATGTGGGAAAACATCATATACATTTTCACTATAAAATTATGTATAATAAACTATAAAAAACACCCATGAGGATTTATCATTAAGGAATCATATGATTGAAAAATCTTACTTGAGTAACTATATATATCTCTATGATATTCATTTAAGTAACCTTTTCTTTATTATTTTTAAGTATGAGAAGTCCTTTGTCGATGTTTTGGAGAGTTTTTAATACTTTTGGATTTTTTTGTGAGATTTTATAAAGGTGCATAATTTGATCATTGTTAGTGGAAACCATGAAACTCCTATAATAACCGTTCAAGGTTAAATTGAGGATTTGGGGGAGGAGCACGATTTGGTTCATGTTTCTGAGAAACTGTGTTTCCACCCAGGAGAGACCATTCAAGGTTGGACAAAGGGCTTCTACATAATTGGCTCACAGTTTTTTCTAACTATATCATCCAACCATGCATGGTTCTTTTTGGGGTAGTAGCTGGCACACGATTAGCAAAGGGTTTTTCTAATTGTATGACTAACCATGCATGGTTATAAAGTGAGACCATTTAAAGGTAGATCCCACTTGTTTTCACTACAAAACCTATAATTTTTCACTTTTTTACCATAATTCAGTTTTTCTTCTTCCCAATGTCTATAGAGTATCTTTCCTTCAGAAAAAATGCAATCTGAAGGCAATTATAAGTGCATATATCGATTCCATTGTAATGTCTTATTAGTGTTCCTTTTCATAGATCTACTTTCCTTCTCTCTCTATAAATCCTATATCTGGTTAGTTGAGGACAGATCTAAGATGTTTGATGTAAATCATGATGAGATATGGATATGATGATGATTGAGAAATATATTTAAGGATTTTTTAGAGATTCCACTTAGTTTTATTGATGAATTAGATACGTTCTTCAATTTTAGCATAACTTCTGAGTTGGTGGATTCTCTATCAAATTCCCTTCTTAGAACTAAAATGATTAGTTTCAAATTTGTAAAATTGATTCAATTTTATTGTAAAATACGTCTAAAAATATTGGTAAAAAGCTTCATTATTGATGGTTTGTGGATTCTTAGATTTATGGACTTACAGATTTTTTGGAATTGGTTGTGCCATGTCATTTGTTTTCATTAATTTACAATATTGATTTAAAATATGGCTTTTTTGGATTTATGGAAATTTTTTATTTGGAATGTTTTCAATAATTTTTTTAAATGGCTTAGAATTGTTGATTTGAAATTCGTTTGGAATATATGTGTCAGTGCGAGTTCATGATTTTGATGTTACCCTGAAAAGAGGGTGTGTACCATTAGTTTACAAAGGGACGTTCCCTTGGATAAGGGGCATGTTTCATTGGGTTACAAGGAGATTGTAAACTTAGTGGAAACTTGGTATATGGATGAGAAACCAGACGTGAGTATGGAACTTTCACAGAAGCATTAATGTGTGGGTGTGTATGTGATTCATGGAATTGGTATTCCAAAATAGAATATGAAGTGATTTATGGAATGGTTCAACTTTTTCCATGTAAACTAGTTTCCTATAAAATTTTTTATATTTTTGATTTAATATGTTTCATGTTTTTTATACAATTTTTTATGTAATTGTTTCAACATTTTCTATCCTAGTGGCAAGAGTATGGAAGTTATTTATGGAAAACCAACTGAGTTTCATTACTCACCCATGCTTTGTCACCTTATTGATTTTGGGGATATCAATTATCAAGACCCAGGTAAAGGAAAATTATCACATTTATTTAGTGGTTATCCGTGATGCTTGGGCTATATTTTGGAGTTTTATCATGGTTCATGTTTGATGATATGGATTTATTCATTTGGACTCTTTGAGTTTTTTTGGTTTTGTCTTCTTCTTTGTGGTAATTGTTAATATTGGTTTTCACTAGTTAATTTTTTAATGATGGAATGATTTTTTATTAATTTATTTTTATTACACTATTATCATGCATCATTTAGTGGTTTTGGTTATGGAATGTTTGGTTGGGGATGTTTTATTTTCAAAGGGAATATTTTCCCCTAGTGTTATGGAATCCATTTCCATTTATTTACATTTTTTTCCTCCTAGAGGTTTCACCTAAGGCCAAGTAGAAATTATGACTCAAATATAGCCACTGAACTGGGGTAAGATATTACAAGTGATATTAGATTTTTTGGTTCTTTACATAAAAATGGAATCATCTATATCAGTCAAATAGAAGAAAATTATTCCATTGAGTCAATATGTTGGGAGTGTAGAAAGAAGTATGATTTTTGGGAAATGAAATATAGATCATAAAAAATATTATATAACTTTTTTATGTTAAAATCCATGTTACTGACGTGTTGGTTACATTTGTGTTTGACGAAACTTATAGGAATTGTAATCTCATTTTCATGGTTTTATCCAATTAGATGAACATGACATCAATTTTAGAAATGAATTTCCACTAAGAGTATATATTTAATTTTGAGTAATGGTCTATGATTTTATGCAGAAAAGATATATTTTTTTGAAATATGTTGAAATTGTTTTCAAATGAGATATTTTGAAAAGGTCTTGGTTGTAGTATGTTGAAAATGGATTGATTTTCAAAATAATGGTGAAATTTTAAAAAATGGGTGAAGATGGAAATGTTGAATTTTGGAAAGCAATGTTGAGATTTATGATATTTTAGAATTATAAATTATTAAGCCTTCAGTTTATAAAGATTGATATTTATAGAATTTTTTGGAATTTAAAAAATGGAACCTGTAGTCATAGAATGAAACAACTAAAGGAATATTCTAAGAACAAGGTTACACCTAATCCATAGGTGAACCAACTGCTGGTTTAGAGTTTATTTTGTGATTTTCACTCTCTATATATATGGAACTGAAGGGATAAACATAGGAAAGTGGATCATTCAATTCAGTTCAAAAAGAAAAATCTACCCACCTTTTTGGTTGATTTGGAACCTGATAAAGTAAAGGTGTTGCTGAATAGAAGGAATCAAATCTTCGGTATCCATGGAACACTAGTGGAGCTAAAATTCAAGTTGGGAACATATATGATGGAGGGTCTTACATGTCAATGCATGGATTTAGTTGTTCTATATAAATTAGACCAAGCCATTTCATGGGAGGATTTTGAAGAATTGTTAAACAAAAAATTATATCCTCAAACGTTCCAAATTTAAATAACAACAAAATTTTCAGATTGTAGTTGGAAAATATAATGTTGATTAAGTATGTGGTTATGTTCAAGAATTTATTTTTTTTTTCAGAGGATGTTTCCAATTTTGTGTCCTTAAAGGTATCAATTTTTTTAATTGTTGATGAGGAAGAAAGTTCCCTTGAATATTTTCATGCTCTATATAACAGATTATGTGGACATTTGCAATGGGGAGATAGTGTTAGGGAGAGATACATCAGGAACAACAGGTAGAGGAATAAAATTCATAACTACGATAAGTAGGGGGAACTCTAATGTTGGGAATAAGAGTAAGAGAGACGCCACTTTTGAAGGTAGTGTAATGATGCAGAATAAACCAACTAGATCAATGAATATTACTCCAAGGCCTAAGAGTAAATTTGGATGTTTCCAATGTGGTTCTTATTATAGCATGAATTGAGTTTGTATCATAACACCTAGATAATGAAACAATTATAACCAGATGGTCCATCTGTAGTTCTATTGTTGAAGTTATCAAGGTTGGGTTTTTAGGAAACTTATCATGTGTCATAGAAGTTGTATTATTCAGTAGGATGAGGGTAGTAGAAAAATTTTCACCAATAGAACTATGAAATCCATGGTCATTCAAGGAATACCATGGATTCCTCAGGAGGACAATCTCAAAAGGGAAATAAAGAACAAATTGTAGTGACAAAGAAATTATATGGAGTAGAGAATGTGCTTTTCAATGATCAATTTGAAACATCAATGGTGAGAGGTGTCATTATTTTTAATTCTACCATTATGTAAAAAAATGATATGGGTACATCACATTCGTTTATTTCATCTTTTTCGGTTAATATTCTTTGTTTAAATGTTGAGATGATGCCTTTTATTTTGAAACATCATACTCTTAATTGTCAAAGAAATTGGAAATAATTTAAGTGTAAAATATGTTCTATAACAATTTATGGAGCTGGTTAGACATGCGGTTTCTTGATGCGAGATATGGATTTATACAACATACTTCTATTCATGTATTATGTGACTATATTCAAGGTTCACATCAACTGTTATACCTGAATGGTCAGTTTTATGACTGAGGATGTCATCAAACATATATTTAGAAGAGATTGTATTGTATATATAGGTGAAATAGGCTTGTGGGTTCAATCATTTGAAACTATATCATACTATTTCACAACATTATCCTTGAAATTAATAGGATATATCGATAATGGATGTTTTATAATGGTATTTTATCAGTTTCTTAATGTCTTTTTTGGATAATTTATGAGGGTTTAAGCCCATAAGAGAAGTAAATTTTATGATTGAATTCCTCCCGAGGACCAGTACTATTTATCTTCCATCTTACATGATGGAACCAACAAAATTAATAGAGTTGAAATTTTTGTTGTAAAATATGGAAACCAAAGGGTTAATTTAGCCAATAATTTCTCTTTGGTCTGCACTGCTCTATTTAGTCAAAAGGTGGATGGAACTCTTTGACTTTGTGGTAATTATTGTAAGCTTAACCAAGTTAGGATAAATAATTGTTATCTACTTCCAAACTTTGAGGATGTGATCAATCAATTTTGGGGAGCTCAGTGATTCTTCAAAAATGAATTGCAGTCAGGATATCACTAATTGTGGATTCAAAAGAATTATATTCCAAAAATAGATACCAGAAAGAGATATGGACATTACATGTGTTTGGTTATGTTTTTCGGTCTAATGAATGGAAAATAAATATTTGTCCTTGATGAATTGGGTATTTCAAAGATATCTATATTTATTTTTGGTGGTTATTTTGGATGAAATATTGTTTTATCCAAGAACAGGGGTTTATAATGAGAAACACTTAGTGACATTTTTGGTAATCTTGTGGGATCATCATCTATTTTACAAAATATCAATGTCTGATTTCTGAATATAATTGGTAAATTTCCTTGTACATGTAATCTTTGATAGATTTATTTCTATGGATCAAAAAAATATAGATGTTGTTATCTCTAGGAAATCACCATACAATTTTTTTGAAATATGCAGTTTCCTTAGTCTTTCTTGTTATTACAATTGTTTTTTTTTTCATTATTTTCCATGACTAGATTTACAAAGGAAAATTTTAATGAGAAAAAATGTTCCATTACATGGTAATTATGAATTTATAATTTCATTTCAAGAGATAAAAGCTTTCTTTACATCAGAACCAATATTGATTTTTATAGAATCAGGGTAAGCGTACAGGGTGTATTGTGATGCTTAAGGATATATGTTGGGGTGAATTCTCTTGTAGATAGATCATGTTGTTTCATATGGCTCAGGATAGTTATAATTTCCCTAGAAAATTTACCTTAAAATAATTTAGATTTATCTATCATTGTACATACTTTGAAAACTTGTTATAACTACCTATTCGGTGATAAATTTAGAGTTTATATGGATCATAAGAGTTTGAAACATATTCACCCACAAACGGACATAAATATATATCAAAAAAGATATATGGAGTACATAAAAATGATTTAATTTGACTAAAATTATATTCTGGGTAAATAAAATATGGTGGAAATGCATTAAAAAGAAAGTTATACGATTAGTTGGAAAAAAGAGGCTTCAGATCAGTGGCAGTTTATTCTAGTGATAGAAGTCATTAACTTGTCCTATGAATACGGATTTGATGTTGTGATTTTCTATCCAATTTATTTTGTTCTTAATTTGGTTTTGATAGTTAAAGAGGCATAGAAATCATTTTCAGAATTGTTTTCAATAAGGACAAAACTCAATGGTGGGGAGACCACTGAGGAATGGAAACTGGATGAGAGTTAGGTTTTGTGATTTTGAGATAAGATGATCATACCTGGGGATTTTTAGGAATAATTTATTCAGGATTACCACCATTCAGTATGATTTATTGATCTTGGATTATAGAATATGTATATGAAATTGAAAGAATAGTTTTTGTGGGTTGCATGAAAATTAAGGTGATTGATTTTATTTCAATATGATTAACTTTTCAGTGGTTTATGACAGATCATTAGAGACCAGTGGGTATTTTGTAGTCTTTTCCTATTCTGATTTGGAAATGGGAGAAAATAGTCATGGATTTTATGATATGTATCCTAAGAATGATTCTAAAACATCGTACAATATGGGTGATAGTGGATCATCTCCCAATGTCGGAGCATTTCATCCCTATTCATGAATCTCATAGGTTAGAGGAAATATTAAAAATTTATATCCAAGAAGTGGTAAAGAATCATGATATACATGTTTTGATAGTACTAGACTGGGATCCAAGGATACTTCTCATCTTTTTTGAACCCTTATCAAAATCCCTTTGGACCCTATTGAATATAAGTTTGACATGTCATGATTTGATGGATAGACAATCCGAGCGGATGATACAGATGCTAAAAGACATGCTTAAAGCTTGTGTAATGTATTTTAGTGGCTCATGGGAGGATCATGTTCCATTATTATAGATCTCCTAATAAAACTTTTATCAATTGAAGATATATATGGATCCTTTTGAATCATTGTATGGGTTTATTTTTGTTATCTACTTTGTTGGTTGGGAATAGGTGAGGCTTTACCTGATGGGTCATACCATTTCTCAGAGGAATCGTGGAAGATCCAGTTGATTAGTAAGATAATGTAGATGCCTCTGACTCTTCAAAAATCGTATGTGGATCATCACTAATGACCATTTTCATTCAATTTTAGTGACCAAGTATTTTTTTAATCGCTTCATGAATTATGCATCATCGTTTGGGAAGCATGGATTATAATCGACTAAATACATAGGTCCTTTTGAGATACAAGAATGAGTTGGTGATGGGGCCTATGGGTTGAATTTTCCACCATGGTTTAGGGTTGTGCATAATGATTTTTATGTATCACAGTTGAATAAGTATCAGCTTGATCTTGACTATGTGATTTGATGGGATCACATTTACGTAGATCCTAATGCTTCATTGGTTCATATCCCAATATAGATTGTGGATAAGAAAGAGAATGTCTTTCATGGTAAAATCATCAATCTGGTGAAGGATTTGTGGAAAAATGGTTAGATATAGGAAAATAATTTGAAGCATGATAAGGAAATAGTCGAGTAAATGACCAAACTATTTTAGGTAAATGGTGATTTTCTATGTTTTAGGGACATGAAATCCAATGGTGAGGATAATGTAGAACCACACTAGTTTCAAATAATTAAACCTTTATTTATTACTTTTAAGTATGTAATGTGTTTAGGTGATGTTTGGAATTCTTTAAAATACTTTTGGAATGGTTCTTATGCTTTTCTAAGGGATAACAGCCTGATCATGGTTAGTGGAAATCATGAAACATCTATATAAAACTCTCCAAGGTGAAACATGGCCTTTTGGGTTGGCACACAGTTTGGAGAAATGCTTTTCCAAACCTTTTGGCCACCTTGGAGAAACCATGAATAGTGGGGTAGAGGGATTTTTTATGGTTGACCATAGTTTTTATAACTTTCAGATTCAACCATGCGAGGTGATTGTCTAGGTAGAGACTTGTGCATGATTATCATAAGGTTTTTATAACTATGAATTATTAAAAAGTGAGATCCTAAAAAGTGGATATCACTTCCCCCCTAACCTATCATTATCAATATTTTCAACTCAAAATATTATTTTATTATTTCAAAAGGATATAGATTCTCTCACCTTTGAACCTGAGTAATTTGAAGGTCATTTTTGGTGCGTTGAAGCCTGATTCCCTTGGTAATTATTCATTTGTGGTAGTGTTCTTAGATCTATATTCCTTCCCTATCCTTAAATCATAGATCTGGTATATAGGGGATGGATCTCGGATTTTTTTTATCCCAATAATCATGTTATATGTATATTTTTATGTAAGTGAAAGAGATCTCAGGAAGGTATTGGATATCCAATATAGTTTGGTTGAATAATTTTTGTTGTTATTTGTTTCCTCCAAAATCTCTGAGGTAGGTGGATTCACTCCTAACTCATCTTCTAAGAACTTTAATGCTTAATTTCAAATAGGTTAAATTTATTGAATTTTTTTGTCAAATTGGTGTGAAAATCATAGTATAAATCTTCATTTTGTATGGTTTACATATTTATGGAATTGTAGATTTTCTATTTTTTTAAATTGGTTGTGCAATGTTATCTTTCTCATGATTGTGAAATACTGATTTTAAAGTATGGATTTATTGGATTAAATTAAATGGTTTTATTGAAAGGATTTTGATAAAAAAAATTGAAATTAATTGAAATGGTTTATTTGAATTTGTTTTAGAATACATGGGTTAGTTTGAGTTCATGATTTCAATGTGACATTGAATAAGGGAAAGTGTCATTGAGGGTACAGAGGGGTGTATCTATATATGAGGGGTATCTATCATGGGGGTATAAGGATATTTTACACTTATTGATGACTTAATGTATGTATAATAAATCTCTCATGACTATTTAACTTTCACTGAAGCATTCATGTGTGGGTGTGTGTGTGAATCATGGATTGGGGTAATGAAAAATGGAATAAAAAATTATTTAATGAATAATTTGGTTTTAATACATGGTAACCAGTTTTCTTGGAAATTATTTTCTATTTTTATATAAACTATTTTAATTTGTTTTATAAAAATTATTTTATATAATTGTGATAAAATTTTATATCCATGTGGCGTGAGTAGGGAAGTAATTTTGTGAAAACCCACTGAGTTTCATTACTCACCCCTTCATTGGAAATTTTTTGATTTTAAAGATATTTTTTATTGAATCATAGTTAAAGGTAGCGTATCACATTTCATTAGTGGTGCTTCATGATATTTAAGTTATATTGTGGAGTTGGAGTATAGATCATTTTTTGAGGTGTGGAGTAATGTCTATGGAGACTATGAGTTTTTTGTCTTTTCTTGTGATATTGAGTTAATGTTGACATTGGTTTCCTCTTGGTACTCTTATAATGATGGTATGATTTGTTATACATTGTGTTTTCTTCTACTATTGTCATGCATCATTTTTTCTTTTTTGTTTTGGTATGTTTGGTTGTGGTTGTCTTATTTTCAAAAAGAAAATCATCCCCCAAATATATTGAAGCTATTGGAATTTATTTCTCGTATTTGATGTATTGGGGATGTATTATAAGGCCACATATAAATTACATCTCAACTCAAGAAAATAGGGAGGGGTTAGACATTACACCACACCTCCCAAACACAATGGTAATGGGTCATCATCATTTATCATCTTATCATAAGATCCATAAGTACTATTACAAGAATGGAATAAATACAATGAATTAGGCCCAACTGAGTATAATTCCTCCAAGGCATAATATAGGGAAACTCTAAATGTGTAGTTCATAACACTTTAAGGGGATGATCCTCATGGATTAGTGAAAACAGCCACAGTTGAAGGCCTATATATATCATGGGAATCCTATATACCTAATATTATGTATATGGTGCCTCTTTCCACCATGGTCCAATAGCCAAAATCTATAAGAAATAATAAATATATAGCATAATATGCATCACATAGAGTGAAAATGAATAAACAATAACTTTGAATGTCCAGAACATCAATCCCATACCCCTGAAAACATGGACTTCCACTGGAAGACGTTCCCTTGATGCACCAGTCCGAGTTCCATCACACACTCTGAAACATTTTTATGTGTCTTTTATACTATTTTAAAAATAGTAAAATAAAATAAAATATGATTTTATAGAACTTTTTTATTCCATATCCCAACTCAGTGTATGAATAGTAACTAGATGAGTTCATTACATGACCTCAGGAGAACCTTGATAAGAACTGAAGTGTTACAACTATCAGTGTGCATATAGGGAGGTATTGTGGGGAGGATACACCCTATGTATAATATTGTTCAATTGAATAATAAATAATTAAATATCATCAATCACGATAAAATAAAAATAGAATTAATAAATAATAACTAGACTGATACTAAATGAGAAGAAATAAAGGACATAAAATCCTTAAAAAAACATATAGTTACCAACCAATGAGTCGATAAAATATATAGAATACTAAAAATATATAATAATTTAATGGATTTTCAATGACACCAATAAAAACTAAATCAAAATATATAATATCATCTTATCTATCCTACTAGACAATGCTATCTTGGGCCTTAGCATTACCTATTCCAACAACATCCATGTGAGAGATATAAATTTACCCATATGTAATGGAATCTTGAGAAGTGTGTGATTACAAAACTAAGTAGGGAACCATCAATGTGGTCATGTTCTAGATGGATTATTTCATTATATGTGTTTGTGACATACGCAACTCAAATAATTTAATAATTATATAATAATAAAAAATTTAAAACACCATCAATACCAACTTCTTCACAATTCTGTAATATCTATCAGCACATAAGTATGACCAAACCTACCAATATATTACTATTATATCGATAGAGTGCACATATAACTTAGGCCATGCCTAATAGACATCTTCAATGCTCAATTTTCTAACCCCAAATGATAGAACTTTCTTTGGTAAATTCTAAAACATCTCAAAGAAAGACCATAACCTAAGGGGAACAACTTTCCTCACCCTGGGGATCCTACAATCACACCTCCACTAATGAGTCGTAGATCATGGGGTGTAATATGGAATCCATCATCCTCAAGAACTCATGTAATACCCCATTTTAGTAGATGGTAATTCTTAATATCTAGTTCATTTACTATATCATTGATCCCCATCTCAAATATCTTTAGTGAAACCACCTGATCCTTGGGGGTATTCTAGGAATCAATCGAGAGATCCAATAGTCACCCCTTCAGATGTCTAAAATTAATTATCTAGGATATAAGTGCATCCAAAATCCCATATCTCTAAACAAATATTAGGAATCATCTACATTTTCAATTTTCTGCTAGTATTTCCATTTTTATCCCGGAACCCAAGAATTCAAAATAGTATCACTATATTGAAGTAATCCCTACCATCCAGAGAATTTTCTGAATGTAAAAAATCACATAGATATAATTATAGAACCTAGTTTCAACCTCTATGAATACATTATTTCATCAACCATATCACTAAAAATTATTTAGGCTAGGAATCTGCAATTAAAATACTATAAGTATATATCATAAACATTCTGTGAAACATCGGGTCTCAACCTTCCCAAAAAGTGATTTAGAATTATCCCAAAACAAAACAATAATATCATGCACAATTACTTATTCCTGGTTATCCTTGTAAATAAAATGACATCAATAATAATCATAAGTCAAATTAGATATTCCCAAGAACTAGCAGAATTCCCACACTATCCATTTTCATATAAGGCCCATCGAGATAACACATCTGTTCTGTTTCTAGGGTGACACATGTGACGATCACAACCCACATTATTATGGAATAACAAAGGTTCAGACCATCAAAAGTACACTTCAAGGATCACCTAGGTTATAAAATCATAGAGGGACCCTAAAATTGTTCCCTTGTCACAACAATAGCTCAAGTCCTACACCCGATACCCAAAGGATGTATTTCTCCTCAGAATATTCAATAGGGAAGTGTGTTCTTCTTAGATAGAAGTGTTCTTCCATATAGGATTTTGATAATGGGAGTTCCCATGACCCAAATATATTATCATGGTCTCACATGGCCTTCTGGTTTCTTCCATCTCAAGCCTTATCAATCCACCATGAGGTGATGCCCACATGTTACTACATAAGGGCGTGTTGGTCACACTAATCCCATTAAACCCTTTAAAGGGGATATAAATATCATAAGGCATCATTATATATGAAAAAAATTATTCAAAAATCAATGAATAAGGTAAATAGTTAGTTAACCAATAACAAACAATGGTCTTGGAGACTTTTTATATCCCATCTAGAGTAATATCACTTTATTATATAAACAGTATAATTAATTATCATATTTCAATTGGGAAGAATAAATTTAAAAATATATTTATTTTAGAGGATGATATCCTTAAGGATGTTAAACAACATGTCACTATTAATATAATCAAATGCATAAATTAAGGAGTGTGTATGCAAGAAAACTAACTTTTATATGATTTTTTCACTTATTTCGAAGGGTTTCCAGTAGCTACCAAGGCCCGACCAATCCCGCCTGTGATCAACCAATCTCATCCCCCTAAATAGATCTCCTAATCCAATACAATCATCAATAATTTCATAATTATACATGAATTATTAATTAATTAGTCCATATACAACTCAACATAATGATAGATAACTCTCCAGGACATAACTTCCATTGATACCCTAAAGAACATGATGCTGACCACATCCAACATAGATATAATCCCAACAAGATATAAACCCCATAATTTTAGAACAAAAAAATATTAAAAATAATTATATTTTGGTAGAAAACATAAGAAAACCCATAGTAGGGACATACCATGTCAAATTACCAAGAAATCGGGTGTATATATAATCTCAAGAAACCATCATCATAAGAAAAATGGAAATTTCATTGCATTATATGAATTTTATGATCCTCTAGTGGAATTAAAACTGAAAATATAGAATAAAATTAACTTTGAATGGGATAATGATAAGAGGATCATAGACCACCATAAGGATTGACATACCAGAAATTTCTAATGATCGTACCAAGTATCTTTCCAAAGGGGGGAAAAATTAAAGGAGGGGGGAAGGAGGTCGACTAGGTCATGGAAAAGAAGATGGAGAAGAAAATGGGGGATACTGTTTTTTATTTTTTCTATGTTAATAATAAAATTCATCGATATTTAATATTATTGGTGTTTTGAAGGCATGGACTTTAGCACCATACACTAACTAGAGGTTAGGTTATTCCCAAACACAAATCTCTTTCATGTTTGGGATCTAATATATTCCAAACCATAAACTGACCATTATAATTATCATTATTTTGGTTTTTAATACTTCACAAAGTTTTTCCACAACCAAGTACAAACCATGAACCAATCCCCATGTCCGACATAATTCACATGGTTTACCCATGAATCTGTATGGTTTAATTAAAACCATGTGCTAACAGTTCCATGCAACCAAGATATATAGATATAAACTTGACAACATCCTCACACTTAGGGTGTCACATGATTTATCATAAACCATGTACACCAAACCATTAACCCTAAACAGATTTCACTAAAAGGAATTTAAAATCATCCAAACAAACTTGATATTTTTCCAAACACTTGATGAATCTCTTCGGCCTCAAACATTATCCACAAACTTCCTCATGTAGTTCTTAAACATTGGGACTAATGTTTAAAAACATGTATCTAAAAATGAACCATCTCAAAAATTAAATCTTCAAATTCCTCTTGAATTTTCAAACCCAACAATTTGATGGTGATATAACACTAGAGACATTTTAGCACTACTTTAATTACCAACCTATGGTGTGACTGCTGCACATGTGGGACAACAATGATTGTTATTGATTTTCAACACTTTATTTAATTATATGGGAATGTCACATGAACTTAAATTATATTTAACCATCCTTTATGGGATCACATTGGTGGTTCCCTACTATATAGTCTATCATCAAGCTAATTGGCTTCCCATTATACTTGGGTACCCAATAATCTCTTCATTAATAATGGGTTTATGCTGGGCAGAAGACCAGAATAAGATCCTTCAACTACATTTCATTGTCATGTTTAGAATATAGGGACGAGTTATGAATCATAGATGCAATGGTGCCTCATATTTTATTCCTTTATATATTTTATTATGGTTAAATACCTATTAGATGATCCATTTCTAGGTGACTCTCTATTTCAAAATTACATTTTAGATAGAAATATTTTTTATTTTGTTTCAAAATATTTTATGTTTATTATTTTGATGTATGGAATTTGGTTATTTTGTTTTTGATAATGAACTTTTACATAGAGTTATAGTCTCCCCAAATTTCTACCAAAGGCCCTTTTTTAGTTATTAAAATATGTTATAAAGGGAGGCAAGGATGTGGACCATTATTTCTTAATCTAGTTACTATAAATATTGACCTAGGTCAGAACATGGAAAAGTGGTATCAAATAATTTCTTTTATTTTAATATTTTGTTAAATGCTAGGATGGGGATATAATTTTGTATTAGAGCATATGATGAAACCTAGATTAGTGTATTATGAACACCTTTTTATGTTAATGTCTGGGTTTCCATGAATTAGTGATTGTTGTATACGGATTTAATTATTATGATTATAAATAATTTTATAATGGGTAAAACAAATAGAGTTTTGGATTTATGATTTATTATGGATTTTTTATCTTTGACCATTGGATGGTAGACGGTGTACAAACATCATATTTGGAACATACGATTACCACGACATTCACATGATTGTGTGTAATTGAAATAACTGATGATTTAGGGTCAAACTACTTAAAGTCACATTAGTAGATATTATGATGTTTTTTAACATAATTTATTTTTGGTGATACACTCACCTAGTTGAATATATATTTAATTTTGAGGAAATGAAATGTGGATATACATTGAGGTAATCAATGGTGATGATTATGTTTTCTCTATGTGTCTAGGATTCTTAGAGACCCCTTATAGGTTGGTATGGAAAGTGGATTCCTTGAAAAGAGATCCCTTTTTTATATATTCTATATTGTTTTAATTACTTTAAATTTTTTTAATTATCTATATGGTTTTTTAACATATAGATTGTAATGATACTCTTATTAACCAATCTGTTTGAATGTGATTTTCTTGATATAGACCATCATAGGTATAATCTTGTTTTTATGTATTTTACTATGGATGTGAGAGCTTGTAATTCATGTATTGGAATTAGTGTACATGTGGTAATTGAGATGGTTGCAAGGATATTTCTCAATGAGTTGTGGCCCATGTGAGGATTGATTTATTGGATAGGTGAGAGACCCGAGTGACCTTTGATAAGTGACTCGTAATTTTTTGTAGTCATTTATATATTATTTGTGAGAGTAAACCCTGAGATGAGTTTTCCAAGTCTAAGGAGGTCCTTCTAGGTGGGGAGAGTAGTTATATTATAGTGTTTTAAATTTATACTTGAGGTGTTCTATTAGCCTATGGTGGTCATAGAGACACACTATGGATGATTTTATTTGCTGGGATGGTCCAGATAATGTGATTTTGATTAGGAAGAATATTTCCCTGATGATGTGAATACCCATAGAGGGGTTTGAGGCAAGGTGTGTGGATTCCTTGAGTGGATTTAGGTTTGAGCAAGGATTTTAATGGTAATGACCAGTGGGGAACCTGACTATCTCAATTATTTATGAAATTTATAGTTTTGTGAGTGTTTGATTAGATGATTTTGATTTTGGAGGGATGTAAATTAGTAGGCGTTTTTGTGATAGACCATGACATCGATGAGAAGATTAATTTTTAATTGGAGTCTCTATGGTTCTCATAGTCAATGAGACTGACATAAATGTGAGGATGGTCAGTGTTTTAGGCAAGCAATCCCAGTTTGATGTGATGTTATTAAATATATTTTAATTTGGTTCCTATGATCATGATATATGGGTGCATAAAATCATTATGTTTAAATGATATATAAATAGTTCATGTTTTCTATATAGATTGACTGTTGAATTGTTAATTAGAGAGAAGACATATACATGTTGAGGATCAATGATTGTGATGAGATGATTGCATTTACAAAGGGTCGTACTTGAGATGAATAACAGAGATATCCTCCACTGTGAGTGCTGAAATCCATGGTGGATCACATGTTGTGGCATGGTTGATCTATATTAAATTATAACAAGACAATGGATTTGATTAAATTCTTGATCATAGACCAGAAAGAGCTATATATAAGGGTTTGTTGAAAAACATGCTGAATGTTGTGCTTGAGGAGTGGAATTAAGGAATGAACATGGTGGGTAGAACACAATTGGTTGATTGAGGGTTTAACCCTTGTTAGGGATAAGATTTAATAAAATTCTGGGGATAATGTTGTTGTGAGATGTGTATGGGTGGTAGTTGACATTTGATGATGAGGATTAGGTATAGTTACATATAGACATGTCCAATCATTTCAATTGTTATATACATTTACAATCACTAATTTATTACTAATGAGGGGGTGTTATATCGGTAATTGGATTATGGATATTATGTTAGAAGATGCATTTATTTGGTGAGACATTTCCCCAAATAGTTTGATGGTTTGGGATTCTTGTGTACTGATTTGTTTGATTCTATTTAGGTCCATAATCAATATCAGAGGAGATTTTTAGATGTTTTCTCAGATCAAGGTATGATGTGGGTATTGGTCATGGGATAAACATGATATTATTAGAGGGAGTACCAAATCAGTAGTGAATTAATGCTTACAAAACAACACCATGGTGGATTTGTCTCATTGAGGATCTTGCCATTGAATTATTTTTTTAGGTTGGGTTTAGACATTAGTGATAATTTTTTGATGATCATGTGATACAATGAGATTTTAGGCCACATGATTGGGTGATTATATCGCGCATCAATATGAGAGAATGATTATTTTTGAGAAATGATAGTATGAGGAGACCGGACTGATGTTTTTGTACATAATTGGGTGTATCATTTTGGATCCATTATCTGGTCCATCATATCAAAGATGATGGGTACACCATGAATATTTTATAATTATTTTTATGTATAAACTAGAATATTTGGATTTTTTCTAAAACATTAGAGTCTTTTTTTATTTGGATTTAGAATTTTAGAGGGGATAAGTAAAAAAAATTTATATGCGTTTTAATGTATATTTGATTGTGTCATGATAAAAATTACATAGGGAACATCGTTGGAGTTCTTGTGTAGTATTTTAATATTAAAATCTTTTGGGGGTGATAAACATAACTCAGATTCATACATTGTGAGTAGTACCATATAATGGGTATTCTATAGTATTGATGATTAATTAGATAATTACTCTTGGGTTCCATTGGATAAATGTGAACAAGATATCTCTATATAAAGTTTTTATTAATGATGAAGATTGGTGGATCATGTTTTGTAGATTAGTTTATTGAAATTTATAATTTTATTAAAGAAAATAAATACCCATATTCTAGGTCTAGAATAAAATGATTTTTGAAAATTAAGGTCATGTAAACTAGTGATTCACAAGAGAATCACCTTTAAAATATCCACACCTTCATAGGTGATGGATCCTACACATGTGAACCAAGAAATAAACGCATCCCAAGGATCCATGGATGAAATAAAGTGAATCCTTATATATCCATCACAAAATATGATTGATTTTAGTGTGGTTAGTTATAAGGATCATGAACCTGTGTAAACGATAAGTAATGTTCCATGTAATGCATTGGTCTTTCATAGAAGGGATGAATCCTTTTAGAATTGAATCAGTGACTGCTATTGGCCATAATTATTGATTTTATGTCTACTAGAGTTTCTCAATGATGGTAATAATTATAGTGGGGATATTTTAAAACCCACACCTTTATGTGGTTATGAATATACTAGAGTAATGTTAATTTTTATTTTGATGAAAAATAATTTAGAGAATTAGAAAATTGATCAATAATTTGAGAGTTTTATCATCAACCGTTGATATTATTGGAAATATTTGGAGACTAAATAGGTACATCGGGTACTTGGGTGAGTCTTGAGAGAATTAATTTTAATTTCAAGAGTGTTGGAGGGTTTTTTAGGGAGTGAGTTTTGGCATAAATGGTTAGAAATAAACCATGAATTTCCCAAATAATAGGAAGATTCTAAATTAAATTTATATCGAGAATGGATAGGTGGCATGGTTGGTTCACGGTTAAGGATTAAAAATATATGTTCCATGGGAGAACATGTGGGATTGTCTTGGACATAGGGAATATTGCATGGTCTATGAATGGCTTTTGAAAAATTGTATGAATAGTTTCAGACATAGATAGTACTAATTTTCATAATTAGTATATTATTTCATAATTTCTTTAGCCAAAATATTTATAAGAGGTGTAGTTGGACATAACCTACTACGTAGTTGTCACATTGTTTGAAAAAATATGTGGCTCATTAAAAAGAAGATATTTTCAATTTTTTGATGCTATTTTAAGAAGGTAGCCACATGTTTTCTTCTCTCCCTTCTCATTTGTTCCCTCAGTGGCCTCCCCTTATTCTTCCTCTTACTCTCCTTTAATTTTGTGTGGTTTTTTGGAAAATAATTTTAAATTCCTGGTATTTTTTCTCTTCAAGTTACATTCATTATTAGTATATCACTCCCCATAAAATTTAGTACAACCTAATTATGGATGTGGGTGATGATTCCAAAGAAACATGGTGAAATAATCATGATATATAGGTGATATTTATCTGACATTCTAGAGGATGTATTGTAATGGTTTCTTCCAATCCATGCTTGTTTTTTTTATATATGTATGCCATAGTATGATTGTTTCGTGGGGTATTGTAAATTAAACAAAACTATCATGTTATCAGCTTCCGATTGTTAGTAATTTCTACTCGAATAGTGCCAAGAGTACATTGTGTGACTCATACATATGTTTTTTCATTCATTTTTAAAAATGTTCCCACTGAGTTATAGGAATTTAGAATATTTAAATAAAATTTTAAATTAATTAATTTTCTTAATGTGTTTTGAGTAAATAATTATAATGGTTTATAGTTAATTATTGGATTTTTTGCTTGAGATAGGTTCTCACATTGATGGTTGGTGGGATGAGCTACCTCATAGTAATTTAAAAAAGTGAAATGGTATGAAATTGAAACAGGTGGTATCTTAGCATAACCATACGATACATTATTTATTTATTTATATTTTCATGTGATATGTAATGATTCCCTTGAGGTAGTTTCACCTATTTAATTAAAATAATTTTTAATCTTGATCAAATACCATCGAACGAATGGAGCAAATTTCCCAGTCCTCAAGGGACCGTGAGAACCAGTTTGACTTCCTCGTTTTTTGGGCATTAAGGCCTTTAATAAATTTAGTTTACTTGATATTTTTATAGCCCAAGGTTTTTTGATAAAATTAAATTAATTCAATGAAGTGACCATATATCAAACTCAATTTTTATTTTCCATCAGTATTACATAATTTTAAAGATAAAAAAATATAATAGTTATAAATTCAAGGATAAAAAGGATTCGTATCTTTTTTATATTAGTACAGTACACCACTTATACATTATAAGGCATAAATATATTAAAATATTTATTATTTATCCTTATTAAAGATCACATTATTCTTAGTACATATATTCACGTGATGATATACATCAATGAAAGGGGTGAGACACAAGTACCATAATGGATGGAATAAGGGACATGAAGCAATAATACATGTGTGAGAATAGTAAACACTATGATATCATAAACCTAGTATTATCATCAACACAATGAGGGAAAAATTTTATAAAGTAATGGAATACAGAAATTCATAAAATTAAAACATCATGTCATAGTGGTCAAATACCACACATAGTTTTAAACAAAGATAACATCATTTTGACACATTACATTTTTGAATAATCATAAAATCATCAATATGAATGAATATATCATAAGGCTCATGTATAATAGACATTATCTAATAGGATACATCCAATTACATAAGGCATTGGATGGTATATAATTTTTTTCCCTCCATTAACCCTATAATATTCAGATAATCTTTCATTCCACATAAAACATATAAAAATAAAATTCAATAAATAATACTTGTTGTTGAAGCTCCTTTCGTCACAGAATCTAAATATTGGAAAAGTGGAATATCTGAGCTCAAAGTGATTCAACCTTTGGAAAAATATTAAAAATTGACAAAGGAATAAGAAGAATGTTGCACAAGGGTTGCGCAAGTTCTACAATGGTTGCGCAAGTACACTTGCGCGACGCCTAATGGTCGCACAAGTGACTTGCACGCATTAAAGGATAACCACCCGGGTCTTCTTCAGCCTATAAATAGACCCTGTGGGCCCCCCATTCGAGGAGGAATTTTTTCCAGAAACTCAGATTTGATCTCCCGGTGCCCTAGTCTCTTCTCAAAGCTTCTGAAACACTTCTAAGGTAATTTCTTACCTATAACGGAAGATCTAAAGAGCGGAGGAAGTCCTAAGTGTTGAAACTCATCAACACTTGCGTGCCTGAGTGTCCAACCATTAAGGGAAATAGCCACACTTGTGCGCTGCCTTACTCCTTCAATAGAACTTGCGCGCCACTCTTCTGTAAGAACCTCAAGATGATTCTAAAGGCTTTTAACCAAGAGTCTCTCAAGTATTACCCTGCTGATTAACCGTCGCACAAGTACACATGTGTCGTGTAGGTATACTTGCGCGACCAAGACTTGCACGCCCACGCAATACCTGCGCGCCTGCCAGGACTTGCACGCCCCTGCCTTTTTGGGTGCCCTTCTTGCCCATTTCACCCCTCTTAAGTCATTCCACCTCTCCTATTCAATATTCAGTCTTCAAGACACTCTTCAAATCCATTTATGGCATGATTTCTTTATTTTACTTCCTTATCTGAAAAGAATTCTCTGGAATATCTCTCAAAACCTAGTGATTTACATATCTTTATGTCACTAAAGATTGAGATTTCATTCATTCAACCTCATCCTTTAAGATGAGAGAACTCATTAACCTGGGAATCCTCTTTAGGAGTAAGCCCCAGTCCCTTAATTTGGGCATCCTCCTTAGGAGTAATCCCTAGTCATATATATGGGAATCCTCTTCAGGAGTAATCCCCAATCATAACTATGGGCATCCTCTTCAGGAGAAATCCCTTGTCCCTTAGTTTGGGCACCCTCCTTAGGAGTAAGCCCCAGTGATAAACCTAGGCATCCTCTTCAGGAGTAAGCGCCAGTCCCTTAATTTGGGCATCCTCCTTAGGAGTAAGCAACAGTCATAAATATGGGAATCCTCTTCAGGAGTAAGCCCCAGTCCCTTAATTTGGGCATCCTCCTTAGAAGTAAGCCCCAGTCATAAATATGGGCATCCTATTCAGGAGTAAGCCCCAGTCCCTTAATTTGGGCATCCTCCTTAGAAGTAAGCCCCATTCATAAATATGGGAATCCTCTTCAGGATTAATCCCCAGTCTTAATTCCTCTTAACCATTCCTAATTTACCTTTGATCTGGGATTCCTTCTTAGGAGTAAAAACCCAATCATAATTCCTCTCCTAATTTGGGCCTCCTTTTCAGGAGTAAGCCCCAAGTTAGAGTATTCAAATCTCCATGAAGCACATATACCTTTAAGGACCCTGTTCTTGGATTTATTCCCTAAATTAAATCCAAATCTTCATTTATCTGGGCAGTTATACATACATAAGTCCCACATTATTTCTTATGATTGCATCTTTCATGGCTCAATTGTCTGATTTTTACCAATACCTCTTGTTTCTCACACCGAGCATGACTCACGTGAGCTTAGAGTGTAAAAGTAATTATGACATCCTTCTTTGAGCCATTAATCATAAACATCATACTCCCTTACTAGAACTACGTGGGTTCTGATTCCTTTTCTAAACAAAGGATGCATAGGTATCCCATCTGCGGGTTCGATCCCAACTCTGAAATAATTCATGTCCTTCTGAATGATAATAAACTTCAAGTGCCCCACTGAGTGGCTTTAAAACGAGTATGGTCATGATAATGACTAAGATACTTTTACATATCAAAGGATACCATTGACTAAGAATCACTAACAAATACAGATGATTCACTATCAATGAAGAACCTCGAATACATATAAAAGATTCTCTAAATTTCCTACATATCAATCATTGATTGTCAGATCTAAAGGAAAGCTCATTTTATACTTGGTAATGTAATAAGGATTCACGAACATAACTTAAATCTATAATGAGAGTCCCGGAGTAGACAATAATTTCCCTCAAAAAGGTGTGATGAGTCCGACCTCCCATCCTCTCAACCAATGAAAATTCTTAAGCCTCATGATTCCACAACTAATGAGCACCTACCTTTGGAAAGTAGGTCCAAATGGATGTGGAATCATTGGATGTTTCCAGTTCTACGAACAAACCCGTTAGAAACTGATTGGAATGTTTGAACCTTCAATCCAGGAGGTCATCCCCGAATTCCGAGGGAAACAAAAAATTGGTGAACCCGATGTGAATCATTAACCAAGTTAAAATGATGTTTTACCTATTTGGTAGGCCCCTATTTAAAACTCAATGAGAGGGCCAACAAAAAAATCATTGACATATGTGCTCATCCAAAAGATGTAGTGGCTGAATTTATCTTGATTACGTCTGTTATATCAAACAGGCACTCTTTTCCAAGATCTTCTGCATTTCCAGAATGGTTGCGCTCAAGTTCACACTTGTGAATACTGTTGCTGCAAATTCCACTGCTGCTACTCCTGCTAGATCGTCGTCCGCTCTGAGGATGATATCACCTACTCAGCGTCTTCAACACTGGGTATCAAATGCGCTGGTTAAGGAGTACCGTCAACACGGTACCATCCCAACTCTAGAGGCTACCCGAAAATCCCTCCAAGTGAACAACTCACACCGGTCGTCCGAACAACGACGACCAGTGATCAAGAAGTAGGCGGTGCTAACCACCATCTCCAACCATTTCGGGTCGTTATCCTCAGAACGCAATCACCATTCACTCCCATATTCCGGGGAGGTGAATGAGAAGGTCCCTTAGGGTCTTAATTCAAAGAAGAAGGAGTCCTTCCTGAGGGATCCTATCAACAATCGTCGCCAAACTCGTGTGGTAGTACGCTCTCAACATGATGAGGGTCCCAACTCCAGGCGTTCGGCTAAGGTTCCTCGAACCCGAACAGGCAAGACGAACTGCCAGAGGTGGAATCCAGTCAACAGTGAGCAGGTTCTCATCTCTTCCATCTCTAGAGAAGTCCACCAATCTAACTTGGTGGAAAGTAACGAGCGGGCACACATACCTTCCCGTTTTAATTCCATTGTCCAGCAGACTCGTCTGGTAGCATCACGCCAATCCCACCAGGCAATTCCAGTGGAGTACTATAGGCAGGAACATACTCCTCTTTATACATCATCATCTAGTCAGCAGGCTCGTCTGACTATATATGATGGATCTTGTCAACCACGTTCGGCAAAGTGCAATCAGCAGGCACATACACCTGCTAGTATTGATCAAGCCTACCAATAGTCTCACTTGGTAGCATTCGGAGAAGTCAGTCGGAAAGCTCCAGCTACAAACAGGAGGCAGACTCAACTCTCTGCCCCTACACTTGAGTAATGTCATGATTCACTGACAGGAAAAGGAGGATAGGAGCAGGAACACACACCTACTCCAAGAATGGAATGGACGTATATCCCCGTTCTGGCAGTTGAAGTCACCAAGAATATTCTATCAATGGTGAAAGAGCAGAAGCAAATTCCTGCTCATATCCTGGATGTCTGTCCGGATATTATAACAGCTTCAGCGGTATCTCAGGGAAAGACACATAAATCTATCCCTACCAGTGGAGTGACACGTCAACAATTCACTCCTGAACAAACACACACATCTGTTCCAGTCCATGAGGGTTATGGGGCATACTCCCCCATATCATACGGACAACCATGTCAGGTACATACACCTGATTTGAGTGGAGATCATCCGCCTAACCTGGCCATCTTTCCTGATCAGGCACATACACCTGCTCAGAGCAGCCACTTTCGTCAACGAGTGGTTTCCAAGGCGAGTAAGAAGGTGTCTAAGAAAAAGACCCGCCCATCACAGTCATGGGATCAAGATCCAATCTGTAATAAGGCCTTGCTTGATGCTGGAGTTCTTGAAGCCCTCAGACAGTTATCTGTTGGAATTAAAGATTCTACTCCCTCATTTCCCAATAGTGGGAACATTAATTCTGAAGGTCTTTAACACACTTCCTCATGAAGGATTGCTTCATGACAATTCGGTCGATCTCAAAGTTTCATCTTCAGATGAGAGCCATAGGAACCCTCTGTGTGGTCAGAAGACCAAGGAGTAAGAGATCTCATCTTTTTTTGTAACCCACCATGGTGGTCCTCCCCATGATGATGAATTTCGCTGCGAAAGTCCTCTCCACAGTAGTGATGCACATTTCCCGGAAAATGCTCCAGTGGATGATGTAGTGCTGAGAAAGCCCTCTTATCTTGAGTCACCTTCAAATGCGAAACCAATCATGTATGATGCTTAATCGCTAGTAGGTGAAATACTTTCTCAATCAGAGGATAGCCCAGGGTGTAGGTCATTCTCTGAACCACCCCTAAGTCATGCATCTTCTAGTTTGATCAATGATTTCTCTACCAATCTTGTCGAATCCGATGAAGCAACAAGGAAACACCAACTCTGGTCAAAACAGGTAGAAGAATCTTCATCAAATGATAAAGATGAAATGTTGAACATGAGAAAACAACTGACGAAATGTGAAGTGCCAGTCATGTTTTATCCTCTGGCTGACTCTCAGTATGACATTCCAGAAATGTTGATAGAAGTTGGAATTCATGATATTTGTCTCAACATATGGAAAACTCTTTGTCAGTTGAAAAATAAAGTATTATCTTATGATGAATATAAAAATCATGTTAAGATAATAGAAGGGTTACAATGTCAGATTGATTTGTCATCTCTATCAGTCTCTCGATATCCGAAGGCTGAAAACCAACAGAGAGCCCTTTAACGTTCATGCCTTGGCACACTAAGAAGATTGCGTCAGTTAATTTCCAATTCCCCATCTGGTATCCGTGTCATAGGATGGGGTGTTCATAGAGCACTACATTTCACGGTGCTCTCTAGTCAGCAATGCCCGCCGAAAATGGTCTCATGCAATGTTATTGCCCATGGCCGGCCACAGTCAATGGGCTTTGTTTGTAATCAAAAGCTTGCCCAAGAACAGGCTTCAACTAGTTCCTCTCAAAATCAAGCATACAGAGAACAAGTTGTTGAATTACTCCTGCATCAAGCAAATGAGAATATTGAACAGGCCTCTCGTATGGAGCAAGAACATCATCAAGTGACAGAAGTGTTGGAAATCATCCAACGGTATTTTGAACTAGGTGATAAAAGTGGATACATGTTAATGCATCCAGCTAATTTCCGAACAAAGGTTCCCAAGATCAGGAGAGATTTTAAGAAAGTCTCAGACATAGCATGTCAAGAGCCATCCCAGCCTTCCAGACTGAGGATTTTTTTAAACCAACCCTCGGAATCAAAAAATAGGATTCGAGGAGTTGAGCGGGAACAGCAGGAACAGCCCCAGTCCACCGGACTGGGGACTTTTTCAAATCATCAATCCCCTCCTCAGAGAAAGTAGGTCTTTTCTTGATTGGGGAAGAAGCCTCAAGAGGAACTAAGAGACAAATTATTAGGAGATTCCCTCCAAATTATGGTTCGTCAAGAAGTTCCTGAGGGATCGAATCAACAAAAGGCAATGTCTCATCAAAGACATGGAAGAAGACAATATCACAAAAATGATGATAGAAGGGATGCAATTCATTATGCATCAATCAATGTCATCAATGTAGTTGTTGCTGATCCACCAGATGAGGCTCACTCAAGGGACTCAGATGAAGAGGTTCATGCTCAAGAAGATGTACGCACTGACACAAATGAAGAAGGTGTGTGTACACGAAATCAAATGGTTACTCCGAACCTAGGTAATCCTTCGATTAACCCACTTCTCCCTCTCCGAAAAGGATCCAACAAAGGGAGGGTAAAGAACCAGGTAACATATCCTTCCTCTGGAGAAGGCCAATTGCTCTCACTAGAGCAAAGGTTTGCACAACAGGAGGAATAAATGAAGGAATTAAGGAGGTTGAATTCAGAACTACTTCAGAGTAGTCTTCTTCTTAAGCGTGTTGGAGTCAGTCAGCCAAAGGAATTTGTTGCAGCTACTGAGATGGATCAAGAATATCCTCCTCTATTAGCACACCCTCACAGGTATAATCCTACTGGTCAAGTGCAACAACAGTTGGTAGTGCTACCATCAGTTGTAGCACCAACCACCACATCTTTCCAATCCAGTTTTGGAAACCCTGTATTCCCTATTTTCAATGGATCAGGCGACCCTGAACAGCATTTGACGCATTACGTGTCTTGTTGTGATCCTATGATGGGAACTCTGGAGCTGCAAGAAGCAGTAAAACTCAGATGCTTTATACAGACCTTGCAAAGACCATCCTTTGTCTGGTATACAAGCTTGCAATCCCGATCAATTACTGGATGGGAAGATCTCCGTCAACAATTCCTTCTTCAATTCAACTCATCTTTGCCAAAGAAAACAGTTTTTGATCTTACAAACTCTAAGCAAAGAGAGAATGAAAGGGTCTTAGATTTCATTGCTTGCTGGAAGGGATTAACATATTTTCTAAGATTAGCACTCCCTCAAGAATAATTGTTTCCAATCTGTGTGGAAAATTTGTGTGATGAGTTACGCACGCCGTTGATCCCTGTGAAATATACAAGAGGGTTTCGAGACCTTACTTCAATCGCTCAGCAGATTGAAGATTCCCTTATACAGGCTAAGGCTAAATCTCGTGTAATTCCATCAGTTCTAGGAAGGAGAATGGGTAAAGTAGAAACTGCTACAGTTATACTTAAACAAGCACCTGTACCTATTTCTACTTCAAAACTTTCATCTTCTCAAAGGGATCCACCTCTTGAGGGCCAACAACAAAGGCCATTTCGTCCAGATGATCAAAGAGATCAAAGATGAAAATAATTTGAGAATTTGAAGAGTAAAACATACTCTTTCTGAAATGAACAAGTTCCTGGTTACTTCATTTCAGCTCTGGAAAATAATATGGTTTAATTGCCAAGGCCCAAAAGACCACAAGGATGGAGATGAAGACCGCCCCAATTATTTCCCCTTTCATCAAAAGTTGTGGCATCCCATCCAGGAGTTTTTTGTCTTTAAAGACCTCTTGAAAAATATGGTCGACTTGGGACAAGTCAAACTGAAAGGTTCTTCAGCTCAGGTAGCATGTGTTACTGCTACAGTTCCAGAGGAGGAAGGCGAATAGAAATAATTCAAAAGCAAAAATGCACAGAATTATGATGATTGGATGGTCAGAATAACAATCAATCGAACTCATGCTATTTTGCGAAAACAATTAAAGAAACTGATTGTGTCTTCTTCCATGAATGTTGTGGAAAAACCCTCTTCATCAGAGGGAAAGTCCTCAAAGTAACGGCATGATTCAAAGAAAGAAAAAGAATCAGAAGAAGATGAGTATGTGTCAAATCCTAATTTGTCTTTGACTCTGCAGACTTCATGCCATCTACTTCAAAGCCACGAGCACCGTCCCACCAAATGGCATGGCATAAACAGGATAATCAGGCAGAGTCTTCATCAGAAGAAGAGTTAATATTTGGTTCTGTTAATATGATTCAATTAACAGATCCATATGTCAGCAGCCATTTCGATTTTGATGGGCCTGAATTCCCTGTATCAAACAAGGGAATCAGAGGAAGTTCTAGAGGATCAGGATACAGGGGAAGATGTGGATATTTCAGAAGCCACTACTCCAATTCTACCCCAGTTAGAACTGTGTACGCAGCAGAAACTCGTGGTAGAGCCCTTCAGTGAGCTAAGCAAGAACAAGCAATTTCTTCTACCAATAGCAAATCCAGTCCTAGAACAGTTATTTTAGAAGACCGGTTGAAGGTTCCATCTTCTTCCTCTCAGCAATTAAATGGATCTAATCGGTCTAATCTTCCAAAACTATGAATATTGCCAACTCCTATCCCAATACAAAATGCATTAACTTCCAAAGCATCTGCTTCCAAGGAACCTGCTAAACCACATATTCCTGTTGGGAAACGCATACCTCTGGATCAAAAGTATGATGTATTGAAACACTTGTCCCAAGTACTAGCCAAGTTATCAATTATGGATGCTTTGAATCTTTCAAAAGATCTTCGAGAAGCACTCATCGAGACTTTGTCAAGTCCTAAGGAGTTTGAAACTGAAATTGCTGCAGCAGAAGTCTATCACATAGAGAATAATCTTACAGAATTCCATGCAGTAATATCTTTTACTGATGAAGATGAAGATGATGTTGTGCATGGGAATATTAGACCTTTGTACTTATCTGGAAAGTTCAATGGCGTAGACGTTCGAAGAGCTTTCACTGAAAATGGTTTAGGAGTCAACCTCATTCCCATTCGTACACTTCATCGATTGGGCCTCGCGGAATCTGATTTATCTCCTTCTACCATGATGTTACAAGGATATGATAAAAATGAACAAGAACCACTGGGCGAAGTTACACTCAGAACTCAGTTTGGAGATCTTGTATCCAATTTAGATTTCATGGTTGTTGATCAAGACTCAGCCTTCGACATCTTGCTTGGAAGACCCTGGCTACATCAACATGCAGCTATCCCTTCATCATACCATCAATGTCTCAAATATTGTTTCGATGGTCAATTTGGGACATTGTATGGTGATAAGGCCCCGTTCAAGACATGTGAGTCTCAATACATTGAGGCAGAATTCTATCACATGAAGGGATGGGAGAAATACACAACAAAGGAGATTACCAAAGTTAATACTCCATATGGTTTGGAGAAGATTCCAGTAAATCCATTTACACATGTGAGTACAGATTATGTGTTGTCTATCAGTAATATTGACAAGATAGACCCAAATCAAAATACTCTTATGGAAAGATCCATAATGTCGGTTATGGCAATTGATCCAGACAACATGGGAGGAATTGGTAACCCACCAAGCAGTGATGAAATCACAAATATTGACGTCTTCATTTCATCTGTTGAAATCCAACAAGTCTATACTTTTCCAACCAGGCCATAAGAAGTTATAGAAACATCGGAGGTGAATAATGATATCGATTCTCAATCCATTAGCTCCTCTTTATTAACCAAAGAAGACCCTTCATCATCAATTGGGTCAGAAATGGAAGCTTCTTATTCAAGATGTGCAAATTTTGGCATCTCTTATGATCATGAAAATTATGCTTTATCATCTACTATGCATGTAGAAACAGATGAAATAATACATGATGAAGAAGAAGAGGAAGATCTCAGAGGTTCTCCTCCAGCATTTGAAGAGGGTATCTTTACCACTGTGGATGAACTCAGAGAAATAAATCTGGGTACAAAAGAAGATCCACACCCCACTTTAATCAGTGCGGCCATGACTCTTGAAGATAAAGAGATGTATATTTCTTTTCTAAAGCAAAATAGAGATATATTTGCTTGGAACTATATATAAATGCTCGGGCTTGATCCTGATGTTGCTACGCATCATTTAGGTTTACCATAAGAACATCGAGGATTTAAACAAGCCACGAGAAGAACACACCCAACTTATACTTCCAAAATTTAGGCTAAAGTGGATAAGCTTATCAAAGCTAACTTCGTCAGAGAAGTTCAATATCCCAAGTGGTTGGCTAATATTGTCCCTGTAAAGAAGAAGAATGGACAAATTAGAGTTTGCATCGATTTCAGAGATCTTAATCGGCATTGTCCTAAGTATGATTTCCCAGTTCCGATTACAGAACTTTTAATTGATGCAAGAGCTGGCTATGAAGCACTTTCCTTCATGGATGGATATTCCGGATATAATCATATCCAAATGGACCCAGAAGATGAGGAATCCACAGCCTTCAGAGCCCCTCAGGGAGTGTTTTGCTACCGGGGAATTCCCTTTCGCTTAATGAATGCAGGTGCAACATATCAGTGTGAAATGCATCGTATCTTCAAACCCTTCTTAGGGAAGTTTGTTGAATTCTATGTAGAAGATTTGGTGGTTAAATCCAAACAACTTTCTAATCACTTGGCTGATTTGGAAGTCATATTCTGCAAGCTTCGAAAACATAATTTGAAGATGAACCCCTTCAAATGTTTTATTGGGGTAACCTTGGGAAAATTTCTCGGCTTTGTTGTATGCCATCGTGGTATTGAAGTCGATCCTGATAAGACCAAGTCAATCCTTGGTATGTCACATCCGCAAAATTTTAAATAATTAAGAGGACTTCAAGGGCACTTAGCCTATATTCGGCGTTTCATCGCCAATTTGGCAGGAAAAAGTTTACCCTTCACCAAATTAATGAAGAAGGGAGTCAATTACTAGTGGACTGAAGAATTTCAAGAAGCATTCGATATTCTCATGAAATACCTCTTGAGTCCACCGGTACGCATGCCACCTGTTGAAGGAAGACCACTTATCCTCTACGTGACAGCTCTAGAGCGATCATTGGGTGCCTTTCTTGCTCAAAATAATGATTCTGGGAATGAAAAAAGCCTCTACTATCTTAGTCGAACTATGATTGAATCAGAAACCCGGTATTCAAGTATTGAGAAGTGCTACCTAGCATTAATCTTTGCAGTTCAGAATTTGAGACACTACCTACAACATCACGAGGTCCAATTGGTGTCTCGCAATAATCCGCTCAAATTCATCCTTAGTCGTCCGATTCTTACAGGACGTCTGGAAAGGTGGGCAGTTATTTTGCAACAATTCGACATTAAATATGTGTCTCAAAAGGTGATAAAGGGCCAAGCTATGGCTGATTTCCTGGATGAACACCATTCAGTGGAAGACACATCTTCAGATATTGAACTCCCTGATGAGGAAGTCTTCTCTATTCAATAAAGTCCTCAGACATGGGAAATGTCTTTTGATGGTGCTTCTAGAAGTCCAACAAGGAGGAAAATGGAAAATCCTAAATTCAACAAAGTTGGCTTAGGAATTGTGCTCATTTCTCCAGAAAAGGCAGTTTTACCTTATTCCTTCTTATTGTGGGAAGGTGGTACCAATAATGAAGCATAATACCAAGCTCTCATCGTAGGCTTGGAATTATCACTTCAAGCAAAAGTGAATCACTTAAAGGTGAAAGGTGATTCAGACCTGGTAATCAAACAAGTCAATGGGGATTATGCCATCAAAAAAGAAGAACTAATCCCTTTGTATGATTACGTCGGAGAGTTAATGGAGGAATTCCCTTTGGAACCGACATTTTCTTGTGTCCCAAGATCACAAAATTCTCAAGCTGATACACTGGCTAATATTGCCGCAGCTCTGGAAGATCCAAATCAGGACGAGACAACCATAAGTATTGCCCACCGTCATGCAATTTCACCTTATGTTTGAATCAAAACAGAGGAAATTAATGAAATTAGTCCCATTCGTAAACCGTATGGTCATACTACAGGATGGATGTCACCTATCAGGTAATACCTTCAAAATGGAACACTTACACCTGATAGAGCCGAGAAAGAATAAATCTGGCGATGTGCGGTCAATTTTACTCTTTATGATAGCCCATATCACCTAGAGAAAATTCTCTAAAAATGTGGTTTTTATTGAGTTCTCTTCAGATGCATTGATGGTGAAGAGACAATGGCTATCATGAAAGAAGTGCATGTTGGAATCTGTGGTGCCCACCAGTCTGGACATAGACTGTCGGATCAGATTCGAAGGCTTGGATACTTTTGGCCTTCAATGATACAAGATTGTGTTGGTTTCACAAAGAAGTTTCATTCATGCCAAGTATATGCCAAATTCATTAATCAACCTCCAGAGTTTCTTCATACAGCTAAATACTCATGGTCATTTTCCACATGGGGAATGGATGTGGTGGGACCTTACCCTTCGGCTACGGCCAAGCAGTTTAAGTACATTCTTTCTGCTACTGACTTCTTTTCCAAATGGGAAGAGGCAATACCTCTCAAGTAAGTCAGTTCTAAATGACTTGTTAGCTTCATCAAGTCTAACATCATTACCAGATTTGGTGTCCCTCATACCAAATTGACGGATAATGGCACCAACATTTGTTCATCCAAGGTGAAGAAGTTGTATCAAGAATACAACATCAAATCCAACCATTCATCTCGGTATCATGCAGCGGCCAATGGCCAGATAGAATCCTTCAACAAGACTCTTTCAAATATACTGAAAAATATGGTGGATAAAGATAAGAGGTCATGGAATGATAAACTCTTTCATGCTTTATGGGATTATCGGACTACCACCCGCACTGCAACTCAGTCAACTCCATATTCACTGGTATATGGAACGGAAGCCGTCTTGCCCATTGAATTTCAATTGCCTTCGCTCAGAGTAGCCATTTGTGATCAGTCATCTACAGATGAATAATCTCAAAAGAGATTGAATGAATTGGAACAGTTAGATGAGAAAATATTGTGCACTTTACACCACTTGGAAGTCAATCAGAATCGAATATCATGAGCATTTAACAAAAAAGTTCGTCTTTGATCATTCACTCAGGGAGAATTGGTATTAGTTCTCAGAACTCCAATGATACCAGGAAAGAAACCTCCCAAGCTTGATCCAAAATGGGAAGGACCTTACTCAATACATAGGGTCTACTCCAATAGAGCTTATTCATTAATCTCGATGGATGGAGAACTCATCACTACTCCAACCAACGACAGATTTTTGAAGAATTATTTTGTATGAACACAAAATATATCATCCATGGTCCATACATATGACCTTAAACTATTTTTACTTTTATCCTACACAATTTTAAACTATGAAAAAGTTCCCTAAATGGTCCGATATGACCTTAAACTGCACCACCGTCCAGCAAGACATTAAACTGCATCATCCACGGTCCATGCATATGACCCTAAACTATTTGAAAGTCCCTTACATCCAGCATGACGTTAAACTGCATCATCCATGGTCCATACATATGACCTTAAACTATTTGTACTTTCATCCCACACGACGTTAAACTGTGAAAAAGTTCCCTAAATGGTCCGATATGACCTTAAACTGCACCACCGTCCAGCAAGACATTAAACTGCATCATCCACGGTCCATGCATATGATCCTAAACTGTTTGAAAGTCCCTTACGTATAGCATGACGTTAAACTGCATCATCCATGGTCCATACATATGACCTTAAACTATTTGTATTACTTTCGACCCACACGACGTTAAACTGTGAAAAAGTTCTCTAATTCGTCCAACAAGACGTTAAACTATGTCCCCCTTCATCGTCCTTGATATATGACGTTAAACTATATAGAAGTCCCTTACGTCCAGCATGACATTAAATTGCACCATCCACGGTCCATGCATATGACCTTAAACTATTCGCACCTTCGTCCAACATGATGCTAAACTGTATCGTCCCTTTTTCTTCCAACATGACGTTAAACTGTGAAAAAAGTCCCCAATACGTCCAACATGACGTTAAATGGTGTACTATTTTGTCCTCACTGCATGACATTAAACTGAATAGTCCCCCTTTCATCCAACATGATGTTAAACTATATTTTCCCCATCATCCTAACTACATGACGCTAAACTGTACAGAAAGTCCTTGATATGTCCCGCATGACATTAAATTGTGCATCGTTAAGGTTGTTGTTACCTCTTGTTTCTCACACCGAGTATGACTCATGTGAGTTTAGAGAAAACCTCAACCATAACACTCTATTTGGGATACTAATCGTGTGTAAGTCCCAACAACATCATTTTTTAGGTCGTTGTCCCCAAGAACAACTTGATCATTAATTCATTATTTAATTGAACTATGCGGACTTTGATCCTTGCCTTCCAGGCTGGGTACGTAGGCAACCTCCCAAGGTTCAAGCCCAAAATCAATCTCTTCACATCGGTTCACCTCCATCTCATATGGTTTTGATTCGTGAAACCGCCCCTAGAATCAATACCTTTACATTGGTTCACTTTCATCCTTGATATACGACGTTAAACTATACAACACTTTTGTCCTCTATGAAAATAAACTACAATATTCTTTGATACCCTCACCTGAGATGGAATCATTATTTACATTGATTTTCAATCATGTTTCATTCCAAAGACTACGTGCATACATGACAATACCTGAACCTTTTATCTTGGGTTAAACCATCATTGCACTAAAGTCCCCTTTCACCCTTCACATGTACGAACCAAATCTGTACAGAGGGTATTTATAGAACTATGTGGTCTTGATTACCATCCTTATGGGATACGTAGGAACGTTCGAGTGTCCCTTGAATCTATCCCCAAGTCTTTTGGGCCTAACCCCAAATTCCACTTTCAGTCCCTTGGCTGAAAAATCCCCATGAAAACACACACAGTGTATTTCTTATAATGGTCCAAGCTCTATGACCCTAAACTAAGATCTCCGATCCTTTTTCCCACACGATGTTAAACTGTAGTTCTAGAACTACGTATGGCTTGATTCCCATGCTTATGGGATATGTATTGAAGTCCAACATTTCAATTCAGGACCCAGCAACAACATGATTATGGTTAGCATTGATATGTGTATCTCTGTATACATTGGACAATACCCATATTTATGTGTCATAATCCTAAACTTAAATATTTTCATATCTTCATAACCATTTTCTTGACTTTTAGTCACAAAAATGTAAAATTTCTTAGAGTTCTTTTACCTGATTATGCAGTATGTGCCCTTAGGCGGCCTTGCATAAACAGTCTCCATAATAGATTTGTCAGCCAAAAGATACTATTATTTGACTATGCAGCCAATTCCCTTAGGTGGCCCTGCATAATTCAACCCCCTAACGGGTTTTTCGGATACTAGTAACTTCATTCTTGGTAAGAAAGCCTCTTTTGTCCACATTGGTCTTAAATGAAAGTATGTAGGGATCTGCAAAAATAGCCATCCTTAACATATTTGTCCCATATCCTTTTTCATGACCTGAAATTATTCAAGTCTATGGTTTATATTCTCCTTCACTATGTTTGGGTCAAACCTTCGTAGGAGTGATATCCATACAGTTCTTTGATAATCTTGTTTGGAAATATCTTCTTCATATTCAAGTACCTCTTTCCATACAGCAAACTCTATACTTTGGAAAATTTGAATCTCCATAAAATTTTACTGGCTTTTTTAGCACTAGGAAAGTAAATTTTTGAGAGTTCTTTTGTCTGACTATGCAGCATGTGCCCTTAGGCAGCCTTGCATAAATAGTCTACATAATGGAACTATTTTCTAAAAGATGTTATTTATTTGACTATGCAGCCAATTCCCTTAGGTGGCCCTGCATAATTCAACCCCCTAACGGGTTTGTTAAATAATGGTCACTTCATTCTTGGGAACTACTTCTTCTATTGCCTTTTAGCACTTTTTCATATCATTCCTCATATTCAAATATTCTTAAGTCATAGTTTACATATTTTCCCACATACTTGAGTATGGTAATATGTTTTTAGATAAATTGTCAAGGAATTGAGTCAGTTTTAATCCATTTCAGTCAAATCTATTTCGAACAAAAACATTAGCCTATTTATGTCCGACGTGCATCACTTTAAACTGCCCACAAAAGACAAGGGACCTCTAAATAAAATTCAAGTTCCAGCTCACTAAACATACATTTTGTATGATTTAGGTAATATTGAGTAATTAAAAGGTTCAAAGTTTGTATGGTTATTTACATTAATCCTAGTAAAAATCAAACTATGCTTACTAGGCCCATTAGCTTAAGTAAAATATAAATCATGTAGAAAAAGAATGCAGGTACAAATGATTGAAGAGAAAAGTACTCTTCATTGATGCACAAGAATTAGAGGGACATCCACAGATTGGAGCCTCTTCTCTTTTTCAGGAGATTACAAAAGACTATCAACATAAGTCTTCACTTGATGTACAGCATCCCGAGCTTCATCAGAAGCTACTTGAAGCTCGTGCACTCGACCATCTTCACGATTCTCATCTTTATGGAGGGCCTGCTTGGCATTTTCAATGGATTTCATACCATTCGTTTGAGTTCCCTCCAATGAATTATTGAGCTGATCAAGTTCCCCAGTAACATCATTTAACTTTTTCTAGAGATGCACCTACTGGACGACTTTTTTCTTTGATTTTATGCTTCAGCTCCTTCATCTTGGTAGTATAGTCAACCTCATCTCGGGATACCATAGCCTCATATTTGTCGATGTTAACTGACAGTTTCACCCTGGTCATATCTTCGCGACACTTTTGCTCCTGCTCCCTCTTGAAGATGACCTATTTCACCGCAACATGGATCTTTTCATATCCAAAACCGCCAAGTAATAGCATGACAAACTGGGATGACAATCGAGGGATATTCGATGATAGCTCTTCTAAAGGCACCTCAGATATGATTTTTTATATGTTGTTCCATGCATTGTATCGTGAAAAGCTGAATGCTTTAAGCACCTCTGGGTCTGATTCAACATCATCATCACAAGGGGGCATGTAATCTGGGATTAATGCACTTAAAGAAGTGCCATGTTCTGCTCCTTTCCCCCAGACCTGTGCTTCTTCGCTTTCAATTCCCGTTGGGGTAGAGGCTGAGGCCTCACCTCCAGATCTAGCCACTGCAGTTGATGGCCCTGCATGATTAATTGAAATCTTTGGTTAGCTTCAAAGGATAACAAAAGAATTTATTGTCTTGAAAATTAAGTACAATCACAAATATTGTTATCCCTTACCTGACAGTGGATCAGCAACCTGAGAAGACTCCTCCCCATCTTTCCCAGTCTCAATAGGATATTCAAGATGGGTCCCCAGAGGGTTTACTAGGTTTAGCTCTACTTAAGCTAATGTTTCTGCAATGGTAGGGTTGACATCAATGTCCACACCCTCTTTAGGCATTGGCAGTTCAGTAGATTCTATGGATGGAACTACATATTATTTTCATTTGTGATTAGAAGTGTAAATTATAAGAAAATTTACTGGGCGAAGGATAACACTCATGCCCAAGGTATTCTAAATCACATGAAAACTTAGCATGATCATAAAATTCTTCGAAATACATTCCATGATTCATAATTTCATCCAATGATATTTTAGAATCCTGGTTAGTCTCACTAGTGGCAGCGTTCGATGTGTCTTCTTGACGACTTACGTCCTGCAGCCCCTGACCCTGGATAGCGTCTTCAGGTAAAATCACAGCATCAGTTGCAACAGTCGCCAGAAGCTCCAATGAAGGAGTTGAACCTGAAGTATCACAGAATGGAAATCAGTCAGTGTTTCATTCAACATTTTTATGAAGCATTGTTGACTCACCAGAAACAGTTTCTTCTCTTCTTGCAATAGCAGCAGGAGGGATACTGGGAATAGATGCTAGCTCTTCTCTAGGAGCAGCCAAGTCAGCTTGGATCTGTGATTGTTCCACAGCACCCTCTGTGGTCTTTGAAGGAGGATCAGTCCTTTCCCTCAGGGGGGAAATTGAAGAAGCCCCGGCAATCCCCAGAAATATGAGTAACCATGTGGTCATGGGTATAGACTCGTGATTACCCGAAGGACTTACCGCTTCTAATTAAAAGTTTAGCTATGGACTTCCTCCTTCATTGCCATTGCTTATTTGGTTTTTGGGGAGTATCGGAAGTCTCCCTTATTGTCACTTGGATTGGCGAATGGAAGGCTATGTCAAACGCCTCATTCATGGCCTATTGGCCTGGAGATATCTCACCCTATTCGTGAGGAGAATCACCAGCAGCCCTAATGGCAGTACCACCAGGGCTATACTGTGGTGAAGGAACCTCATTTCCTTTCTTTGAAAGTTGCAAGATGAAGAAAATAACTTCCGTAAGTAACAAATCTTTTACTGGAATCAAGTTGCAAGGCAAATAAGGAAAGAAAACTTACATCTTCAGGAGCCACATACTCATGCCACTCCTCATCTCCAGAACCACCATCCCCCTCAGTAGCACAACGATCAATCATTTCCTTCACCCACCTGGTGACAGGAACAGACTCATCAGTGGCATATATGAGCATTTCCAGCTCTCTGATGTAAGCCCGCACTTCATTGGGGTTATCCTCATATTGAATATCTGTAGAAGCCAAAAGATTCACTATTCCAAGAAGTTGTAGGCCCTCACATAAATCCAGCCAGGCGGTCTCAGTACCACAGTACATACTCTACCATAACTGGACAGCCTCTGGTCTTATATATGAAGGCTGCGAGGAAGGTCCTACAATCTTTGACTTCAATTTCTTCCCATCTCCTGCAACTACAGATAGAGAATAAGAAAATAATACTTATTTCTTTATAAAGTAGAAGTGATTAAATTACCACAATGAAGTAACTCACCAGGAGTTGATGGAGTGGGTCTTTTAATTCTGGCCGGAGTATTATATCGGGCACGAAACCGCTTTGCCACTAGTTGTGCCTCATCATCCCCATCATGGGAATCTAGTGAATCAGTTCTAGAGGAGGAATCTTCCGAATCATCTTCAGGTGGGGAAGCATCACCTTCAGGAGGAAGGGTTTCTTTCTCTACAGTCCTCTTCCTTTTCCCCACTTGACTAACTGGGTGATTCAGCACCCCTTTGGGGTATGATGCTATCCAGTGTTCGGCATAATATGTAGTCAAATTATGTGCTTCTTTTTCAACTGGTAGATCAAATATTGTGCCAGTCTTCTCCCTTGACGTCAGCAGCCATAGTTGTCGAGCAACCATAGGATGTTTCTCTAACCCGACAAGTACTAGAGGAGATAGAGCAATCTATTGCAGACATTTGAATTGACGTGCAAATCTATATGGAGCATAGGCCTCATATATAATTTTTCCGTCAATCCTGGCAACTAGCACACCATCCCTGCAAGCTAGAATGTATTCCCCCAAATCCAAATGGGTTGTTCCATCATCAACAAACCACCTGGTTGGTGGACTTTTTTAGGGAAAGAATTTGAATTCCTTAAACATGCTCAGCCTCACTTTAATGTCACAGGCATTAACATCTAATGGAGCAACTCCATAGAATGCTTGCACTGAAGGCCTGAAATAATTTCCAGGAATTTGTAATCCATTCTGTACATTGTATGTCCTGAAGTGAGTGGAAATCCATCCCCATAAAACTAGGAATGATCCCACTATTTTTAAAGGATATTTACCCATGAAAACAAGAAGTAAACTCCTGTGAATCTTTTCTAAAATGGGGGTAGCTAGCCCAACCATTTTTTCCTCGGCCAACTTTGCTGCAATGATGAAGGTCCCTGGCCTAACACCTCCCTTTGAATCCCTGACTGGAAAGAGATAAACGCTGAGCCACATTGCCAAGAATCCCTCCAGACGAGTCTTCTTTGGGATCCTTTGATTCACCTCATATCCCCATTTATCAAACTCTCCTTCTTCTAGAGTTGGCCAGAATGTACCAGGAGCACCCCTCTTCTCAGGTTTTGGGCAGGTGGTAGGACATTTGGGCCTCTTATCCTTGGATTTCTTTTTCTTGGATCCTTTCTCCTTCGGCTCCCTCTCCTTTGGCTCCTTTTATTTCTTCTCAATAATAAATATATTCATCCACTCCTCCGAATGAATATCCTTTCTAGAATGAGTTAACGAGGTCTCTAAACTCTTGATCCTGTGGAAGATCTTAAATAATTCTCAAGCTAAAGTAGGAGTCTTCTCTGAATCATTCAAAGTCACCTTGGGTGGAATGAATTCATCATACATGTCACCCAAAATTGGATCCCTTGAGATCTTGGGGACATCCTACAAACTGATACCTACTTCTCCATGAGTCAGATGTAAAGAATTAGTTTCTGGGCTCCAGTGGCTGAGTATCTCCGGCACGAACTTATCATGTCTGTAAACATATGTTTGCCCAACCCAAACAGCTTCGTATATCGCCGCTCCTTTCATATCTTCGACAAAATCTGAACAAGTTTGTCGCACCAAGTATGCCCACATCCATGTTGGCTTCACACCTCCCCCGGGACGGAAGTCCCAACTTTTCTTCCAGCCTTTGGATTGATCCATATGAGCATTTCGAAAGATTGAAGGATGACAATGTGGTTGCAGCTCGGGCGTATGAGGTTTTAAATCTGGTGTACAAGGGCTATGATGCATCATGTAGGCCTTCTCCATTGTTTCAGCATTTATAAATCCTCCTCCACATGAGATATTTACTGTAGCAAAGTTGGTGTAATTCTGAAACCATGAAAATGGGAGATAGTTCTTTGCTTCTAGAATAGTAACTTCTCGTAGATAACAGTAGTCATACAAAGGCAAATAAATGCTTTGGGGGAAGTCACAATTATATTTCTTCAGATACTTAGCCAAATCTGGAAGAGTGCTAATTTTGACAGTATAACAATCATGGCCAATGATTTTCATCATATCATCAATCCGCTTGTTAGACAGTTCATCAGCTATTCTGGGTCTAAGAGCCACTGATTCTACACAAAATTTGAATAAATTAACTTTTAAGTAAGTTGATTTTTCATAAAATTTGTGAAGGAATTTCAGAAAAATGGCTAAGGCATTAAGGTGCGCAAGTATGGATGTGTCGCGCAAGTTTTTGGCACGCAAGTATCACCGCGCAAGTCCTATTACCTTGACTACAGCGTGAAAACGAAGAAACAGTGGAAAATGAGAAACTTGCACGGCGAAGGTGACCTGCGCGGCGAGAGCTCAAGAATCCGGAATTCAGATGCTATGCGTGGAAAAGGACAGCGTATTTATAGGCCTAGCTACCCACCATGTGCCTACACCTAGCGCGCTCCATCCAGCGAGCTAGAGCCCTGCGCGACTTGAACTTGTGCGCCAAGTGTTGCGCACGGAACACTTGCGCGCCGCCTTTCCTTGAGTTTTCTTCTTTTCCTCAGAGTCAAATCCTCTATTCTCTCCAGATCCAACTCTGAGGGGAGACTTTTGTTGACGCTCCTTTCATCACATAATCTAAAGATTGGAAAAGAGGAATATCTGAGCTCTAAGTGATTCAACCTTTGGACAAATATCAAAAATTGACAAAGGAAGGAATAAGAAGAACATTGCACAAGGGTCGCGTAAGTTCTACAATGCTCGCGCAAGTACACTTGCGCAATTCATAATGGTCGCGCAAGTGACTTATGCGCCCTAAAGGATAACCGTCCGGGTCTTCTTCATCCTATAAATAGACCCTATGGGGCCCCCATTCGAGGAGGAATTTTTTCCATAAACTCATATTTGAGCTCTCGGAACCCTAGTCTCTTCTCAAAGCTTCTAAAACACTTCTAAGGTAATTTCTTACCTAAAATGGAAGATCTAAAGAGGGGGAGGAAGGCCTAAGTGTTAAAACTCATCAACACCTATGCGCCTGAGTGGCCATCCCTTAAGTGAAATGGCCACACTTGTGCGATGCCTTTCTCCTTCAATAGAACTTGTGCGCCAATCTTCTGGAAGAACCTCAAGGTGATTCTAAAGGCTTTTAACCAAGAGTCGCTCAAGTATTACCCTGCTGGTTAACCTTTTCACAAGTACCCATGTGTCACGCAGGTATACATGGGCGAGCAGGACTTGCGCGCCCACGCAGTACCTGCGTGCCTGCCAGGACTTGCGCGCCCCTGCCTTTTTGGGTGCCCTTCTTGATCATTTCACCCCTCTTAAGCCATTACACCTCTCCTATTCAATATTCAGTCTTCAAGACACTCTTCAAAGCCATTTATGGAATGATATCTTGATTTGACTTCCTTATATGAAAGGAATTATGTGGAATATATCGCAAAACCTAGTGATTTACACATCTTTATGTCACTAAAGATTGAGATTTCATTCATTCAACCTCATCCTTTAAGATGAGAGAACTCATTAACCTGGGCATCCTCTTCAGGAGTAAGCCCCAGTCCCTTAATTTGGACATCCTCCTTATGAGAATCCCTAGTCATAAATATGGGAATCCCCTTCAGGAGTAAGCCCCAGTCATAAATATGGGCATCCTCTTCAGGAGAAAGCCTGAGTCCCTTAATTTAGGAACCCTCCTTAGGAGTAAACCTCAGTCATAAACCTGGGCATCCTATTCATGAGTAATCCCCAGTCCCTTAATTTGGGCATCCTTCTTAGGAGTAAGCCCCAGTCATAAATATGGGCATCCTCTTCAAGAGTAACCCCCAGTCCCTTAATTTGGGCATCCTCTTTAGGAGTAAGCCCCAGTCATAAATATGGGCATCCTCTTCATGAGTAAGCCCGAGTCCCTTAATTTGGGCATCCTCCTTAGGAGTAATCCCCAGTCATAAATATGGGCATCCTCTTCAGGAGTAAGCCCCAGTCTTAATTCCTCTTAACCAGTCCTAATTTACCTTTGATCTGGGATAACTTCTCAGGAGTAAAAACCCAATCATAAGTCCTCTTCTAATTTGGGCCTCCTTTTCAGGAGTAAGCCCCATGTTAGAGTATTCAAATATCTATGAAGAACATATACCTTTACGGGCCCTGTTCTTGGATTTATTCCCTGAAGTAAATCCAAATATTCATTTATCTGGGCAGTCATATATACATAAGTCCCACATTATTTCTTATGATTGCATCTTTCATGGCACAATTGTCTGATTTTTTACAATACCTCTTGTTTCTCACACCGAGCATGACTCACATGAGCTTAGAGTGTAAAAGTAATTATGAAATCCTTCTTTGAGCCATCAATCATAAACATCATACTCCCTTACTCGAACTATGTGGGTTATGATTCCTTTTCTAAACAAAGGATACATAGGTAGCCCATCTGCGGGTTCGATCCCAACTCTGAAATAATTTATGTCCTTCTGAATGACAATAAACTTCAAGTGCCCCACTGAGTGGCTTTAAAACCAGTATGGTCATTATAATGACTAAGAGAATTTTATGTATCAAAGGATACCATTGACTAAGAATCTCTAACAAATACAGATGATTATATATCAATGAAGAACCTCGAATACATATAAAATATTCTCTAAATTTCCTACATATTGATCATTGATTGTCAGATCTAAAGGAAAGATCATTTTATACTTGGTAATGTAATAAGGATTCACGAACATAACATAAATCTATAAAGAGAGTCCCGAAGTAGACAATAATTCCCCTCAAAAAGGTGTGATGAGTCTGACCTCCCATCCTCTCGACCAATGCAAATTCCTAAGCCTCATTAGTCCACAACTAATGAGCACCTACCTTTAGAAAGTAGGTCCAAATTGATGTGGAATCATTGGATGTTTCCTGTTCTACGAACAAACCCGTTAGAAACCGATTGGAATGTTTCAACCTTCAATCAAGGAGGTTATCCCCGAATTTTGAGGGAAACACTTGTAAAGGAATAGTTTCCTTAACTATTTCATATATAATTATTTCTTGGAATAATATGAGGTTTAAAAAAGAATAATCAAAAAATTATTTTAAATTAACATCATCATTATTAAGGGAAGAAAAAATAACTCAATAGGTGTCAGTGATATGTTTTGGAAATAATATTCTTTTTGGTATATCATTAGGTTTGAATTAAAAATCAATGTGGAAGCATTTATATCCTAGAAAGAAATAGGGATAATAGTTAAAGAGGTATAATCCATAGAAAAGAAGTTGGGTTTGAGAATCCTATTACCTTAAATCCTAAACTATTTTGACACATTTAGGGCTCCTAAAAAATATACATAGATTTATTAAAAGTAAAAATAGAATTTAATTGTGTTATATTATGTCAATGTTTGACAATTATAATCAATTGATTATATTTCATAATTTATGTTGTTGAAGTTGAAAAATTTTGATTTTATGTTTTTCGTAAAAAGTTCCAATTTTCATCGATTTTTTTATTTTTTTAATGGACATTTATAACTTAGCATAATAAAATTCAATAGCTTGAAATAAATATATTTATATATTAATATTTAATAAATAATTTATTTTTACCTTACACTATGTTTTTTTATAATAAATATGTTGTAAATGACTCCATTGGCTGTTAATAGATTGTTAATGGGAACAATGTCAAAATATGAATAAAATGAGGTATAGAATATAAATACATCAAAAATATCATTCTTAAGATAGGTTAAAATAATTAATATAATTATAAAATTCTTCCTAATTAAATAATAGATGATTTTAATTTGAAATCAATTTTCAAAAGAGAAATAAGAATATAAAATGATAGATGATTTTGAAAAAAAAACATATTATATCTTTACTGTGGTTTCTCTTGTGTGGCATTGTACATCCATGTGCAATGGAGTTTTTTTACAACATAATAGCCCTAATGTTTCAATTGGATAAATAGATAGGATTTTAGAAGCACATTGGCTTCATAAAGTGATGGCTAAGTGGTTTTCCAAGGGGAGGGAGAGGGGTTACCTATTCTTAGAGAGTGGGGTATTTTTAGAAAAAACTTTTAAATAAAATACTATATCAATGTTAAAACATGTAATAGTTAAATTTTGAAAATATAAATAATATATTGATATTATATATTAGTATAAAGACTTTAATCACATTTATAATATGAATTAAATTAGACTATTAAAATGGAATGCGCAAAAAATAAAAAGTTTTATTTTAAGGGATCACTTTTGACTTTCGGTTTTAAAAAATGATTTTTAGGTTTTTAAATTCATTTTATTTTATTTTAATAAATAATTTACAAAATTGAATATTTTTTCCAAACCTTATGTTCTTGAGATTACAAGGTCATTATTGCATCACGAGTGTGGTAAAATTAGATACACTTATTACACGAAAAACTGTACTTTTTAATATTCATGTGAACATTTTCGTATTTCAGAAAATTACCAAGAAAATAATACTTAGACTTTTTAGATTTGAAAATATAAAAAATGATATTAGTTTTATCCAAGTAAAATTGTTTTATTGGTAATTTTAATTTTTAATATTAAATTTTTTTATTTTTACAAAATACATCAAAATAATATTTTAAAAAAAATTATATTTTCATTTATTTTTTTAATAATGGTATTTATTTTTTTTAATTAAAACATTTAAATTTAAAAAAATTAATCATGATAAACATTATTTATATAAAAAAATTATTTAGAGTTAAAATTATTATCCAATGGTTGTGTTACAATTTCCAATGGTTTGATTACTACTCCCAATCGCTGGGTTAATGTTCTAACAGTCACATTACAATTCAAATATTTACATTACCTCATATAAATACCTATATATTTTATTATTAATTATTCAACTCGATTCCTTTTAAAGCGCTATAGTTCAATTTTGTATAATGTTGATTGGTTTACTAATATTTTGTTTCTTTTCTATAGTGTTGTTTGTGGTAGGGATGATTATGGAATAATGGGTTGATTATGGAAGAATGGGATGAAAAATATGTTCCCATTTTAATTTTTTGTATTTTATTTATTTTTTTCTATTTTATATATTAGGAAATTAAAGGATTTACTTTTTGAAGAATTTAATGAATTTCTTTAATGAAATAATGGGTTATTAGTTTTTCCAGAATTTGTATGTGTATAATATTGTATAATATAATATAACACAAATTTATTTAAAAAATATATAATTTATAAACAATTGCTTGTTAAATTATTCCCCCTTTAGAAATATCATCACTCGTCATATTCTCAGTTGAGAAAAGGGGGGTGTACTTTGGTTTCATCGTTTCCCCTGGTTCCCATGTCGCCACTTCATACAAATTTTTATCCAAATCACATTAACATGGTTATTATTATTATGGAAAATAAATTTTTCTCTATATTATAAGATCATAATTGGCTACAACACATAAATTAGGTCATTTTCAAGTCATACCACCTCCAGATTAAGTAAATGAGAGGGGTCAGTTATGAACTTCCTTAGAATAAATACATGGAACACATTAAGAACATGAGATATATTTGGAGGAAGTAAAAGTCGATAGGACCCTTACACTATGATATCAAGGATCTCAATGGGGGAAATGTACCTAAGGATAAAATTCCATTTCTTTACAAACCACATGACACTATTCTGTGGTAACATTCAAAGGAAAATATTGTAGGTAACTCTAAAATTAAAGTCCCATTGATGGTTGTTTGTATTGTACCCTTGACAACTCTATGAAACTTTTATATATTGTTGGATGTATTGAACCTTCTATATTATCTCTATGAAAAGATCAGGTCTAATTAGCTTTCTTTTTCCAACATCGTCCCATGAATTTTGAGTTCTACATTGATTCCCATATAGATATTTATATAGAGCCAATTTAATACTTGATTATAAGTTGTTTCCTATGAGAACTCAACTACTGGGAGATGTTGATTGCCTCTAACTTTTAATGACACTGTGAAGGCTCTCACAATGTCCTCAAGTGTCTGAATAGTCCTTTTTTCTTTTCAATCTATTTGGGGGTGATAAGACATGATGAAATTCAACTCTGTATTCAATGAGTTTTGAAGACTTATCCATAAATTAGATGAGAACCATAAATCACGATTAGATATGATCAAAATTAGAACCACATGATACCTCTCCACATCCTTCACATATATCATGGAAAAATGATCAACTATAAAATCATCCTGAATTGTGATGAATTGGATAGTCATAGTGAGTTTATCAACCATAACCCATATAAAATTGTTTCCTTTGGATTTAATTGGGATACCAGTGATAAATAATATAGTAACATTCTACAATTTACATATTTTTAAATATAATGGTTTAATCAAGCATTTGTATGTCTATCACACTACATTAATATTATAACATAACAAGAACATTTTGGTGTACACGGTGATCTACTTCTTATTGTTGTCCCTCCATAAGTTTTCTTGAAGACTGTGATATATCTTCGTACTTTAAGGATGGATGGAGAAAGTTGAGATATTCACATTATCCAATAGCTTGTTCTTTATTTTAGATGATCCAGACAGACCAATTCTACCTCCAAAGTGAATTGAACCATCCATATCGATGTGGAACTCACATACCTTACCTTCCATTAAAATCTTGATCTTCTGTTGAATCTAAAAATCCTCCCTTTGTACGTCCTTGATATTCTCTTAGGTAATTGGTTGGGATATAATTTGGGTATCTTTGGTAAATTTCCTGTCCATTAGGATTTTTATATCCATCATTTTCATATCCATAAATATAAGTTCTTTCTTAATCTCTAGCATGGATAAATTATCACCTACTTTTCTACTAAGACCATATTTTAGATTTTCCCCCTTCTTGGATTTTAGTGAATAGGTAAATCGTAGTGTGATTGCATGCATAGTGATTATCCTCTTATATAAATCCATAAATATTTCCACACATTTTTCTGTCTATAAATACTTTACCCCTTTCCATGTTATCTTAGTCAGCATGATATACAATCAAAAAAATTTCTCACAAAACATCATTAGTACCCTTTTAAGAGATGAAATCTATGGTTTTAAATGATACAAGTTGGTTTGGGCTGGTCCTCGATTTATTTTTTTAAGGGGTCTACTAAAATTCCCCCACTTGTGATTGTGCACCCCAAGAATGTAAATTGTTATACCAAAAGTCACACTTAATAATCACAAAATACATTTTCTCTTTCTTTATTGTCATGAGAAAAATCCTTATATATTCTTAATGTTATTATTTTCTCCTAATGTAAATTATAATATCATTGATAAACACTAGAAAATATTTATCATGGTAGTATATAAGGACTCTATTCACCAAATCAATTCTTCTTGCTGGTGAATTTGTAAGTTCTAATAGAATCACTACAAACTCATAGTGACATACAATATATGGATGGATATCTTAGGAATATATTCCATATTCAAATACAGCTGATGATATAGATAATGAATATCCACCGTTAATAATTACTGAGATTATTATATTTGATCAAACATTTCACAATTTTTTTGTGGAGGGATCTTGTTATTTATGGGGATCTTGTTGAGAAATTGATAATTGAGACACAACAATATTGATCAATCATTATGCTTGAAAAATAGAACTAACACACCCTAAGGTGATGCACTATGGTGGATGGAACATATATTTGAATTCCCTTGAATATAATTCTTTAACTCATCATGTTCAATTATGACCATCTGGTAGAGGATTTAGAGATATGAGTGGCTTTAAGTATATGTTCTATTTGAAACTGTACCTCATTGTGTCGGGGAAGTCCATGAAACTCATTGGGAAATGCATCATTGTATTCCCTAACAATGGGTATCTTCTATAGGTTGATACATTTATTTAACTCCACCATTTGGGAAAGCTATGCTTCTTTATATGGAATCTACACCCACACAATTCTGGGATTTACAAAGGATATTCTTGATCTTCCTTGAATTTATAGGGAGTCATGTGAAGTTTCTTATTGTGGAAAAATATTTCCTTTCTCTGAATGATTTTTTGTGCTCTATATAACGAGAATCAATCTATACCATGTATAAAATCGATTTCCTCTGAGGGAAGGATTACGAGATTCACTGGGAGAATAATCCAACATATTCCAACTGGGGAATAGTCTAACACTTGTGATAAAATGATCATATAACTGACATTTTGAAAGATATCACTAATCATGGTTTTGGGGATTCCACTTGATAGTTATTAAAAAACTGTAGTATATAAATCAATACATAGATCCAAAATCAAAAAAAATAACATTTCATCAGTGAATAAGATTTCTACAATGTATGAAATCATTTTCACACTTCACTACAGTAGTAGGGTTGGAATAGACATTTCCTAACTAATTTAGCTTTGTTGGACACTAATGAAAATTACCCTTAATGACCCGTGGTTTATTGCACTAGATTTATTAGATTCTTTTCTCCCTATAGTGGAAGAATTTTACCATGGTTGGGGCATTAGTTTATGCCTTCCATTCCTCCATAATGTTGGCTACCTTCATCATGTATCATTGACATTCAGGTTTTTGGTGGCCTTGTCTCTTCAAAAAATCATTTTAATGTCCCTTTATTGAAATTCAAAAGATTTTTATTCCCATGTTTTAGAAATGTGTGTGGTTAGATTCCATTTACTTACTTTTTATTTGATAGACCATATTTAAAATCGATTATTCTATTCCCAACCCCATTTATAATTTTCCAGTATCCAAACTCTATCCCTACATCAAGATCACATCGAACCACATATTTATAACACTAGAATTCTTGGATACCAAGATCCTTTCAAAGCTATGGTTTCAAACCAAAAATAATATTTCAATTTTACTATTAGTATTGGTAACTAAAACTGAGGTGTATATTGAAATCCTTTAGATTTTTTTCTCTTAAGTAATGATATATTCACCTTCCTTTTTATTTAGCTTTATGAATTCTATAAACATTTGTTTTCAAAGAGTTCAATGGAAATACTTGTTAAAAAATATTTTTTTAATGTCTTCCCACTCAATATCTTATATTTCATCCATCAATGCGATTTTCCATATTAACACCCATGGTTGATCAACTTTTCCATCCAAATTATATATGGATAAAGTTACCTTCTCCTTTTCCAAATAATAGGGTATTGAAAATATCTTATCAAATGAGTTAACCAACTATTTCGCAACGATTAGGTCAAAAGATCCAATAAATTTGGGGGGCCATTTCCACATAAAGGACTCAGTGGCCAGTTATTCCCCATTCAGTTATGGTGGATGTTCAATATGGTGTGGGTTATTATTAATAGCTCTGGACAACTGGGTAATAATAAATATGTGTATTGAAATCCATCTCTTATGACATTAGGGTGGTTGTTTAGACAATCATTGAATTTTCAGCCATATGAGTTACTGGTTGCATCTCTCGTGATTCCCACTATTTTCTAAATGAGGAAATATTTGGAATGAAAATTAGAAAAAAAAAACAATTTATAATTTATTCTTTTGATCAACTAACTCTGAATGATTATATTAAAGGATCTTTAGGTTTATCATTTTTCTAAAATGAATATTTTTGGCTGTTTTACCTATGCATGGGCTTCTACATGGTATTTTCAATTTTTTAATACTCATTCCCTAATTAAATAAATTATACTTATGATACCAACTATATAGACCTTAATTTTTATTTTACATGATAATTACATCATTCTAATGATAAAAATTCTAATAGTTAGAAATTCAAGGCTATAATGGTTAATTATCTCGTGAAAATTAGGACCATGCACAACATATACATAATAAGGAATATAAAATATTAAAAACCTTATTTTTTGTCCTTATAGAGGCTAAAATTTTCATTAGTACATATATTCACCTTAGGATATACATCAAAGAAAGGGGTGTTGTGCGAGCTGAGTAAGGGGAGGAATAAGGTACATGAATCAATAATACATGGGTGATCATAATGAACATAATCACATCATAAGAATTGGATCATCAAAAAAATCATAAGGAAACATATAAAAAGGTATGGAATTTGTAAATGTATAAAAATTAAACATCACTTCATAGTGGTCAAATAACACACAAAGATATGAAAAAATATAGCATCAATTTCATGCATAGCATATGTGAATAATCATAAAAGTATTATTTTGAACAAAGAAAGAATCATGTTCACGAATAATGTATATAATCTCATGAGTTACATCATATTACCTAATTTATTTGAAAGATATATAATTACAGGTCCACTCATCACATCATAATATTCACATAATCATGCATGCCACATATAATTTTTAACAATCATAGTCATGAAATATCCCAAGGAATGGAATGGTTTTAATAATGATTTCAAAAAGAACGATTTCATAAAGAATGATTTCATGAGTAATCATAGGGTTAATTAAATAAAAATTAAAAAATATTTTTTATAAATTTCATCATTATTGATTATAGAAGAAAATACTCAAGGTGAGTCAATGATTTGTTTTAGAATAAAAATTATACTTGGAAAATCATAGCATTGGATTAAAAATCGAGGTGGAAACATGTATATCCCCAAATGAAAAGAGAATAATAGTTCAATGGGGATAAAATCATTAATATAATGTTATAATTTAATCTAATTGAGTCATAAATGATTTGATTCTGAAATAAAATTGTAAAAGTGAGAGAATAAGAAGAAAATGAATATAGAGTTTGAGAAAAACTTATTCATTCCTTACTATGGTTTCTCTTGTATGACATTAGAATTTCATGATGAATGGACTTTATTTTCTCTAAACTATCCCTGATGTTAAAATGGTATTATGAGATAGTATATGGGCAGAACATTGGATTTTCCAAGTGATGGAGGTGTGATTATCTAAGGGGATAGAGTGATTTTATTTATACTTATGAAGAGGGGTATTTTTAGAATAAAATATTACATAAACAATACCAATAGTAAAACATATTTTAGTGATATTTTTGAAAATATACATAATATATTAATATAATATAATGGTTTTAAGACATTACACCCCTTTAAAATTTGAATTCAAATTGTTTATTAAAAATGAATGTGGAAAAATAAAAAAAATTTATGTTAAGGGATCACTTTTGAATTAGTTTTTGGAAAATGAATTTTAGGTTTGGAAATTAAGTTTTTTTAATATCAATGAATCATTTAAGCAATTAAATATATTTTTTCCCATCCTCACATTCTAAGTATGATAATGTCATTATAACAAAAGGAATAATGTAATTTAGGATACATAAGTTAGGTGAAAATGATAATCATTTAATCTAAGTAAATTTCTATTGTAGGAAATTTTAATTTTCAATATAAAAATAATTCTTTATAAAAAATAAATTACAATTAATTTTATGAAAACTGTGTATATTTTTAATGGAGTTTTATATCATAATCTATATTTTATTATATTATAATATTAATATTTACTAAAATTAATTATGATAAATATTATTTATATCACAATTTAATATATTGAGTTAAAATAACTATTCCAACAGCGAGTCTACTATTCCTTGTTTTCAAGTTACTATTCTCAATGGTCATGTTACTATCTCAATGGTCACTTTACTATTAAAATAGTCAAATTACCTATAATAAATACCAACTAATTCTTTCTTTCCTTATTAAACTCAATTCCTCTGAGGTTATATAATTCAATTTTCTATAATGTTGTTTTGTTTTCTAATATTTTGTTAAATTTCAATAAAATTTTTTGAGGTGGGTATGATTATAGAAGATTTGGGAGATCCATATTTTCCCTTTCTAGTTTTTCTATTTTTTATTTTCTGGACCCTTGAAATATTTGGAATTTAAATGGGTATAGACTATTACTAATCTAGTTATTTTTATTAACAAAATATGTAATTTTGGTTTATCTATGTGTTTTATATGTATAACATTATATTATATTATATATTAAAAATGTATTTCCTAGAAAATATCATTTATAAACTCTAGGTTGGAATCAACCCTTCACTTAGTTTCATAGTTCACCCCGGAGCAATGGGATGTCTTGAGTTGGGATTGGTGGACCCTGTAGTTCATACAAGAACTGTGAGATGCCTCATAGATTTTTGATATAAGGTATTACCATGGGTATAGTGTTACTCCCCCACTAAAACATGATTATTGAGGTGGGTATACCCTTGATAAACCCTAAATGTGTTTGGTGCCCAAGGGGTGATTTACTGATGACATATGATGTAATGTGGGATTTTTGTTGTCTTTTGGGACCGATGCTAGTATGGATTTCCTAAGAGGCTAGTGGGGCCATGATGAAACTTGTGTATGTTGAGGTACAAGATTCCCTCTAAATAATGTGTGGTGACTCAAGAATCATGTTTGAAATAGGCGACCCATGAAACAATGTACAATGTTAGAAACGATAGAGGGTTCCTTGGGAGGTTCCCTTTGGGATATACACCCTAGAGAGGGGTAGTATCAGGGAGACATGCAACTAGTTCTAAGATTGACACTTGTTTTAGTAAAATGAAAATTATGGGAGTCAAATAATAAATTTAAATAGAAATCACTTGTGAATCATTTTTGATTAACAATGAAATGGTAAAATATCATGGAGTAGTCTTGGTATAAATGAAACTATAAATTCTCAAGGAATGGTCATGAATCATATGATATGGTACATTTTCATTGATATGTATTCAGACATTGTGATTCTTTACAATCATTCATTTCATTTGTGTATAACGATGAAACCCCCATAAAAAATAAAGAATATGGACTTCCATGATTGGGATTCGATTGTTGGGCCTATATACTAGGGGATTTATGCCCTATTACATTATCTTTATGTATACCATAGGGATCCAGATTCTAGTTTTTATTTCATGAATAACAGGGTGATTCATAGCTGTATTTTTTTTCTCACGTATACTAAGGTGATAAAGACCGTGAGGGATTAAAATGGTTGAAAAGAATTATGCCCCATGCTCAAAGACACATCAGTACTAGCCTAAGATTGTATGATATTTGATATCGGATTCATAGCAGTACAAGGACCCCGAATGTATTTACATCAAATGAAAAATATTACTTGAAATTCTCAGATATATTACAAAACCAGTTGAACTGTTTTATTACCCTCCACCATTTTTAACATGGAAGTCGAGGAACAATATTGATATATATATATATATAATGATGTTCAATAGTTTTCTATTTACCTAATCTTATCCCATTAAGTTACAGTACAATTATGTGTTATGTACCAGACCATTTTTCTGGTACCCTATGGAGTTATGTACTAACACCCTTACCAATCGTTCAAGAAACATGGGTTCCAGATAATACCTTAATTGTTCACATGTTCAGGTTGGTTAATTATAAGGGAATATATAGTTCAGTTTCCTTACAAGGATATGATCGTGATATTTATATGACGTATGAACCAATGATACTTTAGAGCCTTTAGTTTTATTTTGTTATTTATTTTATTTTGGTGATTGGATGATTAAGATATGGTTTTTTTATATAATTACATGTTTCGTCGTTATATTTGAGATAACATTGTTGTTTATTTTCTTCCAACTACACTGATGCTTAATATTGTGATTTTTATTGCTTAATTATTTTACTGTTTATTTTTAACTCTAATATGTGGGTATAGTATATCAATGATAAAACCCTAGATTCACACTACTAATCAAAAACCTAATGAGTTCTAGTAATCATTTTTTCGATTACATTTCATAGTGATCCAAGTCAGTATGTGAAATTAATAAACTAATAAAAAAATTATATCATTTAAACAATTAAATTTTAAATTTTTATTAAATGGGTCTTGAATAATACATGTCACTAGAATAGAAACAATTTTATTAATATTATAGGTGATGTCACATGATTTCTTTATTAAATCTAAATTGAAAGAAAAAATACTTTAAATGTAATTTTTTTAAAATAATATAATTTTAAAAACTATGAAATTCCTTATATTTGAAATGGAATTATCATTACATCAAATTCTATTCTCAAGAAATACACATATTAATAATTATTACTTTCCCACATCTTTTTTTTTATAATGAAAATGTAAAACATTATGCATACATTCATGAAATAATAACATTTATAAATTGATATTTTTATGCTAGAATTTGATATATCAATAATGGTGTCCAAATATTCATGCAATACATGTGATTATCTCTCGAGAATGAAAACGTTTTATTCATGATGAAAACAATGTTAAGACGATGGGTGATGTGGTTGGTGATGTCAATGATGGGTGTAAAATAAATCAATAATGAAATAATAGTTGTATTTATTTATTTAAATAATTAATAAATAATTATAAGTTATGATCTTGTTAAATAATTTGGTTCGATTTTATTATGTTTTGATAAAAAATAAAATTGTATCACATCCCACCACTTTTGTTACACCCTGATCTTTAATGAGGGGAATCATTATTCTAAGCCTATTTAATAACCCTATAAATCAAGGTGCAGTGATCTTTAATATTATTAAAGAAATAAATATGAATTAGAGGCATCCTCGACACCATGTTTTATACCTTACCTTATAAAAATATTATATATTTTTTCATATATTAACAAAACTATATTCATATTTATATAAAATGATATAACATTTAAAAAAATTGTTAAAATAATTAAATAAAATCTATGATCTTTTAATTGGGGTTCAATAACCACTAGAGGAACTAAAAAATAATTTAATAAATTAATTATATATAATTTTATTCAATGTTCATCGAGATTAATTTTAATGTATTTTTATTTTAAAATTTATTTCATTATTCATGATAATAGGTTATATGTTGGGCAAAAATCCCTCGAGGTATCATTGAAGCATTTTTGAGGTGATTGTGTTTGTTGACAAAGTGGACATGTGAGTAGTGATTGTTGACAAAGAAAAACAATGACATACAAATTTGTTGACAAAGAGGATTTCATGGTGGAATGTCGAGTTCAAGAGCTGAGGTCAACGATCCATGTTTGATTCAAGAACGTCGATAAAAGGAATGGATGATCTGTAGGCGGTACAAAAGAACAGATAAAAGGTGGCACCATTTTCTAGTGTTTGCCAAATTTAAGGCCTGAAAATCGGCAAATGAAGAAAAGTGTTTTTGGCAAAAGGACTTGTGCGCCGAGGACTTGGAGTATAGGAAACTTGCGCGCCATATGTTTTTCAAGATCATAAGATCAAAATATGGCAAAGTAAAGAGGTTCGCGCAAGTTTGAGAGTTGGTCGCGCAAGTGTCTAAAATGACAGGGGACTTGCACGCCGAAACTGGGTCGCGCAGGTGACTTGCGCGCCGTCGCGCAGGGTGGTCAGATTGCCTATAAATACTGGACCACCCCTCCTCATTTTGAACGGAGTTCAACACTTTGAGAAATCAGAGCTCCCGTCGCGCAGGTGTAGTGGTCGCGCAAGTGGTGAGTGTGGGTCGCGCAGGTGAATTTGCGCGCCAGTATTTGAAGTTGTGCACCGGTGTTAGAAGTTGCGCGCCGATTGGCAGTTGCGTGCCAATATTGGTTTGGGCATAAAAGGAAGAGAGTTGCGCAAGTTTGGAGTTGAGGAAGCTTGAGTCACGCAATTGTCTGAGGAGGACTTGCGCGCCCATTGTGACTTGCACGCCTATACTTGCCCGCCGAGATTGACTTGCGCGCCAAGTAAGGTTTTGTTCCAGCGGTGCTTCTCGGACTGCATGGAAGCTGGTACGTTGCCCGATACCTTCGGTGCAAAGAGATATTCATCTACGGGTGAAACTTGTACTTCAACAGAGCATCTACACACTGAGGAAGATGCATTCATTCATTCAAATGAAGAGACCTACAGGTCTATAAACTGTGAGTGGATTCCTTCCAAGAGCAGTGAGCTTAGGAAGAGGAAGAAGGTGATCCTCTCCACCGACAGTGATCCAGAGAGAGAGAGAAACAGGGAGTGACCCTTGGAAAAGCAGTGAGCTGACCCTAAACTTGTAAAGGCAGTGAGCCTGGGCTTAGAAGTGATCTAGCCCGAACCTTGTAATCCACAGCTAGTGAAGATTAGTGGAATTTGGTACGACCAAAAACTTGTCGGCGTATGCTCCTTAGACGTAGCCCTTTGCGGTGAACCAAGTAAAATTGTTGTGTCCTGTGCATACTTCGCTTTCTATTTACTTTTTACAATAGGAAAAAGAGATAAGAGAGTTTTTCTCAACAACGAAACAAGATCAGAATGGGCATTAATTTTAAATTAGTCATACCCTGATTCACCCCCCCTCTCAGGGTATTCACCCTTGTGGACCTAACAATTGGTATCAGAGGGACAGGTTTAAAGTTGTTCTTCTCTCAATGGAGGTCACCAATCATAAAGGGATTCCGATCTTCGACGGATATAATTTTCAGATATGGAAGAATCGGATGCAACACTATTTCCGATCCTTGGGAATGGATGTGTTTTCAGCAGCTATGCATGGTATCACAGCTGATATTAATAGTGGTGCTTTATCAGAAGCTGAGCATAGAGAGTTGGATGCTGATTCCAAAGAAATCAATGCCTTAGGGGGAGCCCTCTCCAATCCCATCTATACGAAGGTGATGGCATGAAAAACGTCACATGCCATGTGGGAAAAGCTTTTGAATATATATGAAGGGGACACAAAAGTCAGAGAGGAAAATTTGCAGGTGTTGTGAAACAAATATGAAGATCTTAAAATGAACCTGAATGAGTCTGTTGACGCATTCTTTGACAGGGTAAACATTGTTGTGGAAGATATGTGAGGTCTTCTAGAAGTCATTGAAGACATAAAGATTGTAAAGCGCATCTTGAGGAAACTTCCACCTCGGTTCAATCCGAAAGTTTCAGTACTAGAAGATAAAGATCCAAAGGAGCTGACATTAGACAATTTTCACAGTACCTTGGTTGCATATGAAATGAGGAACGATGATAATGAGGCTGTGGAAAAGGGGAAGTCTAAAGAGGTGGAATTTAAGGCCATGAAGAAGCTCATCATTGAAGATTCTAATGAAGAATAAGAGACAGATGAGGTGATGTCATTTCTTTCTTCAAATCTACAAAGAGAAAGAGGAAGATTTAAAGGTAAACTTCCACTAGCATGTTTTTGATGTGGAAAGGTTGGTCATCTTGCGGCAAGATGCCCAAAGAATTTTCAAGATGATGATGATGATGATGAAGTTGAAATTCCCAAGAAGAAAACTTCAGCTTTTGTGAAAGGGAAGAAGCAATTCAAGAAAAATTTCTTCAAGAAAAAGAATCTTCTCTCACAAGAACTTGAAAGTTCAGATGAGTCTGAGGATGAAGAGGTTGGGGAAATTGAAAATTACAGATATCGTGGGGTAAATGACTTGGTGGCGATTGTTGGTAGTTCTCAAAAGGGAGAAGAAGCTAATGCTAAATAAGAAGAAGAAATTGAAGGGAGAGTTGATATGGAAACCGAATTAGAAGCAGCTCTTGAGGAGATAAACGTTTGGAGATCCAAAACGAAGAAAGCCAATAAAGTGGTTCGTGATGCCAAACTCTATATGCAACAACAGGATGAAGAAATGTCTGAGCTGTTAGAAGAAATTGAAATACTAAAATCCTCAACACCAGAGAACTCAGAAAATATTGTTGAGTATAAGCCTAAAGTTGAGAAACAAAAGAAGGAAATTGATTGTTTGACCAACACAGGAAAATATCAGGTTAGACGTATCAAAGAGCTTGAAGAAGAAGTGGTCAGTCTGTGACAAAAACTTAAGGATCAAGATAAACTCTTGACCCCCAATGTGATATCCGAAAAGCAGGCCATTCAGAAGACAGGGAAGATGAAAGCGTAGCCTTGCAGTTCAGTGGGGAAGAAGCAGCAATTGAGCTCAGATGTTAAGGTCATTTCTGGGCTTAGTCAAGAACAAAAATTTGTGACAATTGCAGTCAGACCGCAAGCACTCATCCCGAAAGTGAAGGTTGATTTGGGCACAAAACCGAATCAGAATATTCAGAGATCTCAAAGGGAAAAACGTAGTGCTGAAATATCATGAGGGAATGCATCCTATATCAGGTGTTATTACTGTGGGAAAATGGGACATTCACAGTATGTGTGTTCCATAGCCAAGAGATACAGAAGGGAACATGAACAGAGATGGCAGCCAAATAGAGAACGGTTTTCCAGAACACATTTTGAAGGACACTGTTTTTGGTGCGGAGGATTTGGACACATGGCTAGGTATTGCACTTCAACCATTCAGAGAAATGTGTCAAAGCAGAATCAAAATGTTCGCAAGTAGCAGATCAATAAACCAACAAGTGAGTTAAAAGATCATAACAGATTTGCAGCTCTGCAAGATGAGGGTGGTCCATCATACTCTGAGAATGAACATAAGTCTCAATCCATGCCGAGTGTGAAAGAAAAAGTATGGACTAAGAAGAAGAAAAATGAGAAGGCTGTGGTGGCAGAGATTTCCCTTAAAGCATCAGATCGATCTGGTGTTTGGATCCTTGATAGTGGTTGCACATCCCACATGACGGGTAATAAGGATCTTGTTACAGGAATCAAATATTACAAAGAAGGAGTTGTCAAATTTGGAAATGATGAAGGCCTAAAGATTGTTGGCTCAGGGAAAGCCAAGTTTGGGGGAAAAGAGATGAGATGTGCTGATGTCTTGGTAGTAGAGGGTCTCAGTCATAACTTACTCAGTGTCAGTCAACTATGTGACTCTGGGCACTCTATCCAATTTACCAAGAAGATGTGTGTTGTGAAAGGAAAAGATGGAGCAGCTGTTCTGCAGGGAAAAAGGTCAAAGGGAAATCTCTACCTTGTAGGTGGGAAGAAGGTACTTGTCTTTTATCCAGAGAGGAAGAAAACCATCTGTGGCATAAGCGACTTGGTCATCTATGCCAACCATCTATGGAGGATCTCATAAAATGTGATGTTGCTAGAGACATTCCCAAACTACCACGTGATCGCACTCATACGTGTGATGCTTGCCAACAAGGGAAGATCATTAGAAAGACATACAGGCCAAAGGAACAGAAATCAACTAGAGTGCTCGAATTGGTTCATGCTGATGTATGTGGACCTATTTCACCACGATCTATAAATGGGAAAAGGTACTATGTTCTTTTCATTGATAATTATAGCAGAATGTCCTGGGTATTCATCATTACCCATAAGATAGAGGTGTTCAGTTGTATAAAGCAGTATAGGAGGGAATTAGAAAAGATGCTTGGGCAGAAAATCCTGAAATTTCGTACTGATAACGGTACAGAATTTACAAATAGTCAGGTTGAAAACTATCTCGAGAAACATGGGATAAGGCATCAAGTATCATCAGTAAGAACTCCCCAACAGAATGGAGTGGTTGAAAGAAGAAATCGGATCATCAACAACATGGCCAGAACAATGCTTATTGATAAGGACCTACCAGAGAAATTTTGGAAGGAAGTTGTTTTAACATCGGTCTATGTTTCAAACAGGTCTCTATTGTGTCCGAAGCAAGGGAAGACTCCATATGAACTATGGTACGGAAAGAATCCAACGTTGAAATACTTTAGAATCTTTGGAAGTAAGTGTTTCATTATCAACAAAGAAAATCATAGGAAGTTTGAGTCACGAGGAGATGAAGGGATATTCCTTGGCTACTCAGGGAAAAGTAAAGCATATAAATGCTTCAACAAGAGGCTGGGAAAAATCGTTGAGAGCAATGATGTCACTATAGTTGAAAATGAACAGAATACTCAACGATCCAGTGAACAGTTCTTGGATGAAAGTGATGATGAGGAAAGCAACACAGGGGGGAAGAAGTTGCAGAGGCTGACTCAGAAGAAGATACTGATGATGAACAAGAAAGTGTCAAGTCTATATCTGCAAGGAAGCCAAAGAGTCGAGCTGAAATTGATAGGCAGAATATCATTGGTGACCAGACAGCACCAGTTCAGACTCGGAGAATGAAGTCATTACAGCAGACATCATTTTTATCTCAGGTGGATCCAAAATGTTTTTCCGATGCAGCTGAAGATGAAAACTGGGTTCAAGCTATGAATGAAGAGCTTGATCAGATTGAGAAGAACCAGATGTGGGAGATTATTTCGAGACCAGCAGACAAGAATTTCATTGGGACTAAATGGGTCTATCGCAACAAGATGAATGAAGATGGAACTGTGATTCGAAACAAAGCACGACTAGTGTGCAAAGGGTACTCCCAGATCGAAGGAATACATGTTGATGAGATATTTGCACCAGTTTCAAGGCTGGAGACAATCAGATTATTCTTGGCCATAGCAGTGCAAAGAAAGTTTAAAGTGTTCCAGATGGATGTCAAATCCGTGTTCTTGAATGGGGTTCTGGAAGAAGAGGTGTACATTGAGCAGCTAGATGGTTTTCTTATTCATGAGGACGAGAACAAAGTTTGCAGGCTGAAGAAGGCATTGTATGGGCTGAAACAAGCACCACGAGCATGGTACTCAAGGCTTGATCAGTATTTGAAGAAGTTTGGTTTTCAGCATGGAGGAGTTGATTAAAATCTCCATTTTTGTAATGAAAGTAATCAACGGATGATGGTGCTGGTTTATGTTGATGACATAATATTCAGCGGATCAGATGAAGCTCAATGCAGACAGTTCTCCGAATTCATGAAAAATGAGTTTGAAATGTCAATGATTAGTGACCTAACATTTTTCCTTGGTTTACAGGTGACACAAGGAAGTAATGGCACTTTTATTTCTCAATCCAAATATGCCAAGGATGTTCTAAGAAGGTTTGGAATGGATAATTCCAAGGAGATGAAGACTTCGGTTGCTACCCTGATGAGATTATCAAAAGATGAGGATGGCAAGGCAGTTAATATCACAGAATATAGGCAAATTATCGGAGGTCTGTTGTACTTGACCGCGACAAGGCCTGATATTGTTTTCGACACATGCCAAGCAGGGAGATATCAAATTAATCCCAAGGAAAGTCACATGCTTGTAGTGAAAAGAATACTTCGGTATATCAAGGGCACAGTGGACTTCGGGCCGACATATAACGACAAGTATCAGACAGAATTATTGGGATATACTGATGCAGACTGGGCCGGTTCAGTAGATGACAGGAAATCAACATCTGGAGGTGCATTTTATCTTGGCGGACTATGTATTGCTTGGTCGAGCAAGAAGCAGGATTGCATTTCATTAAGCATCGTAGAAGCTGAGTATATTGCAGCCACTCAAGCATGCACACAGTTATTGTGGATGAAGCAGCAGCTTGAAGATATGGGAGTTGAAGTGAAGTCTCCGATCGGAATCCAGTGTGAAAACTCAAGTGCTATAAATCTTAGCAAAAATCCTGTCCATCATTCCAGGACAAAGCACATTGAGATCAAGTATCATTTCATCAAGGAGAAGGTTGAGCATGGCATCGTGAAGTTGGAGTATGTGCCTACAGAGCTACAGGTTGCAGACATTCTGAAAAAAGCATTACCCAAGGAAGCTTTTGAGAGGCATCGACTGGCTTTGGGAGTTCAGTCGATTCCCCGCACTTGATATAGTGTGGATTTGGGATCCCCCCCTCTCCCCAAGGTATTATGTCTTTTTCCCTAATGTGTTGATTTGTGTTCTCTACTCTGTTACAGACTACAAAGGAGTGACCTTTGGGTTCGTTGGCAAAGGGGGAGAAAATAGTGTTTGTTAAAGCGGGAGAAAATAGTGATTGGGAGAGAGTGTGGCTATTTGAGAAATCATGACAGATACGGGGAGAAGCTGACAGGTGGAGCAGCCAGAAAGGGGGAGCAATGAGAAAGGGGGAGTGTATTAAATCTGACGATGCTAGAAGTGATCGATCAAAGAATAGATATCACGACAGTTGAGGATCGTGATAAAAGCAGAAGAGTGGTGTTGGAAAGTGGTAAGACTATTTCCAAACCAAACATTGGTCTTCCAACAAATCCATCAATAATTGGTATCAGTTTAGTACAAATTGGTATCAGTTTGGTGTCAACAGTGGATTTCAGAGATAAAGTGATTCATTGATGAACTTTTCATTTACTCTTGTTTCTCACGCCGAGCATTCCTCATGTGGGCTTAGAGTATGTGTTGAGTAAATCCTTGATCGCTATCAGAATCGCAATGAGGCAAATGGAGGCTGAAGAATCAACGACGTATCTTTGTTTTGGAAGAGTTGTCAACAAACCCAAAGGGGGATATTGTTGGGAAAAAATCCCTCAAGGTATCATTGAAGCATTTTTTAGGTGGCTGTGTTTGTTGACAAAGTGGACATCTGAGTAGTGATTGTTGACAAAGAAAAACAATGACATACAAATTTGTTGACAAGGAGGATTTCATGGTGGAATGTCAAGTTCAAGAGATGAGGTCAACGATCCATGTTTTATTTAAGAACGTCGATAAAATGAATGGATGATCTGGAGGCGGTACAAAAGAATAGATACAAGGTGGAGCCGTTTTCCAGTGTTTGCCAAATTTTAGGGCCTGAAAATTGGCAAATGAAGAAAAGTGTTTTTGGAAAAAGGACTTGCGCGCCGAGGACTTGGAGTATAAGAAACTTGGGCACCATATGTTTTTCAAGATCAGAAGATCAAAATATGGAAAAGTAAAGAGGTTCGCGCAAGTTTGAGAGTTGGTCGCCCAAGTGTCTAAAATGACAGGGGACTTGCGCGCCGAAACTGGGTCGCGCAGGTGACTTGCGCTCCGTCGCGCAGGGTGGTCAGATTGCCTATAAATACTGGACCACCCCTCCTCATTTTGAACGGAGTTCAACACTTTGAGAAATCAGAGCTCCCGTCGCGCAGGTGTGGTGGTCGCGCAAGTGGTGAGTGTGGGTCGCGCAGGTGAATTTGCGCGCCAGTAATTGAAGTTGTGCACCGGTGTTAGAAGTTGCGCGCCGGTTGGCAGTTGCATGCCAATATTGGTTTGGGCGTAAAAGGAAGAGAGTCGCGCAAGTTTGGAGTTGAGGAAGCTTGAGTCGCGCAAGTGTCTGAGGAGGACTTGCGCGCCCGTTGTGACTTGCACGCCTATACTTGCGCGCCGAGATTGACTTGCGCGCCAAGTAAGGTTTTGTTCCAGCGGTGCTTCTCGTACTTCGTGGAAGCTGGTACGTTGCCCGATACCTTCAGTGCAAAGAGATATTCATCTACGGGTGAAAGTTGTACTTCAACAGAGCATCTACACACTGAGGAAGATGCATTCATTCATGCAAATGAAGAGACCTACAGGTCTATAAACTGTGAGTGGATTCCTTCCAAGAGCAGTGAGCTTAGGAAGAGGAAGAAGGTGATCCTCTCCACCGGCAGTGAGCCAGAGAGAGAGAGAAACAGGGAGTGACCCTTGGAAAAGCAGCGAGCTAACCCTAAACTTGTAAAGGCAGTGAGCCTGGGCTTAGAAGTGATCTAGCCCGAACCTTGTAATCCACAGCTAGTGAAGATTAGTGGAATTTGGTACGACCGGAAACTTGTCGGCGTATGCTCCTTGGACGTAGCCCTTTGCGGTGAACCAAGTAAAATTGATGTGTCCTGTGCATACTTCTCTTTCTATTTACTTTGTCCAACAGGAAAAAGAGAGAAGAGAGTTTTGCTCAACAGCGAAACAAGATCAGAACGGGCATTAATTATAAATTATTCATACCCTGATTCACCCCCCGTCTCAGGGTATTCAGCCTTGTGGACCTAACAATTGGTATCAGAGGGACAGGTTGAAAGTTATTCTTCTCTCTATGGAGGTCACCAATCATAAAGGGATTCCGATCTTCAACGGATATAATTTTCATATATGGAAGAATCGGATGCAACACTATTTCCGATCCTTGGGAATGGATGTGTTTTCAGCAGCTATGCATGGTATCACAGCTGATATTAATAGTGGTGCTTTATCAGAAGCTGGGAATAGAGAGTTGGATGCTGATTCCAAATCAATCAATGCCTTAGGGGGAGCCCTCTCCAATCCCATCTACACGAAGGTGATGGCATGCAAAACGTCACATGCCATGTGGGAAAAGCTTTTGAATATATATGAAGGGGACACAAAAGTCAGAGAGGCAAAGCTGCAGGTGTTGTGGAACAAATATGAAGATCTTAAAATGAACCCGAATGAGTCTGTTGACGCATTCTTTGATAGGGTAAACATTGTTGTGGAAGATATGCGAGGTCTTGGAGAATTCATTGAAGACATAAAGATTGTAAAGCGCATCTTGAGGAAACTTCCACCTCGGTTCAATCCGAAAGTTTCAGTACTAGAAGATAAAGATCCAAAGGAGCTAACATTGGACAATTTTCACAGTACCTTGGTTGCATATGAAATGAGGAACGATGATAATGAGGTTGTGGAAAGGGGAAGTCTAAAGAGGTGGCATTTAAGTCCATGAAGAACCTCACCATTGAAGATTCCAATGAAGAATAAGAGACAGATGAGGTGATGTCATTTCTTTCTTCAAATCTACAAAGAGGAAGAGGAAAATTTAAAGGTAAACTTCCACTAGCATATTTTTGATGTGGAAAGGTTGGTCATCTTGCGGCAAGATGTCCAAAGAAGTTTCAAGATGATGATGATGATGATGAAGTTGAAATTCCCAAGAAGAAAACTTCATCTTTTGTGAAAGGGAAGAAGCAATTCAAGAAAAATTTCTTCAAGAAAAAGAATCTTCTCTCACAAGAACTTGAAAGTTCAGATGAGTCTGAGGATGAAGAGGTTGAGGAAATTGAAAATTTCAGAGATCGTGGGGTAAATTCCTTGGTGGCGATTGTTGGTAGTTCTCAAAAGGGAGAAGAAGCTAATGCTAAAGAAGAAGAAGAAATTGAAGGGAGAGTTGATATGGAAGCCGAATTAGAAGCAGCTCTTGAGGATATAGATGTTTGGAGAGCCAAAATGAAGAAAGCCAATAAATTGGTTCGTGATGCCAAACTCTATATGCAACAACAGGATGAAGAAATGTCTGAGTTGTTAGAAGAAATTGAAAGACTAAAATCCTCAACACCAGAGAACTTAGAAAATATTGTTGAGTATAAGCTTAAAGTTGAGGAACAAAAGAAGGAAATTGATTGTTTGACCAACACAGGAAAAGATCAGGTTAGACGTATCAAAGAGCTTGAAGAAGAAGTGGTCAGTCTGCGACAAAAACTTAAGGATCAAGATAAACTCTTGACCCCCAATGTGATATCTGAAAAGCAGGCCATTCAGAAGACAGAGAAGATGAAAGAGGAGCCTAGCAGTTCAGTAGGGAAGAAGTAGCAATTGAACTCAGATGTTAAGGTCGTTTCTGGGCTTAGTCAAGAAAAAAAATTTGTGACAATTGCAGTCAGACCGCAAGCACTCATCCCGAAAGTGAAGGTTGATTTGGGCACAAAACCGAATCAGAATATTCAGAGATCTCAAAGGGAAAATCGTAGTGCTGAAATATCATGAGGGAATGCATCCTATATCAGGTGTTATTGCTGTGGGAAAAAGGGACATTCATAGTATGTGTGTTCCATAGCCAAGAGATACAGAAGGGAACATGAACAGAGATGGAAGCCAAACAGAGAACGGTTTTGCAGAACACATTTTGAAGGACACTGTTTTTGGTGCGGAGGATTTGGACACATGGCTAGGTATTGAACTTCAACCATTCAGAAAAATGTGTCAAAGCAGAATCAAAATGTTCGCAAGCAGCAGATCAATAAACCAACAAGTGAGTTAAAAGTTCATAACAGATTTGCAGCTCTACAAGATGAGGGTGGTCCATCATACTCTGAGAATGAACAGAAGTCTCAATCCATGCCGAGTGTGAAAGAAAAAGTATGGACCAAGAAGAAGAAAAATGAGAAGGCTGTGGTGGCGGAGATTGCCCTTAAAGCATCAGATCGATCTGGTGTTTGGATCCGTGATAGTGGTTGCACATCCCACATGACGGGTAATAAGGATCTTGTTACAGACATCAAATATGACAAATAAGGAGTTGTCAAATTTGAAAATGATGAAGGCCTGAAGATTGTTGGCTCAGGGAAAGCCAAGTTTGGGGGCAAAGAGATGAGACGTGTTGATGTCTTGGTAGTAGAGGGTCTCAGTCATAACTTACTCAGAGTTAGTCAACTATGTGACTCTGGGCACTCTATCCAATTTACCAAGAAGATGTGTGTTGTGAAAGGAAAAGATGGAGCAGCTGTTCTGCAGGGAAAAAGGTCAAAGGGAAATCTCTACCTTGTAGGTGGGGAATAAGGTACTTGTCTTTTATCCAGAGAGGAAGAAAACCATCTGTGGCATAAGCGACTTCGTCATCTATGCCAACCATCTATGGAGGATCTCATAAAATGTGATGCTGCTAGAGACCTTCCCAAACTAGCACGTGATCACACTCATACATGTGATGCTTGCCAACAAGGGAAGATCATCAGAAAGACATACAGGCCAAAGGAACAGAAATCAACTTGAGTGCTCGAATTAGTTCATGCTGATGTATGTGGACCTATTTCACCACGAGCTATAAATGGGAAAAGGTGCTATGTTCTTTTCATTGATGATTATAGCAGAATGTCCTGGGTATTCATCATTACCCATAAGACAGAGGTGTTCAGTTGTATAAAGCAGTATAGGAGGGAATCAGAAAAGATGCTTGGGCAGAAAATCCTGAAATTTCGTACTGATAACGGTACAGAATTTACAAACAGTCAGGTTGAAAACTATCTCGAGAAATATGGGATAAGGCATCAAGTATCATCAGTAAGAACTCCCCAACAGAATGGAGTGGTTGAAAAAAGAAATCGGATCATCAACAACATGTCCAGAACAATCCTTATTGATAAGGACCTACCAGAGAAATTTTGGAAGGAAGCTGTTTTAACATCGGTCTATGTTTCAAACAGGTCTCTGTTGTGTCCGAAGCAAGGGAAGACTCTGTATGAACTATGGTACGGAAAGAAGACAACGTTGAAATACTTTCGAATCCTTGGAAGTAAGTGTTTCATTCTCAACAAAGAAAATCATAGGAAGTTTGAGGCACGAGGAGATGAAGGGATATTCCTTGGGTACTCAGGGAAAAGTAAAGCATATAAATGCTTCAACAAGAGGCTGAGAAAAATCGTTGAGAGCAATGATGTCACTATAGTTGAAAATGAATAGAGTACTCAACGATCCAGTGAACAGTTCTTGGATGAAAGTGATGATGAGGAAAGCAACACAGGGGGGGGCAGAAGTTGCAAAGGCTGACTCAGAAGAAGATACTGATGATGAACAAGAAAGTTTCAAGTCTATATCTGCAAAGAGGCCAAAGAGTCGAGCTGAAATTGATAGGCAGAATATCATTGGTGACCAGACAGCACCAGTTCAGACTCGGAGAATGAAGTCATTACAGCAGACATCATTTTTATCTCAGGTGGAGCCGAAATGTTTTTCTGATGCAGCTGAAGATGAAAACTGGGTTCAAGCTATGAATGAAGAGCTTGATCAGATTGAGAAGAACCAGACGTGGGAGATTGTTTCGAGACCAGAAGACAAGAATTTCATTGGGACTAAATGGGTCTATCGCAACAAGATGAATGAAGATGGAACTGTGATTTGAAACAAATCACGACTAGTGTGCAAGGGGTACTCCCAGATCAAAGGAATAGATGTTGATGAGACATTGGCACCAGTTGCAAGGCTGGAGACAATCAGATTATTCTTGTCCATAGCAGTGCAAATAAAGTTTAAAGTGTTCCAGATGGGTGTCAAATCCACGTTCTTGAATGGGGTTCTGTAAGAAGAGGTGTACATTGAGCAGCCAGATGGTTTTCTTATTCATGAGGATGAGAACAAAGTTTTCAGGCTGAAGAAGGCATTGTATGGGCTGAAACAAGCACCACGAGCATGGTACTCAAGGTTTGATCAGTATTTGAAGAAGCTTGGTTTTCAGCGTTGAGGAGTTGATTACAATCTCTATTTTAGAAATGAAAGTAATCAACGGATGATGGTGCTGGTTTATGTTGATGACATAATATTCGGTGGATCAGATGAAGCTCAATGCATACAGTTCTCTGAATTCATGAAAAATGAGTTTGAAATGTCAATGATTGGAGAGCTAACATTTTTCCTTGGTTTACAGGTGACACAAGGAAGTAATGGCACTTTTATTTCTCAATCCAAATATTCCAAGGAGGTTCTAAGAAGTTTTGGAATGGATAATTCCAAGGAGATGAAGACTATGGTTGCTACCCAGATGAGATTATCAAAAGATGAGGATGGAAAGGCAGTTAATATCACAGAATATAGGCAAATTATCGGAAGTCTGTTGTACTTGACCGCGACAAGGCCTGATATTGTTTTCGCCACATGCCAAGCAGCGAGATATCAAAGTAATCCCAAGGAAAGTTACATGCTTGCAGTGAAAAGAATACTTCGGTATATCAAGGGCACAGTGGACTTCGGGCGGACATATAACGACAAGTCTCAGACAGAATTATTGGGATATACTGATGCAGACTAGGCCGGTTCAGCAGATGACAGGAAATCAACATCTGGAGGTGCATTTTATCTTGGCGGACTATATATTGCTTGGTTGAGCAAGAAGCAGGATTGCATTTCATTAAGCACCACAGAAGCTGAGTATATTGCAGCCACTCAAGCATGCACACAGTTATTGTGGATGAAGCAGCAGCTTGAAGATATGGGGGTTGAAGTGAAGTCTTCGATCGGAATCCAGTGTGACAACTCAAGTGCTATAAATATTAGCAAAAATCCTGTCCATCATTCCAGGACAAAGCACATTGAGATCAAGTATCATTTCATCAAGGAGAAGGTTGAGCAGGGAATCGTGAAGTTGGAGTATGTGCCTATAGAGCTACAGGTTGCAGACATTCTGACAAAAGCATTACCCAAGGAAGCTTTTGAGAGGCATCGACTGGCTCTGGGAGCTTAGTCGATTCCCCGCACTTGATATAGTGTGGATGTGGGATCCCCCCCCCCCTCTCCCCGAGGTATGATGTCTTTTTCCCTAATGTGCTGATTTGTGTTCTCTACTCTGTTACAGACTACAAAGGAGTGACCTTTGGGTTCGTTGACAAAGGGGGAGAAATAGTGTTTGTTAAAGGGGTAGAAAATAGTGATTGGGAGACAGTGTGGCTATTTGAGAAATCATGACATATACGGGGAGAAGCTGACAGGTGGAGCAGCCAGAAAGGGGGAGCAATGAGAAAGCGGGAGTGTATTAAATCTGACGATGCTAGAAGTGATCGATCAAAGAATAGATTTCATGACAGCTGAGGATCGTGATAAAAGTAGAAGAGTGGTGTTGGAAAGTGGTAAGATTATTTCCAAACCAAACATTGGTCTTCCAACAAATCCATCAACAATTGGTATCAGTTTAGTACAAATTGGTATCAGTTTGGTGTCAACAGTGGATGTCAGAGATAAAGTGATTCATTGATGAACTTTTCATTTACTCTTGTTTCTCACGTCGAGCATTGCTCATGTGGGCTTAGAGTATGTGTTGAGTGAATCCTTGATCTCTATCAGAATCGCAATGAGGCGAATGGAGGTTGAAGAATCAATGAGGTATCTTTGTTTTGGAAGAGTTGTCAACAAACCCAAAGGGGGAGATTGTTGGAAAAAATCCCTCAAGGTATCATTGAATCATTTTTGAGGTGATTGTGTTTGTTGACAAAGTGGAAATCTGAGTAGTGATTGTTGACAAAGAAAAACAATGACATACAAATTTGTTGACAAAGAGGATTTCATGGTGGAATGTCGAGTTCAAGAGCTGAGGTCAACGATCCATGTTTGATTCAACTTGGAGTATAGAAAACTTGCGCGCCATATGTTTTTCAAGATCAGAAGATCAAAATATGGCAAAGTAAATAGGTTCTTGCAAGTTTGAGAGTTGGTCGCGTAAGTGTCTAAAATGACATGGGACTTGCGCGCCGAAACTGGGTCGCGCAGGTGACTTGCGCGCCGTCGCGCAGGGTGGTCAGATTGCCTATAAATACTGGACCACCCCTCCTCATTTTGAATGGAGTTCAACACTTTGAGAAATCAGAGCTCTCGTCGCGTAGGTGTGGTGGTCGCGCAAGTGGGGAGTGTGGGTCGGGCAGGTGAATTTGCGCGCCAGTAGTTGAAGTTGTGCGCCGGTGTTAGAAGTTGCGCGCCGGTTGGCAGTTGCGTGCCAATATTGGTTTGGGCGTAAAATGAAGAGAGTCGCGCAAGTTTGTAGTTGAGGAAGCTTGAGTCGCGCAAGTGTCTGAGGAGGACTTGCACGCCCGTTGTGACTTGCACGCCTATACTTGCGTGCCGAGATTGACTTGCGCGCCAAGTAAGGTTTTGTTCCAGCGGTGCTTCTCGTACTTTGTGGAAGCTGGTACGTTGCCCGATACCTTCGGTGCAAAGAGATATTCATCTACGGGTGAAAGTTGTACTTTAACAGAGCATCTACACACTGAGGAAGATGCATTCATTCATGAAAATGAAGAGACCTACAGGTCTATAAACTATGAGTGGATCCCTTCCAAGAGCAGTGAGCTTAGGAAGAGGAAGAAGGTGATCCTCTCCACCGGCAGTGAGCCAGAGAGAGAGAGAAACAGGGAGTGACCCTTGGGAAAGCAGTGAGCTGACCCTAAACTTGTAAAGGCAGTGAGCCTGGGCTTAGAAGTGATCTAGCCCGAACCTTGTAATCCACAGCTAGTGAAGATTAGTGGAATTTGGTACGACCGGCAACTTGTCGGCGTATGCTCCTTGGACGTAGCCCTTTCTGGTGAACCAAGTAAAATTGATGTGTCATGTGCATACTTCGCTTTCTATTTACTTTTTGCAACAGTAAAAAGAGAGAAGAGAGTTTTGCTCAACAGAGAAACAAGATCAGAATGGGCATTAATTTTAAATTAGTCATACCCTGATTCACCCCCCCCCCCTCTCAGGGTATTCAGCCTTGTGGACCAAACACTATATGGGCCTATGTATGTACAGATAATTTAGATTTAATTATTATTTGGATTAAATTTTTAATATTTATTATTGAAATAATTTTGATAGTCTTTGTATTGTCTTCCCTATATGTTATATAATCATTTTTATTTCAATTATTAATTATTAAATTTATTTACACCTACCCAATATCCCCATAAAAATATGTGACTATAAAATTTTAAATGTTATGATTATAAGAGGTGATGACCTGAGAGAAGAACTTATGTCAAATAATAATTGAGGATTTTTCAACTCAATTCATGACAGACTCATGTAGGTTTTCCCCCTCGGGTCAAGGTTAGATTATTATATCCCAGAACAACCCTTTAGTTAATTCTCATCTTAAAATCCAACAATTTCATCTTTATATTTCAAAAAAAAATTATTTGATTCTGTTCACATAGGCTGAACTTGGAATATATTGTTTCCTTTTCTGGTATTAAGTACAATACAAAAATTTTATTCACGTAATTATTATAATAATATCATCAATAAAGCATAACACACATTTATCAAGGTAATATCTAAAGGTCATTTTCATAAAATATAGGAATATAACAGGGTCATATATATGTTCCAAAGGCGTCACTATGAATACATATGGCTTGTATCTTATATGAAAGTATATCTAGGTTATATATTCCATCTTCCCTATTAGTTTATGATACTTATATTGAATATCTAACTTCAAAATGTTTTGATTCTATCTAACATGAACAAAAAATAATCAATAAGTAGTAGGTGATACTTATTCATGATCGTGATTTTTTTAACATACTTATAATCAATAAAAGGATGCATTGAAACATCCATCTATTTTATGGATAGAATCATATCATCCAAATTAGAAGCACTTGGGGGAATATAATCGTTTCTAAAATTATCTTGATGTTTTATCTTACAATCATTTCATTGGATGGGGTATATTCTATAAGTGAAATTTTTTATTGGTAAAAACCCATGTATGAGTTATGTTATAAATAAAACTCCCATGTTTTGGGAGAATACTAGGTAACTATTTTGAAAATATGTCAACATATTCCTATAAAATATGAATATATTCATTTTTGACTTCCTCCTTAACGATTTGGGCCATGTATCCCTAATTATTTGGCATCATGACCTACATTAAATAATTAATTTCCAAATAGAGTACATTATAGTCCTTGAGATGATAGTAGATAATTGAGTTATTTAGGTTATAAAATTAGATTTATATATCCTTCAATTTTATTTGTAATCTATGTAGAGAGTCCCAATACATTCCCAATATCACATAAAATTATACCGATGGAAGAATGGTAATATTTACTAGAATGATTTACCAATAAAACTCAATCAGAGAAGAGTTGTATACATTGGATGTAATGTCACAAACCCAATACGGTCACCATTAAAAACAACACCTGAACTGAACTATGGGAAGTTCCGAAGGGTATTCCCTATCCCCATGGGATGATTCAAGTGACCGAGTATCTTGAATATTGGTTTGGGAATGATTTTCTTGAGTTTAGAATCATTTAACAACTGAAGGAAATCAACAAAATAAATCTGAAAATTACCAACCAAACTAGCCTTAAATAAAAATTCAGAACATTATACAGGGTTTTTAATCTGAAACATGTGGTCCCAAAATAAAAAAATAGAAGGAAAAAACAACCCAGAGACTGCCGCATGACAAGGGGCCATCACCCATTACTCGTCTCCACAACACCGCACAACAGGAGCAACAAGAAACTTGAACCACCATTTCCAAAATCCATTCCCTTACATGTGTCTAACATAACCATGTCTACTTACACCCAATGATTTCTGTAGGGTGTGAGCCTAATCCCAATAGGATCCCGCCCAATGATTCCATCTGATAAGAATTATAAGATAAAAATCTTGCAAGTGTTATAAATAAAAAATGGTAGCAATAATTTTTAAATGTGCATCTTTTAAATGAAGATTTTTTTCAATGAGGTTAAATTTAAAGAATAAAAAAATTAAAAAAAACATGTAAGATACTTAATTTTACATCCAAAGACACTATAATCCTAAGATAAATGCCAAATAGTCAATGAGAACTCAACACAAGAATACCCCTAGGCACTGGTAAGTTGTGAGCCTCATGTATCTCGCATCTCGGTGTGAAAGTAACAATAACAATATCCTTTCTCATGCACTAGCCAGTAGTAGGGGAATCACCCAAAACCTAGTGGTACCCTACATCATCATCATCATAATTTTGATAGATTTTTTAATGTCAAACTTTCTATGTGAAACAGGGACAAACCCACTCTGGATCACTAGCATGCCTGTACATGTCCACCCACTTAGATACCCAGGATTCCCTCCTTATGCTTAAAAAAGTTTCACATGCTGAAAAATTCCATTTACATATAAAAAGCATGTTATGGTCATACACACTCAAAATATCAGCTAAACAATCTTTTTACCATATGTATAACTCAAACAAATGCTTAGAATTTCCATAAAACAATTTTACAAGTTATAAAAAAATATTACACATAAAATCCATTTAAAATCCCTCTTTTAACAAAAAATGCATTCCAATATTACATAAAATCATAATTTTTAGCACAATAATATTTTTATAAATCTATTCTATGAATTATAAAACAACACTACAACATGGAATGCAAAAGTAAAAGAACAAATGTTCACACAAAACTAGCACTTAAAAATCAACCACTTAACAAATGATAAAAAATAGTTTTTAAAATAAAAATAATGATAGAGGAACATAAAAGAAATATAAATCTACCAAGCTCACTCATTTTACAATTCATACACATTGAATCACCTACCATATATTTCAAATCCCTCAAATTCTTGTGCGGAACTACAACCACACCACCATCACACCACAGGGGAGTGTAAATGAACCTAAAACCACAATATTTGACCAAAAAACTCAATATAAAACATTATGTTCGAAGACTTACATTATAAACATTAGCAAAATCAGGAATAATGTAATAAACCCAAAGAAAATGGAAGAAATCATATGAAAATGGGATGAGGATTGAAGGAATCCCACCTACTTGCGATATCTTGAAGAAATCACCCCAAATTCACCTAAGGTTGAATCTATAAGGAATAAGAACTAATAGTGTGGATATAATGAGGCTTATGAGGTAAAGTGGGGTCTAAAATGGGGGGAAATATTGAAAATTTAATGATTTATGGAGGATACAAATTAGCTACTCAAATCTGGATGATTTAAGTAACCATGAGAAGTTTCACCGTAATCTATAATGAAAATGAGCTCTAAAGATGGAGAGATGAAGATGGGGGACTGCCTAGTTCTGTTGGATTTGGGTATGAGGTGGAATCACTGAATTAAATTAAAACATAAATGGGATATTAAATAATTAATTTTTCATGCAGGAAATGGGATCACTGGTTGGACTAATGCCCAACTAAATCACCCTAATCCAAAAGGATATAGAGTTCCTAATGGGTCCAAATAGACATGGTGGTTTTAATAGGTTAGGGGAGTCCAATAAAGAAGTGTAATTAATGAAAAATGTTAAAAATGATTTATAAAAGAAACAAAATTTGTTTTTTTTCATTGGAAATTGGTTCACGATTGGGCCCAAATCATGGAAACCCACCATTTATTCCAAAAATGCATGGGAAACCCCCGAATAAAGAAGAATATAAATTTAATGAAAAATAAATTTAAAATAATACATGGATGTGACAATTATACCCACCATAGAAACATTACGCCCTCATAAAGTCAGCTTTATGCATGATTAGATAAGGGAAACGAAAACTGCTCTTTGACCCAAGACTTCTACTCCCATGTATCATGCTCATCAGTCCCATGTTTCCATAGGTCTCAAACAAGGGGAATACTTTTCCCTCTAATAACCTGTTCTTGGGATTCCACAATATGCACTAGTCTCTCAACCAAATACATAGCAAGATCTATATCCAACTCCTCCCAATTCAGCACATGGGACAAATATGGGTTGTACTTCTTCAGTTGTGAGACATGGAAGACATCATGGATAGATGTAAAATCAGATGGAAAATGTAACCTATATTCCACCTTTTCAATCCTCTCAGTAATATCAAAAGTTCTATTATACCTTGGTGTTATCATTCCCTGCATTCCCAAACGACAATGGCCCAAATGAGGGCCAACATTCAAAAACCCACGATCACCCACTGAAAAATCTAGGTATTGATTCCTCTGATAATCATATAAATTTTGGTGACTCTCAACTATCAATAAATGCTTCCTGATCAACTTGATCTTCTCAGATCTCTCATGTACATGACTTGGCTCCAATAGTGAGGTATCACCTACCTCATCCCAATATAGGGGGGATTGATAAGGCCAATTATAGAGCAGCTCAAAGGGATCCTTTCTGATTGAGAATTGGTAACTGTTATTATAAAAGAACTCAACCAATCCCAAATGGATATCCCAGGAACCTTCAACGTCCAAAACACATGCATGGAGCATGTCCCCCAAAATCTAATTCTCCCACTATGTCTGACCATCCATTTGAGGATGGTATTTCATGCTCATTTTAATCTGAGACCCCATGGCCTTCTAAAGGCCTTCCCATAACCAAGCAGTTAAATGTGGGTCTCTATCCGAGGTAATTTTAGATGGCACACCATGAAGCCTCCCCACTTCCTGAATATACAATCAACCAAACTCATCCACTTTAGTAGTATCTTTGATCAGAATGAATTGGGATGTTTTTTTCATACAATCAATCACCCCCTAATGGAATTATTACCCTAAGGTGTATGAGGTATGCCAACAATAATGTCCATGGTGACCTCATCACACTTCTAAGTAGGAATGGGTAATGTCTGGGGAAAATCGATGGTCCTTTAGTGGTCCAATTTTACCTGCTAGCATGTGTGGCATCTCGACACAAAGTCAGATATGTCATGTCTCGTACATGGCCACCAGAACTGTTGTCACACATCATAATACATCTTGTTGGAACCCAGATGGAAAACCCATAAGACTAGTGGATATCATGCATCACCACCTTCCTCGGAGATGATGGCATTACTTAACGGACCTTAAAGAAAAAGATGACCTCGACAGATGATGACCAATCAGAAGAGATCTCCCCACCATGAAGAAACAAGCTCTACCACTAATAATTCTCATCATTGGGCTGTTCTCACTGAATCAACTCTAACAAATAAGGACTCAACTGAATGCTTGTCAAGAACAAACCCCCACTGTGCCCCTTGTTCTCTATATGCATATGAGAAAAGAGACCCATTAGAGTCCACTCATAACTGGACCTCCATAAGGATTTCATTGGTGCTTTTCTACTCAAAGCATCATCTACCACATTTTCCATGCCTGGGGTATAGACAATGTTAACATATAACCCCTGTAAGTACTCGATCTAGTGACATTACCTCAGATTGGGATACTTCGGAGAGAAGAAGTAGTCCAAGCAGTTTTTTCAGAATAGACCACAAACTTCTCCCCAAAGAGGTAGTGGCACCATGTTTTCCAAGAATGCATCACATCTTCTAGCTCCAAGTCATGGGTTGGGTAATTCTTTTTGTGTTGTCTGAATTTGTGGGTGTCATACTCCACCACATGATCATCCAACATAAGAGCACACCCGAGACACATACCTAAAGCATCACAATACACTACATAGACCATTATAGATTCTATAAATATCAACAAGAGGTGGCAGTCAACCACCACTTTTGCTCCTCAAATAATTCATGAAATCCTGGGCCCCAAACAAACTTTACACCTTCCTAGGTGAGTGCGGTCATAAGAGAAGCAAGATGAGGTAAATCCCGAATAAAACACCTGTAGTAACTATCCAGGACGAGGAAACCCCTGATCTAAAACAATTTAATTGTATGCTCCAATGAAATAACGACACTGATCTTCTTTGGGTCCACTAAAACTCCCTACTCTGAGGTCACATTGCCTAGAAAATTCACCTCCCTGATCCAGAAGGTGCACTTGGATATATTTTCATAATGGTGGTGATCCCAGAAAGAGCCCAACATGATCCATAAATGATGATCAATCACTTCCTCAAATCCAAAGTAAAGAGGGATTTCATCCATGAATACCACAATCAAGGATTCATAATATTTGTGGAACTCCCTATTCATGATTTCCATAAATACCCCTAGAGCATTGGTCAATCCAAAGGGCATGACCAAGTACTCAAAGTGGTTGTACCTGCTTCGGAAGGCTGTCTTTGGGCTATCTGGCTCATTCAACCTAAGTTGATGGTAACCTGAATTCAAATATATTTTATAAAACCACTTTCCCCCTTCAACCAATCAAAAAAATAATCCACTCAGGGTAATGGATATTTGTTCTTGATGGTTATATTTTTCAACTTCTGGTAATCAATACACAACTCGAGGGACCCATTAGCCTTATTCGCAAAGAGAACATGAGCAGACTAAGGAGAGATTCTCTGGAAAATGAATACATTGGATTCTAAATCATCCATCTGAATATTTAATTCCCTTAATTTGGTGGGGGCCATATGATACGAGGGAAGAGATATCGGTTGTGTTCTCAGTGCCAAATCGATCGAGAACTCCACATCCCTCTCCGGGGGTATGCTTGAAAAATCATCTAGGAATACCTCCAAAAACACATCCACTACACGATGTAGTTCATCTTCAATAGCATGTTCATTATCCTCCAGCGCATGTGATGATAACTGAAAGACAAGATTCCCCACCTCTGGGAATGGAAATCCTGCGCAAAATAACTGAGGATCCCAATTCCCAAGGAAAACCTAATGAATCCCATCTAGTGTCGTGAAACTAGCCCATCGCCTATAGAAATCGATGTGCACTATAAAGTTTACCGTCCAATCCATGCCATGTATCACATCAAATAGATCCATATCTTAGACCATGAGGTCCCACTCCATCTCAACCCTTTACACAAAAAGCGCACATGATAGGCACCTAAGACCCATATCCATCTTTCCTATAATCGTCACCAAGTCCATAAAAATAGCCAAAATCTCAGTTAGAAAATTGTTCATGCTCACAAAATGGGAAGAGATGAATGAAACAGAGGATCCTATATCAAAAATAGAAGCATCTATAGGAGAAGCAATCAAAATGGTAACTCAAAATATTGATAGTCTTGTCTTTAATTTGGCAGGTGCTTGATCCACTGCATGATGATACCTAGTCTATGCCTGAGAACTGCCGATAGTTTGTGGATGTTCCCTAAACTTAATATGCCTAGAAGATGATCTGGCCCTCCCTACACAGCCACCATAATGAGATCCCCCTATCCTCAACGGCTCTTCCTGAGATGGTATTCCCTAAGAACCATTGATCATGCGCCACTTTGGAGTGTACATGCCATCCTACAAAATCAATTCAAGTGTCCCATACCACCACACCGATAACAAGGCTTCGGAGGAAGCATTTAAGCTTGTATAATGTTCCACGAACTCCCACACTGATTTCACAAAATGGACATGACATCAGAAGCCACCGAAAAAAAGTTCATGTAAGGTTGTCATGTGCTGCCACCTCCCTTCTTTCCACACTCCTATCACATCCTTTTCTTCTCAAAAGTGATGCCACTTCCCATTACTGAAACTATCCCAAAGAAACCATCCCTCCCCTTGTAGTCTATCTCTACCTTACACGCACGTTCAACCACCTCTACATTGGTCTTCAGCTTTAACAGAAATAATGGGAATAGATCTCCTGCCGCATAACCCTATCGAACATCTGGGCCTTCATATGCTCATTAGAGACCATTTACAGAGCATACTAGACCAACTCAAAAAAATGGTTGGCATACTCCATCATAAAAATATCCCCATGGACAAGCTCAACAAACCCTCGAGATCAGGCTTATGCCAAAAGTTCATGGTAGTACTTGTCATTGAAGATAACCTTGAAGTACTTCCAACTCATCTGCTAGTGCTTCCCACGATGAAGCACTTATTCCTACCATATTCATTTTGGACCCTCTAACAAGAAAGAGGCACATTTCACCATGACCTCCTCAGGTGTGTCTAGGAATTCAAACATGTGCTCGATTTTTTCGATCCACTCATCTGTTTCATGGGGTTCTGTGCTACCTCAGAAATTAGGAGGATTGTTTTTTATAAACTCAAGATATTTTTGCTTCCTATGACTGGTCTCATCTTCCCTAACTAGATTTGGAATAAGATCTGGTCCCTATCCCAGTTCTTAGAAAGCCCGAACCACAATCTCTACTAGCCTCTAATCATGCGGTGATGGAGAACTCTCTCCAACTTCCTCCCGTGGGTGCATGAGAGCTTACGAGGGAGGCATGTTACTATAAAATACAACAGTCACAAGAAAACAAATCAGTACAAGAATTCTGAAAATTTCATCAATAACATCAAATATAGATAATACAAACACATTACAATAATAAAATAAACAACTAATTCACCCCCACCTGATGTCCACGTGCAATCTTCATCCCACACGTCTCACATGGAAGTGAATAGAAACAAACAATTCCAACACCACATGGTGAATTGAGGTTTGTCATAAGAGGTTTCATAAGGGAACCCAACATACAACCAAATCTTTTAGCCCCGACAGTCCTACCTTCTATCTTGCTCGAATCATCCCAAAATAATAACATAACCCAAAAACATTAACCTACTTTGATACCATTTTGTCATGAACTAAATCTGGTTGCCATTAAAATGGCACCCAACCAGGTCCATGGTAAGTCCCGAAGGGAATTCCCTATACCCAAAGGCTACACAAGTTCCTGGGTATCTTAAATATTTCTTTGGGAATAATTTACCTAAGTTTAGAATCATATAACAACTAAATACAATCAATAAACTAAATCTAAAAATTGCCAACCAAACATGCCTTAAATAAAAATTCAGTACGTAATAAAAGTTTGTTACCATGACATAAGGGGTCCCAAATTACAAAATGATCTGAAAAAACAACCCAGATAATATCACATGATAATGGGTCATTACCCACGAGCCGTCTCCACAACACCGTAAAATGGGAGCATCTAGCAACCCGAACCACCGTCTCCAAAAGGCTTTCCATTACCTATGTCAAACATAACCAAGTATAATTACAAAAAAATGTGTATATAGGGTGTGAGACTAAGACCAATATAATCCCACCCAAATATTCAATGTGACAAGAACTATAAGATAAAAATCATGAAAGTTTTACAAACAAAAAATGGTAGCAATAATTTCTAAAGGTGCATCTTTTAAATAAATATAGATTTCAAAGAGGGTAAAATTAAAGAATATGTAAATTTAAATAAAACATGTTAGTTAATTAATTTTTATCCAAATATACCATAATCCAAATATAAATTTCAAAAAGTCAATGAGCACTCAACACGGGAACACCCCTACACACTAGTTAGTAGTGAACCCCATGTACCTCGCATCTTGGTGTGAAAGTAACCCTAAAAACATCATTTCTTTTGAAAGATTCACTAGTAGGGGAATAAAATATAACCCTATGGTTCCCAACATCATCATTATAAAAAAAATAGTTTTTTAAATGTCAAAATTTCTAAGTGAAACAGGGACAAAACCACTATGCATCACTAGCATGCTTGTACACGTCTGCCCACCTGGTTATTCGGAATTCTCTCTTTGTGCTAAATCAAGTTCCACATGCCACAAAATTCCATTTACACATAACAATACCATTTCTGGTCATGCACACTTAAAAAAATTAGATAAACATGCGTTTCATATTTTTTATAACTCAAACAAATGCTTAGAATTTCCATAAAACAATTATACCAGTTATAAAAAAACATTAGAAATAAAATCCATTTAAAATACCTCATTTATCACAAAATGAATAGCAATATTAAATAAAACTATAATTTTTAAAACTAAAACATTTTTTATAAATCCATTACATGAATTATAAAACAACACATATTGGTACAACATGGAATGCACACGTAAAATCACCCATTTACATACAAAATTGGCACTTAAAAATCAATCGTGTAACAAATGATACCAAAAACAGTTTTCACAAAAACAATCATGATATAAGAACATAAAAGAAATATAAATACATTAATATAACTAATTCTAAAATGATTACACATGTAATCACCTACCATATATTTTAAAATCCTGAAATCCTTGTGAGGAACTTCAACTGCACCACCATCACACCACAAGTGAGTGAAAACAAACCTAAAACCAAAAAATTGGACCAAAAAAACTAAAAAAACAAACCTTATTTTTTATTCCATACATGATGTAAATTAGGAACTTCAAGAATAATGGATGAAACACTAATAAAATATAAGAAACCCTAAGAAAATGGGAGGAGGAAGGAAGGAAGCCCACTTTCTTGATAGATCTTAAAGAAATCGCCCCAAATCCACCAAATGTTGAATCTCCATGCAACCAAAAATAATAGGGAGGATATAATGAAGATAATGAGGTCATGTGGTGACTGAAATGGGGGGAAAAGAGTGAAAATTTAATGATTTATGGACAAAACAAATTACCTTCTCAAATATGGATGATTGGAGAAACCCTAAGAACTTTGTCACTAATATGCGATGCAAATAAGCTTCAAAGAGGGAGACACAAACATAGGGGAGTGCCTAGGTCTGCTGGATTTTCTTTAGAGGTGTAATCACTAAAGGAAATTAAAAAAATGAATGCCATATTAAACAATTAATTTATTTAAAATCAGTTAATGGGCTCACGGGTTGGCCTGCTTCCTAACTAAATCACCCAATTCCAAAATGATAAATAGATATTAATGTGTCCAAATAGATATGGTGGTTTTAATATATCAGGATAGGTAATGTAGGAAATGAAATGGGTTAAAAATGTTGAAAATGAATTATTTATGAAAGATTTTTTTTAACACAGGAAATGGGCTCACGGTTGGGCCCAAATAATGAAATACCACAATTTCCTCCAAAAATTCATAGGAAAACCCCCCAAAAAGTAAGAATATAAATTAAATGAAAAATAACTTTAAAATATTTCATGGATGTTACATGTAATAATTTCAACACCAGGTGTTTTCATTGATAATTCAATTTTCAATGTTTGAGGTGGTGAATAAATGTTCATAGAAAACATACAATACATGAAAAAATGTGTAGATCCAGAATCAAAAAATATTTTATAATTCTTGAGTGTATAATGGGTGTAGATTTTCCAACTTTTTTATCATGATCCACTTTAGTTTTTCATTTACCTTTTGTTTATGCCTTGGGTTTGGTGGTTATTTATATATATTATCCTCATTAGTCCTTGGATTAATGACCTTATCTACATCATAGAATAATTATACAACAAAAAAATTAAACTACTATAGGTGAATTAAGTGGAACATTATTACACACAAATTTATTTATTATAACCCTTATATCTTTTAAACCCTAATTTTTATAGGGAAACCTCTATCAAACTTAAAATATTTCACATTTCTTTGAGGTGATTTCATTAGTCCTTCCTTTAACATTTTTTGAATTATTAGAGATTTATTTTCATATCCCCGTGAACATTATTTATTAATCCTATATAATACAAAATTTTCATTTTCTTATAAAAAAATCATTGTGAATAATGAGATTCTAAAATTTCGGTTTCCATCTTCAGAAATCATCGAACAATCCCTCCATTTATATCATTTCCCATTATAACTAATTCTCTTGAGGGTATTTGTTTTATGATACAGATTAATTATTGATTTCGATTTATGTATAGATAATAAAATCAGAGGAAAAACTATTATATATCCTCAATATTTATTCAAAGTAACTAATTCATTTATACGTTTTCATTAACTCATGGAATTATCATTTCGTTTTTATGTGAAGTGTTTGTGGGAGATATTTGGATAATATATTTGGTATATAATAATTTAAAAAAAATATACCCATTCCATGTGGTTAATTTCATCTTCTTTCCTCGCATTATTAATTATATACACTATTGGTATGTTTCGACATAGAAATAACATACATCTAAAATAACCTTTTCAGGTTTTGGGAATGGAGGGAAAAAAATATATTTCCTTCCATGGTGATGAATATGAAAAAAATTAGTGTATTTTTAGAGGTATTAAAGGATAATGATTTCATTCTATGAAAAAAAATGATTGTGAGTTATTCATTTTTGTGTATTTTTAATCTTGAAATATATCAAGATATAACTTATCCCCTAGGATTTATTAGGAAGAAATGTTTTATCTTCATCTTCCATATCATTTTATTTTTCATTTAGAAAATCACCATGTCTTATACATCACAAGTTATAGATTAGTTTCCCCTAGTTATTATCATTTTCTAAAAATAAAATAGTTAATGTGAGAAATAAACAATCCTATCGTAACAAATTAGGGCAAATAACCATGTTAACAAGAAAATTCAACGTTATGATATTTTAACATTGAAACCATAATTTTAACTTATGATACTTAGGATTATTTATGTTTTATTATCTTTACTTCTTAATCTAATCCCAAAAATCAATTAAATCCTACTTTGATACCAAATATAATGATTAGATCATAAAAAACAAATAAATTAGATCATTTCGCATTAATAAAAATTATATCTCAAAATTATAAATAGATTATAAAAACCCAAACATCCCATCTATATAGATATTATATACATAAAATATTTTCTACCCCATATTACTGCATAATATTCAACACAATCCACAAATAACTTCCTCATATTAATATATTATCCTAAGGAAATGGGAAGCATATGATTGAGTTAGGTGAGATGCTCCGCGGGGAAAAAATTTAACAAAGAGGTGTATAGGATTAGTTCAAAAACATTTTCTAAATACTAAACATTGAAGAAATTACAAATTAAAAGTACATTAAATTATAACATATTAGAATAATGAGAGATGGAATAATATATATCAGGAATTATAAACTTATAAACTTAATATAATCATTATTAGAGAAGAATATATACCCTTACATAAGAATTTGAAAACATGAGACAATAATCATGAGAATTGGTATATAACATAACATCATGGAACATATATAATTATTGAATTTCATATGGTATTTCATAGATAACCACAAATACATTCATATCATAATATACTAGGGTAACCACATTACAATAACATAATAGACATAGGAAAAATGATCATGTCTTATAGTGTTATCATGTGATATAATTTTTTATCCAATGACATGGAAGGATATATTAGAAACAATACAGAAATAATGATAAACTACACATATATTTGTCGCATGAAATCAATCATATATATAATCATGAATAATCCATTGAAAAGATGATAATTTGCCTAATAAATTTAAATAGTATCACAAAAAGAGTAATCAATAATTGAATCGATTGATACCAAGAGTTAAATCACCCAAAATATGTATAGAAAGTGAGAACAAGAAAGGTGGGACTTGAATACAAATACAACATATGAATGATTCTATTAAGATATAGAGGAATATGGAAGTCAAATTTCAATGGAGTTTTCTTAAGGTTTTGTTGTTGTAAAGAAAAAGTTATATTTCAATTTCAAAATCATTATCCATTAGTTAGAAGATTAATCTTAAATTTTTGTTAAACATACCTTTAATTGGGAATTGAAAATTTAAAATTGATTAAGTAGAACAGATTTTTATTTTAAGATACACAAGTTATAAAATAAAAAATAAATAGAATATTTATTTTTTAAGATTTAAGGATCTCCACAGTCATAAAAGAATTATAAAAGTTACTTTTGAAATAAAGATAAATGTAAATATAAAATATAGATATTATAATCCATATATATCTCCCATTATATGAAAGTGTAACGTATTTAGTATGAAATAATATAGGGAAGGAAGAAAAATGATCAATACAGTGGATGAGAATTATTTTTTATAATGTTAAATATTTATTAAGTAAGAAATTATTCAAAGAAGAATGCATTTACATTTAAATATAATTTTACAATGATAAATATAAAATTAAATATTCCTATAGTAATTTTAATAATATATCAAATTTAAATTAATATAGTCAATGAGGAAATATCATGACTTAAATAAAGGAGTTTGAGTTCAGAAAACCCTTATGACATTGGAAAAGATTGAATCAAAGATAATGAAAAATAAAACATGAAATTAAAAGTTAAATACCATGAATAATATCTAAATTATTTTAAGATATTTCAATGTTATATTATATATACCTATTAATGTAAAATAATTTCACAATAAGAAACATGCTTTAATAAAGGAAAATCGAGATAAAACCCTTATATTCACCCATAAATTCAATGAATGCACTATGACCTTCGGTATAATAAACACAATCATCTTAATTACATATTTTATAAAAAAACATGTATATTAACTTTTATAATATTTAATTATAATTATTTATTATATATATATATATATATATATTTGTTCATTTTTGTTTATTATCAACATCAAATGTCAATTGTTTTAATTGTTCCATGATAGTTTTGATATAACAGTCTTGATTATCATTCTGTGTTCATGATTTCAAAATATGTGGAATATAAATGGCACTATAATAAGGTTTCCATAATTATTTATAAATTTTAATGTTTATTATATTAATGATAAGGGTTTGTTCCATAAAAAATATAATTTACAATTACATGTTTCGTGTGTTTTTATCAATAGTAATGAGGTAATTTTTAATTGAGATTCATTTAACTTTAAGTCTTCCAAAATGGTAATAAAAATATTAATTACTCTTTAATATCAAATTTTTTCATTATTTATGTCTTCAAACACATCCATTATATAAATTAGCATTATGGTATGTCATATTCACTGTAGTTGGTTGGCCCAAACTAAAAAAGAAAATGTTGTACTAATAAATTTGTAAAATATAGAGTTATAATATAGTAATTAATTTTTATAAGAATCATAATTATTTTATTAGATTTTTATTTATGTAATTAATGAGAATATTAAATAGTGGAATAGAGAAGGTAGATGAAAAATATAGAGGGAAACTAGATAATTACTTTGATGAATCTACTCTTTCTATAAAAGGATTTAATTATAATGAAGGATTTGGGCCCAGTTATTGGAATCAGAAACAAGACACCTTGGAAGACTAATTTAAGAGTCTAAAAATTCATAGGTATTCAATTGGTAACATATTTATATGATTGGTTTGGATGGGGTGGTTGTGGGGCACTTTTGTAGAAGAGTTTCTGAGGCATTTTGGAAATGTTTCATTACATAACGAGTAATGAATGTCATGTTAACATAATAATTGTTTTAAATAAGGATAAAATACTATAGGATAAATATTAAATCCATTTTTATTATCTATATTTAATTTAATAGGTTTTAAACATCATTTTAACCATATTCTATATTTTAATTTTTTTAGTTATTGACTAACATAATTCAATATTCACCATAATAAATTAATTTATTGCATAAAAATGAAATTAATCATGTCACCAAATTTGCATATTATGATTAAAAATATTAAACACATATTATAGAGTTTAATTTTTAGAATTAATAAAAAAATTATTTTAACCTAAGAATACATAACACATAAAAAATATTTTTTTGAAAAATATTTCTTAAGAAGAAACATGAATTGTTTCTAATTAAATACACATTAATAATGAATAAATAAATTTCAATATATTTTTTCTATTTATTGGTAAATAAAATGAATTTTAATAAATATTTAATTGTGATAAATTTATATATGTAAAAAAAATTAATTACACATTAAAACCCAATTCATTAAAAAACTAACTATTTAACAGTAAATGATTATTTTTTAAATATTTGACTATTTATTTATTTATTTACTAAAGATTAATTGGGTATTATGAATATAGTCTTCGAAAAAACCACCCTTCTTATTTTATTAAATTAATATTTAAATTATAAATTTTATAAAAATTCAAAATTTCAGAAATTGCATTTAATAATGAAGATATATATATTATCAATCATTATATTAAAAATTAAATGTATATATCATCCAAAATTCCACTTTAAGAATACGTAAATATATACTCAAAAACCTTAAAAGTAAAAAAATTAACTCTGGTAGTCTTTAGTGGTGAATCATCTAGCATAGATCTCACAATGATTTCCATGACCTAAAACTTCTCTCATCATCAATTACATTCATGATTTCATTTATTAAGTTTTGCTTGGGATTAGTCTAGATATCATCATCATGATTCTAGATCCTTTCCATCCTTATAAAAATAATATTCATAAGTAATACTTCCATAAAATGATTCCATTGCTTATCGTTTTTAATACATTTTTTCATTCATTTACTACTATTTTTACTTATCAATTCAACTATTATCTTATAATTGTTATATTTTGATTTAATATTACATCTAATAGACATATAATTTCTCTTGTAAACTCTTAAAAGTTTTACTGATTTAATTGAAAGCTATATAATCTGAACATTTGTATAATCCCAATTTCTATAAAATAGCAACAACTATATAACTAATAACAATGTATATATCAGTCATATTTCATTCATATATATAACCATACTAATTCATCAAAATCATTCATATCATTCCCAAATTTATATTCTAATTATACTTATCATGTTTCTAATGTGTTTTAGTCATTCAATAGTTTTCATCAGCAATATACTTCTTAAGGATGATTGGTATGAGAAGTATTAAAAATTTTGCAATATTATAATTTATTTTTGGTTATATTTCTTGTTTACTTTTCTTAATAATTTTCATATTTTTCATTTTAATTTATTTATGGTATATTATAATGTTCTACCCTATAGAAATAAGTTATTATACATTTTGAAGTCTATGTGTAATAAAACAATATGAGCATAGAGGTTTGGTTTTAAGTGAATTTCATACTACAAAATATTTGGATTACAACCTCCCTAACTAAATTAGTTTTCCTCACATTGTGTCTTAGTTCATATACTATAATTATTTTTATTGAAATTTAATTAAAGTCGTTATCTTTAATAGAGTGGTATAAATTTTATTCCATAACCCATAAAGATGTTGGAGTAGGTTCCCTAAAACTATCTTTTTCTTACACTATTCTATTTCCAAACTGTATTCTTCTCATATACTGACTTCACATCAGTATAATTTATGTGGTAATTAAATAAAATTATTCATCACATAAAAATGTTATATTATTTTCCTTTTATAATGGTAACAATGTTATTATTTTATAATACACCAAAAATTGTGACCTATGGTCTAGATAAAATATTCTAGCTGTACATAGATGATGTAAAACTCTTGGATGTTGTGGGTTCATAATTATTGGGAATTATTGTCGTGAAATTAAACAAGGAGATGCCTAATAAAGGAGGTAATGATAAAAACCCTATATCATGAGAACCAAATAATTAATGTGTTATGGGATATTATTATCAATGAGAACATGTATTAGTTCTTATACATGAGATCATTATCAATTTGTATCATGATTCACATAATTTCACTCTTAATGAAAAACATATAGTGAAATATCTTGTGTAAGATAAATAATTACTGGTATAAAATTGGTTTAATGGTAAAAATATAATTAGTCCATTACATGTTATAGAAGAATATATCTTAGTAACTTCAATTAATATGGATTTTTATGATTAAAATCAATGGATATTGTATTTTATCAGCATCTTCATCTCATAAAATAAATGTAAAGTAAATATAGTATTAAATAATGTTGGAACATGTATGAATTCTACTAGTTGAGATATAAATTTTATATGGGATTATATTATATGATTTCATTTTATGGATGATTTTTTTAGTTATTGATATGACTTATCTAAAGGTTATAAGTGCTGAAGAAGAACCAATCAATCCTATGGGAAACTTGGATGTTCATAGATTCAATTAATAATATATAAGAACATGACCATAAATTTACATGAGTCATGACATATTTAAGAACCATAATTTCAAACTACAATTCTTTATTTCAATATATTTGGTTATAATTCTCAAACTATTTATACTTTTGAGCCAAAATATAAAACTAATGAATTAAATAATGATAAAATACCCCTCTCATCCACTATAAATACAACCCCTTAGCACCTTTTCTCCTCACACTTTTGAGCCCTTGAGCCTTGACCAAATTCTGATAAAATCTATTCCCAAATAACTCAATCACATTCGGGATCAATTGGTATCCTCTAAAAACCAAAAACTGTTTCCCAAAGGGGCCTCTCAATGAGGATAATTTTAAGAGGAAAATTCCTCATTCCTTTTCTTTTATTTTTTTTCTAGTTCGTTTTATTCCTTATACTCTCCTCACCTCCACTAATATAAATGGAATCAAAACTAAATTACCTTAAATATACTATAATTTTGTTATTCAAATTGAATAAAATATCATCAAACCCCCATATACTCTCTCTTTTAATCTATAAAAGAAAACATTGTTCGTGAGGTGTAAATTTATCAGGTTCTAGGATAAAAAATTTTCATTTTCCATTAACACCTTCAAGGATGATCAAAAAACCATATATATAGTTTAAAAAAGGTAATTCTATATGTACTACACCATATTAAATGTTTTGTAACCATTATATACACATGATTTTAAATGATAATACAAAACTACTTTTTACTGATCAAAAAATGACAAAATTAACCTAAAAATTTATCATTAAATATTTATCTAACGATTCATCCTCATACCATATAAAAAAATGATTAATAAGATCATTAAACCTTATGGATGATATTTAATAACTTATAGCTTCAATTTTGTAATTCGATGTCATGTTTATATTAACTTACATACTGTTATTCAATTGAAACAATCTTGCGAACTAAGAAAATGAGCACCCCGAACGACGATATAGAACTGCATAACTCATCAAAAAATAAATAAATAATCTTAACTAAATTATACTAAAAAAATTAAAAGTAGAAAAACTTTTTTAAATATTAATAAATTTATCTAATTAGAATATTTAGGAATTTAAGATCCAGATGAGAACCATTTTGGGTATAAGGTATGAGATTCTACATGATCCCCCATTTCTAATTTAAATAACTCTATCTCTCTCTTTATTCAAATTTAATGTGTATTTTTTGTATATATCTTTTAAATTCGGTTTATATGTTCCAAACTAATATATCCACATTATATCATCATTCTTGAATGGGGAAATACAGGTTTTAAAATGGTTCCCTCCTCAAAACATCAAGATAAACAATCCCAATTAAAGGGAATTTATCAATTTCTTACCCATTATCATGTGTTATCCATAATATATTTTAAGAAACAATTATTTTTATATAGTCATTTATTTTATCCTAAAAAATCAATCATTGTTCATTTTGGGTTCTGTGAAACCAATTATGCCTTTTCCACTTTAAATACTCCTTAATATATTCCCTCAAACCTACACTAAAGAGGCTAATTTATAATATTTCCTAAAAACCCTTGTAAAATTATTTCACTTTAGTTGGACACCATTTATCATTATCAATGCCTATTTTCCTTTATTAATGTCAAAGTATGTTCTAAATCAATTATTTCATGAACACGTTTATGATACACCCATTTGTAATGCCTTATGATATGATTATGATACCCATTTTTTCCATTAGTAAACCTTTTATTTATATCTGATTCATTAGGTATGAATCATTATGTGGAATTAATAACCATTACCATTTTATTATGGGTGCAACCAGATAGTTCTCTAATGCATTGGTTGATTCTTAGTCTTATGATATGTCATGTTGGGACATAGAGTGAACTTAATTCCTTTGTGGGACATTGTCAACCATGTTATATTGTCTTGGAGGATAGACATGAATCATGTTTATTTCAAGTTATATGTTGTTTCCATATTCATATGATGTCATGGATATATGTTCCCATGTTATACATATTATTATTCCTTATGGTTGTTCATGTTCCATTCCTCTATATCATCATGTTATGCCTTTTATCCCATGTGTTATGTCTTATTCCTATTCTTATTACCTTAATGGGATTTTTAGTTTACCCCATTTGTTCATGTATTCCACAGGTTATCCTATGTAGATATAGGAGCTCAAGGGAATGGGGGATCCTTTTATGGATAATTAAAATAAATATTTTTTATTATATTTCCATGTTATCATTTTTATGTACCTAATCATCCAAAGACACTAGAAATTACTATCCTTGGCCTGTCATTTTATGGTTAATTATTCTTAAAATTATATAATTGTATGGGTAAAAGGATACGGTCACTATAGTTGGTATGAGATCAAGGTCTAGTTATTTTTGGGGTTAGGATTTGAAAATTATAGAAAAAACCATAGGGATAACACTATGTATGATAGAACATACCTAATTTTTGGTTAGTGTATATTAAGTGGTTTATCAATAAAATATATCCATGTATAGACACTACAAGATTAAGTGGTTATGGAACAGATGTACCTCAGAGTAACAGCTTAAAATGGTGTTATAGGCCTGACTCGGGGTAAACTAGTACATGAAATCAGGCCCCATTACACACCTATTTTGACACTCCTGAGGATATGATTTGATAAATTCATAAGCTCCTTAGAAACCATTATTAAGGAAAAAAAATATAACAATATATGTTAGAAAATAGATCATGGATAACCTATATTATAACCGAGATTATAACCTAGGGAATCACAAGTTAGGATATACATTTCATTTATAAGTTTATCCTTTTATATGAAATGTTTTTTATTATTATTATTAGATAAGTATTCAGGCCCCCTAATTATACATTCTTTTTTATTAGTTAATGTATGTAAATAAAAGAACCTGTGATGACAATAAATGTTAACGGAAATGTAAAAATTTCCCAAATCTTATGCCAGAGATAATGTGAATGGGTGCTCAAAACATTATGAAAGTACATTCTCAACTAAATCAAGTCATGAATAATAACATGAATCATGTAAAACACACTCCTTATCCAATGAATGATCATGTTTTCATTGAATAATTCTGGCAGAAAAGGCCCCCCAAGTTTAGTGTATTTTCCTTTCCCCTCCTTACAGAAAAATAGATTAACTTTATTTTTAAGATATTATATGTCCTATAGTTCTCAGTAGAAGAGAAATTTGCGATGGAAGTTAATTGTTTTTATATGGAAGATGATTAGTGGTGGACTCTATACAATAACACATAGTCTAAGAAGAAATTTATTCCATAGAATGATATTATTTTAAACAAATACCTTTCAATTAATATTTTCCACAAACCCTCCATCTCAATATGGAAATAAAATTCCTCAGACTGAACAAAAATGTAGATGAGACTATTTTTGGGTATGGAGAAAACATCACATGTCTTGAGAGATAAATATTTGACTTTGTTAGGAACACTTAAATCAAGCTATATCGCTACTTTAGAAGATAAAAAAATTCAATGAAAGGTGTTGGTGATTTGAGACTTCGACCATTACGAATAAATTTTCCATTGTTCCATCGATGTTGAAATAGAGACCAGAGACTCTCAATGGTCTCATGGGCCTGGTGACAAAACGAGGAAAATGGGGTTTAATATGGGTGATAAATCCATTGATGGAAAGAAGACTCTACATCTCACTTTTCAAATGTGTGGGAAGAAAAATCTTGAAAGTTTCTTAAAGGAAACAAAGAGATGCTTCATATGTGTAAGAGAATGACATATGGCAAAAAACATTTAAAGGGTTTTGATGAATCCCGCTAATTTAGATGAATAAATGAAAGTTCTGATAAACACTCAGCTGATACTTAATTGTATCAACTACATGGAACATGGGAATTATATAAAACCTTTCTCCATGACAAGGATTGTTGGAGGTAATCAAAAAAAAATCTCCAAGGTAGAAAGGAATGGAATATGCTATCACTACAGCAGATGTGGAGCTCAATAATGATATGATGAGAGGTAAACTAGTTATTCTATCATGAATAGAAAACTTACTATTTGATTCTAGTTCTATATATTCTATATTATCTTGCATATTTAGTATAACTATTTATTCTCTGCCTAAAAATTTAGAGTTTGAAATATATGTGAGTATAGAAAATGGGTCAAAAATTCCATCCATAGTTCAAAAATCCTCCCCAGTTAATGTTTGTAGACTGAACCTCTTAGAAAATCTATTCATAGTCTCTTTATTAGATATTGATTCTATATTAGAAATATATTGACTATATTTATATAAATCCAACATCAAATTGTGGGAAAGGGAGATCACCCTTCACATTTTGAAACATCATTCAATTATTTACAAGTGTAAGGAGGAAGATGAATCTCATTTAGAAACATCATCCCAACTGTGTATATTTTTTGACCTTTGAGAAATCATATCCAGATAAAATTATTGATAAAAAGAGAATAATCACTGTCTATGACATTCCCATCATGAGAGATTAAACTGATATATTTCGTGTAGAATTTATCGGTCTTCCTCCAAAGTGAGAGTTTGAGTTATCAATTGAACTTATTCCTTGATATCTGTCTCTATAAAATACACATTATATTATGGCCATTGTGGAGATAAAGGAACTAAAGAAGAAGTTACAAGATAATCTGGATGTGGTTTTTAATAGCACAAGTGCTTCTGCATCAGGTGTGAAACTCTTCTACATCACGATGAATGACAGATTAATGCCCCTATTAATTGATTATCATGACATCAAAAAATCATTGTAATGAACAATTATCCCCTACCATGGATATATTACTTGTTTGGTCATCTACATGGGCCTAGTTATTTCTCTAATGTGGACCTTCAGTTAGGATATCACCCATTATAGGTGTGGTAGGAAAATATTTCCAAGGTTTACATTCGAAAAAGGTTTGGACACTATGAGTTCACAGTGATTCCCTTCATTATCACTAATGAGTAAATAATTTTCATGGACTTAGTGAATATATTATTTAGATACTACCTCAAAAATAATTGGTAGTATTTGTTGATGATATTCTGATATTCCAAGAACAAGGATGAAAATGAGGAGCCTTTAAATATTGTGCTGAATAATTTTTTAAGGGAGAAAACATATGTAAATTATATCAAAGGTGAGTTATACATATAGTAAATAACATTCTTAGGGCATGTAATCACAAGAAAAGGGAAATTTTTGGACCCTTCCTAGACAAATTCAAAAGAAAGAGTGTCTTAGGCCAACATCTATGATAGAGATCCGTAGTGTCATTTTTCTAGTTGGGTACTACCGAAAATTTGTGAGGAACTTTTCATGATTGAAAAACCTAATATCAATTTTGGATCGGAATGGATTGATGTTTTTCTCATCAAATGAATGAGAATACTACTTTAAAAGGTTTAAGAAGATATTTTTCACTACACCAATACTCAAAGTACCAACAAGTGTAAAAATATTTGTGGTGTACAACGATGCTCCAAAGAAGGGATTAGGATTTGTACGGATGAACAATGATAAAGTGATAGCCTACACCTTAAGGGAGTTTAAAATTCATTATCAAAACTATCCCACACCTGATCTGGAGTTTGAAGATATGATATTTGAAATGAAAATATGATGGATTTAACTATATGGGGAGAAGTGTGAAATATATACTAATCACAAGATTCCCAAATATATATTGACACAGAAGGAGATTAATATTCTCCAATGAACATGGTGAAATCTCATCGAGGATTATGACTATTCAATCCACTACCATCTAGGTAATGAAAATAATGTAGCGGATTATCTATGTAGAATGGATGTTGCATCTTTATCAATGATGATAATTGAGAGGATTGAATATTTGTAGATTTTAAATTGATGGAGATGAGAATCATTAATGAAGGAACATAATCAATCATTTCAAAAATGATTACTCAACCATCCATTATGGATAAAATAATGGATGCTCAAAGGAATGATGTGGAAATTCATAAGAAGGTTGAAGCCATGAGAAAAGGAAAATCCTCAGTGATCAATATAGATGAGGAGGGAATCATGAGATTTGGGTAAAAACTATGTGTACCATCCATTATAGAGATAAAGAAGGATATTCTGAAATATGCACATATATGAACCTTCTCTATTCACCTTGGGATCACAAAGATATATCGAGATATCTGAGAGAATTATTGGTGGGACCATATGAAAAAGGAGACCACTAAGTATATATCAAAGTGTCTAGTATGTTACCAAGTGAAGGTAAAAAGGAATAAGTTTAATGGAATGATGAAATCACTACACATACCAATATAGAATTGGGAGAACATTACCATGGACATTTTCATTGTAATTCCGAAGACATCCAAAGGAAACAATGAAATATGGGTTGTTGGGGATCATCTTACAAAGAAAAATCACATTATCACAATTCTAGAGGATTTCACACTGGAAAAACTATCAAGGATATATATCAAAGAAGTGGTAAGGCTATAAGGAGTACCACTATTGGTTTTATATGATTGGGTTCTGAGATTCAGCTTGACATTTTAGAAAACTATCCAACATGCTCTAAACACTGAGGTGATCTTCTGTACGGCCTATCATCCTCAAAATGATGGCCAATCTGAGAGGACTATTTAGAAACTAAAAGGCATGTATAGAGAATGTTCTATAAAAATAAAAGAAGGATGCAACCAACATTTTCCTATACTCAAGTTCTCTTATAAAAATAGTTTCCACTCGATCATCCAAATGGATCCCTATGAATCCCCTTGTGGTAAATGATGTAGAACACTATAATGTTGGGATTTATTTGATTAAAATTAGCTGTTAAGACAAGAAATTGTTGGAGAAATGTTGGGGAAGGTTAAAACCATTTAGTAGGATATCAAGGAAGTCCAAATTATATAAAATATCTATGCATACAATCATCCATTGGACTTTGAGTTTAAGGTTGGTGACATAGTATTCTTCTAAATGTCTCTATAAAAGAGGATCATGCGATCTAAGAGGAAACAAAATTTATTTCCAAGGTACATCATCCCATTAAATATTCTTGATCATGTTGGATTTGTTTCCTATCTACAAGCACTTACTCCAACCATGCCTCAAGTACAATATATCCCTCTTGAGGAAGTACGTATCAGAACCTTCCCATGTACTTAATTCAAATGTGGTACTATTGGAGAATGATACCACATACATGGAGAAGTCGGTGAAGATCTTGGATCATAAATATATAATTATAAAAAAATAATACTCACCTGGTCATAGTACTATAGGGGAACCATAAGTATCAAGTGTTGACATGGGAACCTGAGATAGCGATGAAGGAGACTTACTGTCACCTGTTTTTCCCAAAGTGTGTAAAAAAATATCAAGGGCGAAGTTTCACAAAGGGGGGAATAATGTAATGAGACAAAATTTTATCAATGAAAATTAACTTCTTATATTTACTTTATATAGCTTAAATTGCATAAACATCAAATATTGAAAAAAATACAAAAACTTTATTAATGAATAATGAATGAAATAAGAAGTATTTCTAAAGGTTAGGGAACCTATACCAATGATATAATAACTTGAGCTTCAGAATAGTAATATAACCCTTATGAATAATTAACCATCCAATTGAAAAGTGATCTGACCAATGAGAGTACAAATAAAATTTACACATCGTATAAGTGAAAATATAATATAATTATATTATAGTATTAGTAAATAAAAATTTTACGAATTAATAATTTATTGTGGATATTTTTTGTAAAAAAAAGTGTTAAATTAAATTTTTTTATTAATATAATGTTTTCAAAGAATTTATTTTTCAAATAAATTTATTCATAAATCAATATTTGAAAATATAATGATTATAAGATAATTTAAGGAGTCCTTAATTTAATTTTAAACTGTTGCAAAATAAGTTATAATATTAAAATTGGTATTTTCCATGTAAAAAAGGATTTTAAATAAAAATTAAATTTATAATATTTAAAAAAATTATTTTCATAAAATGGAGTTCATTTTTGAATTCTATATGTTGACAGTTGGATAGGTTGAATTTTTGGGATTTTTTTAAAATACATGAATTTCTAGTGAATAGTAAAATAAAATAATTTATGGTATTTATACATTATAAGTTATGTAAATTATTCCTTGATTCATAGATAATGTAAGAATAATAATCTAAAACTCACCATAATTATTTTAATATATTTGGTAATAATTCTCAATATATTCTTATTATTGAGACAAAATAATAGACTAATAAATAAAATAATGAGAAAACACCCCTCTCCTCCACTATAAATACCACCCCCACCACCACATATCCTTACACCACTAAATAATTAAGACTAGTCCAAATTCATATCAAATATATTTTAAAAAACCTCCCCCATTTTCAGGATCTCTTGGTCTCATCAAAATACTTAATCCTTTTTTCAAATGAGGCTCTCAAGTAGGAGAAATTCAATCGGTAAATTCCTCAACCCATTTCTTTTATTTTTTTTTGAAGTTCTTTTCTTTTCTTTTTATCCCCTCACATCCCCTCATCAAAATGGAATATAAACTCCATTAACATACATATACTGTATTTCTTTTATGTTATTTGAATAATAAATCATGAAACCCCCTTCTCCTCTCCCTCTTATTCTAGAAATTATAACAACATTGATGAGGTGTTAATTTATCGCCTTCAAGGAAGACAGATTTTCATTTTCCATTAACTCCATAATGGATGGAAATGAAACCATTTTTATGTTTAAAAAGTTTATGATATATGTATTATATCCTATTTAATGTTCTATAACAATTATATACACATTATGTTAATTAATAAAAAAACAGATTGTGATGATTGAAAAACCACTGAAATTAATCTGAACAATTATCATTAACTATTAATATAACGATTCATAGTCATTCCATGGACCTAAATTATTTACAATATCATTATATGTTTTTTATTTTAATTAATAACTTATAACTTCAATTATATATTTCTATTTCCATTTTACATGAACTTTCATACTCTTATACAAGCGAAATGATTATAAAAACTATGAAAAACAACACTCCCAAATCATGAAACTGAACATTATAACTCTTAAAAAACTCTATAAATGAACTTAATAGAATTATAATAAAAAAATTACATTTATAAAATTATATTTACTAATTAATTAATGAATCTAATTTCATTATTCAGGATATTAAAATCATGTGTAGAACAATTCTGGACATAAGGTAAGGGATTCTACAAGAACCACCATTTTTGGTCGGGTTACACTTTTTCTGTATTTGATCCACAAAAATAATTATTTATTTTTATTTATTTATTATAAATTTTATGTATATATTTTTAATTCATATATACTTATCATAGCTTCATTATTTAATGGGTAAATACATATTTTAAAAAGGTTCCCTTCTCAAAACATCCTGATAAGCAAGCCCGATTAAAGGAAATTTACCGATTTATTAACCATTATCACATTCTATTAAAAATATATTTTAAGACACCATTATTTTTATATAATCTCTAATTTTATAATAAATAATCTATTATTATTCATTTCTAGTTTGGTTCAAACAATTTTTCACTTTCTTTTTTGAAGACACATTAATACTTTCCCATAAAACTACATTAAAGTGGTTAATTTATAAAGTTTCATGGAGACTATTATTAAATAATTTTACTTTATTTGGAAAAAATTTGTCATTATCTATTCATATTTTATTTTATGAATGTCTATTTATGTTCTAAATCAATTATTTCATGGACACTTTAATGATATACCAATTTTGCAATGCCTTACAGCATGATTTCAATACCCATTTATTTCCACCAGAAACCGTTATGGTTATGTTTTATTACTTATGTATGAATCATTATATAGAACTAATATTAATGAACATGTTATTATGGGTGCACCTAGATAAAATTATAATGAATAATTTGATGTTTAATCTCATGAGACATCATGTTGGGATAAGGAGTGAACCTGATTTCTTTATGGGACTTTGTCTACCATGTTATATAGTCTTGGTTGTTTACCTTGAATCATCTTTATGTCATGTTATATTTTTTTCACATTAATATGATGTCATGGTTATAGGTTCCCATGTTATACATGTTATTATTCATTATGTTTATTCAAGGTACATGCATATTTTCATTATGTTATGATTTTTATCCCATGTGAAATGTTTTATTCCTATTCTTATTTCCTTACTGAGAATTTTAGCCTATAACTTTTATTCATGTATTAATTAGGTTGTGATATGAAGATATAGGAGCTAAATGGAATTTAGGATCTATTTATGGATGATTAAAATAAATATGTTTTATTCTATTTCCATTATTTCAATGTTATGTACCTAGTCATCCAAATAAACTAGACTATATGATATTTGGATTGTAATTTAATGGTTAATTATGCTCAAAATAATGTAATAATATATATACGAGACTAGGGCCTCCATAATTCACACATGATTCTTGATATCTGATTTTCATTGATGGAATTACTATTTTTTTAACATACAGTTGATATGGTTTTGTTGTTTACCTTAAACAGAAAACAATCATTAGAACTTGAGGATTTTATTCCTCATGTTTTCTTGTTATTCATAGGGATAAAGGTGATGGAATAATTATATATATCTTGAGATAAACCCTTTATATGTTCTTCATTTATAGGGAACCCTCTTGGAAGGGCTCGTTGTGAACAACAGTTTCTCTTTCCACTGACCATAACAAATGATATAACCAAGTATTTATGGAACGAGGATAGAGAATAAATAATTGAACATAAAACCATTATTATTGTCATAATACTCATAGAACCCCACATTTGATAATAATAATAATATTATTATTATTATTATTATTATTTACATGATGCGCACATAACCTGTGAATAAAATAAATATCATTTCCTACATAATTAAAAAATAATTATTTAAAAGATATGTAATAAATCCTTACATGGGCACTTAAGTAAATCATTATTTTTTCTTCAACAATAATTTAACTTCTAATAATAAACCAATTTTTATTCATTTGATAAATAAATAAAAATTATATTCATATTTATGAAAATAAATACATATTTCATATTTACATAAATAGATAAATACTTATTTAATATTAAATGATATTTACTAGCTTTGGAATGAAATAAGTGATAAATAAATATTATTTTCAATGTTCTTCCAAATAAATATTTATTTAAATATTCAACTACCATATATTGTTATTAAATTAATGATTTTGAATAATAAATCCTGAAAAAATATTATTTCTCAGCCTTAAGAATAATATTTATTCCGATTGTTAGATTTAAATAGTATTCTACTGATATTGATAGAGTGACTAAAAATCTGTCCCATTAGGCATCTTCCTTTGTAAAATTTGGAAGGATTTACTAAATTTTAGTATTAGTTTCAAATAACATCTAAAATCACCTGTAGATGAAGAATTTAAAGTCACAATGATTAAAAAAACATATGAATTCTCACAAGGTAACTTAATCCCTTTTTCTCAATATCTCATTAAGTAGGTTACATAATCACGTTATCAACCCATATGCTCAATATTCCTTTATTTGAATTCCTAAAATGAACTTTTCAATCACCAGAGCCATGTTATTGTTGTTTTATAGTTCTATTTGAATCAATGGGTTGAGATATCGACATATATAAATTTTTTAAGAGGAAAAAACTTCATGGACTTATTAATTAATGAAATATGATAAATAAGACACCCAAGACACCATACACCCCCCCAACAATATTATTTCTCCATGGTGTTCATCATTACATAAAATTATGTGTCTCATGATATACGTTAATAATAATATAAATTATAAATATCATTATACACTATTAGCCCCATCAGTTAAATACATGGGGGTGAATTTGGGTAAGAGAGATTAAATAAAATATTTGAGAGGTTTGGAGAAAACAATCTATCATATATTTTACTACCTATCACATATTAAAAAATAATTTAGAATGTGATTCTTGAAAACTAATTTCCATTAAAATAAATCCATTAAATATAAAAGGAAAATAAAATTGAAAATATATAAGGGTTTTTTGAAATCATTTTATTCATTATATTGAATGATAAAAGTATGGTTTACATTCAAAATTAATTTTTGAAAGTTAATGTTAATTATTTGAAAATTATTTAATTTTAAATGAAATATTAAATTATGGAGCCTTGAAAAACAAAATAAGACTATATCAAGGAAATGTGGAATAGAAGATAAAAAAATTAAATGGAAGTAAAACCTTTAAAATATTTTAAAATACATTATTTTAAAACCCAACATCATAGTAATGGTAATAAAAGATCATTTTGAAATGAGTAAATGTTAAAAGTGATGATAAAAAGAGATAGAACATAATTGGATTTCCAAATATAAAAAATAATGATGTTCCAAGAAGAATCATTTTCCTCCACTGAGAAGGGTGTTTGATTCAGTGGATGATAGTTTTTACAATTTCAATTCAATAAAAATAAACGAATATGACTTGTTAGAGTATGATCTACAAAAAATAAAAATTACTCAGCCTGATATGATCATGAAGAAAATGAATGTTCAAGGAACACTCAATTAATAAAATTTTGAGATTCTGTGTGGAGTCTTAGTTATTACCCTAGATGGCTATAGACCCCAAACATGGATTAATTTCTTTATAATAACATGTAAAATTTCTCTTTTAATAATTAATTATGAATCCAAACAAACATGTTTTAAGTATCCCATAACATTATAACTTCATGTTGTTGTAAAAAAAGATGATTATAGGTGGACTAATACAAACAAATAAAAATGTTAATTTTTTTATAAATGAGAAATATCCACTTCTATGGGCCTCTATGATATACAAGAATAAATTTTCAACAATACATACATTAATTGAGTGCAAAAATATTCTCATTATCAAATCATAACTCTCAAAATCATGAGATTCTTTAGTTGTTAATCTTTAAAATATTCAATTTCATCTTCATATTCATCATCTTCTTCTTTTTTTGCATAAAATAGAAAAAACATCCAAAATTTGTTCAATAAATAATACATTTATTTATCAATACCTTGGGATTTAAATAATTATTTTCAAAAACCTTAACTACATCATGCACTGAATTTTACCTTATTTCAAAGTTAAAGAACCATTATAAAATCAATCAAAACAAGATAGAATCATATATTAAAAACCAAATCCAATGATTTTAAAATCATTCACTTCCATCCAAGAAACATCATAATTGATTTCTCCTCATAATATTAAAAGTCTAAATACCTATAAAATTTTAACCCATATATATTAAAAATTACGAGTCAACTACACTAAAAATAATTTTCTTTGTAGAAATCAAATATGAGGCTCCCAATTGGTTATGTAGTATATTCACCTACATGATTCATCTATATAAATCAGTTTTCCACTAAATCACATGATATGATACATTATTATCAATAATATTTGGATCCATGAATCATTCATATACATGGATAATTTGGAAATTAAAAAGCACATAATTTTCTATGTAGCTGAATTTAGATATGTGAATATAGATACGTGGTTGAATCAGTAATGTGGATCACTTATGTAGAATAAATTATAAATAAAATTGTTTACGTGAACTCTCCATACAAAAAATTATCTACGTAAATATAGTATCTTTTAGGGTTCTCCAAAACTATATTAGAATCCCCTTTTCTAACCTCAAACTATTATAAAAAAAACACATTCTAGCATCAATTTATTTTATTCCATGCTACATAAATCCATAAAAACTGGATCAATAAATTTCATAACAAATTAGAACCTTAAGAAATATTAATAAAATTTTCAAAATCCCAAACACACTAAGAATCATTGGATCTTTATTATTTCTCAAACCAAGTAAAAAAATCAATGGGTTTCTTTAGAGATCATTGGTCAGAATATAAAACTGGGATGCAGAATAAAAATTTCTTACATGTGAAGGGTGAGAATTATTGTTGAACATGTTATAATTTTGTGGATGAAATTCATTGAGGATGAATATTTGAATAAAAAGTGTCATTTTCTCAATAAATATAAATTAAATATAAAATATTATATTGGGAGAAAAAATTAATTGAATAATGAAGTCTAATATGAAATATTATAACTTAATGAAAAGTATTTTTCAATTGAATAAAATATTTACATCATCGTTATCTTTTGAATTGAAAACACGTAGAATATAAAATAATATGTGTTTATTTAATTCAATTACATTTAATAAAAATGTGATAAATGAATTCCATGGCCAATATAAGAATCAAAAAACTGAAACAATTGGTAAATAGGCATCATATCACAATGTAGTAAAAAAGAGATACGAAAACCCTTACTTTTTATTCCCTCTTATCCAAACGTGCTCTAATATCACTATATGAAAAACAATTATATTTATTTACTATTTAAAAAAATCTTAAATATAAATTTTTTTACAATTTGTTTAAAATCATTTATAAAAAATAAATTGCTTACATTTACATATTTTTTTGTCAAATGCTTGTATTTTCAATTGTTTTTTAGTACCGGTTTCATAATGCCAGTTTCGAAGAATGTTTATAAATATAAATTTAATCATTATTAAATAAATATAGGTACTATAATATATTTTTTATATTAATTTATGGTGTTATAAATTTATTTATTAAGTATTTTTTCTATGATTCATGATGATAAAGTGTGTGTTAAATATTTTTTAACAACAAAATGTGGCATAATAACATAAAGGTTAAGAATTGTATAACCTCTATAGAACAACAAAAAAATATTTTCCCTTTATTACCTAATGAAACTCTTAGTTATTTTTATATATTCGTTCATGATAGTAATTTATATCATTGTTCAAGTTGGTGGTTAAACTGATATAAAAAGAACAAGCTATAATATAATGGTTAGTAAGGTTAAGAGAGTTATTATTTTGGAATAATATCACTATTATATATTCTTAATGATATTATTTATATGGTTTTATGTGGTAAATTATATTTTAAGATATATGGGAACATCATAAATGAAAATAGTGAAAGTGAAATACATCACTTTCATGAAGTCAGTAATCTAGATATACACACAAACGACACATTTGTTTTTCATAGATTGAGAGGAATATAAACAAAGCTTTAAAATATTAGAATGTTAATAATTTTATTAATATAATATTAGTCCTTTAAAAATTATTTTAGTGAAAAATATTTAAGGTTTTAATGAAAAATAAATCATGTAATTCAAGGAGGCAGAAGTCTAAATGTATTATGATGACCTCTTTATTTAAAATTATTTCAGGTGAAGGTATAAAATTTAAATTAAATTATAATAATAAAATTTACTTATATAATTTTAATATTTATGTTATCATAATTTCATGGATAGATTATGTTTTACATGATATGTGAGGAAATTAATTGAGAGAGCTTGGTATACAATATTACCTCTGACTTTGGATTTTCTCCCTAGGGTAAGACATTAAGGTCCCTTAAATCAACATTTAGGAATATAAAAGGCTTATTAATAGTTTGTATATAGTTTACTAGAAAAACCTTTTTGAATTATTTTCAAGGTAATCCTTTGGAATGGGGGGATTGATATGGTTGAACTGATATCATTTTCAACTGTTGAAATTGAAATTTCTTGAAATATCTGTTTCATTTTCAATGATGGATTGAAACTATTAAAGGGTCATAGACTCACAAATTCAGTTCTAATGAAATTTTGGGTGAGATAAGGTTGATAAATCCTGTATTATTCATCTTAACATGTATTTTAAACATGATTCTATTATATTTCCACTGTATTTGTACATTTTTACCATTTTTGGATTTTTTACTTTGGTAACTAGTATTTCCCAAGTAATTTATATTTTTTTTAAAATAAATGAAAAACACTGTTACCAAATATATTTTTCCTGAATGAAAATATAATCTCCATGTAATTGATGTTATTAATATCTTCATAATTATTTATATACTCTCTTTATTTATTTTATATGAAATGTGCATCATTCGTGTAAAATATTAATGTTTAAATATTAAATATAATTTTAGAGCGTTATTTGAATTCATCCATATTCAAGTATGTATAGTGTTTTAATAATTACTCTCCCCTACAAATCCAAATTGCATGATTATTCTTTGTTAGGGTTCCTTTATTAAATTACAACATTTTTTTAGAAGGAAACTTTGGCCAAATTGTCCATTTGGAAGGACATATGGTCCACACAAGAAAACCCAAAGAATATGTGAAGAAACTGAAACAGCCATGATGATTGAGTTACTGGACTATATCCCGAAGCCCAAATTTTATTAAACTCCACCATATCTTCATTATTATACAATGGAAACATGGATAAAATATTGAAGGTTCAACTACAAGAACAAGGTACCCAACAGATTCATTAAAATCCAGACCACCATTTTGGATGGGAATTAAAATCCAGAAACAATTCAGGACATTTCTCATAATCCATTCATCAAATCAAGTAGGTATTTTTTTAGTGTGAAGTATAATATATTTTCGGCCAATGTGATAGAAGAAACTATTTTTATTGGAAGGCATCTTCTTGTTCAAAAACACATTCACATTTTGACCTTCTGAAAAGTATTTATTGAAATGGACAGAATACAATTGTTTACTCCAACTGCCATAACTTTGGTTCCATAAGTCCAAATGGAAAAAAAATAAATTAGTCATAAAACATTATTATCTGCAACTTGGAAGAAGAATATATGTTTATATTTATATAAATGAACAGAAAAATCAGCAAGATAAGTGGAGGGACAGATTAGGAATGCAAACAGTCCAACTCCTTGGGATATAAATACATCCCCCTCCTTTCCTTCAAAAGAGTTGGAATTTCGGAATAGAGGAGAATATATTGGCATGACCAAATCATTTACAAAGGATTGTAAGGACCTTCCATACTCACATTGTCACTTTAGAAACCTTTCTTCCTCTCTTTCTTTTCATTTACTTCTGTGTTCTTCATTGTTGTAATCTTGTAAGTCTTTTTTTTTGTAATTATTTTTTTATGAAAGTTTCTTCTTAAATATATATTATTCTCATCCATATTATATAGTTTAATATTAATGTTTTTAAAATTGTTTAAATCAACTTAAAACCCTTTATCTTCTTTTCCAACCTCATTCAATCGATTTGTCTAACTCTCTTCAATGATCGTGTGTGTGTTTGACGCACTACTATTTTCATATCCTATTCTTTTCAATTTCTTTATAATTAATCACCCTAAATGTATTTAACTAGATTAATAATAATTTTAATGTCTTTGTAAATCTACCATTGGGATGAGTTATAATTTGAGGATATTATGTGATTTAGAGCTTTTTCTCGATGAGTATTCTTTGAGTTAATATTGTGTATGTTGACCATTATATGTCATGGATGAATGACATGTTTAATTTAATATGTAGATTCCGTGGATTAATGGAACCACAAATACACTACCATAAATAGGTAATGGTAATGATTAGAACCCTACATTATGTTGTGGCTTAAATTAAAGCTTTAACCATTGGGAATTCTGATCAAAGTCATCTTGTGAAGTGGGTGTTAATTTAATGCAATATAAAGCAAAGATCAAGGATATCATATACTTAAATACCCAATAAAAAACTCACCCCAATCTTTATTAATTTTTTAAATCCAATATCATCCATAAATTATTTCATAAGCTCTTCAAACAAACCCCCCTAATCAAAATAAAATCAACTAAAAACAACCGACTATTAAAAAGTATCATCACTGAGGAATCGACCCGGGTGATGCTATACACATTAGCAGAGCACCAGAACCTTGAACATTTGATAGGTGACAATAGAATGCACATTAAAATGGCACCATTTCTGGAGATTGTGTAATTAAGTAGTTGTTAGTTTCTATTTGTTGTAAAAAACAAAAAATTTAAAAAAATGAAAAAAAAACACAAAGAAAAACTCAGCTTCTCATAAAAATCATAAATGTAAAAAAAAAGAATAACCCATCTTCCTATTTATTCCAAAATCTCTTTGAATTACTCATAGCCTCCAAAACTATCCCTCGGATTTGTTTGACCCTAAAATTGAGAGAACACTTCTCCAGCTTAGGAGGAACAAAAGAGACAATCAATGCATTCAAGAATCTGTCCTTGTCCAACCAATTGAATTATATATATCCAATCCTAGGGAACAAAAACTTAAAGAAATTTTCCCCTTATATGAATTACCAACCTCTTGGTATTCAATATCCAAACATAGATCCTGACTTCGAACTCAAATTGGGTTTGATTCATCTTCTCCCCCATTTCCACGGGCAAGTCGGTGGGGATCCATATCTCCACCTTAAAGAGTTCGAAGTGGTGTGCTCTACCATCAAGCCTCAAGGTATTTATGAGAAACAAATAAAACTATGAGAATTCCTTTTCTCCTTTGCTGACACTGCTAATTCATGGCTTTACTACCTCTCACCTGGTTCCATAACCACATGAAATGACATGAAGAGACTCTTTTTAGAGAAATTCTTTCCTGTTTGTCGTACTACTTCTATCCAAAAAGAAATAAGTGTTATTCATCAATTCTAAAATGAATCTCTCCATAAGTACTGGGAGAGGTTCAAAAAGCTTATTGAAACCTTACCACACCACCAAATCCCTGACCAAATATTTATCCAATACTCCAATGAGGGGTTATTAGATATGGAGAGAACTCTCATTGATGCCACAAGTGGTGCTGCTCTTGTTGAAAAAACTCTTGCAGATACAAGATATCTCATAAGTAACATGGCTAAAAAAACACAACAATTCCATACTCGAGAAAATGTTTATGTCAAAAAAGCTCAAGATAATCAATCTACAGAGCCGAAAAAGATGACAGAGTGTATGAGTGAACTTACAGGTACTTCGTGACAACTAGTTATGGCTACCAAAGCCCCATCCTCATATTCTCTACAATAACTATTCCCTAGACCAATCAAGAATTGTGGAATATGTATCTCCCCATATCATCTAACTGACACATGTACATAACTTCAAGAGGTTCAATCCAATTCATTCAGACCAATGGAGCTCAATGCAGCATATGCTTAGTGGAACCCCAACCCTCAACAATTAGGTCTGTTTTTTAGAAACATAAACCAACTCCATTCTGAGCCCTTGTCTTCTACATATAACCCTTACTTGAGATATGGGAATCCCATTTATCATCCCCATCAATACCCTCATCAAAACCCAAATCAATTCCAATATAGTCAAGGTGTTGGTAACTTCCAACAACCTTACCCTTTTTTCAACCTCAAAGGATAAATCGCCTCTTTCTCCTCCTGGATTCTACTATCCCAGTGAGCCTTCCCAATTCCCATACCAATTCAATCACTTTCCCAAGATCCAAAATCAAGGTAATCCCAATCTGGGACTAGCCTCTTATTCCAAGCAACAATGGGAAAGTGCAGTGGAAGATCTTGCCTCCTTCACCCGTTCCAGCCTCAAAAACATTGAAACACACATTGTTAAACTTATATCCCACCAGATACTGCAACAACAATAAAATTATTCCCAAATCCTAGCTCAACATTTACCCAACCCCAAGGGTATGTAAGTGAAATTGCACTTAGATTGGGGAAGAAAATTTCTATGCCTCAAGATAAGTTCTAAAACCCCCCTTTAAATGATGACCTAAAATATAAAAATAAAAACAAACATGAAAAGGAATTTGAATCCATTCCCTCACCTCCTTTTATTCCACATAGGAAACTAATTCCTTTTCCTCAAGACATTTCAAAGCCAAAGAACTCTTTTGAACCCTATCCTGAAATGCATTACATGTTTAGACGCTTTGAAGTCAACATACCCCTCTTAGATTCCATAAAAAAAATACCTATGTACACCATGTTTCTAAAGGAGTTGTGCACCCATAAGAGGAAAACGATGAGATTCGAAAATGTTTTCACCCAAGAGTCTATTCCCAAAAGTGAAAAGATCTAGGGACCTTTATGGTTCCATGACAAATTGGAAGTTCCAACTTTGATGATGCACTAATAGACCTAGGATCCTCAATTAATGTCATAAAAAATCCATCTTCTCCATCCTTGGTCTTGGTCCCTTACATCCAATGGGTGTTGTCATTCAATTAGCTAATTGAAGAACTGCTAGTGATGAGGGTATAATTGAGGATTCCCTTATTCATGTGAATGATTTTATCTTCCCTACTGAATTATGTGTCCTTGATATGAAGGTGAGACAAACTCTTCTAAATCTCCCCTAATTCTAGGAATTCCATTCCTAATGATAGTGAGAACCAAGACTGATGTCTATTCAGGAATCTTATCCATGGAATTTGTTTACCAACTGGTTAAGCTCAACATTTTCCAATCCATGCGATACCCATCTAAGGATCACTCTACATTCTCAATCCATGCTTCCGAGGACACTTCTAAAAGTAAAATGAACCCCAATACATCATGTTCTTCGTTTTTTAATGAAAAAAAATCTTATAAAATCTGTAGCATGATTAACCACGTCATAAATGGTGGAGTTGATATGGACCTCTCATTCATAGACTCCACCAATCTAGATTATATTGAAAAGTATCTTCAATCCCACATCAACTCTAATCTCTACTGATCCACCTTGGAAAATATTAAGGAAAATGAATCTGAAGAAACTAAAGTCCCTTCCTCTATTCCTCAGTTGTCTAACCCACAAATAGAAGATGAGAATGATCAAAAACCTATTGTTGAACACCTGAAATGTCCATTCCTTTTCCATGATCACTCTTATTCGGTCATTGTATCTCCTTTACTTACTGAAACTGAGGAGTACAAACTTGTTCAGTTGTTAGAGGAAAACAAAAAGGCCTTAGGTTAGACCCTAGATGACATAACAGGAATCAACCATGCTCTTTGCATGCATCACATTCATCTTGAGGAATCATCCAAACCAATTATACAGCCACAAAGAATACTCAATCCACTCATACTTGATTTAGTTAGGGAATAGATCACCAAGATTTTTCAAGTAGGTATTATCAATCCAATTTCCTATAGTGAATTAGTTAGTCCAATTAAAGTTCTGCCTAAGAAAGGTGGGTTAACTGTTTTCACAAATAAACATGGAGAGGTAGTCATAACTCGAGTGAAGATCAAATGGAATGTGTGTATTTATTACTGAAAATTGAATGTTTAAACATGAAAAGATCACTACCCTCTTCCATTCCTTGATCAAATTCGAGAACGATTAGCCAGAAAGTCACTCTATTGCTTTATTGATGGATATGTTGGCTACTTCCAAATCCCAATCGCAACTCAAGAGCAATAAAATATTATTTTCACTTGCCTATTTGAAACATATGCATATAAGAGAATCCCATATTGCCTTTGTAATGCTCATGCAACATTCCAGATGTATATGATGAGTATCTTTTATGAATTCATTGAATAGTGCATGGAAGTATTCAGGGATGACTTCACCATTTATTGAAGGTTATTTGAATCATTCTTGAATTAACTCTATCTAGTCCTCTAAAAGTGTTTCAATTGTGACCTTGTGTTAAATTTTGATACATGTAACTTCATGGTTGTAAATGGGATTGTTCTAGGGAACATAGATTCACAAGATGGTATTAAAGTTGATCCTTCAAAAATTGAAGTGATCCAATCACTTCTTGAACCCACTTTTGTTTGAGACATCCATTCATTCTTTGGTCATGCAGGTTTTTATTAGAGATTAATCCATATCTTCTGTATGATTTCCCTCCCACTCACTCGATTGCACTAATATAATGTCACTTTCCATTTCTATTAAGTTTACAAGAGATCCTTCGTTGAACTCAAAATTTCACTTACATTTTCCCCAGTAATCCAACCCCCATATTGGTCCTTAACCATTGAATTGATGTGTGATGTTTCTGGTAGAGCCGTTGGGGCTATTCTTGGTCAAAGAAGGAAAAATATTCCTCATGTCATCTATTATGACTCAGAAACATTGGTTGAAACTCAATCTCACTACACTATGACTGAAAAAGAACTTTTAGTAGTGGTTTTGGCCTTAGATAAATTATGGCCCTATCTCTTAGGTTCCAAAATCAAAATCTCCATAGACCATTCTGCTATAAACTTCTTACTCAAGAAAAGTGATTCCAAACTGAGGATGAAAATATGGTCCTAATGATCAAATATTTTAACCTAGAAATCAAAGATAGGCCAGGAAAATAAAACCCTATTGCTGATCACCAAAGTATAATTTTTAATTCTTCTCATTCAGAAATCATTTATCCAGAATTCCCTACTAAGAACCTTTCATCTCTCACTCTAAAAAAACCATGGTATGCCCCAATAGTAAAATACTTGGTTTATGGTGTTTATCCTGAAAATGTTTCAAAAGAACAAAAAATGAAGTTGAAAAGTGATTCAAAATACTATTTTTGGGAAGAAAATAAACTTTGGAAAACTTGGGTAGACATGGTAATTAAAAGATGTGTTGATGGAGATGAACTTCCCCCCATCTTATAATTTTTTCTCTCACTTTCTGGAGGTGGAGACTTTGGACCACAAAGGACCTCCCGAATGGTCATAGACTCTATACTCTTATGGCCTTCACATTTCAAGGACTCACGTGAGTTTTTTCAATCAAGTCCCACTTGCCAAATGTTTAGTAAAATTTCAAACAGAAATTAAATGCACCAAAACCCACTAATTTTCTATGGGATCTTCAATGTTTAGGGCATCGATTTCAGGGGACCATTCCCCCATTCTAATGGATTCTCATACATTCCTATTTTAGTTGATTGTGTTTCTATGTGGGAAGGAAAAACCCACTATAAATGATGATTCACATACTGTTATTGAGTTCCTAAAGACACACATCTTCCATCAATTTGGCACACCAAGTGCCTTGATAAGAGATAAAGGAATACATTTTTGTAATAAAACAAAAAAATATATTTAGAAAAAGAATGTTGTTGTACATAAAAATTCAACTTCATATAACCCCCAAAAAATGGCATGGCTGAACTTTCTAATAGAGAAGTGAAAAGAGTTCTTGAGAGAATTGTGAATTCCACTAGAAAAGACTGTCCTGAAAGACTTGTTGAATCAATTTGGGATTATAAAACTGCCTATAAAACACCCATTGGGATGTCTCCTTTTAGGTTAGTTTTTGGTAAAGAATTTAATTTACCAGTTTAAATACACCATAAGTCTTTAGGGGATGTGAAAACCTGTAATTTTAATTGTGAAAAATCTGGTGAAGAAAGATAGTTGTAATTGGCTGAACTAGAGTAGCTTCAACATGATTCTTATGAGAATTATAATCTCTAAAAAGTAAAATCCAAGGCACTCCATGAAAAACATATCCTGATAAAGGTATTTCATTAATGTGAAAAGGTATTGCTTTTCAACTCATGATTTCATCTTCACCGAGGTATGCTAAATTCTCATTGGGAAGGTGATTTTATTGTTTCTCATGTTTACCCATTTGGTGCATTGTAAGTCAAAGAACACTCTTTAAAAAGACAATCACAGTTAACAGAAAATGGTTAAAGAATCACCATGACAAGACACACAATCCTAGAATAGCATCAACTTCCATCAGATCCACAGTAGACCCACCACTAGATGGAGACGGAGACCCACCAAATCAAAACCAGGGGCACCTCTTTCCCTATAACTCCCTCTATATCTCTTCTTCTTTTTTCCTCTTTCTTCTTCTTCCCATCTCTTTCATTTTTTTACCAATTTCTTTATAAAACCATTTTCTTTTTCTCTTTCTCTTTTGTATGGGTGTGTCTTTATAAAAAACTAAAAAAACTAAAAAAACAAAAAACAAAAAAATGCATTTAGAAAAATGAAAAATCAAGAGTCATACTAACTCACCTTCCAATTGTCAAATTCTTTCCAACCATTATGGGGAGTCAAAAGTCATGGTTTATTCTCAAAAATATTATGGTTTCCTCATAAATTTTGATAATGAATATTGTGTTAAAACCAACCATTTATTAATGCACAATTTGTTTATTTGGAAAATGATTTTCCCCACCCGTGAGGAACAATATTTTATTTCATGCCAATGCTACCAATACCATCTTTTAAAAATGTGTTTTATTCACCCCCATTTGTGAATCATGATTTTGTTGACCTTCGAGCTGAATTTCCATCTTTGGTGTGCATTAATATGATAGAGGCATTTTCCGAACCACATGAGAATCACAATAGCCAAATATCCACCCATTTCCCATACATTAATCCTCCTATTGAAAGCCCCTTAGAGCCTATGAAAACCTTTTCTATGATAGCCACATTACATTCCCAATACCATATCCCACCCAAAATCAACATGTATTTTCAATGCCTAATTTTTTCAAAGTTAAGTGTGGGGGGAATGGATTTCACTTTGGGTAACTTTTTTTTATTTTCACCATGTTATCATATGCTTAAGGGCAAGCATCGATTTAAGTGTAGGGGAGAGTTTGTCCTTTAGTGGGGTTTTGGAATGTATATAATTTTATCTTGTAAAAATGATATAGAAAAGTGTTCAAATAGAAAATAACAAAAAAATCATAAAAAATCAAACAAAAATGAAAATAAGAATGGGTTTTGTCTTGGGTGGGTAGAAAATCACTCTTCCTCAACCTTTGATATTGTTATAACTATTATAGTTATTATCGCAAGAAGAAAAATCATGGGTTGGGATATGAGTGTGAGATCTATTTCAAGTTCAACATTATAAAAATGTAAAAACAAGAACACTTATGTAATTAAGAGAGATTTCTTGGTTTGTAAATATTTCATTTTCTCATCCACTTAAAATTTATTTCCTCTTTTGTATCTTATTTCACATTTTCATTCCCTCGTAAATATGTGTTTCCATTTCCTTTCATGTATAATTTCAAAAAAAATGTTCATTACTTTTTCCATGTTGGGGTTTACACCCATTTTCATATATTTTGGATGTCATCTTCTTACCATCCCATAGCCACAAAAAAACCCCTAAAAATACCTCTTGATTTTTGAGCACTTCAGGATAGGGAGTAGAAGATGAGAGCTCTTACAAAATCTAAGATTTTAACTTTTGGTTTTTGAATGAGTGGACCCCATAAATTAATTTTATCATCTTGAGGGGATAATTTTTGTGTGCCATCATTCTCCATTTCTAAAATTGGACATCAAAAAATTAATTGTTTTTGGAACATTGTTTCTGTAACAACTTTTGGTGGAATTCAATATGTATGAGTAAAATTGTCTAAACCTCCCATGATTGGGGAAAACAAAATTTTAATATTTTTTTGTGAGTAAAAATTATTTTTTTATGTTTTTATATTTATTGAAAATAAGGATATGCACAAGACTAAGTGTGGGGGAGTTGATGTTATTAATATTTTTATAATTTATTATCTACTCTATTTACTAATTTTATATGATATGTAAAAAAAATTTGTGAAATATTAATGTTTAAATAGTAAATATAATTTTAGATCACTATTTTAATTCATCCAAATTCAAGTAGGTTTAATGTTTTAATAATAACTCTCACCTAGGGAGGAAATAGTTCCTTATTCACCTAGCGTTATTGAGCTCTTGACTCACCTTTCGTCTACTAGGGTTTCACCCTCCCCGTCGGCGATGAATCCTTCGTCTCACTCCATTTAGGTTCTCTTTTCTCTTCCTCACTTTCTTTGGCCTGTATTTTCCCTTACTTCCTACATCTCTATCAATCATTCCTCTTTGGGTTTCCCGTCTTCGTTTCGCCTCCTTACTCCTTGAGGTGCTTTGGTTTCTTCCTAGTTGCCTCTATAATGCTCTAACCTTGCGTTCCTTCGCTCCTCTCTGAGTCAGAATTGGAGAAAAAGAGATTCTGAGGTTTTGGGCAAGCGATTTGGCGGACGTCGAATTCCTAGGTGCTATCGGAGTTGGCTCTTCCTACTTGTGTTCCTTCCTAGTTTCTTATTTTTTTTTGTTGGGATTTCTTCATAGGGTTTCTTCACAGGGATTCTTCCTCCACTGTCTCATCGGGATCTGACCTAGCGTTCCACCACCACTCTTCGGGCCAGATTTGGAGCGATGGATACACAGGGGTTTTGGGCCCTGAGGTTCAGTGGTCACGAAGTCCCCTATGTTAGATTTTTGTTTTCCTTTGTTTGGGTTTCATTCCCAGTTGTCTGTTGATTCAGTTTTGTTTAGGAAAACTTCCCTAGTTTTGTTTATCTTTTTGTGTTCTTCTTAAATGGTGGTTTGTGATCAATGGTGGTGGTTTCATTCTCTGGTGTTGATCATTGGTGGCATGAAGATGTGACAGTGGAGATTGTGGCAGCATTAGTTGGTGTCTTTAAATAGTTTTCTATATTCAATGGTGGCATCTCTTGTTGTATTGAGGTGAAAAATCCATGGTTTTTTGTGATGTTGTGAATTAGGTTACATGATGGTGTTGAGTTCATTTGGTGTTGAGGACGGTGCGGTGCTGGTTTATGGGTTTTATTACATCATTCATTTGCTGGTGTTTTATGTTCTCATGGTACAGATATAGGTCATTGGTTCCTCTGGCTGACGTCCGGAGGAGTTCATGACAACGGTTCTTGGAGAGGGGTTGATGGTGAAGGGACAATGCATTGGGTGATGCGATGCTAGTGGTGACTATGTGGATGCAACTTGACAGGCCTGTCCTCAGTCCATGCAGTGGATCTCGCGGCCTTCGAGGTAATGATTTGGTTAGATTTTAGTATCACTTTACTTTGAATTACTACAACTTTTTTTGTTTAACTTTTGAATTTTGAATCTGAAAATTTGAATTTTGTAATATTGATGTACGGTTACCACTACCATAATGTGGATTTTAAAAAATATAAAAAAAAAATAGATTTTAGGAGGAATAATAACTCTCACCCTACTGTTCCAAATTGAATTATTCTTGTTTTTAGGGTTCCTTATGCAAATTAAAACATTTAATTAGAAGGAACCTTTATTCTAATCATCCATTTGGAGGGTTATATTGTCCACACAAGAAGACCCAAAGAATTTGTGAAGAAACTGGACCAGCTTTGATGATTGAGTTACTGGACTAAATCCCGAATCCCAAAGTTTATTTAACTCCACTATATGTTCCTAATTATCAAAAGGAATCATGGATGAATGTTTTAAGGTCCAATGACAAGAACAAGTGTCCCAAATGATTCTTTTATGTCCAGTCCACCATTCTGGCTGGGAACTACAATACGAACATTATTCATGACATTTCCCATGATCTAGTCATCAAATAAAGTTGGGTTCCAGTAGTGTGAAAGCCAGTATATGTGCTTCCAAATTTATATAAGAAACATTTTTTATTTGAGGGAATCGTCCTGTTTAAAAACCCATTCATATTTCGACCTTCTAAAAAGTATGGATTGAAATGGACATATTACAATTGTTTACTCCAACCGCCATAACTTTTGTTCCATAAGTCCAAATGGCTCCAAATTTTAGGGTAGTCATCAAAAATTATTATATAAAACTTTGAAGAAGAATATATCTCAAGATTAAGCTGTCTGAATGGAAAAACATGTGAGAAAAGTTGAGGGAAAAATTTAGAATGAAAACAGTCCAACTCCATGGGCTATAAATACATCCCCCCTCCTTTCCTTCAAATGAGTTAGCATTTTAGAAGTGAGGATAACATATTGGCATGACCCTATCCTTTAAAAAGTCTTGGGAGGACCTTCCATACTCAATTTTTCACTTGATATTCATTTCCTCCTCTCTTTCTTTTCATTTACTTTTTTGTTCTTTATTGTTGTAATCTTGTAAGTTTTTTTTTGTATTTCTGTTTTAATGCATGTTTCTTCTTCAATATATCATATTTTAATCCACATTCTATAGTTTAATATTAATGTTTTTAAAATGGTTTAAATAAATTTTAAACCCCTTCTCTTCTTTTGCTTCCTCATTTAATCGAATGTTTTTTACCTCTCTTGAATAATCGGGTATGTGTTCGACGCACAACTCTTTTCCTATCCTATTATTTTTACTTTATTTATAATTTATCACCTTAAATGTATTTAACTAGATTAATAATCATATCAATGGAAGAGTAAATCTTCCATTGGGTTGAGTCATGATTTTGGGATATTAAGTTATTGAGATCTTTTGCTCAATTCGTATTCTTTTAGTTAATATTGTGTATATTGAACAATATATTTCATGGATTAATGACAAATTTTATTTAATATGTGGATTCCACGGATTATTGGAACCAAAAATACACTACCATAAAAAAGTAATGGTAATGATTCAAACACTAAGATAATATATGGCTTGTATTAAATCTTTAACACTTTGGAATTCCAATCAAAGTCATCTTTTGAAGTGCGTATTAATTTAATGAAATATGAAGCAAAGTTCAAGGATATCAAAAGATTCAATCCCCAATAATAAACTCACCACAATATTTATCAATTTTTTAAATCAAACTTCATCCACAAATTATTTAATAATCTCTACAAACAAACCCCCCCCCCCCCAATAAAAATACAATCAACTAAAAACAACTAACCATAAAGAAGTATCATCGTCAACTATTCGAAGAAATTGCTGCTATACACATTAACAGAGCACCAGAACCTTAAACGGTTGATAGGCGACAATATTCTGTGCTTTCAGAAAACAAATTAAATTTTCTTATAATATAAAATTATTATTTAATTTTAAAAAAATACTATATATAGAAATATTTTTTTTTAAATGTTGTTTTCTCCATTAATTGTTATTAATCATATATAACATTAATTACAAATATAATGAGTGATAAAATATGTTTATATATTTTTAAAAATTATATGAATTTTATTAAATAAAATAGATAAATAAAATTTACTAAATAAAAATTACACAACATTAATAAAATAATTTTTTGAAGATAACCCTTTCATCATTATAATTATAATTAACTGTATTCATCATTATCATAATTTTATGCCCAAAAATGAGACTCAACACATTTAATTATTTTAAATTTTTGATATAAAATATGCAATCAATTTGGTTATATTTAATTTCTACAAGTGATGAAATAAAAATATTTAATATAAGTTAATATAACCATTTTTTAGTCTAAAATATTACTAGTTTTTTCAAAATGATCAACACAGGTTTTATAAATCCAATATAGTGTTTTTAAATGAATTATTTTATTTTATAAATATGCATTTATTTAAATAATTTTTTTAAAAGAAAAACTATTTATTCATTGGTGTATTATTATAATTTCGCAAAAGTGATGGTATTAGAAAATAAAATATTTATTCAATATTCATTTAAAAATCATATATTTTATAAAAATATCTATGATTCACCCCAATAAAATTTAATATTAATGAATTCAAAAAATAATCCCATTTTTTGAAATTAAATTTATTATATTTATAAATTTAGATTTTAAAATATACTAATACAAACTATTTTTATTGGAAAATTCCATTTTAAAATATTAAGTGTTGTAAATTATATTTTGTATTAATATTTAAATGATTACAATATTTTTTCTTAATAAGGGATTTGTTATAATTAATTTTCATTGTTAATATTCATATAATTTTCCATGTATAATTTTCGTGTACTATTGTGTGTGAAGGAATCTATCGAATATATTATTAATTTAAAGAAAAAATATATTCTGAAATCTCAGGGTGTTATATTATCCCCCATTAAATAAATTTTATCCACACAATTCGAATTATCTAATAAAAATGAACATTTATAATCTTATATGAATGATATTATTGAGTCAACATATAATTTGCTGAGAGATATCAACTTTCCCAAAATCGGAAATATTACCCTTTTCCTCACCATAGGTAAATCATGATATTCAGTTTTCTCTAACCATTTGAGCTTTGAATCATTTTTTATACAGTATTAGGATCCAAAATATATTATTATATTTTAAATGGGTGTTCCAAATGATCATTTAACTGATATACTGTCATATGTTGATAAGGAATGTTATTTTTTTATTCCAACAAATAATATTTCCTCAATATAGAGAGATTAAATCCATTTCTTAAAATCATAATAATTTCATATAAATAAAGGATAAAAACATTTTCACAATGCATACACCCATAAACTTCAACTTAGAATATAATAATCATAAAAATAATTTTTTTTCAATAATAAAATATACATGGGGGTGCATTAATACTGTTAAAAACCTCTTTGATATACTGAAGTGCCTAAAATAAAAATACATGAACATATTCATTGATTTTTAATGGGTGATAAGTGTGCCTTAAATATCATGATTTACGTCATTATCATGACTACCTTTATCTATAAATTGTTCCCATGGGTTTAGAGTTTCTGGAAAACTCTATCCTTGTATATATTGTATTAATGCATTGATTTTTCTAATACCTAAATTTCAATAATTTGAAAATTTGATGTTTGGGTTGGGAATTATTTGTGACCTTTATAACATCAATTATATTTTCCAACAAATTTATATAGTTTTGAAAATCATGAGTTCGAAGTCCAATTCTTCTATAATAAAAATATTTTTTTATTCATTTGAAAAATTCCCTCAGGTGATTCTTAAAACATATTTTACCCTGAGGAAAATAATTATTATTTTGATAATAATTTCTATCGAATGAACCTCCATGTGGAACCATAATTCTCTTCATTATTCTCTTTTGAAGCTCAAATATGTTTATGTTGTTAATCATATTTATTTATAGCTACATTTAAAAAATTACAATATTACTTATTCCATATCTTATCCTATAATTATTCTTATTTGGAACATCTTTAAATTTCCCATGGTATCTAATATTGAATTGATTTCATCAAGATTTATCCATTAATAAAACCAAAATGGGTCACCAAGACTGATGAATAATTAAAATCATAATATAAATATCACAAAATATATTTTGAAAAAAGTATCCCTAAAATGTTTTAAGCATTAATACCATCACATTCGATTTTAATTCAATATAAATCACACATTTTTCAATCTAATTATACTTAGTGGGTTACCTCGTACTCCTTAACATAATTTTTAAAATAATAAATCCTTTTTATGGGATATTAAAGAGAATGTGATTCACCAAAACATATACCCAATGATTTTCTATCCAGTTTTTCAGTCATAGGCCCACTAATCATGCAATAAGTAAAGATCAAGTTTTTACTTAAAAATAATATTTCTGGGTGATTAACCCTATGTGAATATATGTCACTTCCTCACTCACTTGTGTGTATCCCGATAGGGAATAAATTATTTTGAATCCACAATATCTCAACATTACTAAAGTATTACGATGTTTTCAGATACATATACTTGTTTATAGGGGTTTTACAATAGTTCTATCATTCTAATATAAAAATAACAAAAATAATCATATAAAGTAACTAAACACTACTAGGATTCTGACTAAGGTCCCCAAACCTTAGCGTATAAGTCTAGTTCTAAAAACACATTCTTTACACACTACCATGAATAAAAAGTGAGATGAACATATATTTATTTTACCACATTAACATAAATTAATTATTATATCACAACAATCACACAATCCCAAAATATAAGGTTTAGTTTCTTTGAAGATAAAATACATAAGAAACTTATTTTATAATAGTTGTGAATATTTCTATGTAATTGAACCACACATGAGTCCATTGAAGAATACTTATATGTTGTAATAACCGTGATAACCAGACGAATGTAAATATAAGAAAGGAGTGAGATAAAATTATCAGTAATGGAATATTCATCAAAATTTCATCATGGGTTACATAATAGTCTACATATAAAACATGACTAGGGGATATATATCTTATTAAAAATAATGTGAAAGAATAAAAATTTTATATAACTAAAGATATTAGGACATTTAATCTTAAATGAAATTGTTTTCCATGGAATAAGATTATGGAATGTTAAAATATTTCATGTAGAATAATAATAGGTATATAAAAACATCGGATGTCATGGAAACATGTCACAATATATAAATATAAAAAAAACACAATCACATGGAACCATTATATTTTGATCATATCCAAGAAGGCCAAACCGTTATGTTTTAAGGATAATATGAGTAGGAACAACCATTATATTATGATAACAATGCAATAAACCTTATATATTTTATTTTGGGTGTAATACTATAAGGATATCACTTTATATTGTGAGTGTAATCTAGGAATGATTAAACATTATGTAGTGATTTTAATCGAAGAAAGCTTACCCATTATATTGCGAAAAAAATAAATTAATGTCCTTGATTAATTATATCGTGAGAAATATAACTTTAACCAATGCATTGGAGGGTTATATATAATCCCACCCTTCAATCATCCATACAAATTTACGAAAATTTTAAACAATCATTCGTAACATTATAATGAATCCATGGAATAAAAAGTTGAATTTGTAACATTTCCAAATGCCATCACCAAAATTAACGTCAATAATATAAATATTCTATACCCAAAATTCAAACACAAAAAAAATAGTATTTCAATATAAAATTTACATATTTATTCATGAAAAATTATTTCCAAGTAAAAAAATACTTTAAAGATAAATATAAAAATAGATGTGAAAACATATAAGAGTTTTCATAAATTTTTTTTAATCATTATTATCAATGATGAAAATATGGGTCACATTAAAAATTAATTTTATTGATGGTGAATTAGATTATTTTGAAATAATTTTACTTTTAAATTTTTTATTGAATGGTCAAGACTTGAAAACACATGAAATATATCTCATGGAAATGAGTAGTGAAAGATAAAACAAGCAACAATCGAAGGAATTCCTTTTTTAATATTTTAAAATAATTTTATTGAAATAAAAAATCCTATAAACTTAAATATAAAATAATTTTAAAAATAAATAAAATAAAATATTATGTCAAAATATATAACCACTAATTATTATTCCATATATGAAGGATAAAATTGGTGGGAATAGATGACATGGATGTAGAAGACAAATAGGTCACACGGCTAGGATGGGGTTCTTATAAATGTAAAAAAATTAGGGAGATGAAATTTATTAATGAGGAATGTTTTAATTATAATTTTTTGTTTCCCAAGATATATAAATTTCAATATAAAATATTATTGGGGAATAAACTAAGAAACATTTTTATGAATATCAAGATGGAACATTATAAATCAAAGAACGGGTGTTTGAGTTATCAAAAAAACACTAAGAACATCATTACCATTAAAATTGAAAACCCATGAAAGGAAAACATGTTATATATTTTCAATAAACTATATTTATTAAAAAATTAAAATAAATGTTATTCATGGAAAATATATTCACAAAAAAAACAAGTGGTCTGTCTACATCTTATGTCAATGAAGAAACAATTAGATAAACAAATTTTATCTCTTATTCCTGATAATAAAAAATATAAAAACTATTATAATAAAATTAACTATATATATCACTTATTTATGGACCATATTCAAAAATATATTTTTCAATAAACTTCCTTTATAATTTTTCTAATAAATAAATTTTTTTGCTAAATTTTATTTTTATCATTGGATGTTGTTTGATTCAATTTTTTGTTCATTACAATTTCCATATTGGATGTGATGATCCTTTTTTATAGATTAAAAATTTATAGCTATGAGATCAATATAGGTACTTTATGTGATTTTCAATAATTATTTATATTTTTCTAATTTCATTTCTTAAGTAGTTTGGCTATGATTTGTGACGATGAAGTTCGTGACATGCATGTTTTAGTAATTTATAACTAACAGAAAAGAGATAAATTATTAATCCATTAAATAATATTTGAAATACAAAAAACAAAAAAAATAAACATTATTAACTCATCAATTTCTAATCACTCCTTTATTTATGTTTCCATAGTCATTATTGATATATATTTGTAGCTTTATTTACGTGGGTGGTTAAACTGATCCAAACAAGAACAAACTATAATCTATTGGTGATTACGATTAATAAAGTGACTCTTTTTGTATAATATGAATAATATGTAAAATTAATAAAAATATTTATTTAACATTAAGTTGTTGAATTTAATTTTAAGAGAGTTTAATATATTATAAATGAATAAAGTGAGAAATAAAACATGTCACTTTCATTAAGGTGGTACTTCGCTTGTACTCAGAAGTGATAAATTCATTTCCAATATATCATGGGGAAAATATTGTATGGTTAAAATTTTCAGAATATTAATAATGTTATAAATATCATATTAAACCATGAAATAGCCATCAAGTATCATTTCCTAAGGTGGTGAAGAAAAATCAAGCACGTCGTTCCTAGAGGCGGTAGTTCGCAAGTACTCCTGACATTGAGTTATGTTTTTGGAATGGTTTTGGATGAAGATAAAAAATGGTTATTCCATTAAAATAATAAAATTTCAGTATATTATTATTAATTATGTTACCATAATGTATTTATTTAATAGGTTTTAGGAGGTAAATATACAAAATAATTGAGACGTATTGGTTAAGAACATTACCCCTCTATTTGGATGTTCACCCATGGGTAACACCATGAGGCTCCTTATTTTGGGTTTTTGGAAGGGGAATGATTTCAAGGAAGGGGTAATATAGTTTAAAAGAGACTATGGGATGTTTTTTCTAGGATATTTATTTATAATTTCTGACAAAATTTTGTCCAATTGAAATCCTTTTAAATGTGAAAAAAAATGTATTTTGATAAATACACATTACCATTTCAATGATTGAAGGAAACTATTAAGTGGTTAACAAATCTAAAATGTGGATATAATTCAGTGAGGTTTTAGGTAATTTTTATTATTCATTTACCATTCAAATTAACATCTATTTTTAATATGATTCAAATCTCTTACCACTAGATGTTTATATTTTCCCATTTTGGGTTTCACATTGGTAACTAGTTTTTACCACTATAATTTATATTCAATTAAAAATATAATGTAAAAAATATTTCAAAAATTTTATTTTCAAATCATTAATTTAGTAATTATATAATATAATATAATTTATAAAAAATATAAAATTTTCTTTTATGTTAAAAAAATTAAATATATAGAAAAAATGTTTATTTGAAATTATTGTTTTCGCTATTTTATGTTCTTGATCTTATATAAAATTAATATCCAATTAAATGAATGAAAATATATTTTTTATATGTTTAAAAATCATATAAATGTCATTTTATCAAATAGATCAATTTAATTTATTAGATAAACATTACACACCATTAATAAAACATTTTTTCTAAATATCACTTTCATCATCGTTACCTTTAATCTTAGTAATCATACTGTTATGCATAAAAAATTGAAAGAACTACAAAATAACATGAATGTATTAATATAAAATATTAAATATATTTATTATTATTTATTTTATATATGTGATGTAGACTATTTTTTAATATAAGTTAATATAAACAATTTTTATATTAAAATATTAATTAAGTATTCAAAAAAAATTATATCTGTTTTATAACTTCAATATAACATTTTTTGTGATTTATTTAACAAGGTATCAAACATAGAATTAATTTTTAGAATTAATGTATTCCAAAATCTTGAGGTTTTATATGATCACTACAATATGAATCTAATAGAAAATTTATAGAAAGGGATATATTTAAATCTACTATTAATGAAATTAATTATTACCCTAGATTCATTTTCATGGTATAGTTCTCATTATTATGTCCTTTCTTCATATAGAAAAAATGACATCCTTCACCTTAGTTTTTACATTGGTCTTCCTCTTCATGGAAGGAAAGATCAAAGAAGACATAAACATGCCATTTTTATTTAGGTCATTCACCTATCTCCTCCTCGTATTCACTATAAAAATACATATATTTTTCACATCATATCCATTTCAACCAGATAAAGTAGAATAATAAATTCTTAGAGAGATTTATAAAGTTTGTTCCTATTAAAAATTAAAATAATATTGGAGAAGAACTAATAGGGTGATGGAATAATGTGATTCATACTTAAAAAAATTGAAATTTTAAACTAAAGTATATCCAGAGGCTAAGTGAATCCATTAATTTTAAATACATGAGGTCCAACTAGCACACGAAACCAATGTTCTAAAATGTATAGTTCATTATATTTCCCAAAATTCTTGTATATATTTTTCAAAATAAATATTATCGAGATTTATAAGAATCTTATACAAATCAATTTTTCTCATAATACATATGTAGTTTGTCATACATTGATGATATCATCAATAATTGGAAATATAGTGTGTCCTCTATGTTTTTTAGGTATACATACATATTTTTTTTTCAATAACATCTTTTGTGGTTTTAGTAATCATGTATTATAACACGTAAATATTTTTTTTCTTTTCATATATCAATATTCAAGATCCTACACCACTCTAAGAGGTTATCAAATGTTAATAAGTTAGCTTTCCCCACATTAGATCATGATGATATCAATGATGAAAATTTTAATGTTTCTAAAACAAAATAAAATAATATTTTAGGTACTTTATTTTATTACCAAGTATAATATAATATATTTTATTTTATTTACATCCCAATGTTTTATCAAATCCAAATTTATCTCACTATTATACTCAAAAATTGTTAATAGGTTGAAATTATTTTTGAAAAGATCCATATTTACCTTATCATAACTCAAAAATGTTACGGTCGATTAGTAAATGGAATTTAGGATAGAGGTCTTCCAAACTGCAAGCTTGCATCTCCTTTACCCATTGAGTGTAATCTTTAATCCAAGATTCCTGAATTGAACTTCCTTAGCACTGAACAAAAAGATACATGAGGTCCAGTAATGTTTAATCATCTTGGTTTCAACATGGTTTTTTCAATAAAAACATTATTATAACTATTTGATAGTATTTTTTTCCTATCATGTTTAATAATAACAATATTTTATTTGGTTTGATACAAAATCAAGTAATGGATTGATTTTATAAAAAAAAAATTCTTAAGGGATTTTGTTTTTTATAATTAAAATTAATTATGTTGTCCTTTAAAATTATTGTTATTAATGTATTGATTTAAAATATTTAATTAATCATATTTTGTAATATAATTTACACATAATCCATTTATTAAAATTTATCTGCCTTGTCTTGATATCTTACAAAATTTATGTGACCATATTTAATCATCCAATAAAAATGAATCTATATAAAATATATAACCATTCAATAGAAAAAATAAAATAAATAATGGTATTTAATAATGATCATTCAAATTATTAATTTATCAAGTGGATGATAGATAATCTTTTGATCCTATAGTAAAAACTCCTTGATCTTGGTTTGGGTTGAATTTTAGCATTCCACCATATAACTATATATCTTCTTGATTGGTTTCATGTTAGTATTGTTTTTCAACCACTCAGTTTGAAAAACGGTATATCTATGAAAGGAGGAAAATGTCAAATGAAACACCTAGTATCAACAATGATATGTCTATTTCAACTATGCTCTACTTACTCTCGGTCCACCAAGGACTCCATCGAATATTCGGTCATCTTCATTAGGCATTACTTGTGCAGGCAGATCTCATGGAGGGGTGAGTATAACAATGCCCAGTAGGGCACCCAAAAATAACCAAACATATCGGATCAAGAGGGTCATCATCTCATCATCATAATAAAAATTCAATCAGAATGTGAGGAATAACAATAATAACACAGATATATTCAATGAAGACGCTATTTTTCAAGGAAAATCCATAATCATACTACCATTCTAGTATTACTACTCAAGTATTTTTGGTAATGAAATCCAGGGAGAACACACTCTATGAGTCTCATAAAACAAATGGAACACATCCAATAAGCCTTTCTACTCATAACACTATATAATTAAGTAAATTATAAAACCTATAAGATATCAATACCATTCTAGGGGATCTCTCTTAGGGTATGTTGGGATATCTAGAAACTATTTGCAACAACCTACAAAATAGGGGATTGATGCCCATGTGTGTGGGTCTGTATGATTCTAGAAAAACTACCTATGGAATAATTTGATGATATGGGACAATAAATTGACCTAAGATAGTGGATTGTAGAACTATATAAGTGATTAATCCTATAGAAGGTATCACATCCGACACTCATGACTTGATGCATCTCTTTACCCTCATAAGGATGGACCCAGGGAGCGTACCCTTGCAATATCGGTCTACAATGGAGATAACTAGAGCCTAGAACTACCATGAAAATAGATAATGATGTGTATAAGGTATACATGGAAGGTATTATCGTGTACTCTAGATTTTGGTCAGGTACTTCAAGGCATGTTGGTGTACTGTGGTTGTTTCTATGTTCGTGTCATGTTTAGCTACCAAATAATGTATGAGTAATATACTATGACTATAGATTATGGTTGTTCCCATATAGTTGGTTCTGTCTATGTATCAGTCCATGCTCGTGTACTCCTGAATTTCTCTTTTAACTGGTTAGGTATTTCCCAGTGTACCTCGAGGGTACATGATGGGTTACTGGGAAAGGGTCACACAGTGTGCAGTGGGTTTCCCAATGTGTGTTATATTTGGTTTCCACTAATAAATTGGAAGTTATATCAGGGGACTAAACTACATGTATTATTCAATCTACACATTGTGTAGTCACTATTTTTTTCCAATCCTATTGGTTCTTCACGTGGCCCCCCTGTACTTCGTCTGCATTGGATCAGCTGAGAATCTCATTGATAATAAAATATTTGGTTTTGACCAATCATTTGTGTTGATTGTGGTTAGATTATAGCCACCCAATTATCTCTGCAATCATCTACTATAATCCCGTGATGTTACCACAGATCCAGACATTGAATTAATGTCCCTTGATAGGTTCCCAATATTCCATCATTTCTTTATAACATTGATTGTGTCGTCGATCCCAATCATGAACCTATGATTATGATCCACTGTGATAAAGAATGATTTTGGAATTATCATTCATCAAGTATTTTTTGAACTACTAGAAAAAAGGAATATCCATGATGAATTCATGAGCAGTGGTGGAATAAATTCACAAAACACAATATGAGGAACGAAGCTAAGCCATTACTCAAGCTAAATTCATTCAATTTCCATTTAAAATAATAATTACAAATAAATAATCAATATTTATAAAATAAATATACACTTCTAATTTCTTGGATAATATAGAAATTATCACAATTCAAAAATCTACCCATGGATCAATTTTTGGGAATATTTATTCACATTCAAGAAGGGAAAACTTTTCAGGGATTAAATCTAAAAAAACCCCTATATAATGTTTTGATCAATGTTTGATGAAAAACGATCATAGAAATTTTTTTTTGGAAGGATCCACAAGATCTATTGGAAATATGATCACTAAATAATGTTGCATTGTTGATTATATAATAATTACTTTCCAATGAATCATCTCTCAAGTTCTAGGGTTCATCCTTCAACATTTACACTTAATTCGAAAACTCGAAACTCATAATGATTATTTCACTCCAGGGGTAAAACCCACATTCTAGATTTAATGGAAGTATCAATATTACTATCCAAGAATCTTTGTGGGATTTATTTGATTACTATTGAAAATGATTTTATGTATGATATAACATATTCAATTTATATATTATTGCAATACTGGACCTCCTTGGTCACTATAATCTAAGGTTGACTCAATGAGTAAACTCAAAAATATTTTTTAAAATATTTTTTTTTCATGTATAAAATTGCGTCATTATATTCGTCAAAAATCATGGATTTTATTTTGAAAAAAAACCTACTATGAAATATGAAGACACTTGGACGTCATCTATTTCTCCCATATCTAGGTTCTATCTATGATATTGTTATACTTCCACCAAAAACACACCAAGGGAATAGATCAACACCCAAGATTTTACCCCTTCCAATTATGGATCTATTATTTTTACTCTAGAAAGGTTTATCATTCCTCTATGTCCAGGTCCCCCAAAAAAGAAATATGTGATAGTTCATTCACATACCTCCACAGCAACAATGTATATAAGACTTAATCTACTTGTTCTAACTAATGTTGTAGGTCAAATAGGTAGAACACTTTGATGACCATATACATTTTATGAAACCGTATGGTGAAACTCAGAGTTAATTTTCCAATATAGCCAAATCTATGGAATTGTCACTAAGGTTAGACCTCTGAGAACACATTTTCCCTATCTTTGTACTCTAAAGACCTATATTATCAGTCTTTATTAGATGATGATGAATATTTTTAGTGCTCATCTACTACTGGATGATATACACCTTCCCAGTTTTCTCTTGAACTATCATCAGACCCATGAGTGCATTCTCTCATAGATCATTCTATCTCAATGGTAGACTAAGGGGTCTCCCATACTCGGTCTCAAATGGTTTCATAACGATGGAGAAATAGTAGCTGTTGTTGTACAAAATTTTCACCAAGGTTAGGTGATCCTCCTAGATTCTACTAAATTCCAACATACCATCCTAAAGCATGTACTTTAGAATATAAATGGTGCACACAGTCATTTCATTAGTCTTGGGGGTGAAGTATAGTTCTCAAAAGAAACCCAATCATAGATGCCTACTATAATATTCCTAATAATAAAAACACAAATATAGAATCATAGTATGATATTATTGTTGTGGGAACACCTTGATGTCGTAATATTTCCTTCATATAAAGTCATCTGAAGCTCTAGACTGAACCATGTTCATGGATGAATAAGAAGTGGGTTGATTGGTTATTCAATATATGATCTTTATATGGGATTGTTTCTCATATAATATCATGGAATCCCCACGATGAATTCCCTATAGATGCATTCCCACTTATATTATACCACCATAAAGGTTTTATCTAAACCCACAAGAATCCAGTGCTTGGGTTTCACTTACTGACAAATTAGGCATTAATAGAAAGAATAAAATATACAATTCTTAATTATTTATAACAAGAAAAGATTTTTAAGGTCTTTGTACAATATCACCACACCAGAATGTACACCCAAGGAGGATTTATACAATTTCCTCAAAACATCCTCATCAAATGTCTTTAGTGCCATGTTCTATCCTCAGAAGATGATTTTGTCATACCAACCTTCAACAAAATCAATTAGAAGTATTACCTATGAATATTTGTATATTAAAGGACACATAGAGTTTGTCTCTAATATGAGCCTCTCGAAGACACTATAGAAGCGGAGGTGTAACAAAAATTAACTAGATGTAAGATTCTTCATCATTGTCCACTAAGTAAAATTGTCAGTAGGCTGACTTATCTAACGTAATTCCAAACACAAATTAATTACTACTAAGAGAATATTCAACTAAATTACCATTATCAAGAGTATATACAATCTTGAAGTCATAATCATGGAGGAACTATATTCAATGTCTCTTCCTCAAATTGAGATCCCTATGTGAGAATATATAATTTTGAAACGTGTGGTCTAAATGTATTATATAATATACACACATATGATAGGTTCACCAAAGATTTAGGTTGAATACCTCCCTTCTAGCTCTAGATATAGGGTCTCAAATCCTATAACCTATAGGTATCCAACGACTAACTATAAATAATAACAAAACTAATCCATGTATCCAATGTATCACTGGACAATATGTACCCAACTCCCTCCTATGGTAGCCTCAAGATGGGGTCTCTTATCAGCATCCTTCATGAATCCTAGAAATATTGTTGGAACCTCTCCATAAACAATAAATTATTCCCCTTACCATTCCAAGGATTTAAGTTCATCAGAATCCCATATAAATCAGGTATGAATATCTTATATTAGGCTACCATCCTAAGGAAACTTCACACATATGTCGTTCTCTTGGGTGGTTTCTAATCTTGAACTGCATCAACCTTCAATGATTTCACACCTACTCCATATTATGCTATTACATGTATCATAATGTGGTAGTCTCAAATTCATTACTAACACTTAGATGTCTTCCTACAATAATGGTTCTCTTAGAGTATGTCTAAGACCATCCTAAAGTTTCTCTATTTACAATCATCTGACACTGAGTACTCTAGGATTTCACTGATGAAGACATTAAAAAATCTAAGAAGTCATAAATGATCTATTTCATGAGTTACATGAACATGGATGAGGTGTTTAAAAAGAAAAAATCCATAACCATGTACTCATGATTTCTGTAGACATCTAAATAATTTTTTTGTCATATTATTATCTTAAACATGGAGCTGGTGATACCTTGACCCGTTGTAAATCATTGAGATCCATATTTACCATTCCAACTAGTAGAAGAGGTCATCGATTCTATATAGATGATACTTTTTCATTATTATTGATGGATTTTGGTGATGATAATCAAAATACAACTAGAGATCCATTCAAATTCTTGGTGAACATCATTGGGTTTTCCCATGGTAAAGAACTAGGTCTTAAAAATACCAGCATTTATAACTCCTCAAACTACCCCTTTATCTCTTGAAGTTATCAGGTATCCATCCAATATATTAGATTAGATATCAATGCAATCCCTAGGTGTGATAATATGAAAAAATATCTATCTTAATGGAGAGGTAATCCTAAAATTTCATATGGAAGGAAGCCCTCGTACTATATCACCGATTCAAGAAAGAGATAGATTATAATATCCATTGAGCTATTTTTAATTATAACCAATTTAAGAGTAATTCGTTTTCAAATATATTATATGAGCTCATCCTACTCTTCCTAGGTTTCATTTTCACTGTTAAAGGAAAACATATTCCCATCTACATGGATGCACCACATACTCAACCTAAAATAGACAATATGTACATAAACTATAAATATCTATTTCAAACCTATGATTACATCATATGGTCTCATCACTGCTACAAAGAGATGATGTATGAAGTTCTATACCCCATGATTCATGTCACAGTATAGGAAAAAGTTCATGATAACTGAGTCACCTCTAGTTGGAGTCACCAATCATAATGGCCAAGCCAAAGGATCCACTAGAATCTCTAGGTATCGATGAAGGGAAGTGGAAATAAAAGAGTTACTTGAACATGTGCTAATTAGTACTAAATATAAATTATATATGACACAAATCATACCTATAATCATCATTAGAGCATCATGGTTGTATTACTCCATTGTCTACATGTAAGATCTCAGATCGTGGAAAGGTATGATCTCGTTTAATTTTTGGATTGAATCCCCTATTTTGGTTAATTAAGTACTTACCCAAGTCCTTGTGAAGGCTCGAGGTTCCAAGTGTTCAAGATAAAAAAAAAGTGTAAAAAATGAAGTTTTTGTGGGTAGGTCGCACTGTCTGTGCACAGTTAGTGCTAACCGTACAAACAGCCAAGGAAACCGTGCAGGAGGTGAAATTTTAGATAGTGGCCTCCGCATGGTTTTCACACGGTTTGGAAAACTTTTTGGGTAAACCGTACGGCCCAAAAACATTTAAATATTAAATTTTAACCACTCCGGGATTTTAAACCCCAACTTAAGATTTCATTCCCATTCTCATCTCTTAACCCTATCAATGAACAAAATCTCCCAAGAGCTTCATGAGATCGATCTCCCTCATTTCTAAGGTGTTTTTTGTGTTGTTTGTTGTGGATCAAAGCTCAGGGTAAGGCTAATCTCATCCTTGATTCTATATTGAGTTTAAGGATTGTATCGTCTTCTCCTCTCTTTCTGAATTTCTAAAACACTATTATTTGAGTGAGATCTAGGTTGCATCATCAAGGGTTGTTTGAAGTGGAATCACATTGCTCAATTAAGAGTGTGTTTGCCCACCAAATCAAAATAGGTGCTCTACAAGTTATATCCCATGGTTTATTTGTGGAGTTTTGCATGTGTGGTTTTGTTCTTGGGTGTCTCTTGGTATGTTTTGATCACCCTTGGAATGTTTTGGTAAAATGGTTATTAAGAAGGTAAATGGAAACCCTCACGATACCCATGGGATGTATGGAGAGTAATGAGACTAATCTAGGGCCACCTATGGGGTTCTTCGACTTTCTAATACCTAGGGATTTGTTAAGAACATGTGATATTGTTGAGTATTTATGTAAATACCTTGATAAAAATGTTGATGTGATTGTTTGTGTTAGAATAGAAGATTAGTGATTCACCTTGGAATAGTAAAAACCTAAGGGATATTAGGTTAATATGTTAAAATTATTAAAGACCATAATGAAATGGATTATGATTCTTGTAATGAAGCCTAGTGAGTTAGGCATAATGAATAAGCATAGTGAGATAAGCATAATGACTGATCCCTTAGTGAGGTAAGAATAATAAAAGGGGAATCAGGCTACGTTTCTAAATGATGTGAAATGTGTTAAATGTTTTAATGGGTTAAGGAATGGTATTAACTCTCATTTTAATGTTATGATTTATTTTTTCCTTGGGAAATGGTTGTGATGTTCTATGAATGGTTGATGGATATACATATATATAGCACGTGCACATGGCTTGGTAGAGTGGGGCATTGAATTGAGTTTCTACGCCCACAGGTCGAGCTAGACTGAGCCTCTAAACTCTATTCCTAATGCAGGATTTAGGGAAGGGGACTAAGGCTCTATTTATTTAAGAGTTACATCCACCCGGACTGAGGTTTCGAGGTGAGGATATTGTTTTCATAAGGAATTTAGTCCTAGTGATATAGGATAACAGTGTATTTTCATCCTTCTTGTGATTGTGTACTTTAAGCCGGTGTAACTTGTTGTGTTTGATGAACCCACGAAAAATGTTTTGGAAATGGTAAGGGTGGGAAATGGGATGAAATAGTAAGATATTAAAATGGTAATAAATGTTGGTAATGTACATAAACCGGTTAAGGGCACTTAAGTTTTCCTTGTAATTTATGATTCATTTCCCTCTTTGCATGCACAATTATTTGTACTGGATATTTTTTAGACACCATTGGTGGTGGTCTACTGAGTTGTACTCACACCCTTTTTTGGCTGCCATTGGGTAGCTGAGAAGAATTCATGTTTGGAGGTTAGGAGAAGGGAAAAGTCCCGTTTTAGGTAGTTGGTTTGGCATGGGTGTATGGGGAGGACCCGGACAATGTGTTGGGACCTTTTTGGGGATTTTGTAGTTTGTATTAATTTTGGGTTTTGTTCAATTTTTCAAATGTATCATGGCATGGAATATTTACTGTTATACATGGTTTTACCCCATTTGGGGAACGGTTTTTTATGCATACTTTGGTATTATTGGTTGTTATTCTGGTATTTTTTTATCATCTGTTGTGGTTTACTCTGATAAAAAGGATTTATAGATTCCCCAATTGGCTATTTGGACCCCCCCTGCAACTCGACAACCTTTGGCATACAGGGAGGCGTACTTAAGTTCATGTAACCATCCGGCTCGGAGCACAAGTTTAGTGGGTTCTGTTTTGGGGATGTTACAAAGTGGTGTCAAATGAGGTCTTTGTTCTCCTTCTCTATAATATTCTTATTTTGGATGGTAAATGGGAGTTAGGATGTGATGGTTATTGGTAATGAGCTTACTCTTGGGATTAGGTAACCCATGTATGAGGGAAAACCCAAGTCACCTAGGGTGAGAATTATTGTTCTGTATTGTGCGATCTTGTAGTTGATGATATTTCACCATTGGGTGATTCACCTGTTGTGTGATGTGATTTTTTTATGATATTTGGATCATGGCCTTAATGGAACGAATATGTGTATTCATGCATCATTGTAGGAACCTAGAGAGAGATAGGTGACATGCATCATGGTAGGCACAAACGGGTTGGTTGTGTGAGGCATGAAAGATGGAATGCACCTTGCATCTTGGTAATTAAAAAGGAAAATTCCATAAAAGAATAATGTAAATGGGTGAAGATGAAATAATTATAAGTGAAGATTACTTAAATATGTGTAATTAAGGGTTTTTAATGAATTAAAAATGTTTTGTAACATGTTATATGAGCCTTGTGATGGTGTATGATTGTTTTCCCTTTGTGGACCATCACTCGTAGAAGGGATGGTCGGGTTAGTGTTTTTGGAATGTAAAGGTTTATTGGGATAGTGCATGTATGGTGGGTTGTTGTGGTTGAGAAATTTCACCACGACATCGAGCACGGGTTGGGAAACAAGAGGATGTTGCTGAGAACACTCCTTTAGTAGAGGATAAAGAGAATGTGGTGATCCAGGAAAGTAGATAAGATAAGTTTTGAGGGAACTTGGGTGGTTTCATGAAGATGATGGATTGAGATCTAGGGTGGGTTTCACTGAGTATGTTTGAGTTTTCCAGAGAGTTTTAGTTGTAGAACCCTCCGACCTTTACTGAAGAGGGTGGGCCAGAGGAAACTGAGTTATGAAGAGAGTTTGACTAGACAATACATGATCACCTGGGGACTCTTGATGGGAAACGAGTCATATTAATAGTTTATATACCGCGGGGCCAGGAAAAGATTTGGTTGGACATCTTGGCTCAGATTGAGAATGATGAGGGGATGTTGTGAAATGATTTCTAGGAACAGTTTCTGGAGCATTTTTACCCAGATACTTTTAGACAAGAGATGGTTGCAGAGTTCAAAAGCCTGACTCAAGGGTCTATAAAGGTGATGGAGTGTGATGGCTGCTTCACTGACCTGTGACGCTTTTTTCCAGCATTAGCGTGGGATGAGGTAAAATTTACGAGGCAATTCTAGGATGGTCTGAGACATAAGATTAGGTCTCAGGTGAATATCTTTTGCTTAAAGAGGATTACAGAGGTAATGGATGGAGGACTGATCATAGAAGGAAATGTGAAGAGATATTTGGGTAGTATGATTGTTGTGCCATCTGGGCAGACAAGTGTTGTAGTTTCTGAGGTATGGAAGCATCGTTTTGGAAGTTTTTAGTTGGGTGGAATTGTGAAAGGTGGTCAGAAGAGGGGGTCAACCCCTCAGGGTGGTGATCGGGTGTTCTACTATCAGTGTGGCAGGATAAGGTACATGTGTGGTCAGTGTCCTTGACCTCCAATTAAGTGTCGGTCTTGAAGTAGATTACGTTATGTACAGAGGTTTTGAAGGAACCCTCAGTAGGTGAGCATGGATTTTGGAGATATGCAGATTCCAAGCGGAGGAAAGGGGTCAGTTACTCCTTATCTGGTGGGTAGTTGGAGCTCTACGGGTCGTACAAGTAGGGGAGATGTGTGTGGAAGTTCATTGTAGGATCACCCACATCAGTAGGACAGTAAAGAGCAGAGAATAGATGTCGGAGCCCTAGGTAGAGGGGCCAGTCAAATTCATGCAGTTTAGTCAGCACCTAGTGATGGCGAGGCTGGTCCATCAACTATTTTAGGTAAGATCCTTATAGCTTCTATTCATTCTAGTTTGTTGTTTGATAATAGTGCCACAAAGTATTTTATTATAATCATCTTGATGTATCATTGGGTTTTTTCATGGATAGTGTGTGTGGGGTTATGTCGATTGACATGCCGTTGGGGGTACAAAATGATCATATCATGATTTGTAAAGGATTTGATCTGGAAGTCAGTGTTTACCATTTCCTATGGGACTTGTTCATTCTTGAGATGTTTTCATTTGACCTCATCTTGGGTATGGACTAGTTGGTGATGTATCAGGCACACATATATTCTTACCATCATAGGGTATCGTTCTAGTCACTACAGGGTAATGCTTATGTCCATTGTAGAGAGTGGGGGGTTCGAGCATGTCGTGTAGAACCATTTTTGTCAACAGTTGAATAGGCTCACAGCTCAAGTATCTTATCTTGTGCTTGAAGATTAAAGGGGAAATAGTTTTTCTTCCATCTAGTAGTGGATCAGTTTCAAGATATGGTTCTTGAGGATTTCTCGTGGTTTCCACCCATGAGGGATGTTGAGTTTACAGTTGAGTTTCTACCAGGAGAAAAGCCAGTTTCCATTCTTCCATACCGAATGGCACTGGAAGAACTCCCATAGTTAAAGTTTCATCATGAGTATTTGGATCATAAGTGGTTCATATATCCTAGAATGTTTCATTGGCGATCTCCTGTGCTTTTTTTTCAATGAAGGATGACGGGTTGTTAAGGCTGTGAGTTGATTATCGGAAGTTAAATCAGATAAAGGTGAAAATTTGGTACCCTCTTCCTAGATTTGATGAAATGTTTGACCATTTGAGGGGTGAATTTGTGTTTTATAAGATTGATCTAAGATAGTGTTATCACCAGTTGAGGGTGAGACCTTCTGACATACCGATGACAGATTGTAAGAGTCGGTAGAGTTTGTTTGAGTTTATAGTGATGCCTTTCGGCTTGACCAATGCACAAGTAGAATTCATGGCTTTAATGAACATAATATTTTGTCCTTATTTGGATCAAAATGTGGTGGTATTTTTTGAATACATCTTGGTGTACAAAAAAACTCATGACGATCATGTCCAACTTCTTGACATCGTTCTGTGTACACTAAGATAGCATTAGCTTTACACCAATTTGTCAATGTGTCAATTCTAGATTGGTGAAGTGAATTTTCTGGCTCACATCATCTCTGAGGAAGGTGTGTCATTGGATCCAGATAATGTGCAGGATGTCGTGTATTGGGAGTATCCCATGAGTGTTTCAGATGTTCGTAGATTCTTGGGTTTGGTTGGATATTACCAGAGGTTCATTTAGGATTTATCTCTCTTGCAAGCACCACTATCAGGCTTGAATAATAAGGGAATTAGGTTTGAGTGGTCTAAGGTTTGTGATAATGCCATCCAATAGTTGAAAACTCGATTGATGACAGCACCAATCTTGATCTTACCTGATCCAGGTAGGAATTATTTCCTATTTTGTGATGCGTCTGGTATCGAGCTTGAGGTTGTGTTGATGCAATATGAGTGGTTCATGGCTAATGGTTCAAGGCAATTAGAACCCCATGTGAGGAATTATCCCACTCATGAGAAGGATTTGGCTATAGTAGTGTATTCCTTAAAGTGATGGAGGTGCTACTTTTTAGGGTAATGGTTCATGGTGTATACTGACCAAAATAGTCTAAATTATATTTTTCATAGTAGGATTTTAATATTTGGCAGTGAATATGGGTTTAGTATCTCTAGTATTTTGACTTTGAGATGGTATATACACCGGGGAATGGGAATAGTGTTGTTGATGCTTTGAGCGAGAAGGCTCAGAACTAGGTGGTTTAGGAATCCAGCATCAAGCGGAAGGTGATGGATTTGTTTGCAGAGATGCCCCTGGAGGTGTGGGAGGAAAATGGTCAGGTGACTCTTTCTTTTGTGATGGTATAGTTGAAACGTTTGATTCGTGTGAAGGAATGTTAGATCGAAGATCCAAAATTATTTTCAATGAAGGAAATACATAAAGGTGGGGAGCCACCTACTGGTTGGGTCGTCAATGTGGATGAGGTTGTTTGTGTACATCGTCATGTGGTTGTGCCGGTATGCATGTGGGAGGAATTGATGCGGGGGTTCCATGCATCAAAATGGTCAGTGCATCCTGGTCTGAACAATATGTATCGTGATCTCCTTAGATAGTTTTGGTGGCTGAGAATGAAAAAGGAAGTTGCGGGATTTTTGGCATGATGTTTTACCTCTCAGAAGGTGAAGGTCGATCATAAACACCCAGGTGGTTTATCACATCCATTTCCAATTTTGGAATGGATGTGGGATGACGTGATGATAGATTTTGTGGTGCGTATTTTGAGGATTCCTTGGAAGAATGATGTAATATGTGTGGTTGTGTATCAGCTAATGAAAGTGGCTCATTTTTTACCTATTTAGAAGACCTACACAGTTTACTAGTTAGGTGAGTCATATGTTCAGGAAGTAGTATGGTTGCATGGTATACCATAGAATATAGTGTCAGATTGTGTTCCTCATTTAAAATTTCACTTCTAGTCAGGGTTGTAGAAGGTGCTTGGTATACAGGTGCTTCTGAGTATGGATTTCCACCCGTAGATGTTCGAGTAGTCAGAGCATAAAATCCAAGTATTGGAGGTCAGGTTGAGGGATTATGTGTTTGATTTTGGTGGTTCTTGGTCGAATCACCTTTTTTTGTTGACTTTTTCTACAAAAACAGTTTTAAGGATACAATTCAGATGGAAATGTTTGAGGTTCTCTATGGGAGACCGTGTAGATCCCCATTGTGTTGGTTGGAGGCTACTAAATCTGATTTTTTATGACCGAGACTCGTGCATGAGACTTTAGAGAATGTTGAGTTGATTTGGAAATGGATGGAAATGGCTTAGAGTAAGCAAAAATTGTATGTGGATCAGAGATATAGTCCACTTGAGCTCGAGGTGGGTAATAGTGTGTTCCTTCATGTGTCTCCATGGATAGGTCACTAAAGGATTCAGATATAGGGAATGTTGGCACCCAAGTATGTGGTAACGTTTGAGATTATGGAGAGGATCAGGATGGTGGCATAAAAATTGGATATTCCAAATTGGTAAATATGGATGCATGATGTTTTTCATGTGTCGCATCTTCAATGGTATCAACCTGACCCAACTCACGTGGTGGGTGTTGAAGATATTGAGCATGAGGCTAATGCATGCTTTAAGGATCATCTGTTTTTTGTGGTGGGTCATAGTGATAAAGCCTTGCAGGGAAATGTTGTGCCATTTGTGTGGGAACTAGGGCATCCTGGAAAGGTTCATGAAGAAACATGGGAGAGGGAATCAGATATGATGGCTTTGTGGCCCGATCTCTTTTCCACGAAAGTGCAATGAATCATGGAAGCTCAGCTTGAGGATGAGCCATTATAAGGTTGGGAGGTTGTAAGATCCCAGATCATGAAATGGTATGCTCTCATTTATCTGTTGGTTTTAATCCTATTTTTTGGTTAATTAAGTGATTACCCATGTCTTTGTGGAGGCTCAAGGGTGTTCCAAGGGTTTGGGACATGAAAAGTGAAAAAAGAGAGGGTTTTCATGGTAGACCACATGGTATGTGAATGGTTAGTGCTAACTCTGTGGACAACCCAGGAAATCATACAAGAGGTGGGATTTTGGAAAGTGGCCTCTGCACGTTTTGGGCACATTTTGGAAAACCATGCGGGTAAACTATGTGGCCCAAAAATGTTTAAAAATTAACAATTTTTCCACTCTGGAATTTAAAACCCCAACTCAGGATTTCCTTCCCATTCGACAATATTCACTCAAGGTAAGAACCAAATACCCTAATAGATCAAATAGATTGATCTCCCTCATTTCTAAGTCATTTTTGGTGTTGTTCTTTGTGGATCTAAGCTCCAGGTAAGGCTAATCCCATCCTTGCTTCTCTTTTGAGTTTAGGGTTTGTATCTTCTTATCCTCTATTTTTGAAGATCTAAAACCCTACTCTTTGGGTGATATCTAGTTTGTGGCTTCAAGGGTTGTATTAAGTGGAATCTAAGGGCTCTATTAACATTGTGTTCACCCACAAAATCGATGTAGGTGGTTTAAAAGTTATATCCCATGGTTTATTTATGGATTTTTTAATGTGTAGTTTTGTTCTTTGGTATCTCTTGGTATGTTTTGATCACACAAGGCATGTTTAGGTAAAATGGTTATTAGGAAGGTAAATGGAAAACCTCACGATCCACATGGGATGCGTCAAGTGTGATGAGACTAATCTAGGGTCACTCATGGGGTGCATCGAATTTCTCAAACCTAGGTATTTGTAATGAATAAGTGAGATTGATGAGTATTTATGTAGATCCCTTGATAAACATGTTGATGTGATTGTTTGTGTTGGAATAAAATCTAGGTGATTAACAAAGTCTTAGTAATAACCAATGGGATATTGGGTTAATATGTTGAAATGATTAAAAACCATAATGGAATGGATTATGAGTTTAGTAATGTAGCCTAGTGAGTTAGGCATAACGAACAAATCCTAGTAAGACAAGCACAATGAATGATTTCTTAGTGAGATAATAATAATAAAAGGGGAATCAAGCTAAGTGGATAAATGATGTGAAATGTGTTAAATGTGTTAATGGGTTAAGGCATGGTATTAGCTCTCATGTTATTGTTATGATATATGTTTTCCTTGGGAAATGGTTGTCATGTTGTGTGTATGTTTTATGGATATACATATATATAGAATGTTCACATGGCCTGGTAGAGTGGGGTATTGAATTCAGGTTATACGCCTAAGAGTCGAGTTGGACTAAGTCTCTAAACACCACCCCTAATGCACGGGTTAGGGAAGGGGACTTAGGCTCTATTACCCTAATGGTTGCATCCACCCGGACTGAGACATCGACAGGAGGATAAGGTTTTCATAAGTAAGTTAGTCCAAGTGGTACAGGATAATAATGTTTTTTCCTCATGCTTGTGATTGTATACGCCCATATAACTTGTTTTGTTTGATGAACCCCTAAAAAATGTGTTGTCAATGGTAAGTGAGGGAAATGGGATGAAATGGTAAGATATAAAAAAGGTAATAAATGTTGGTAATATACCTAAACTGGTTATGAGAACTTATTCTCTTCTTGTCATTTATGATCCATTTCCCACTTTTCATGCACAATTTCTTGTACCAGATATTTTGTAGACACCGTTGGTGGTGGCCTACTGAGTTATACTAACACCCTGCTCGGGCTGCCGTTGGGTACCTGAGAAGACTTCAGGTCTACAGTTTAGGAGAAGGTTAAAAATCCTTACTAGTCAGTTGGGTTGGAATGGGTATACGTGGAAGAGGACCCAAACTTGGTGTCGGGGCCATTTTGGAGAATTGTCAGTTTGTTTTCATTATGGGTTTTTTTCACTTTTTCACTTGTAGCATGACATGGAATATTTACTCTTAGACATGGTTGTACCCCATTTGGGGAATGGTTTTTTATGCATACTCTAGTATTATTGGTTGTTATTTCACTATTTTTTTATCTTATATTCTGGATCACTCTGATAAAAAGGGGGTATAGTCTCCCCAAATGACTATTTGGACCCCCACTACTAGTCGGCAACCTTTGGCATATGAGGAGGTGCGCTTAATGTCATGTAACCACCCAACTAAGACCACCAGTTTAGTTGCCTATGTTTTAGGGACGTTACACTACATCTATCCTCATATAGGACAACAAGCTTCCTAAGCCCAGTTTGGAGAATCTAGGGGTAGTGGAGGCAACAGTTAAAAACCATTGGCCACCCCATGCTTCTCTCCCAAGACCACTACCACATCCACAACCCTAATGAACTATCTGCTCTGATGTTTTTTTTTCATCGGTAGTTCATCAACCATTTATCTTCTACCTGTATGGTGGGATGTATAGTCCTACACAAGATTACCCTATCTGTCACAAGAGTATCAACACCTATATCAGATGTTGGAAACTGTACTTTGAGCTGTCAATTGTAGCTCATATGTCCTAAGAATACCTATAGAAACATCTAGATTTCATGGATTACCAAGTATGAATTCCAATACCAACTATCTATTTCTCTGATCAAGGGTTTCCACAACTAGAAATAACCATCATAGAATTATCTTACAATAATATATCCAAAGAAAAACATCTCTCAAGCACTCCAGTATAAGAAAAATTCAATGATATGACATGGTAACATGAATATATCTATAGAGACCATGATCAAAATTAAATTATCAAAATAATTTTTCTTTATCCATATCTTTAGAGTATAGTGAGACATTAGGGAACCATAGTAAACACTCTACTACTATCACACTTCCCTATGAAAGCTAAAGATGCTCCTGGATATGCATTACTTGTAACATAGATGGGTAGAACTCATATATGAAAATGATTTTAGTCTCTTTCCATGAAATAGTTGCCTCGTCATTTTTTAGAATCACCATAGTCCACCATTTCCATATGGATCGATGAAATATTATCACCTTTATTGTAACTCCCTAGGTACTTAAAAAAATTGTTTTCAATGTTGAATTATGTTGTTAAATACATTATCAATGTATATTGAAATAAGTGGTATTTAAAGAAATTAAAGAATCTTTACTAACATAATATTAACCTCACCTATAAGAGTATAAATAAACAATATGTATCTTATAAGTGAAAATATTATATATAAATATATATATATATATACATAACATGGATTAAGTAAAAAAATGTTTGAAAATTGATAAATTTAGAGTTGGTAATTTTGTGAAAACAAATTTTAAATTATAATTTTATAATTAATATAATTAGAAAAAAAATATATTCATAAAATATATTCATAAATTAATATTTTGTTTTATTATGCTTATAAGTTAATTTTATGAGACTTTAATTAAATTTTAAATGTGTCATAAAATCAGTTATAATTTTAAAATATGTCTTTTCTGAATAAATGATTATCATAATTGAAAAGTATATGTTTAATATTTAAAAAATTATTTTAATAAAAGGATTTCATTTTTTAATTCTAAGAATCAAAAAAATTATTGGGTGATTTTTTAGGATTTCTCAAAAATATTTTTTTTTTGTGACTAGTGAAATACGGTGATTTGGGATATTTAGAAAATAAATTAATTGTAGATTCATATAAGATTTATGTCTAATGAAAGCACCATAATATTGAAATAACCATCTATTTGTACTATATTTGTTCTTTCAATAATAAACTATTCATAGTCTTGAGTGAAAATAATAAACTAATGAATAAAATAATCAGAAAACACCTCTCTCCTCCACTATAAATACCACCCACCACCACCTCTTCTCCTCACACATACAAATCCTTTTATCTTGTTTAATTTATACCCAATTACCATCCCAATCCTCTAACCCACTTCCAATTCCTATGGGTCTAACAAAAAGGAAAAAACTAATTTTCCTAAGGAGGTTCTCTAGGAGAAGCAGTTCAAGAGGTAAAATCCTCATTAGTTTTCTTTTAAATTTCTTTTAAATTTATTTTATATTATTATTATCTCATCACATCCCCTCATCCAAGTTAAATTATAACTACGTTATCTTAAATATTTTGTAATTTTATTTTGTTGATGTAATATCCATAACAAAACCTCTCCTCTTCTTCTCTATTCTAAAAAAATAAAACATCATCCATGATATGTCGATTTATCGTCATCATGGACGATGTGTTTTAATTTTATATTTATGCCTTCCAAGATGATCATAAAACCATAAGTATGGTAAAATATTTTTTTATTATACATATTATAAGTTATATAATGTTTTATAACCAATTTATAAACATGATATCAAATAAAATTATATAAGTTTGTGATGGTCATAAGAACTGCGAAAATAAATTAAATAATTTTCATTAATATTTTATCTAATAAATATTCCTCACATAATAAATAAATGATATACGATATCATTTGAAATAATGGAAACATATTAATACTATTTATTTCCACTTAATGAGTTTTTATTCCATCCAAATACAAATTACATAACAAACCAACCATGGAATTTATGAGATAAATGCACTTGAAATAATAAAAACAACCAAATATTATCAATAAATGGGTGGAGATATTTTATAATAAGATCATATAAGAAATTATAAATATGAGTAATATTATTTAAGAAATTAATAACACTCTTTAAACTAATATAAATTAATTTTGAGTACATTGTAAGGCAGTCAAACCCAAGGTAAGAGACTTTCCGTTTAAAATCCACTTTAATGTCTCTTTTCACAAAAATAAAAAAGTATGTTTATTATTAAATTATAAATAATGAGTTTATTATAACTTATTTTTTATTACTTAATTTTCTGATGTTTTATTTGTAATATTAAATATTTATTTATCAAGAAAAGTATTTATTTTTTATCTGTGTTGTATTCTTTTAAAAAACTGATTTTCCTCATGAAATGTTCTTTTCAATCAAGTGTTCATTTTTTAAAACTTGTTATAATCATGAGAATTTTTATAATGCAGTGTGTGAACTATATATACCTCCAATTTATTGGTTATGTTTATTTTGTAATTTTACTATAATGGTTATTCCATGTATAAATGTGATGGTCACACCATAAGGTTGTGACGTAAGCATTTTTTTCATGAAAACCACAATAAATATTTTTCCACTTTATAATGCAGTATAGTGGTGACCACTAGGTTGTCTCTTTAGGAGGATTAAAATTGAGTTGAAAAAGTATCAATTTGGTTTTTTTAGTTTTATTAGGATGATAAATAGGGGTATTTTGTTTAATGTATAAAAATAAAAGGAAACTTAAATTTAAAGATATGGAAATTGATAGAAAATAAAATGGGTTTTAAATCAGACTTAAAACAGTGGTCATAGAAAAGATTAAACATTGAGGACACATCCCTCTTCCTTGAATAAAAATATTCCACATTTTAATTTCTAAATCCACCCCATGGTCCCCCATGTGAACACTCAATTTTTAAAATAAATCATATCAAGACCTCAATATAATTGGTGTCCCACATGCAGAAGTGATTCAAATACTTGAATACGTCCAAGAATTGAATCCTAATTGCAAACACTATTCACAATTAAAATACCTCACTAGAAAAATTTATACAGTGAAATAAATTAATTTAATTCCTAGAAGTAACAAACATCCAAAAAAGTTTGATGAAAATACCTCTCAAGAAAGAAAGCTATCACATTCATTCAAGGAATATAAGTTCAAAAGAAATAAAAAAAAAGATTACACAATTAGAACGCATCTCGGAAGAGGGTGTCCATCAGGTATCACCATCTGCAACCACTTGATGCTTATCTGCACATCACTCGAACAGCCTTTGTCTTTACTCTTACAGCATCAATGGATGACATCTTCAATATCTCAATCTATGTAATCCCTCTCGAGGAATAAAGGAGGTGGATCAAGGATTTGGATTGTCGGGAGGTTTTATTTTGTTGTCATGCTACTATGTCTCATTCCAGACTCCCTTCAATAGGTTCTGTAGGGGGGTATTTATTGGAAAAATCCATTGAAACCCACGACACCTTCATATTTATTTTTCAGCGCGTCACCGTCATCGCGATGTGATCTATGGTTTCACGTCGTGTAATACCTATGAGTGTTCCTCAGCATACTTGAATCTCATGAGATTCTCATTTGAATATTTGACTCAAGTCATGACATGAAATACGGACTCACATAATGTAACTTCATTTCACAGTATGTACAATCATCACAAATTTTCCTGCGCATTAGTTTCATATTCAAAAAGTCACATTGTGTAAGAAAATTAAACGATGTGTAATGGTGCTACATTGTTTTCCATCTTTGATTATTTTCATGAAATTCTAGTTTCAGGCTACTTCTCTTCGCTCGTAGCATGAAGTGTCCTTTACCTATAATCCTGGAATATATAAGACTATTAAAAAAGTTAAAATTCCATAAATTTTCAATTTTATATTTAAACTCAAAACATCAAGGAATATCAAAAACAATTCAATTCACCTCAAAATTTAACATTGGTGGGGTTTAAATATTTAATTAGATATGAAAAATAGTTGAAATATTATCTCTCTTAGGCATCCATGAGGGTTGCATCATAAGGTATCTGTGAGGGTTACATTGTAAGGAATCCATGAGGGTTACAAATCATATGGTAGTCGTGAGGGTTACATTATTAAATAAGTAATTCTCCAAGATACCTAAATGATTTATTTATTTTTTATATTTTTTATGGAAATAACATGATTAAATAAGCAAATTAGATGATTCTTTATGGGTGACATGAATGTCTTTGTGTAAATTATTTCATATGATTATAATTATTCATAGACTAACTCTTTCCATTATCTTATGTCCCATAATGATATTTTTTGTCTCATCCCATGTTTTAAAATGATTCTCAAAGTGTTTAAAGATGGGTAAGATAAAAGAAGAAACCAAGTTCAATGTTGTGAATATTTTTCATGAAAAGATTTAATATTATTTTAAAACTTTTAATAAAAGTGATTATTATTTTAGTAGTACCCACTTCATATGATTTTGTGTTGATATGTATGAATAATGATATAATTATCTAGAACTCTAAACTGAAAATACCTTTGGGAATGTAATAAGATTATTCTAGTTGAATTAACTGGATTGTGTAATGTTTATGTGTGGATCATTATATTTGGTATTAGAGCATTGTTTATATAACATTATAGGTTATAATGATGTTATTATAATATAATATAATATTTTTTCCTTATGGTTAAATTGAAATTATATAGAATTTAATGATTACCTTATTTCTTTATATGAGATATTCCTATTCAGAATGGTTTTCCACTGATGAAATAGGGAATATGAATTAATAAGGCACTGAGAGGATGATATCTATCTGAATCCAAAACCATGAATGTGGGAAATTGTAACCGAGAAGTTTTTTATAGTAATGGATTAGTTTAAGTAACCTATAAATGGTGGCGGCATCCCTATAAGATAAATTCTAGATCTACGCCAATAAAACATGAAAATAATGGAACCTTTTTTAAAGAAACACCCTCTTACATTAAGTTGATATTCTAATACAGTGGCATATTAAAGGAGGATGAAATCTCATAAAAATTATTTGATGTGATGGGGTGTTTAGATATTCTAAATTTTAGTCTTTATATTTATTATTTTGAAGGTGAAGACGACTAGTGGTGGTTAATGGTCAAGAATATCTAGGATATTGATGAGATTGATGCCTTGGAATGAGATGAATTTAAGAATATGTTCCTTGAAAAATATTTTCCTTAGGTGGTGTGACATAGGATGGTAAATAAATTCCAAGAATTGAAACAAAAGGAGTATGATTCAGAGGGATTATATGAAGAAAACTTCACTCGATTGGTGTGCTACAATCCAAATCATATTTGGGATATTTATTGGGAAATCAAACATTTTTACCCATGATTGAAGCCGATTTATTGAAGGGAATTGGCCTCCAGTGAATTCAAAAGTTATGAGAAACTTGTTTGATGTGTTGGGAGGGTATAAATGGAGTTTACTTATGATGAAATAAAATTTGAAAACAAGAATAAGAAAAATATAAATAGAATTTAAAGGATACGAAACAATTAAAAAAATCTAAAGTACAATGTAATTTACTTGGTCTTGGAATTTGTGGGGAAACAACCACGGGGAATACCTTAATAAAAATGGGATGTGTTCACTACTTGGTATATTTGAAAAAATTGCCCAATAGTACAATGAAAAGGATCATAGTGTTGGAATGTTTAATTATGATAATAAAACTATAAATTGATTCAAAAGGGGTGACATGGGGAATTATGAAAATACATACCCAAAAAAAGATAAAAATGATCAAAAGAATCCAGCCTATAACCAAAAAGGTGTAGTGAAATCCATTACGAGAACATCAACAGAAGTTGGGTCATCCAATGAATTTGTATTAGGTACTTTGTTTCTATACTGATATTTTGTTAATGTATTTTTTGATATAGGTTCTACACATTCCTTTATTTATGAGAAGTTTCTATGTAAATTTAAAATTCCACCACATGAAATGAAATAATAACTCATGGTAAAAAACATGGGGAAATATTAAGGAAAAATAAAATTATAATAATTTTCTTATTGTTGTCTACGAAAATAAATTACCCAAGAACTTTGTAGTTTTTACCTCAGTATTGTTTGATGTTATTATACGTATAGAATTGATTTATTTTATTCATGAAAAGATTGATTATAGAGATAAAGGAGTTTTTTCATATATATTTTCAGTTTTTTTACAAGAATAAACCCATACCATAGATAAAATATCAGGAAGATGAGAAATGATTTAAAAATAGAAATTAAAGTTATCTTCCACATATTGTTAAAAAAGAATGTAACTTATCAAATTAATGATATTCCAGTGTTAAATTAATACCTTGATGATTTTATTGATATGTTTACTAGTGATATAATTGATCAGGAATTTATATTTACTATTACCTTTGTTCTGGATTCTATGATAATATCATAACCCCCTTTTGGCCCGAAGGCCTTCATTTTTATTGATTTTTGATAACCCTCCTTTCAAGGGATGAGGGGGAACACTTATAAGGCCCATAGGTTCAAAGATTACATGGCTCGTAGGCTTAGGAGATTACATGACCCGAAGGTCTTAGGGAATTTAACCAGACTATCTACATGGAACTACCCCTCCCCAGTATTTGCATTATGGTATTAGATCTCCACCTTCGCATGGCCGTCTGGCTTGGCTTCCCGTGAAAGCACAGGCTGGTCCCGATGGCATAGCCATACCCTCTCATTCTGACCAATCCATTTGGCTTTGCTCTGGTGAGTACACCTGCTCTGAATCCTCTTCTGGGGCTGCTTCTTTTTTTTAGTCTATCTGGGGAAAATGCATGTGGCCCTAAGGTCTTAAAGGTGGCCCAAAAGCCCTACTGACCCGAAGGCCTGGGTGGCCTGAAAGCCTTAAGGACTCCAAGACCAAACTGGTTACCCAGTGTGAATAGTTCCAGCTACTACAATACTGAACAGTACCTACTACAGTAACTGCTACATTGTCTGCTACAGTACCTGTATTGTGTACAGTTCTACTACAGTACCTGTACAGTGTACAGTCTGACTATAGTATATGCACAGGGTACTGTTCTACTATAGTACTGCTACAGTTCCTACTATAGTACTGCTACAGTACCTGAAAATATGCCTCTACCTGGTTTTGAACCTGGGTCTTCTGAATGCACTTAAGGATACCTCACCAACTGGGTTGAGGCTCATGTGCTCTCAGAACCCCCTTATGGAATGGCTCATGTGGATCTTCTGGAATTGAAAAGGCAATTACATGAGTTTTTTGATAAAGGTTTCATTTTTCATAGAACTTCACCAGGGTGTGCTCTTATTTTGTATGTTAAAGTGAAAGATGGTTTCATGAGCCATTTAATTTATTATATATCATTGAATAACATAACTATTAAGAATAATTATCAACTTCCTCATATCAAATACATGTTTAAATAGCTATAGAGAGCTCAGTTTTTTGTGGATGATTGACTTGAGATCTGGTTAAAATGAGATGATGGTGAAGGATGAAGAAATTTTGAAAAAAGTGTTCCTAAAAAGATATAGGTATGATGAGTTTGTTGTTATTTGTTTGGATTTCCAAATTCCAATACTATATGTATGTATCCTATGAATAGAATATTACATGAATATTTAGATAAGTTTTTTTTGTTTTTATTGATAATATTTTTGGTTTATTCAAAATTTTATATGGAACATGAAAAAAATATATGTATTGTTCTGTAAAAAACATAAAAAAAGTAATATAGGAAATTTAAAAAAGATTATTTTTATTTGAAAAATATATAATTTCTTATGAACATTTTAAATAATGATCGAAAAATAGTTGATCCCACAAAAAAATTGGTTGATGATTGGATAAGATCAAAAATTATTATATATGTTCATAATTTTCTTTTAATAAAGGGCTATTACTAATGCTTTATTAAAAAAATTTAACATATATTTATCCTAATAACTATATTAACACAAAAAGGGGTAAAAATTTTCTAGACAAAGTAATTTGATGTTTTCTTTCAAGAATTAAAATGATGATTAGTTAATGATACAGTTTTGGATCTTATTTCCAAAAATGGAGAGTTTATCATCCACAATGTTACTTCATTGAAGGTGATTGGTTTCATTTTGATGCAGAATCATTAGGTAATTTCTTATACTTCAAGACAACTGAGACCTCATTAGTTAAATTATCCCACACATGATATGAAATTTGAATAAATGGTTTTTGTTTAAAATATTTGGATACATAATGTATATGGAGGTAAATTTGAAATATATACTAACTAGAAATTATTTATGTATATATTTACTCAGAATAAATTAGACAAGAGGCAGAGAAGATTTTCAGATCTGATAAATTACTATGATTGAATGATCAATTAACATCCCACAAAATAAAACAAATTGTAAAATTCCTTGAGTAGAAAACAACATGATACATTTAACATGTTACATTTGGTCTATTACCCCTTGATTAATGATTTTATTATTTTTTCCTGGATGTTGTTGATGTAGGAAATTCCTATTTTTTGTTTCAGGTGTCAGTTCAGTTGTCTCTCTAAGAAATAAATAAGCCAGTGTTGGAGGAAGATAGTGAGTTATAGAAAAATGTTGAATTGGTAAAGGAATGTAAGTTTCCTGAATTTAATGTTGATAATGATTTTATCTTGAGATATAGAAAGATATTATGCATTCCTTGTGATTCCCATTTGATTGATGAATTATTAAGTGAATCTCATAGTTCCTTGTTTTCAGCTCAACCTGGAAGAACTAAGACATATAGATACATTCAGGAGTATTACTGGTGGGATGGAATGAAAAGAGATATTTTATATTTTGTAATGAAATTTTTGACTTTTAAATTGGTTAATGTAGAGTGAAAACTTCCAAAGGGGGTGATTCATCCTCTATTAGTTCAAGAATGGAAATGGGAAAATATATCCCTAGACATCGTAGTGGGACTACCAATGATTTCTCAAGGTCACAATTCGATTTGGGTTGTTATTGATTGACTAACTAGATCTTCACAATTTCTTTCTATTTGTGATATTATGTATTTATATTAGATTTATCTAATATAACCTGAATATATAATTAGGTTACATTGATTTCCTCTCTCCATTATATCTAATTGTGATCCTAGGCTCACTTCTAATTTTTTTTAAAGGGATTCAGAAGTCATTTGGAACATAATTAAATTTCATCACCACTTTTCATCCATAATCTGATGGATAGACCAAGCGAACAATTTAGACATTAGAAGACATGTTATGTTTTTATTCAATGTATTACCATTTAGTTTGGGTTCAACATCTTTTTTATTTTATTTTTATTATAATAATAGTTTTCATTCCCATGTACATATGGAACCTTTTGAGGGTTTATATGGAATTCACTTTCAAACTCTAAAATTTTGGGATGAAGTTTGGGAAAATAAGTTGATTGGAGCATAATTATTGGAGGAAATGGATGAGAATGTGAAGATGATTTAGAAATGCATGAGGATAGCTCAGAGTAGATAAAAAGGTAATGGAGATAATAGGAGGAAAATCTTTTATTTTTTAGTAGGTGACCATGTTTTCCTTAAAATATCTCATTGTAAAAGTTTTATGAATTTTGGTAAGAAAGGAAAGCTAAGTCTAATACTGATTGGAACTTATGAAATCCTAGAAAAAGGTAATCCAACTGCATACTGAGTATCTTTTCCTCTGAGTTTATATCAAGTAAAGATTTTTTTTCATGTTATGATGCTAATAATGTATGTGATAGATTCATATCAAGTTTTGAGCCCAAAGGTAGTTTAACTTGAAGAGAACCTTTCTTATGTGGAAAATTCGATTCACATTCTTGATCATAGAGAGAAAGTATTGCGGAATAAGGTAATTAACAATGTTGAGGTTCTGAGAAGAAACCACATGGTTGATGAATCAGCATGGTAATTTGAAAATGCTATAAGAGAATGGTATCCTCACTTCTTTATTAAGTGAATGAAATTTGTGAGGACAAAAATTCCAAAAGGGGGCATTTTTATGACAAATAAATTGTTATTTACAAATTTATAATTTATATAATGTTTTAAAATAAAATGTAACAATATAAAATAGATTCATGAATTAATATTTTGTTTTATTTTTATTATATTTTAATTTTGTAAGACCTTAATTAATTTTTTAAAGTGTTATAAAATTAGTTATAATTTTCAAGTCAATATTTTTTTAATAAATGTTGTTTTTAATAAAAAATTAATTTTATCATATATAGAAAATAATTTTCATACGGAGTTAATCTTGGAATTATAAAAATTGAAAATTGGTTAGGGTGAATTTTTAAAAAATTTCTAAAATTGTTGACTTTTTTTTAATAGTGAAATATAGTAATTTACATCATTTAGAAAATACATAAATTATTTAATCTTAGATGATGTATGGATGATGTAAACATAATAATATCAAACTATTCAATTCTATTTACTATATTTATTCATGGAATCAAAACTCTTTATAGTATTGAGGAAAAATAATAAAATAATGATTAAATTAATCAAGAAACACCCATCTCTGCGACCATAAATACCCCACATTACCACCTATTCTCCTCACACCTTCAAAGTCTTTTAGCCTATTTAATTTCATCCAAATTACATTGAAAAACATTGTTCCCATTTCCAATACCTTTTAGTCTTACCAAAAGTCCGAAATAATATTTTTTAAGGCGGTACTTAAAGAGAAAAATTCCCAGAGGTAGAATCCTCTTTTGTTTTATTTTAATTTTCTTTTAAATTTATTTTATTTTATTATTCTATCCACACCTCCTCTCATCCATGTTCCATGATAAGTAATGTTTCTTAAATATACTATTTTTTTGTTAATGTAATATCCCACATAAAATCTCTCATATTCTCTACTTATTCTAAAAATTAAAGTCATCATATGTGATGTGTCGATTTACCATCATCATGGACGATCTATTTTAATTTTCCTTTACCTCCGTGAAGGCTCGTAATGAATCAATTTTTATAGTTAAAATAATTTATTATCCATATTATAAGTTAGATAATGTTTTGAACCAATATAAGTACATGAGATTAAATAAAATGATTTATGATTGTGATGGTTTTAAAAACTACAAAAATAACTTAAATCCATTTCATTAATGTTTTTTCTAATGAATCATAATCATATAAAAAATGATATATGGTATAATTTAAAATTATTGAAACATTTTATTACCATTTTTTCCACTTCTTGAGTTTGTATTCCATTTTATAATAAAATCTATAAGGAACCAACCATGGAAACCATGAAATAGACAAACCCAAAACAATAAAAGTAACAAAATATTATCCTTAAATGGGCGGAAATATATAATTAGAAGATCATATAAGGACATATAAATATAAATATAGTTCTATAATAAATCCGTAACACTATTTAAACCATTATACATGAATTTTTAATAATTTTGAATGAATTCAAACCAATGGTTAGGGACATTTCTTTAAAACCCACATTAATATCTCTTTTTCAAAATTAAAAAATAGAATGTTTATTTTTAACTTATATATCATAATATGATTATCCAATTTTCCTTATTTCTTATTGTTTTGATGTTTTCTTCACAATATTACACATTTAATTACTGAGAAAACTTTCCCTTTTATTTTCATGTATCATTCTCTTAAAATAAGTGATTTTCCTCAAGACATGTTTTTATGATGTAAGTGTCCATGTTTTACAGTTTTGTTCTGGTTCTTGTTAATTGTTTATAACTAAGGGTGGGACCTATATCTCCATATTATGAATTAGGTATGTTTATGTTGTATGATTATCATAATGGTTAATCTAAGTATAATTGTGATGGTTACAATATATGGTAGTCATGAGGGTTGCATCATAAGTTAGCCACAAGAGTTACATTATAAGGTAGCCATGTGGGTTACAAATCATATGGTAGCAGTGAGGGTTACAATCATATGTAAGTAGTTCTCCATGTTACCTAAATGGTTTATTTATGTTTTTTATGCTTTATGTAAATCTATTTTTTCCACAAGTTAAGTATATGATACTTTATAGGTGTGAAGTATGTCTTTGTGAAAATAATTTCACATGTTTATAACTATGCATGGACTAATGTTTTCCTTTATCTTATTTACCTTACTGAGTTTTTGTTTCCCATTCAATTTCTAAAATGATTTTCACGGGGTTTAAGGATGGGTAAGAGAAAATAATAATCAGAGTTTAATGTTGCTAAGATTGTTTCATGGAAATATTTCACGTTTTATTTAAAATTATTTTATTATGGATGAAATGTATATTTTTTTAGTCGTACCCAATTTATATGCTTGTGGGTTGATATGAATCAATTATGACCTAATTCCATAAAACTATTATCTAAAAAGATCTTTAGTAATGTAATAAGTTTATTATAGTAGAATTAATTAGATTAAGTAATGTTTAAGGATGGGCACAAATATTTAGGACCACCATTTAGTTTTGAGGTTTCGTATAATGGAAGAAAACACAAGTAACTACCTCAAGCTGATCCTTGGAAACCTAGGTATCTTGAACCCCCTAAAATATGAATAGTCGTTATCACTAAAACTCATGATGTGTACTCATCATGTTCACCTCATCCACTAGTAATGCTATTATAACCTACTTCTTAATGTGTGGTGGTCATACTAGAAACCCATATGGATGTACCACCTCTTAACATGTCCCCATAGAGAAGCCACATCTCTATGGGGGACATTCTCAAAATAATGATTTGGAATCCAAGAAAGAAATCATCAAGGATGAATCACAAAAAAAGAAAAAATGAACATTATTTAAGGGAATATCGTAGGAGTTGACTCACGAAGGATATTGAAACCAAAATCCATTCCTATATGATGAATGTACCCATTTTTTTCCTAAAACTAGTTCATATGTGTATCGAGTTAATAAGTATATTATCAGATTTCTTTTGAACAAATACATCAGATAGCACACCAAAACAGGATTCGATGGACTGAGATCTAAACTCAACACTAATTATCACTATTGACCTAGTTCCCAAGACAATCCTTAGATCTATACAATATATAAATTATTTTCCTAAGAAAACTGATCTTATGTCACTCTCTCATGACCAGACACACCGAGGCCTACCTGGATGTTGGTATGTTGAATGTGACACCCCAATCCCACATCAAAACTTTCAGTGTCTAGAAACCAGTGTTGAGTAGGAATATCAAACACATGGGAGGCCATAGCCTATGATACCTATATAGATGCACACATCTTCAAAAAAACCTACAATAGTGAATGAAAACAAAATACAAGAGATATAAAAAATTCATGTATACATCACTATCTAACATTATTGTATGACATATTTATTATAATAAAAAGGTAAATATACAGTCCTAAAAACATTAAAAGAGTCTAACCTTCATTGAAAGTAGGGGATTGCTGCCAAATAAAACACAAGGTATGAATAACAATACTTCCTGCTCAATTATTCACTACTTACTCCTAATCTAACTAGGTTTTATTCCATTATTTTATAAAAAATTCACATTCATGATACAATATATTTTAAATTTTTTATTATATCAATATCATATCTCCCTAGGCCCTGAAATCCAATGTTGAAATAACACCTAAAATAAGCAATATTATTTTAAATATTCTGTTGTTTTATAAGTAAGAAACATAGTCCTTATATAGATTGAATCATATGAAATGTTATGAAGTTTACATAATAGAATCCATGGACATAATGGTCCAATATAATAACAGTATTAGGGATAAAACACATTCCATAATATTAAATATAATAAAAAATTATCAGATATAAAACCTATAAAATAGTAATAAATTAAATATAAATCCAACACATTAATTTATTGATTAATATTATGATCATACACATATATAAAAATATATATATTTATAATAACGAGATCGTATTAATTCTAATGATTTTTTATGATGAGTTACATTAACTAATAAATTGATTATATTATAAATTAATTAATTTTTTACCATTATTTCCACTCAAATAGTTCTAGATATTCCCATCAATTGTAATTTAAAAAAATGAATTAATTTTACTTAAATTAATTATCTACATGACCTGTATGTAGTAGAATAGCAGAATGAACCTATCTGAACTACCAGTCGCCTGAAACATTCCTTTTCATGTACTATGAACTCACACATAATATACCATTCATGATGTGTCATATAATTTCATGGTGTTTCTTTTCATCTAATGATACAAAGGCACATATAAAATTACATGGTGTGTACCATTTTTAATTAATACATATTAAACAACATCAAATTACTTCACATAATGTTTTGTTTATAAATTAATACAGAAAATAAATTAATCATTTATTAATCCTTAAAACTGATCACATGATGGGTACTATTAATTAATGGCACAAAAACATGTTTCGATTAGTCAAAATGGTGAAATTAATTCTCATTGCTTGATTCATTTATTTATGGGTCCATCTGTGATACACACATACAGATTCAACATCTAATCGATGCATATATTCATGAGTTATAAAACTGGAATGAAATCTATAACATCTTGATTTGGTTTTTTTGGATGAATCTTGTAATTCATTTTTTTAATAATCAAAATTCGTGTTTATTTTATTTTTAATCAATTCTGTATTTTATGGAAGTTAAATATTTTTCATAAAATTATGAAAAATTTCATAACAATCCAATTGACAATAATATTAGAATATCAAAGAATGTGACAATGAGTCATGAAAAATTATCTATGTCCTTAAGATATCGTAAGGACTCGAGTGACCACGTGATGAATTTTTGTCAATCATATGAAGGAATCTAGTGATTCTAAATTTCAAAATTTTCCAAAGTGACCACATGAAAAATTAATCAATTGTACTACTATATAATCAACCATGTTAGAAATATCCATATGTACTCTAGTAAAACATTGCACTATTATCTATACCCCATGGTATATATCATAGTGACAACAATGGTCTCATAATTTTCCCTAGGGGTTAAAGAAACCACAAGACTAATTGGATCATCTACAAGCATATATGGTCAACCATGATAGATTTATCATAAAATGTTAAATTAACCACACACTATTTCAAATGACCACATGGTATATCATACATATCATAAAATCAAAAAATATTGGAGAGACAACATGACTCATCTAATTGATAGAATAGTGATGTAATAAGACTATATGAAAGTGATCAGATTTTGGAAATGTGTTATAAAATCAATATGGAATCACATAACCCCATGTTGAAGTGGAGAAAATTCATGATAATTTTTAATATTAGAAAATTATTGGGTCAAACATAAGTTCATATAAGTTGACCAGATGATTTATCAAGGGAATCCAATGATAATTTTCACTAAGTGTTGCAACAACCATGGATAATCCGACATGAAACACATCAATATACCATGTATAAAAGTGATAATTATATTTTAATAAAATATATTCCAACCAAATTATGTGCTGACTTAAATTATTAGTCATTGTAATTTAATGAATCTTGATTTCATACATAATATGATGATTATTAATGATGAATTTTCAATATAACTTCTTGAAGGAAGATATGTTTTTATAGAAGACTAGAGTAGGAGATATAATGTTGGATTTTATGAGTGGAAAGATGAAAACCAATTCTTATTTCTCAATAATATAATATTTTATTTTCATCTTAACTTCATCATAAAATCTGTAAACACTTTTTTATATTCACATGTAATCTTAGAACTAAAGGAACACATTAAAAAGGGAAGAAACATTTGTAGAAAAATTAATCTATGATATTTCTCTACGTCAAGAAGTCACTTATATCTCACTATTTTTATTACATTTGGATTGTGTTTGAATTTTATATAAATATATTAAATCATAAAATCTATGAGACAAAAAAATAGTACTCAATTACTTTTACTTTATTCATTTCATATTTTTACCCCCACGGTAACTGTGTAAGGGGAAGTCTTTTATCATAGATATCCATGTTCATAGTTGTAACATGTACCAAATATATGTTGTAAAAAATATATTTATTTTTTAATAAACATGCATGGTATTTGGTAATTTTCCAATAGAGAGGATTGAGTCTCATCTTGATATTGAACAACAAGTATTTTAAATTTTTCCCATGTGCATTAATGATTTTCATACTCTATTTTTAAAACATTTTTTTAAATATCATTTCTGAAGATGTACTATCATAGATGGATTTTATATATGGTTTTTTATAGTTTAACAATGTATAGTAATGTTAAAATATTTAGATAATTTTAAGATTGTTCGAAATAATTTTACATCGATATTATGTGAGTTTATTTCAATGGATTGAATTAGATATACACATAATATTAATTAATAGAGTGAATTTTAAAAGTATGGTATTTTTTTATATATTTTTAAGAAGAATTTTTTTTGGATTCTCTATTTATGTTCCTATAAAATACTCTTCTATGAGAAGTGTTTATTATCAATGTTTATTTATCAAGTTTTAACTTTGATTGAGTTTCTAACCTAAAGATATAAATTTATATTAATTCTAAATTTATATCATTATGGATAAAAATAGTCTTATGGGGACTTATAAAAATAGTGTTCCATAATTTAATGGAATAAAATATTTTAAATGGAAAATGAAAAAAAAATCTTGAAAGTATAAGCTATGAAATTTAGAGTCTAATAAAAGATCAATATGAAAGATAAAATGTTTATAGAGTTTAATGTATTGATGCCACTAATGGTATCTATGACTATAATTATAGAGAAAATAATTATTTATACTATAAACTTGGATAAGATGAATTCAATAGAATATTTTCTTGTTCTGCAACATTTGATATTTACGATACCATATATGTGTCTCATAAAGGCACATAAAATGTCAAATAAATGTGTTTAAATAATTATACTGTTATTTATGATACATATAATATGTGGATGATGAGTGTATTTCTCAATTTTATATCAGTTTTAATGTGATTAATAATATGATGCATGTATTTGGAAAGACTATTGGTGACATGTCTCAAGAATTGGAGATTCTATAATGCATACTAGATGGATGGATATATTTTTTTTGTCCATTTGAGAATAATGGGATGTTAGTTATCTTCCAATAATATAGATAATAGGAAAAATGATAATGTATGAGAAAAAATGAACATTAAATTATGAGAATTTTGAACAGAATAAATCAATTTTATCAAAGGAATAGTAGTCAAAATCAAAATATGCAATCAAAGAAGAACCAGTGGATATCATGGTGACTCTAATAGTGATGAATAATTCCCCAATTTGGAAAAATCTATGAGAATCATTATAAAGAGAAGATGTTATTTAGGAAATCATACTCCATGGGAAGATATTATATGAAATGAAAATGGAAGAAGGATATTAATTTTTTCGTTATAGTTTATGAGTGTAAAAGTAAATGACACATCAAAGAATATAATATAAAAATGTAATAAAATAAAATTTTTGAGTACTAATGGAGGAAACACCAAAAATTAATGAATAACACTTGATGTGATTATGAGAATATCACAAGTGACTAAAATTATAGAAACAAAAGATATAAATGGAAAATAAAGATATTTAATCATGGATAATATAGTATAGGTACAAACTATTTCTTCTAATCATATTTTTAAGTATCTATAATTAAGAAAATGATTTGTTCAATGAATATCTATATTATTATTATAACATTAAATAAGAGACCAAAAATGATTTTAAATATGAAAAATAATAATTTGAGGGGAAAAGTTTTGTAATACTATTTTTAAATCTGATCTTGTTCATGAAATAGAGAAGAAAAAATTGATCCTCAAAGAAAATAATTATGTAATATTAGTAAATGAGAAAAAAAATAATTATTTTGAATCTTTTTTTTTGTAATAACTAAAACCATAAATAAAATCTAGGCTATCAAGTTATACACAAACAATGATCTTATTTTGGTTATCATCCTAGACATAACAAAAAAATTTATAAACACTATTTTATTCCTAATTCAAATGTTGTTAATAAATGTATATTAAATAATTCATTTTTAAATTCTACATAAGGAATAATCTATTTTTTTAAAAAGAGTTCATTTTTATAATTCTCTAAAATATGTTCATAAATTTGGGAATAAATATAAACTGATGTGGATTAAAAAATATGAAATTTTTAACCTTTTTGGACCCATACCAAAATCAGTTTTTATTATATTTAATGGTAGAAAAAAAATATCATATACAATGATATTTTATATATACACTTAGTGTTCTAGACACATAAAAATATAATTCTTAAAATTTAAACATCTGAGTGGAGTAGATATTGGTCATGTCACCTATCATGAAAATGTAATTTGAAAAATTATTTTCCATGTTCAATTAGGTAATTCTAAGACCTTTTTAATATATAATATTTTATTAATTTATGGTTTAAAGTATAATAATATAATAATATATTAGTTATGTGATGATGCATTTTATATATTGGTCCAAAATTATTCATGTAAGACATATGATTCTATTTTTAATTTTTGTGTTTATTACCATGAGGAATAAAAAATTTAATATAGTAGATTTAAATTATTTATATTCCAAAAAATTTTATTTTTTAATTATTGTTATCATGAATTTGGGTTGTTTCATAGAATATCAGTATATTTTTGTATATACTCTCCTTGAAATCTATTAAAAAAGGGTTTAGTCAAGGATCTGACTACACTATATTTCCCTAAGACAATGTGTGTTATCCCTATCAAAATTGAAATCGACATAATTTTTTTGAAACCAATGAAATAGGTTTCTACATTTAAACCACTAGAACTGGTTCACATTGACTTTTATGTACTATATAAAGTTTCATGTTTTATAGTGAAACATTATTTTTATATAATTGTTTTTTATTTTCCAATGTTTAAAGGTTTATATTTATATAATCAAAAAGGATATGATTTTAATTATTTTGATATGTTTGAAAATTTTGTGAAGAAAAATATTTTATATACCATTATGAGTGTGTGATGTGATCATGGATGTGAGTTTGAAAATCTGGATTTTGAATCCTTATAATAAAAAAATGGATATAATCATAACTTATCTTCTTCTCGAATAGTTCATTTAAATGAGATATTTTTAAGAAGGAATAATAAATTTCAATAAATATCTATTACCATTCTTAGGGAATATGAACCACCAGTCTATTTATGAGATTAATATGTATATAAATATTGTTATGTAATTATGTGAGTCTTGATAAGACCATTTTTAATGAAGACTACTTATGAGTTATAGAAAGGAAAATATAAAAAGGTAAATTATTTGAATTTATTTTGATATAAATATTACATTATATATAAAAACCATAACATGGATAAATTTTCATCTATGATAGAGAACAAACTATCTATAGTGATTTTAAATCCTGTGAATCCTAAAGAGTGATTAATAAAAGATAAAATTTTGTGGAAGAATTTACTTAAATGAAATTTTATGAGATAGATCCACATGAACCAAATGTTACCTTAGTTATATTCGATGATGATATTTCCAATTTGAATATCAAAAACACCTAAAAAACTAATTTAATTTATGTTGATTTTGTTGAGAAATGTCATACCAAAAACTATTTATTTGAATTATAATATTAGAAAAAACTAATAGAATCATGAATTCATAAAATAATTGTAAACTCTATAGACTACCCATTGGATTTTTTTGTAATATAATTAAATATAAGAACTCAAACTCAGGTATCACTTAGAAAGTTTTTTTTATCATGTAGCCTTATTATCCCAACTTGATCCTGAAAAGTTTATTGAATAACTTAGGGATAAACATTCTATGATACCTGGGTAAGTAGAATGGAATCAATTTTAAATTAAGGGAGGATGGGAGATATTTGAGAGACCAAAATACTCTTTTAACATTATCACTATTTGGGTTTTAGAAATCAGGTTGATCCACCTAGAAATATTTTTTTAATTAAATAATTATTGCAAGAAAAATGTTATAGTTTAGAGTAAGGAATTGAATACAAGGAAACATTTTCTCTTTTATCCATGGATGATTCCATTTGTATATTTCTTTCTAATGCACCACATATATATTTAAAATTATATAAAATAAATTTTAAGAGTTATTTTCTAAATTTTTATATTTTTTACAACAATCTTGTATTTCATATGCACATTCTCTAAATCATGATTTTAAATTGAAAAAAGAAATTAATGGTTTAAAAATAACATCACAGGGCCTCGTATAACAACCTTACTCTTTATTTCGTATTTATAAATTATTTATTACATAGACTTGATCTTAATAAAACCCAAAATATCGACAGGTATAGTGTATTTTTGTGCTTAGGGAAATTACATGACAACATAAGACATAAAATACATCATCTTTATTGAAAACTTATTTTACCTGACCAGAAAATTCCTTTATACTTAGCATTTCATGGGATAACCTAAGGACCAACATAAGAAAAATGTGATATATATAGCTTAGTAAGGGAGTAAATAAGGCATAACATGAACAATAAAATACAATTTAGGCAATATACATATCAACATATCATAATAGAAACATGAAAATAAATTCATGAGATAGAATGATCATCATAACCTGGAAATGTGGAAAAACATAAAAACCGCATCATTAACATAAAGGAATCATGTAAACCCCTCTCCCAACATGGTGGTCTAAATTCCTAAAATTGAATCAAGTAAATTGCTTCCCCAATATGATGTATCATGATACTAAACATTACCCAATGCATTGGAGTGCTATCAGGGCGCACCCTTCACAAACATTTTAATCCCATGCTTAAGTGTGACACGTAGACTATATAACATGGATTTATTCAACATCATCATTTATTATAATATAAAACAATGAGGAATAAATATATATGAAATTATATAATCAATAAGTATATGTGTATAATGTTTAATACCCTTGATAGAGAAATGGGAATGGTATTCACTACATGATGATTTTGGTAAGGAAAATTAGAGTGTAATTTCAACAACATAATGAAATCACATGGGGATTCATAAAATGGTTTGATGAGAGTGAAAGTCTTATCTCATAATTTATAAAATAAATGGGAATTTAAGGTGATCGTGGATAATAATATCCCAATATATGAAATGGAATTTTAGATTCATAATATAAGAGAAATGATTGAATGGAAATGAGGAGAGAGAAATACCATACAGAATTTTGGCATGGTAACGGGTGTACATGGGAGTGATTAATGAGAATGAAATGGGTATATCATCGTTAAAAAATAATAATGGAAGAATAGGGGAGGTAAAAAAATATACCCCATCATTTTTAATTAAAAATAAAAGGGTGTAACAATATAATGAATCTTGGATAAAAATGAAAAAGGAAGGGAACCCTTATTTGAATGTGTGACTTCAAAATCTTGACGAAGGGATTATTGGGATATTGGGGAACCTTGGGGAGATTATAGATAAGGTAGTATAGAGTAGGTACGTGATACTAATATTTTTAGTGAAGATAAGTGGGATATTGGGTGGGTTTATATATGAAATGAGAAGGGAATTCTTTAATATTTCACAAACATAGATTTTGGAATCTATATAAATAAATATTAAAAACCCCAAACATTCCCATGGCTTTTTCAAATGGTTTTTTCCAAATAAGAGTGTAAAATATTATTTTATAATTCCATGCTCCCAATATATTAATATATTATCCTTTCTTATGTGGAGGTGAGTCACATTATTAAATAAATGAACAGAAAATCATAAAATATGTTATATAGTTTGGAGGATTCACAAAGGCATTATAGAATCAGTCAAACAAATAAAAAATCACATTAATTTAAATTTAAATTATATATTTTGTTGAATACCCCTTTATGGTATTTATTATATCACTATTTGGTCATTAGGATGTCATAAAACACACTATATATTTATATATTATTTAATTTTTACCCAAAAAAATTGACTATTTCAGAAAATTATGAAAAATTACCTATCATATAATTATAAAATCCTCATTCCAAAAATAATATTCTTTTTATCTAAATAATTTTCTAAATATGTGAATTTAAACATCTAAAATAAGAACCGACATTTGTTGAAAATTTGACGGGATTTAAAAAAATAGTTTTTAAACCGCAATAAAAAGTTAAACTGTTTTCAAAAAAAATTATATACTCAATTATTATTAATAAGACTATTTTTATAATTCTATTTTATTAAAAAAATTATTATTTAAAAAATTCATTAATTCCTTAAAATAAATTCTGTAAAAATACACTTTCTATTTTATCGTATAAGAATATAACTCCTATCAAACTGATTACCAGATAATTTAAAGATAAGGAATTGATATAATAAACATTTATAAGAATTGTTTTTATAATATTATTAATAAAAATATAATAATGCATATATTTCTCAAAAGTACCATTTTTCCATTAAAACCAATTTATCAAATTCGTCATTTTTTAAGAAGGACTATTCCTATAAAGGAATTAATGTAATAATACATTTATTTATTGAAATTTTTTGTAAAATAATTAACTGATACCTTGTTAAATAACACCTTATAACACCCACATAATACTTAAGGGTATGGTATGCGATGGTGATAGACTCTTAGGGCGGCTTAGATACCATCGCTTGGGTGGTAATATCTATTAACATTAAATTCTCTAATAATAAATTATGTTCAATCATAATGTGTCAAATATTGGATTGGGCTTGGTTAAGAGCATATCCTAGTGACACTACCTCTTTTATGAGCTCTGATTAATGAGCTTCGTACGACCTAAGTCTACTAGATATGGTTGTCATCTCCTTTGTCTATGTTGAACAGATTTTTTTAAAACCTTATATTTATATTAGTTATGTAATAACTATTCAATGACTATATTATCAAAGGTATTAATACCTAATAGTCATTTAAACCCAATAGTAATAATAAAAGAGTGTATGTGTGTTCTATATCCATAAGACATTAATGAAATAGAATTGTATTCATAAATGATTGGGTCTTTACAACCATCCCCCCTTAATAAATTTTGCCTTTGAAATTTCCTTTTCCCACACTAAAATAGATGTGTGTAACTCTCCATCATCCCATCCTCTAGTTCCCATATTGCTTCTTCATAAAATTTTTTCTCTAGAACACTTTGATAAAAAGAATTATCTTATTTCGTAGAATGTTTTCCCTATGATCTAATATCTTCACCCGATAAGAAAGGTCATTATCCAATGGTACCACCTTTGGATTGAGTACATGAGATGGGTCAGGTATGTAATTCATCAATAGTGATACATGGAATACATCATGTAATTTAGATAGGTTCGATGGGAGTGATAGTCGATAGTCCTCTACTCTGATGTAATCATGGATCTCCAAAGGTTTGATGTAACTTTGAGTAAGCTTTACATTCTTCCAAAATCTCATCACTCTCTTCCATGGAGATATATAGAGGAAAAATATATCTCCAACATCAAATCCTAAGTCTCATTTATGGTTGTCATAATTGATCTTAGGTCAAATTTGAGTAGCTTTGATGTGCTTCTGGATGGTCTTAAACTTGATAACCACTTCTAAGACCATTTATGGACTAAGATGTTTTTGTTCCCCAACATCATCCCTGAATTCTAGTGTTATGCAGCTATTCCCATAAATGGAATCATAAGGATTTATTTTGATTCTTGATTGGAAATTGCTATTGTAAGATAACTCAACTAGAAAAAGATGTTGATCCCATCCTCCTTCGATGTCCATTGAGCATGCTCTAAACATGTCCTCATGTGTTTGGATAGTCCGCTCAGATTGGCTATCAGTTTAAGGATGATAAGTCATACTGAAGTTCATCTTACTATTTATATGTGTTGTAGACTCTTCCAAAACATAAAGTGTAATCATTGATCTCAATCGAATACAATCGATAGTGGTACACCGTGCAACATTACCACTTATCAAATGTATATTCAGGCTAGTTGATCCAATGAAAAATCATCTTAAACCACAATGAATTGTTTTGTCTTTGAAAGGCGATCCATAACAACCCATAAAGAATTATTTCCTTTGGATATCTTTAGGAGTCCAGTGACAAAGTCCATGGTGATTTTCTCTCATTTCTATGTTTGTATTGGTAATGGTTTCATCATCACCTTAGACTTCTATCTCTCAGTCTTCACTTACTGACATACCAGGCACTTCGATGTATATTCATCGATCTCCTTCTTCATGTTATCCCACCAATAATAATCTCAGAGATCTAGATACATAATTATGTTTTCTTGTTGAATGTGGAAATTCAAACAATTCCCATCATCCAAAAGTTCATTCTTTAACTCTAGATTTAAGGAACACTTAGTCTTGACCCAAAACTCACAATTCCTTCTTCATTAAAATTCAACTATTGGGATTTCCCTATATTGATAGATTAATTTTTTTTCTGAATTCCAACATCCAATTTTTCAGAATCCTTTAACCTTTACAAAAGATATGATTGATAATTCATTTGGAAAGTGATTTGTTATGTTCTATTCAATATGATTTTCATGTCCATCATCACCAAATCTAAGTAGATTTTATCCTTTTCAATTCTCATAAATGAGAGAATCATTGGGTCCTTTCTACTTGGAACATCTTCCACTTTGTTCATATTCCAAGGGTGTTAATGGATTGAGAATTCTCAATCCTTGGTGAACTCTAACTATATTCATTGGGGAATGTTTATATTTTTTTGTGTAAATATATATTTGATACTTTTCTGATCTGTATATATCTTAGACCTCTATCCAAAGAGTTAATTCAACCATATTTTCAATGCAAATATCACAACTTAAAACTCCATATCATGTGTGAGAGAGTTTTTCTCATGAAGTTTCAACTTCATTGAGGCATAGGTGAAGATTTTTTTATTCTGTATCAACATAAAGCATGTGGTCTTCTTTGAAACATCACTAGATATTGCGAAAAGCACCCCACTTGTGAGTTGTGTGAGCACAAGGGCAGTGATAAGCCTATTGTTCACATACATGGATATTTCTTCACATTCATCATTACATCAAAACTTGACTCCCTTCTTGAGTTATCTTGGTAAGAGTGATTGAAAATCGTGATAAATTTAACACAAAACAGCATTAATATCCAGTTAACCCTAGGAATCTATGGATATCCATTATAGATGTTGGCCTAGTTTATCCCTAAATTGATTTTGTTTTGGATGGATCCAAATATATCCAATTTATTTTGATGATATCCCCCAAGAATCATAATTCCTTCCACCAAAACTCACATTTGATGTACTTTTCATAGAGCTTCTCCTTTAGCATGGTCTCTAGTACAGTGCTAAGATTCTCCTCATGATTCTCCTTGGATTGGGATTATATTATAATATCACCTATAATGACTAACACAACTTTTTTGAGGTAATCTATAAAGAATATATTCATAATGTACATAAATATTGATGGAGAATTAGTGTGTTCGAAAGTCATTACTATGAATTCACAGTGATCATACCTTGTACAAAACGCAGTCTTGGGGATATCCTTCTTCTTCACCCTTACATGATTATATCTCGACCACAGATCCAACATAGACAAGTATTGTTCTCCACATAACTAATCAAACAAGTCATCAATTCGTGGAAAATGATACTTTTCATTATCATGATTTTTTTGGGCTCATGATAATCAATGAAACGGTTTATTGACCCATCCTTCTTGTTGACAAAGAGGACTAGTTCACCACATTGTGACACACTTGCGTGTATAAACCCTTTATCTAGATTCACTAGTAGTTGTTTATTTAGATCCTTATTCTCCAAAAAGTACATTCTATACAGATTCTTAGATATTGGAAATGCTCTGGGTATAAGATCAATCTATAATTCTTCTTCTTTTCTGGGAGGAAGACCAGGAAATTCCTCAAGAAACACATCAGTGAATATCAACACAATTGGAATGTATTCAAAGAAGTTTTCTTCCTTATACTCAATCATATTAGAATGATACACATGATCATAAGGAATTAATATCGATTATTTAGATGATGGTGATAAATAAGATTCATCCTTCTCCTTTAACTTGTATAGAATCGGTGGTCGATTCACCAAATGGAGAGTGAATTCCCTCTCGCGACAATTTTTGTTGGCTCTATATAGGGTATGCCAATCCATGCCATGAATTGCATCAAATTCCACCAAGGGAAGTATGTTGATATTAACTAATAATTTTAATACACAAATTGTGATAGGGAAGTAGTTATATTCATGGGATGCAATAATTGAATCATTTTTTTTCACCAACATATCTACTTCCATTCATTTTGGTGATTTTTGGATTGTTCTACTAAAATTTCAGGATATAAAAGAATGAATAGAAACCAGAATAAAAAAGTATGCTCTCTATTATTGAATGAATAACTAGCATACCTATCACCACTTCGTTGTCTGGATTCTCTTCAGCGGTAGTGATGTTAAAAGATCATACCTGTTTCCATGGATGTTGTTGGTTTCCTATGATAACCCATGGCTTAGGGCACAGATTTGTAAAGTGCCCTGAGATTTATCCATCAGACCACCATAATTAAAGTATATTTTTTTCTTCTTATACTCACGATACCTCTAAGATTAACCAATCTTCAACTCAACTTTGAGGGCACATCAGACAATATCTTCATAGTTTTCAAAGTCACGGATGGTGAGGTCTTTCTGTAGGCTAGATTTTATCCCACCAAAAAAGCGATCAACCTTTCATTTGGGGGTTACGAAAAAACCAGAGGCATACTGTGAATGTCGAGTGAAGTTATCCTTATACACCCCAATAGATTCATCATCTGTTTTCTTGAGTGAAAGGTAATATCATTCCATCATAAAATGGAGTGTGTGGGGAAAATTTTTATCGAAAAACATTTTCCGTAAATACTTCCATCCCATCACCTCAATATCTTCCTCAAGCTTCAAATTTTTTTATCAGTGGCCACCATTTATAGGATTCACCCTCTATACGATAAGAATTAAGAAGAACCTTCTCTTGTTTGTAACATTGAATAAGGAGAAGATCTTCTCAATGGAGTTAATCCATTGTTTAGCGATTGAGGGGTATGATGATCCCTTGAAAGTTGGAGGACTTTGTCTTATGAAGCTCTCAATTATGACTTTTTATTTCTTAGGTGGGGTGGGACGTTCCTATTGACCCATTATTCTATTCAAAACATGAGTCAACTGAGAGAGTATCATTACAAAGGATTCGAATCCCACTCCCATCGGATTGGGCATCTCATTCGAACGGTCATCACATTGATCTTCGCATTGATGGTCAGCCTGAGTCCTCATAGCACCATCCATTGGTTAGAATAAAAGAAAAATTAGGGGTAAGTATTTTATACTATTAAACACATAAAGGTGAATCCAATGAAAGAAAGGGATAACTTATAAATTACAATTATCTCATTAACTTATGAATTTCTAAGCTTCGATATATGTCATCTGTGATCAAATTCCTAACATATACTCTTAGGAGAATTGTTTTGTTCCCTTATTAATGGTTCATACTATGATTTTGAATTTAAATAAGAAACTACCATAGGAGTATTGAAATGAGAGTGTAGCAAGGCCCATTTTCATGCACGATTTCTCATTCGAGTCTATCTCAAAGCGATGTTTTCGGGTTTTAAACCTAGATAAATATGTACTAGATCCACTATTGTCTATTCATATACATAAATGGATGTATTTTCATGATAAACCACTTAATATATACACAAAAAATTAGGGATTATTTTCATATACTTAGTATTATCCCTAAGGCTTTCGATAGGGTTTTCTAATCATAATCCCAAAAAAATAATTGAACATATCCTTTGATACCAACTATACCAACCTTGCCCTTTATTTCAAATTTAGACATGATTTATTAAATAAAAATTCACTTAATACAATTTAGAATATCAAGAGGTTTATTGTATTTGGGGATTAGGAACATTACATGAAAACATAAGTTATAAAAAATAACATCTTTATTGAAAACTTCTTTAACATGACCATAACATTCCTTCATGCATAGAATTGCATGGGATAACCTGAAGACATACATAAAAAAGGGTGATATATAAATCCTAATAAGGGATAAAATAATTCATAACATGAATAATAAAATAAATTTTAGAAAATATAAATATCAATGGAGCTTAAGAAAAATATGAACATAATGGCATGATATAGCATGATCATCATAACATGGAAATATGGAAACAGCATAAAACACTACATCATCAATCTAAAGGAATCGGGTAAACCCCTATCCCAACATGGTGGAAAGAGTCATACAATGGAATAAAGTAAAAAACCTTCCCAACATGATGTATCATGATACTAAACATCACCCAATACATTAGAGTGCTATCAAGGCACACCCTTAATGAACATTTTAATCTCATGCTTAAGAGTGACACAAAGATTATATAACATGGATTCATTCAACATCAATATTTATTTAAAGATAAATTAATTTAGAATTAATAAATGAGATTATATAATCAATACGTATTTGTTCATAAAGTTTAATAACCTTGATAGATAATTGGTCAGGGTATTCACTACATGATGATTTTGGCATTGAAATCGCGGTGTACTTTCAACAGCATAACGACGTCACATGGGGATTCATAAAATGGGTTGATGATAGGGAAAGGGGTCTCTAATCACTTATAAATTAAATTCAAATTAAGGGGATTATGTATCATAATTTCCCATCATATAAAATGGAATTTTAGATGCATAATATAAGAGAAATGCTTGAATGGAAATTAGGAGAGAGAAATTCCTTATGGAATTTCCCCATTATAACGTGTGTACATGGGAGGGATTAATGAGAGTAAAATGGGTATATAATAATTCAAAAAGCATAAGAGATGAATGGGGGAGGTGAAAAAACATACCCCGTTGTTTTTACTTTAAAATAAAAGGTTGTAACAATATAAGGAGACATGGATAAAAAATTAGAATGGAAGGAAACCCTTACTTGAGCGTGTGACGAAGAGGGGATTATTGAGAGTTTTAGGCACCTTGTTTGATTTTATAGAGGGGAATACAGATTACGGACACTTTCAAGGGATTTCGATTGGAGATGTTTGGGATCATGAGTGTGTTTATATAGGAAAAGAGAGGGGAATTTTTTAATATATTACAAACATAGGTTTTGGAATCTATATAATTAAATAATCAAAACCACTAACCTTAACATGGTTTTTCCATGATTTTTTAAAATTTGGTGTGGAAAAAAATTATAAGTCCATGGGTTGATGATATTTAAATGTTAGCCTTGATTATGTGTAGGTGAGTCACATTATTAAAGAAATGAACTTAAAATCATAAAATATGTTATACATTTTGAAGAATTCACTATGGAATTATAAAATAAGTAAAATAAATATAAAATAATTTTGTTTTTAATTTAAAACATATATATGGTCTAAGATCACTTTTATGGTATTTATTTCATCACTATTGGGTCATTATGATGTCATAAAACACACTATATATTTATATATAATCTAATTTTTACCCCAAAATTTGACTGTCTGATTAAATTATGAACAATTCACTATTGGATAATTTGGACACCATGATTCAAAATATAATATTCATTTTTTATAAATAATTTTTTAAATATTTTAATTTTCACTTTTAAAATGAGAACTGATATTAATTGAAAATTAAACGGGTTTTGACGAAAATAGTTTTTAAACCTTAATAAAAATTAAATATGACTACATAAAAATTATATAATTTTTTATTATTAATAAAATTAATTTGATACTAATTTGTTTTAAATACTAATTATTTAAAACAATCATTAATTAATTAAAATAAATTCATTAAAAATGTACTTTCTATTTTATTTTATAAAAATATATCTCTTATTAAACTGATTACCAAATCATTTATAGATAATTAACTGATATAATAAGCATTTATAAGAATTTTTTTTATAATATTATTAATAAAAACATAATAATGCATATATTTATCAAAATTTCCATTTTTACCTGAAAAATCAATTTATCAAATTCATCATTTTTTAAGAAAGACTATTCCCATAATAAAATTGTAGAAATAAGACATTTATTTATCAAAAGGGATTACATAATAAGTAAATAATACCTTGTTACATGACCCCTTATAACTCTCGCATAAGTCCTAAGGGTAAGGTGTGTGATGGTGATAGACTCTTGGGATGCTCGGATAACATCACATGAGTGTTAACCTCTATTAACATGAACTTCTCCCATAGGGGATTCCGTTCAAGATTAACATGTTAGAGCTCAGCATCGGCATGGCAAGAGAAATTCCCAGAGATTCTACCTCATTTCTGAGCTCTGACAAATGTGCTTCGAATGGCATGAGTCTACTAGATGAGGATATCATATCCTCTATTGGTGTCAAAAGGATTTGTTATAAACTTATATTTATATTAGTTGTGTGATTAATGATCAATGACTATATTATCAATGGTAATGATACTTAATGGTCATTTAAACCCAATAATAGTAAAAAAAATAGTGCATTTGTTTTCTATATATATAAGACATTAAAATAATTGGAATTTTATTCATAAAGATCGCGACGTTATACCTGGTATAATTTGATCAAAACTTTTCTTATTTAAAATAGTTTTAAAAAAGGAGTTGTTTATCCTGTATAATTTATCATAGAATTTTGAAATATGTTTTTGGTTTCAAAAATATATGTCTATTATATGATCATTGGATCTTAATGATATTATTTATGTATATAATTTTCAAAAATATTTCAAGATGAATTTGAAAAGAATTTTATTACTGAAATAAATATAATTATTAGTTTCCAAATAATTCAATATAACGAAATAAATATATTAATCCAATGTAATTATAATAATTATCTTTTAATTATTTTGTCATGGATAGCTCCAAAGGAAGTGATAATTGAATGAGCACCACCTGTAAATTGGATCTTGATGAAACTCATAAACAAGTTGACCAAACCATTTACTATTGTATGATTGGGTGTTTACTTAATAACTAAATATAATGATATTATGATTAGTGTATGTATGTCTTTATATTTTCAAAAAAAAACACTGAGGAATCTCAGTTGGTTTTTTTAAAAGTATTTTTAAATACCATTAATGCACTTCTAATTTAGGGATATTTTATTTAAGAGGACATGCCATTGATTTAATTCTCTATTATGATATTGAATTTTGTTCTATTAGGTTAGGTTAGATATATCACCTATGGAACATGTAATTTTTTAGAGTCTCTAGAAGCATGGTCTATTAAAAATAAGAATTCAATATAATTATATATTTATAAAGATACTTATAGAGCTATAGGCAGTTGATGTGTTTATATTATATTGATGAAACACACCTTGCTAGACAATAGATATCAATTCATACATGTATAAAAAGTATTTTAAAATATATGTGATATTAATACTTAAAAAATATTTTATCTCATTCTAGGAAAAATAACATTTATATAAGACATAATTTTTTGAGATATCATTTCAAAAAAATGGGATATTAATCAAGAATTCATTAGCACAAAACCTCATCTTGCTAACTATTTTACAAAGCTTGTGAATCTTGAGATGTTAAATTACCATAGGTAGGAATTAAGGATGGTCAGTCGTGTTTAATTATTTAATTTTTTATATATTTATTTTAATCATTTACAAGAAAAAATCAATTAACACTTAATGTTATATTCTACTTATATTTAATACACATTTTATTTTTTTTCTTTTAAATTATGGATACCATATGTTATTTCAAGTATTTTAGGTATATTTAATTTTTTTCCCTGTGTTTTACAATATATTGATCCCTAAATTACTATAATATCTCAAAATATAATCAAATTAATCATATTCCTTTATAACTCAAGTTGTGCCCCCATTGAACACTTTAATTAATGACAACATGTCATTCTGACCCTTGAATCTTAATTTTAAGTTGTCTAGATGAAGTGGAATTTCAAGGAATAATCTCTGGAAGCTTATGATTCTTCCAAAATATTAATTATGGGTTGAATTGGAACTAAAAAACATTCAAATATGTATCTTTTTTCATGTGATTTATTTATATAGAAGGATGAACATGTAGAGTTGTTTATAGAATTTCAATCTATCCTTTAGAGATTAATGATTCAACATGGATGGATTGAATGTTTCTCGGATGGTAATGGTATTTAATATGATCATTTAGTAATGGAATTTTAAATGAATACAGTGTTTGAAGCTAGATATTTGTTGAATATCATTAGAACAGTTGTTTACAGTCTTGAATGTCAGTTTTATAAATGTCTTCTAGATGAGAGGATTAAATTACCAAATAAAGGTGATTATGAGGATTACCAATGTTATTATCCTCTAAATCATCTAGATTTTGATATTATAAATGCTTTAGACGAATTAACTAGCAATATATATTATCAAAGGCCTAGTGTTAGTGAACTAAATGAAGTATTTCTGTTGTTGCTAAATTTTTTAAAACATAAAATATACACTAGAAATGGAGAATCAAACAATATGAGGAACCAAGTCCTAAATAGTATATATTTTATGGTTCATGGGATTTAGATTAATTTTCCAAGATTTCTAATGATACATGAGGAATATTTGAGAGAAATGAAACTTAATGATTTAATAGTTTACAATAATTTATGTTTTATTCAAATCAAATTGAATTGAAAAGACTAATTCTTGGGGGGTAGAAAATTTATTACTTTTAGGTGGTATATGTCTTATCCGTACAACTTTTAAGAGGATGAAAATCAGTAGGAATACATAGAAAAAGATGTGGGTACAATATGAGGATAATATTAATAAGAAATTTAATCTTATAAAGTACACCGCCGAACTAAAGGATGGAATAGATATAGTCTTGGATCCAGAAAAAAATATTTCAACTCGATTATTTATCAAATAATAATAGATAATAAGGCATTATTGAACATATTAAATATTTCAAAAGGGATTATGAGGAGATAATAGGTATATCTCATGGCCTAAATGTGTCTTAGGATCTAGAAATCCTTAAGGGGTTGAATTCTTATGGTAGGGGTGTAAAATACAAAGAGGGAGAAGATCCATGGTTCTCTGTTATTTGGACCTAGCATTACTGAATCTAAGGGTGATAAAGACGACCACCACATGGTAGATTGTCCTCTCATTTAAGAGATTATGGTATCTTCTATTTTTATTATACCCCTCCTAACACACCATTGATCAACATAGATCCACCAACACCTAAATATGATGGGGATGTAACAATGGTAAAATTACACTAAAACATGACAGAATGATAATTTTTGTTGTACCTAGTACCTCATAAAAAGTCGAGCAGGATCCTTTCTCTCCATTTTTTATTAACAAGATCACCAAGATCTTATATAAGATATTTCTGGATCTACTTCTTGAGGACCAACTACACCTTCTACCATTCATGACTTATATTAACTTTTTCAAGGTGATCAAATTTAGGATTCATCTCCTAGGACATAATTTACAATCCTTGATGATTGATACAGTTCAATTCTGGAAATTCAGAATCCATGCTACGACTCTTCATATAACGAAGACTCTATGTTGAGACCTTCTCAGATGGTGTTTAGTGACTCAACTCCGAACCCATCCATAATTTTTCTTATGAATATAGTTAATTATTCACATCAACCAGCTACAATTTATTCTACTTAAATCATTATTTTAGCCAATTATAATAAATTTTAGTATGATATATTGAAATATCTAAAGGAATTTTTTCATAGTTCCAGTAGTGTTAATAGAATATTTAGGTAGGATGATGTTGAATTTAATATTTAGAGTGCATTTTTTCATATATAAACTAACATTTTTATGAAATTATATCATAAATATGATAATATTGGATGTTATAGAGCACATATGGAAGGATTTTAGGTATATATAGGACCTTTTCAAAAATTCATGATAAATGTACTTGCTAATCATGATATGTGGTATCTCTATATATTCAGAAGTTGTTCCCGACCTTATAATTCTACTTCTACTCCTCCTTTTACTAGAATTTGCATTGATGAGAATCTTATCAAAATATTTGTGCATGAGGAAACCCAAATACTAATAAAAAATGTTAATCATTTTAGGAATAAAATATTGATGGATGTTTTTTCCCATGGTTAAATTATTTATAACATGGATAATGAAGAAAAAATAAAGACCTCCAAGGATAAGGATGTAATTAAAGGTTTTTTAATGTACTAAATTAACAATATATTCATTAATGAAGATATAAATACTCAGTTTAAATCCTTATCCTGAGATTCTAAGATTCCCCCTTACTGGCTACCTTCAATGCTATTGTTGAAAATCTATTAGTCATGAAACCTATTATTGATTAGTTTTTTTAGAAATAATTGATTTTTTTGACTGCATAGAGCATGGTTCTATTATTTGTCCAAACATTACCAAGATCTTGAATCCTTGTATGAATATTTCTAATTCTCATGTTCTAGAACCTTTTACTCTACATATACTTAGAATATACCCTTCTTTTTTCTAAGTGTCTTCTTCAACCTATTCTCCATCTTCTAGAGAAACAACCACAACAGATTACACTACATCACTTACACCAGCTCCTTTAGGATGTATTGGACTCATCCTTCCTCAACCCCTTTAATATATCTGGATAATTTCTATGACCCTTGTGATTCCAAGATCTTTAACTTCTCTTATCCTTGTACCTTCTTCTATTCCATTTTTTTAAAGAGGAAATGACCATGTTGATACTTTTACCATTCAACTCTTTTATGACTCATATTCTGATTAGGGACATTTATAGGTACTTATGTAAAAATTTATTTTTTAATATGAATTCAATAACTTTTATTCAAATTGTATCTTGTTATATTAGGCATGTTATTTTCTTCATTAAATTCTCAATTTTTTTTATTTAAACCTATAAATTTTAATCCTCTATTATGAAATATTTTTGATAATCCCAAAAGTGGGAGTAGATTTATGGAATACTTGATAGAATGTTATAAAAGTTAGTAATATTTTCTCTCAATGAATCTTTAGTGTTTTTCTTGTATCTATTTATGCTATATAGTATTTAGTTGTTGATTCCATGTTTTTTTATCATCAAAGGTTAATATTTTATTGGTTTAGTCCAATAAATCATTATTTTAATAAATAGAAATTATTTTTGTTTTATTTCTAATCATTTATTTATTTTATAGAAGTTATGTTTTTATATAAAATGTATTGAAAATTTATTAAGTATCTGATTGACAATAATTCCAAACCAGTAATACAGGGAACCATGAGTCCAAAAAAATCTCTATAAGATCAAGAGACTATAAGGAATAAGGTGACCATTGGAAGAAACATTTTTTGTACATATCATGGAATATAAATGAGCTAAATATAAAAATTTTCTAAATAAACCAAATGTTAAATCAAATTTACAATAGATATCTGATTGACATTGATAGAAATATCACCAGTTACTCAATCGAACGTATGGATAATCAATGTTACCATACATTATTTATCATAGTGACCGCCATAGTCTCTGATTTTTCACTAAGGGTATAAGAAACCACAGGACCATGTGTAATGACCATATGATTATCTGATTTTCAATGGTGCATTTATTGTAATATATTCTAGTGACCACATTCTATATAAATTGACCATATAGATTATTATTTATTTTAAAAAATTGAAAAGTATTCAGGTTACCACATGTTGCATGAAATATACTGATTGATGATGTAAACTTATCCTATAATGAAGATGGGAATTTTGGAAAATTGGTGGATATTCTATTTGAAATAAAGATATTGGATGTTAAAGTTAATATACCACATGATAATGTAGAAAATTGGTTATGTATTTGATCAACTACAAGTTCAGAGAAATTGAATGCATGACTTATCAGGGGAATACAACATAAATTTTCAATTATTAATGGATCTACCATTAATGATATAATGTGAATTAATTTAATAAACCATGTTTATAAGTTTTAATTACATTTTAATATAATATACTTCAACCACATTATTTTTTGAATTATTTTATTGTATAGACGAGTTCATTCCATCCAGATTTTATGCAATGTATGATAATCTAGAAAAATAGATTTATACTAGATATTTTTTGAGGAAGAACTCTTTTTATGGAAGTCTAATGACAATGAAACTATGTAGGGTTATAAGATTGTAAATACACAAAGAAGTTATTTGTTATCAAGAACATGATATTCTCTTCTTATATGAACTTCAACATAATATCCAAAAAAATATTTTTAAAATAGATTTTTTGAAACTATACTTTGATAACTAGATTTTACAAGCGATATGTATACTATTTATTTCAATTATATTTGTATCAAAATATTAGGATAATTTTAAGATTATTCTATTCAAGTTTTGATCAAACATGTGGGATGATATTTCAATGTACTAAATTAGATATACCGACTAACTTAGTTATAAGAGTTAATTTCACAATCAGAGAATTTTCTTATAATTTTTTAAAAATGTTATTGGATGATCAATTTATAACCCTCTTGAGTATATTACTATTACAAATGAGAATAATTTTGATAAATATTATACCAGAGGTTCCACTTTTCCTTTGGAATCTCTCCCCAAACACCAGACTTTGCCGACTATCAGTAAGCATCTAAGGCAGTAACATGAGAATATTTTAACCCCTATATCAAAGTGATTAAAAACATATAAATAAAAAAACACATCCAAGATATTAAAATATCCTAGAAAGTTGAATAAGTAAAAAATGACAATAATAATATGAAATATCTAAGCATACAAAAACTCATAAAGACTTGATCACCTTGTGGGATGATCACATAAACAGAATAGATGAATGAAATAAAACACAAGGATCCACTATTACTCAAAGTCACTCCTTATAAAAATATTAATATATAGGTCTAATATATCCCTGAAATAATACCCTATAACTCATCCAAAAATTATTCTACAATAAGTGAGGGATTCATAGGTACCTAATTGAAATAGTCACGCATCCATTTGTGTGAAAAAATAAGTAGGGAACCTCCAACGAGGTCTCATACATTATAGAAATGTTGGGTATGTGCATGTGGAATTCTATAAATAAATAAATACCATATAAATTTAAAAAATATATAATCAAAGAAAAATATTAATCCTCTATTCTATGACCCTAATCGACCATACCTACTTCCGTAGGGCCGGAGTGTCGTTGGGCACATTCTGTTGACCGTGAAAACCCATGTGGAATATGGGGATAAACTCAACATGGAATTAAATATAATTCCATGTGTGAAGATACTTCCCAATATGACAACTATTATAATGATCTATCCTAGTATACAATGGTTCCCAATAGGAGAGTTGTAGCAGTTCTAGAACATGACCTAACACTCTAAATACCCCCACAAGCCCCAAAAGCTCACACAAGGTTAGACATATTATATTATTATAACCAAATCATCCATGTTAATAATATCCTATCATTAGTATAATAATCCTTCCAACCATAGGAGTTTTAATTAGAATCATAAACCTATCTACAAGAGGTATCGGGAGATCTGGAACCCGGCTAGGTGGAGGTGTGTTGCTTCTGGTCCACGGCGTGGTTTGGATCTCGACTTGGCAGGCTCCTACGGTCTGGATCTTGGCTTCGGCTTCCGGCGACTGGATCTTGGCTTGGCGTCAGCACGGTGGCTGGCCTGGTTTCGGTGCGCGTCGCTGTGGCTGGCAACGGCTTCTGGTCTCCAGATCTGGTTTCGGCTGGCCTTCGACTTCGGGTGAGTTCCAATGTGACTCGGTGTCGTCTACGCGTGAATTGGAGCGGGGAGGTTTGGATTCTTCTGATATGTTCTGTTTGAGGCTACGCGTTAATCAGAGCGGGGAGGTAGAACCCATACTGGCCTCTTGTGGCTTGTTTGTTTCGGAAGCCAGCATGGTTTCTACAATGGTGGTTTCAATGTTTTGGACTATTTTTTTGTTTGTTTGAATGGTTTGGATTTGAAGGTGGAAAGTTTGTGATTCAGACTCAACTTCACTCGCGTCTGCCGGAAGGTTGTTCCTTTGCTCTTACTCCAAGTCTCCTCCACTCTCTCTGAGGCGGATTTGAATGGTGGTTTTCATGGGGATTTGGGATGTGAGGATGATCCACTGCAGGAGTTGGTGTTTGGTGTATTGATGGGTTTTTTTTGGGATGGTTCTGGTGGTTGCCTCTCCATTGAAGCCATGTTCGAATCTTTGCTTCTCTGGTTTCATGCTCCCTTCACTGCTCTCCTAGTCGGTCAGATGCGTTGGTTGCTAGCAAGCTCTGGGAAGTGAATTTATTCGGCCATGGTGTCCTAGAAGGCATCCCCAGCTCTTTTTCTTTGGAGTGGGGTATTTCAATTTAGGTTTTGTTCTATTTCGATGGTGTTTAATATGTTTAGGTGAATCTTCTATGCTGGACAATTTGGTTGGCATTGTTTGTCTTTTTTGTTGCTTTGTCTGATGACTTCATGTTGGAGGAGGAATCTGGTTGCCTGGTGTGAAGGTTCTAGAGTATGGTGGATGTTTTTGTTTGTATGGTTTTATTTTGAAGGTGGCTCTAGTTTTTGGAATTAAAGGAAGTGGAGGGAGGAAGATAGTGCATTCGGGCCAGACCACATAGAACTGCCCAGAGAAGGTTCTAGAGCTGGCGGTTCATCGTTGCAGGCTTTTTGAATTTGGTTGTTTGAGAGGGTATGACGTCAGTCATCAGATCGGGTATGTGCTTTGACACAGGACACTTGCTTGCCTAAGAGCCTTGCATTGGTGGAGAGCTTCATCTGATCAAATGCTGGGGAGGGGTAGCTCCATGATTTCTGTTTGGTTTTACTCTCTTTGACCTTCGTGTCATGATTTTTCTTAATGTCATGAAGTCTATTTGGGTTCCCACTTCTTCCCTTAAAAGGGGGATTTATTATAATAAAAATTGAAGGTCTTAGGGCCGTTGTAGGAGAAGAGGTGTCGGGAGGCACGTGGTTCCGAGTTACTTGATCTTAGGTGGAGCCTAAGGGTTCACCTAGGTCATTCTACTTTATAAGATACCTAGGGCCATGGTCCAAGGATCCTCTTATCTTCTGTGATTATGAAGTTATTCAAGGCATGTGATAGCTTCCAAGTGGTTGTTGAGAACCAAGGAAGCTTTTGTTTAATTGAGTTTCACTGTGTTGATTCACTTTTTATTATATTTAATACATGATTTAAAATTTATGTTGGGTATGTACACTTGGGTCGTATCTTTCTTAGACTCATCCTCACACCCTAAAAAGTCCCTTTGAGACATGTATAGATTTGATGTTGTTGTGCTTAGGTAAAAGGCCATGTTTAATAGATAGATCATAGTAGTTGTTTAACATGGGATAGTGGCAAGGGACCATGAGTTTCTTTCTTCTATAGGAGTTTCTTTTGTGTTTTCCTTTATTTTCCTTTTGTATCAACATACCTATATTTAAATATTATACTATGGTCTAACATTGGAGACCCCTTTTTGAATATTAAAATGTATGACCTATATGAATTCATTCTATATTTTAAATTGATCCAAGTGGAATTTTTGGCTTGTTTCCTTTATTTCCTTTGATGTTTATTTTTTTACGTTGTTATTTATTGATATTGATTGTGCTCCAAACATTGGTGGGTTTGGTTAAATTATGTTAAGTATTTCTTTCCACTACATTATATATATATATATATATATTTGTGTTTGTGTGTAATCCAACCTTTTTGATATCAATCCCCTAAGGGTATGGTCTCCCATCTATTACTCATTTCACCCTCATTTATAGTTGAGAGCATTTGGAATGTGAGGAGGAGTGCATAAATCCAGTGGAACCCAACCTAATAGTAATATTCAGGTGGCTAATCAGTTCGGGGATGCTACATAGCTCAAGGGAATCTCAAGGTTCACTAAGTTTTATATTGGCCGACCATCCCCAGCTAACACGCTCCTCTATATGGAAGGGTATAAGGCTTCTACTTTAGGACCATTATTTTATGTTCACTTCATTTAATTTATATCCCTCTTGGTCCCATCAATCTCAATGAATACATTTATTATCAAGGCCTCATCCATCAATGGATCAGGCATTAATAGAGTGCATAGGGATTCATCCTAGACCTTAGCACATTTTTCAGTAAATCAATTTAAATAAAATAAATCTTTTAATAAAAAGTTTTGGTATCCCATAATGGTGATATTACACATATTGAATGCTATATATAATAAAATTCCTAAACCATATGGAGATGTATATGGACCTCTTACCATATTAATAGAGTTATTCCATTAGTCCATGGACCTAAAACACTCACCCAAGCTCATCAAGAGCAACTGGTGATCATAAATAAACATGAGACCCTAACTCATATCAAAGTATCCACATTAATTAATTATAACTAAATCATAATTAATTAAAAAATTAAATTAATTTTAAAAATTAACGTAAATGTGAATAATCATGAAGAAAATCACCGAGTGACATCATCACACCCTAATTGCAACTGAGTAACCATGGAATCCCCATTGTTTAATCTTGTCACCATTCTAGTAAAATGTCCTAAAGCACAACATTAATTCAATTTCAGAATAAGTTTAAATAAATCAAAAGTAATTATTAAAATCATATAATGAAATGACTTCATCACAATGGTATGTGATGGTATATTATCATCGTCACATTACATCCTCTTACCATTGTAGGTAATAGCCCCATATTATCATAAAAATTCCACTATGCTCTAGTGGATTTTCACTAAACCCTAAAAAAATGATACTTAAATCAATATCTAATACCAGGTGTGATGAGTGGGAAAATAATATTGGGGGACCCACTAAGAAAATCTGGAGAAATGACTCCCAAAAAACATCCCCAATTGATGTTGATCAAGGGTGGAAGGGGGGGATCTTCCCTAGTTTGTTATGGAAAAGAGAGAACAAAAACCTCCCAAGTGGATATTCATGAAATAAAAAGGTAAAGAATGGGTTTTAAACAATTTTAAAAAAGATTTTAGTTGACCATGGATTACCCCATAGACTTTATAACATTGTGTTTGACCTTCAAAAAACTCCAAAAGAGAACCTAACTTACCCAGTTCCATGCCTAGCTCCCCCATATCAATGTTACAAACAGTCACAAAACACTCAGTATAATTGGAAAAAATGAAAAATACCAGGACAAATCCCTTGAGTAATAATCATTTTCCACTATGTTTACTCCCAACCGAAACACCTAGTGGGTGGGGACCAAAGCATAGTTAATCCCCTTTTCAGTCCCCAGAACCTCAGTCTCATAGGGTGCCACTACAGTTGACCAAATGCCCAATATGGGTATTTTAGTTGACTTGTTTTACACCAGATCCACCCAAAATCACTATGAGGACCTCTACAGCATGAATCCTCTCATGCTCAGCCAAAAAATCCATACTAGTAGAACCTATGGAATAGACAATTCCATGGTGATCCTCCATGCACTATATGCTCACCCAACCTAGCCCAATCATCCCCTAGAGCACTCATACTTCTATCTAGTCCTCTTTACATTTCCAAAAATAGGATCTATAGATGTAAACCACTCATAATTCCAATCCAAATCTTGGTTCTCAAAACGAAACCCTCACCAAAATCAAAAAATCAAATTTATTTTAAAATTTATGATTCCTCAATTCTTTTTTTTCGTATTTTTAAATAAGCCACTTTGTGGGTTAGCGGTAACCAAAACAAAAGGAGCGGGATACATATTTCAAGAAGCCAAAGTACAAAATTCAAAAAATTAATATTATCCAAGGAGACCTCGAGCCATGTGTACCCACAACTGCCAATGTCACAATATGTCTCCTGCCATCACCATCATGAGACTGCTGTCGTCATCCGTCTGGTAACTACTATCAACACACTAGTTGCTATAGAGAATCTTAATCACGAACACCGAAGCTTGAATCATCGTTTATCTTCCACCACCGTAAAACACCATTGTAGAGCTAGCTTGCCACATTGAAACAAAAAAACCAAACATGCAGAAGACCGTCAGCGACCTCCAGAGATGCGGTAAACATCACACCAAGAAATCATCATTCCCCATCAGCAGGTAGCAACCAAAACACCAAAACTAGGAAGAAAAGAATAAATCCATTGAATCCATCGAACAATATGGCATCGCACCAAGCCATCATCAACCCCCAGCGAACCAGAAATAAACCAAACACCAGTACAACTAGAAACACAAATCGAACACTACCAAAAATCAAATTGACCAGCACTGAACAGCAAATCGACCACTAATAAGGATAAAACAAACCTTCACCAAAATTATAAGAATGAAATCTGAAAGAACCAAATCCAACAATGAATGTCGCGCACCTAGAACACGGACAGCCTCCGAACCACACCTTCCAAAACATCAATGTTACCACTACTCCAGATCCGACCATGATAAGAGAAGCAAAACGTGAGGTCAGGGCAGTGGTTTAAGAGGTTGTGGGATCCGAACGATGGCAACGTCGATGGAACAAAAAACCAGGAGACTTCCAAGTAGGAGAAAACCGAACCAGGAAGTGCCTTCAGAAACATGGGCCACTGAATCATGAAACCCAAAACTCGTGAACCACTATGCCAAATCCGACCTGGATACGCACTGGGGAACTTGAGGTCAGATCCATGAGAAGAACATCTGAGGACATCAATACCAGACAACCATCATCGGAAGGGAGCATAAGAATCATGATGGAGCATCGATGCGTCGCCAAAGCTGCTGAGGAGGATTTATGGGGAAACCATAAAAAAGGTATTCTAAAATTCTTTATGATGTTCAATTATGGAACTCCATATATAAGGAGTTTTATACATTGAAACCTCGGATACCTCTTGTAACCACTACTAAAACATCCCGACAGTGGTTACCCATTCCCTTATATTTTAAGACATGAATGTTTCATAAATAATATCATCCTTAGGATTATGGTTATTTCCACCACAATACTCATCTCACAAGGGTTGAATATGAGCCATGAGTAACTCCAATTTAGAAATATTATATTGATACACAGGTCAACTAATCTGATAATCTACTCTATGCATTTGACAACTAACCCACCTAATTACATACAAAAACAACAATCAGTCCTCCTCTAACCCACCATTCAAGAAAATACATTTCCAAAACAATTAACATGATATCATAACATCCATTCATGATCCCTTAATCCATAAGGTATTAAAAATCATATAAAATCCATAATAATGTATAAACCACATACATAGTGTAATTCGAAGGTTTAATCATCAACATAATAAAATCATCATCACACTCCACTCATGAGAACTGATGATTCTCCGATCTGACTCGGGCATGGATATCATCTAAATAATATTGAACCTGGTACTAACACATGATCTTATCCCGACACTAAACCTAAATAAAAATTCTCATATCTACCAAGGAACCATATAAAAATTGGATTTTTTAGCTCATCGGCTTTGAAAAGTCACCTTGAGGATCCAGAACCAGACTCTAGAAACCACAATCCCACTTACATGGATTTTTCCCCTACAACCCATTTTCATTATATTACCAAAAATAATAAATCTTAATGGTCATACTTTTCATAATTGATTTCTAATATGAGCAATTAAACTCTAACCATTCCCGACTCACCAGAAATCTAATCCTTGGCATCCTTCAAAATTTATCTATGATGAGGGTCGCACCCACCAACAACCAATGTTGTGAACCTACAATATAGAATATCTTATATCATTACATATGTGAAACCATGATAGGTTTCACCATCACACCTCTCTAATAATACATGTCATTGAACACACTCAGTTTGATCATATCAAATCACTCAAATCGATCTCCAATGCCACCTCTCCTAATAGATGAACATTTTTATTTCATAAAAAATTTCCTAAAATCCGGCCTACAAGAATTTAATTTAACTAATTGGTCATTCCCTCACACAAATCCACTCACGAATTTTCAAATCAAGTGGCACCGTGTATATACAGGTAATACTACCTCTATTTTATCAATCCCAATGGGTGTACGCTCTCGTACCACCCAAGCGTATAAACCAACTCAGAATCTCATGAGTCTAATCTCATTAAACCAAGTCTTACATGCCTAACCATTGTCCATCTTCTACAAAAATTTCAATTGAAACTATCCATAACCACCCTTGATTCTCATCTTCAAAATCAAGAATATCTGTTATTTTATGGTTTACCACACAACCATGAATCAACTTGTGAATTTTTTCAAAACTATAGGAATTAATCCATGCTCTATCCACCATACATATTTCCATCTAGGATCATATTCAATATTATCATCGTGAAAAAATTTAAAATTCAATAGGTTTAGTAATCCTTCTAATACCTCCCTTCAAAACCAACCCTCGATGCCCAAGTGCCTCATGTTCTTTGTTTTTGAAATGCCTAAGGCTTCACCATGCCTTTACTATATAATTGATATAAATACCCATGCACCATTATCAATAGAATGTATATACACATGGAAATTTTTACTAAGGTCAGTCCCATGCTCAGGTTAATCGCTCATTCAGGATACCCTCAAATATATCCCTTAGCTCATAAATATCCATAGTAACATCTCCAAGGCCAACATGCTCTCGCACCTTTCCCATAGATGATATATCACATAGGTCATAAATCATGAGACGCATCATTTCTCTCTTCCCATATATCCCACGGCATCTCACAATCCAATATACCCACACTATGGTTCTAAATATTCATATTATATATCATAGAGAAACTAATGAGCATGTTGCAATGCTAGTACCTACTGGGTATGCACATATAGGAATACCACCACAAGGATCACAATCCCACCCATGTACACACAAACATATACATATATATAATGACATCAACCATCAATATCCATGTCAAGGAAACCAAAATCATATGGTTTGGTTAAGTAGAAATACACTAACATTTTATATGGGAATACAACTTATAGGTTGTTCTTTACACATTAAATAATCGAGCATATCTCTCAATAAATCTTAAGGGGTTCTTCAAAAAGGCCCTCATTTCCTACATTGACCAACCAAGAGTCAATATATGTCCCTTCCAAGAGGGAGTATATAGTCATTTCTATTGATTATCTATCTATAATGTCCACATGACTTGTCATCGGAATAAACTATACTATGATCTGTCTAACTATAATTTCACCACCATTTTATATGGTAAAATTAAATATAATTTATTTTTGACACCTTAAACAGTTGAACCCCCACTGCCAGTCTTATAAAACACAAGCAATAATGTGTCTTTCAAATGAATCATATTTGAAGAATATGGTGCATGAATGCATCTCCTTCCAGTGAGATAAGATTAAAATTAAATAAATCATATATATCCAATAAATAACATGAGTATTATTTTCACTAAAAAATAAACACAACTATAAAAAACTAATAAAAACAGTCAAAAATATATAATAATTAGAACAAAACTTGTGAAATGTGTTCATAACCCACTGGAACATTATTTTTAAGAAGCTCTAGCCCATTCATATATCATATGTATACCACCTCCCTAAATAGTAATACAAAATAACAACTCTAATAAGATTTGTTATATTAGTAAAATAATATCATTGATACCACCTTATCACATCTTTCCATATTTTGTGGCCACCAAGTGGTTCCCACACCAAAGAAATTGTTGTTTAAACTTAAGCATTACTCCTCATAGGCCACAGGCTACCGAATGATAGTAGGGGTCTAGGGTGTTATGATGGGGAGACTATACCACCATATCATAGGGAACAACAATAGGAAAATAACTAAAAACCAACAAAATAATAAATTATAATATACAGAAGAAATAAATTAGAATAATGAATAATTAATGAATACAAAAGCATATAGTCATGCAAACACACGGTCATACCAACTCACATAGATGTATCACCCACCAAGAAGATCTCATATAAATATAAATAAATAAAATGAAAATAAAAAATGCTATATCACCTACCCCATGTTATAACTCAAACTCAGTATCCTAATATGTTCTGAAATGTCATGCTCAATGAAGAAACACATGGCCAATACCCAACCTGAAAATTAAAATAGTGACTTCTTATCTGGAACCCAACATCCATGGTCATATGAGTAGTCTATGAGTATAAATCATTTGGTAACCACAAAATTAGACACATAATAAACTAGTAAATGTGTCTTATGGTCATGTGACATGATCTATAGAATAAAAAAATTGTAGAAGTGAAAAAAATAACCATCGTCAATCCTTAGGTTCTTACATGACACATGGGATCAACTATTCCTACTTTTTCAAGGGTAGGTCTCTCTAAGTAAATCGTAGGAGAATTACAACCAATATAATTCCCATGGTATATTCATAGTATAAAGTAATAATAAATATACCAATTTAGTCAATAGTCAATAATCACATTTTTGAGGGCATTAAATTAGATGTTTTTTTAAACTAGAATTTATACAGTATAGTAGAAACCCAAGGTCACCTATCGATGGATCCATAGATCATTAATTTTTTTTTAAAGGTTTTCATTATGAAAATAAAAGTCGAATGGTAATTTATAAAACATAGGGTTTGTTTATTTTTAAACTAAAATTGTAACTATATTACTAAGTGATAGAAACGGGGTGGAGAAATTGTGATCAACCCAGGTAAGTGTCCCTTAATGATCAACCAGTCATCGCTCTCAAGGGAATGGGAAGAATGGTAGATTCCTTGAATTTATGAACACTAAAACAAGTGTTTTATTTGAGTTATTACAAGGATACCACCATGTATTTGATCGCCCAATGACACTGATTATTACCGACCACTCAAAATCAACACTATATAATCAATGTAAAAACTGTACTCAATCAAGGAATCACATCAACAAACCGATGAGATGACTAGATTTTTGTCAATGATAATATATCCAAAAGACAAAAAAAATGAACATTCAGGGGTTGCTACTTCTGTATTTTATAACCGATGTCATCCATTTTTATACTCATTAAAGGGTGGGGGTGACAAAAGAGATGAACACTCTCAAATCATCACAAGATTTGGGTTATACAAGAAAGCATGAGTATTTTCTTCCATTGTTTTATATTTTATCATAACATAATAAACACTAGTTCAGGAGGTAGAAATTAAGAACAACAGAAACAAACCTGGAAATTCAATTATCGTAAGAATATTACAAGCATGGAGCTCAGGATTACAATAAAGGGCACCCCTAAATTGATCACTAAGAGGAATAGAATTACATGAGGGAGAAGAGACCAAAAATGGATGAAGAGAGCACTCAAGTTCAACTCACCCATAAACTTGGTCGTTCCACATGATATAATTAGGATTATGGGTTATTTTACAGTCAAATATATCACACATTCCACAAAAGAAGTCAAGTGCCTGAGGGACTAAATGACTATTCATGGAAGAGTTCTTCCCCTTTTTATCTGGAAGTTTGGTTAACCAAAACGCATGAAAATGTCTTCAAAATCGTTGGAGAAGTGGGTTTTCGAGTTATATGTACAATGGAGGTGGAATATGTCCATGTGGAGTATTAAGGCTTGAGTAATGGACCAAATACAAAAGGGTGGTACAATCTAGCCTCCCCAGAATTTCTTCATATTGTGGGCCAATTTTGGGCCTCCAAATGGATGAATTGGGCTCCATGGTATTCTAGAGAAATGTATCCCACGTTTTTTTTAATTCATACACCAATTTTTACCCCAATTGGACGAATGGATTATCCAAAGTAGATATCTATATCGACGTGCATATTTGGGATCTCATACAGTTTTCCCCATTTTTCTTGAATTCTATAACGGGCTCTCCAAATCACCTCCTCCTACAATGTAAACACTAAAAGAATTAAAATTTCCCTATTAAACATTGACAAACATTAATTAATTGAATCAAACATAAGGTTCAATTTATTATTATATTTGTAATATTCATTAAAAAACCAGTTTAATACAGTGGGGTAAGGGTGGAAAGGAATAGTGAATCTCTATGTGATCACACCCCACACCTAAACATTTCAAATCCTGTGAAAAGGAAAACATCCAAAAAAATCATGTGTGAAGATATTACCAACATCATGAAGATTTAACATTCAATAAAATTTTAATTCATTAATGTAATACCAAATTGAGAAGAAAATTAAAAAGTAAAACATGGCTCTAAATCTCAATGTGTGTGTGTGAAAACCATTACATTATATTCTTTCCACATTCTATCAAGTAAATTTAGGTTATTTTATCATTTTTTAGCTTAAATGATTGTGTACATTGAACCTTCCCAATATCCTTTGAAATCATATTTCCAGACCAACTCACTTAATAATTCCTAGATGTCAAACCTTAAACTACCCACCTAGATATCCCCATATTTTTCACATTACATCACTCCCCTCATTTATTATTATTTTACTTTTTTTTCAAAAGATTTATTTGGAAAAATTATCACACTCATCTCCCAACCCTTGTTTGATCTCCACATGACACCAATTGTAATAGTTATAGTAAGATCAAAGGTTGAGGAGGAGTGGTTTTTTACCAGCCTAGAACACAACCCTCTTTTTTTAATGTTTCATTTTTTTTTTTTTGATTTTTAGGGCGTACAATAATCAGACATCAGGTACACACGTATCGGTCAACATGGTAATATAATGAAACAGACCACATTAGGAATGAATATATAGAAAAATAATTTTATAAAGTTGATAAATATTTACTTAACATATATTTACCTTCTATTAAGTACAAAATATTCACAAATTGTGGTTTGGTGAAAAATGTGTCGAGATATTAGTGACATAGTTTTTTCAAAAACAACTCACACAAGGGGTATCAATCATCTCAATGCTTTCATATAGATAGAACCATTAATATCATTGACAGACAACCAATTTACTAAAAATCAATCCCCAATGATAAATTCATACAAATATTCATTCCATAAGAGAGACATGTTTTTGAAAATAGTTAAAACAACATGGAAGAACAAATTTCAACATGAATTTTCAGTATGTTACATGGTTTGGTTACCATAAGAGGGGAATGTAATAATACCATAAAAAGGGAAGAAATAAGAAAGACAATAAAAATCCAAATGAAATCAACAATATGGGGAAAGTAAACAATAACATAAAGAAGTATAAAAGAGAAAAAGGATGAAGGGCGATGAAAATAATAATGAACCAAGAATGTATCCACCCCCCACCACACATATAATGTGCAGTTTCTTCACTGTAATAAATGATAATGTGAGTAAGAAGGATAAAACCTAGAGTGTTTCAATAGTTTATTGATTCTGTAAGGTGGATTTCTGCCACTAGATTCTTTGTAAAATCCTCAAAGAAGCAGTTTAGTCGCTGCCCATTGACGGTAATCCTTCTCCCACTCTACTCATGAAAAAACCTATATTACACCAAAAGGGTAAACATTGGAAATAGTATAAGTACCGTGCCATCAGGAATGAAGCTTACTTGGGTGGAGCATTAGCCAGGAATTTTTCATGAGGACCTTCGCAAGAATATGGAACTTCTTCTCATGAATCATGCTATCAAGGATAACCTTTTTCTTCTATTTATAGATTCGTGAGTTCTCATATGCATCAAATAAAGTTTCTTAAAACTCTTGAATCTTTATCTTCCAATGCTCAAATTCATCTAAAAGATTCATATTAAATTTTCTAACAGTCCAATATGAATAGTGATATACCTCCATCGAGAGGTGAAAACCCTTTCCAAACACAATCTTGTGTGGTGAGATTCAGATTGGGGTTTTAAAAGTTGTACGGTATGCCAAATTTTCAACATACAAGCACAAGATCCAATCTTTCCAGTTGGGTTGTACTATTTTTCCATTATTTTCATAACTTCTCGGTTTTAGATTTCTTCTTGTTTGTTAGTTTAGGGTGATATGCAGTGGACACTTTATAACAACCCCATTCCTACAAATAAAATTTTTCATGTTGTTATTGCAAAAATGTAAACCCTGATAACTAATGATGAATCTCAGCAAACCAAACCTGCTGAAAATATAGGACTTCCCTAAATCAAAAACAAATCATGATCCATCATTCCTAGTAGCATGTGCTTCTATCCATTTAGCGATGTTGTCCACATCTAGAAATATGTACATGAATCCAGGTGAATTTGGAAAAGGCCCCAGGAATTTAATGCCCCATGCATCTATGTTATCACAGAATAACATAGGATATTGGGGTATTTAATTTTTCTTGGAGAAATTCCCAGGGAATTGATAATGAATACATTACTTGTAAAATATATGGCAATACCTGTATAATATCGGCCAATAAATTCTAGAGTCAAGTATATTCTGAGATGTAAGTTGACAGCCAAAGTTTCCCCCATAAGCAACTGTGCAGAAGATGGTCAAAACAGAGGTGAAATCATGGTCAAGGTCACACTGACAAAAAACATGGTCACTACAAATTCTCAACAAATATGGGTTATCCCACATTTACCACTAAGAATCATGCTTAAGTATCTGAAATTAGGAAGTGTTGAAATCAATGGGGATCCTAAATGTTGCTACAAAATTCACAATGTTCTCATAATAGGGAGTAAGGTCCGCAACATCACAAAGGTTCTCATGAGGGAATAATTATCTAATGGTGAGGGATGAGTCCACATTGTGGTCTATTGGGGGAGAAATTCTACTAATGTGGTTAGAAAAAAAATATTCCACACCCCTCTTATCTCTAATATCAAGGTAAAACTTTTTGAGGAGTATCATCCACAATATGAGGCAGGGCTTAAATTTAGGTTTCTTTAAGAGAAATTGAAGGGAAACATGATCAGAAAAGACAATGACTTTTGACCCAAGAAGATATGGAAAAAAATTTAAGGAAAACACAATAGAATGGATTTGTTTTTCAGTGGTTGTGTAGTTTACCTAGGTAGGCTCAATGGTATGTGAGGCATATGAAATGACATGAGGATCCTTTTCAACCCTTTGTGATAAAACATCCCCAACTGCAAAGTTATGATAATCACACATAAGTTCTAAGGGGGATCCCACCTTGGTATTTACAAAAGGGATGTGATGAGAGACTCCTTTTTAGTGAATTGAATTCATCCTCACAATTTTTATCAAACAAAGACTCAAAACCTTTTTGAAATAACTGATAAAATGGAGGTGTGATCTTAATGATGTTTTTAATGAATCTATAGTAAAAACCATCATGACCCAAGAAATAACACATGTCATGATCACATTTTGGATATGTAAGGGTTGAAATTAATTCAATTATTGATTTATCAACTTGAATTCCCTCATTTGATATAACATGACCAATAAATATACCCTTCTCAACCATGAAATTTCATTTCTCATAATGTAGTACAAGATATTTTTCAATGCAGTGGTGGAGGAAAGAACCAAGGTGTTCCAAAAAATCATAAATATAAGATCTATATACCATGAAATAATCTATAAATACTTCCAAAAAATTCTCAAGGTAATCATAAAAAAATACCCAATATACATCTTTGAAAAGTACCAGGAGCATTACATAGACTAAAAGCAATTCTTCTATATGTAAACGTGTTGAATGGGTAGGTAAATTTTGTCTTTTCTTGATCCTCAGGGGTTATATGGTTTTGGAAATAACCCGAATACCCATCAAGGAAACAATAATCAGACTTACCAGCCAATCATTATAAATTTTTTCCAATGAAAGATATGGGAAAGTGGTCCTTTCCCATGAATTGATTTAGTCCATAGTAGTCTATATAGACTCGCCAATTATTTTTCACATGTGTCGGGACCAATTGATCTCATTAATTTGACACAACTATTATTATAGTTTTTTAGGCACAATTTTCACTTGGCTAACCCATTTAATATTAGATATAGGATAAATTATCCCAACAGAAAGTAATTTAATAACCATCAATTTTACAACATTAAGGAGAGTGGGATTCAACTGGAATTGGTATTTTCTTACAATCTTATCCTCATCATCCAAAAGTATATGGTACATACAAATAAATGGGATAATCCTTGGAATATCATCTAATGTCCATCCTATCACCTTTTTACACTCTCTCAAAAGGCTGAGATGTTTTGACTCATGTTGCGGTGACAGGTTGTTGGAAATAATGATTGTAAATTGGTAAATAAACACAAGATATGTATATTTTAAATGACAAGGATGTTGATTTAATTATAACACCGGTTTTGTTTATCGAGGGATGGGATTTGGGGGTAGTTAGGTCCATGAAACTGTCTATTTTCCCATGTTTATTCTCTAATAAAAGAGATTATACGGAAATGAGATTTTCAGAATCATCAATGGTCATGGGTACCTTAGAATGAACACAATCTTCAATTAAAGCATAAAATGTTTACTTTTTAGAACTGGGACAACACTCCAGACATGAATGAAAAATCAAATAATACAAGGGTGAATAAGAAGTGAATGAGTCATTTTATTGGTCGAGGAAGTAATTTTGTTTTTTTGTGTCATTATATAGAACTTCCATTTAAAATACAGAAATATTGGAGTTCTCTTTAATGGGGTGCTTCATTGCATCAAGGATTTTTAAACATACCTTTTCACCAACGAACTCCATGGAAAACATATCATTGTGAACATTGATAATCGTCTTTTTTGTTTAAAGGAGCATACTCTCAAGTATTATATGATCAAGTTCTTGGGTTTAGGTATCTTCTATCTCAATAATGTATAAATCAACAGAGTAGATGAGATTATTCACTCTTAAATGGACATCATCAATCACTCTTTTTGGGTTTTTAGTTCTCTGGTTATAAATTTTCATGAAAATACCTTTCTGTTTATGCTCCCCAACATACATAGAATTATACATAGAGTGAGTAATTACATTAATTAAAGCACCTAAATATATCATAGAATCTGAAAATAATGTCTCCCCTATGGTACAAGGTATCATGAAATCTCTTGGATCCTTGCAATTGGTTGGAATTGCTGGTTAAATCAAGGTTTGTACCTTTATTCCTAGGTTGACTATCACATTCCCCATCAGCCACTATCTATGAGTTCAAATATCTTTATGAAATTTGGAATATTGGGGGATTTTTTTAACTTCATCCAAAAAAGGAATGACAACTTCAGCCTTTTTAAATGTATCCATTATTTATTTATCAATGTCATTATCAAAAATCTTCTTAAAATTAGAGAGTATTTGTGGGAGAGGAAGACGAATGGATTGTTCATGGGAATACTAAATGATAATTTTTTTACCCATTTGGTTTTGTTTTCCTTCATTTGAATCTTCTAAGGGTGGAGAAAGAGTGTTTTCAAGAGGGGGACATGTCTGTTTGGTAGAATCGCTGTACAAATAATCTTCCTTACCACTATGATGTGTGATTGAAAAAACATTACCTTTGTCTTTTGGACTGGAAACCGATTGGGATAGTAATTGTCCAACACATTGCATCTTTATCTTTCCAGTGGTTTTCCCTAATTGTTCCACTTGAGTTTGTAGGTCTTGAATAGCTGATTGTGTGGTTTGTTGGAACTGAATTTTATGGGTTTCCATTTTATTCACCAACACCTCTAGGCTTGGTTCCGATTTTGGAGGAGGTGGAGGGGGTTATTTTTAGAAGGTGAAGGATAAAATGGTTGAATACCTTGGCCTTATTGATATTGTAGGACCCCAGAACACCCTGAGAGAGGAGGTGTGAATCAGAGTGTCATGTTTTTTTTTAAAGTTATGGATCTTGTTCCCGAATTAGTTGTAACTTGTTAAATCTGTTAAACAAATGAAATAAGGGAGAATACACATCACTTTTACATGGTTCACTGTAAAGGGCTACGTCCAAGGAGCATACAATGACAGTGTGTCGGTTGTACCAAAATCAACTAATATTCACTAGTTTATGGATTACATGTTTTGGTCATAGACACTCTGTGCCTGGCACCCTTACATTATAAAGGTTCATGGAAATATCACCGTGTCCCTCGGATCACTTTCGTCAACTACCCCTATCTCACTGTCTTGAGATAAGTCAAACTCGGTTTATCTACTTGAAGGTCTCTTATATATATTCGCATTGAATTATTTGTCTCTATTAAGAATGAGGCACTGCTTGAATTGAAGTCCTGAATTGATGTTGTAAAGACCTGAAAATTCTGTGGAAAATTTTTTCTTAAATTCGTGGGATTTTCACGAGTCCGTGAAAATTTACAGCGCTTGATTCTGAGGCCCGGTGTGCCCAGAATCAATTTATGAAGTTTTGTTCGAGTACAATCAGAAAACGTATGAGCGGGATTTTATAACATTTGAACCGGTGCTCGGAACTGAAATCTGAGGGCACCATTGAACTCATAGCATCGGTGATTTCTTAGTGATACCTTCACTGTAGTTGTGTTCTAATGAGAACGGAAGTTAGTTTTTGGGGTTTTAAATTAAAATTGAATAAAAATAAAGTGTTAGCTTTATTTTTATTTTTCATGGTTAAAGCTCCAAGAGGAGGTTAGTGGTGGGGTCCAACACACCATAACCTCCCGTGAAAGGTTATGGTGGTGGGGCCCACCTTCACATAACCTCCCTTGAGAGGATATTCTTGGTGGGGATCACACGAGCTTTAAACCCCCCTTGACTCCCCATAAAGAAGGATAAAACTCTTCACCTTACCCTACTAATTAATTGAGTATCCACCCTCATTAATTAAATGGGTTGTCTATTTTAATTAACCACAACTTTTCAAATTGTGGTGCCAAAAAATAATAGACTTCATTTCCATCTATTATTTGGTTGGCATGCTTCTTTCTTTTTGTTGGGAGAATTAAGGAGAGGAGAACCCTGGGAGAAATATCCTCCAACGAAGAACAACTTCCAAACAAATAATGAGGATGATGCTCGAGCCCAGATCGGGAGAGTCTTGCGGGGGTGATGAAGGCCGACGACACCAATATCATCGACTTCATCTTCTTCCACACACCACCTCCATCGACGATCGAGGTAGGGGATTTTACGTTTAAATTTGTTTTCTTCGTTCAACGTCATTCAACCTCGGGAATTTGTTTAGCCAAATGTTATCAACGTAACGTGGAGGGATCGGACTGCACGAACACGGACCGACTGTCCCCCTTTGATTGATCACGTATGTTGACGATGACGACGGCGCAACGGTGCCGCTGGAAGAAAAACTGCGGCGGAGCAACACGGCCGGCAACGAGCCGGCCGTGGAAGAAGCTGGTGACACAAGGGCCGCCGGCCCGCAGGAGGGGTGTGGTGTCATCGCACCGCGCAGAAAACCAAGCCACAGTGATGCCGGATGAGCGCGGTGTCATCGCATCGCGCCGGAGAAGAACTGTGTCCACGCAAGCCGTGGCGGTTGGAGGAGGTGCGGCACCGTCGCACCGCGCGGAGGAGTTGGAGGTCGCGGCCAGGCCGGGCCGTATCGGAAGAGGCACGGCACCGTCGCACCATGCGGAGAAGGGGAGTCACGGCCAAGGTGGATCGCAGCGGAGCTGATGGAGCGCCTGGCCGCTCGGCCAGCCAGGAGGAGCGGGACCCTGTCGGGTCCCTCGTGTGTTGGACCAGCGCCACCTGGCGAAGGTTTCGGCTCACACCTGAACGGAAGAGCCGTTCGGGAACACGGGGGGCGCGCGGCTTCCCCCCTAGATACGGATAATCATAACCACAAGTCGTCGGGCCACCAGCCGGCCGGGCTGCTGTGTCAGGCCACCCTCAGGTCGAACTGCCCATCCGGGTCGGGCCGCCATCGGGTCGGGCCTCCCTCGAGCTGGGTCGCCCCCTCGGGTCGGGCCGCTTTCAGGTCGGGACACCCAATCAGGCCAGGCCGACAACTCGGGTCGGGCCACCCCCTCGGACCAGGTCAGACCCTGGTTAGGACCGGGTTGGACCGAGTCGGTCCGACTGGGTCAGACCGGACCCGGACCCGTTATGGCCAGTTTACACCTTTTCGCCCATATCTTGGGCTACAGGTGTCTGATTGAAAAACCGTCTGCAGAGACAGAAATATTAGAGCAAGACGGTTCTTTTGGAATACCCCACTAGAGGTTTGGACATAGTTGGGATATTATTGGGTTGGTTTGAACCTAAAAACCAACAGGGCCCCTGAAACGGAAATGCCAAGAACTCACAGATCGGGCGTCCGATTGGCACGTCGTCTGTTGCGTTGAGATCCCTATGACAAGGAGGACCTTTGAGATAATTTTGTGTGGGGATACGTGACAGTTGGAGTATCAACCTGTAGCTCATGGAGTGTATCCTCCCGAAGAAGGGAAAGCGGAGTACGGAGACCTAGTAGCTGGCTGAGACCTAACGACTACTGACCTTTCAACTCGGAGTGTTTCAACTAGCCCAGTGGGAAGTGCCTCTGTGTGACCACGGTAGACCCACGATGGAGAGAGCCTCTATGTGAGCATGGAAGACCCATGGTACTCGACACATGGAGTACCTCAGCAGGCTTCCAGGGGAGCGCCTATGTGTGAGCGCAGCAGACCCACAGTGGAGAGCACCTCTGTGTGAGCACAGTAGATCCACGGTACTCGACAGGAGGAGTACCTCAGTAGTCCAAGGATAGTGGGAAACGCCTCTGTGTGATGTGACAGGCCCACTGTACTCGATAGAGGAGGAGTACACCATCAGCCGAGGTTCCGTCAGTGTGATTGGGGTTGTTACTTGATGCTACCCCTTAGAATAAAATCCTGGTTTGAGTAGAGTCAATGACTTTTGTGTTTACCTCACGAATGAGATGGGTTACTAGATAACTTAGGTATATATATGGGAATATACCTAAGTGATGGTTATCTGTTTATTTCATACTTGTGGTTTATCCTTGTTGGATTTAGTTAGACCTTGAGGGTCTCGGGGTCCCTACTGAGCATCGTTATACTCACCCATGCACGGGCTATGCCCGCACCTCATTATGTTGGTTGCAGACGACAGACCGCGCTGACTGTGAGAGAGTAGCAGGAATGGATGGTACCCAGAGGTGGACCACTTTGCAAGATGGTACACGGATTGTACGGAAGGACGTGGAGTGCTGAGGAGGCCATTTGTACCTACCCTTCAGGTAGGAACCCCGGAGGATGACCCAGTAGCTTCTTTACTTCTTCTTTCAGTTGTACATGTACTTTTCCGTTTCTTTTTACTCTATTGTTGGGATTGTATTTCCGGACCCCTTTACTTTCAGAACTCTCTTTTGTATACAGTTTTTACTTGGTATTTTACTTCTCGTTGTGTACACTGTTGTGTGTGTTCAGTTTATAAAGGAAATGCCTTCCTGGTTTAGGGATTTATGCCTTTGGTGCTAGTTGCTAGCCCCTGGCCTATGGAAGGCAGGCTTGGGGTAGTCATGATACAGGCCCTAGGGGATGGGTCGGGACAAATTGGTATCAAAGGAGTTGGTTCTTCCACAGAACATAGGACTCTGATAATTCTTCTCTTTGAAGCAATATTGTTAAGGGTACTAAGTGTGGTTTTCAGTTCAGGGAGTCCAATGTTGGTGTGGATGGCCAACGTATCCCTACACCAGGACCTTGACTACTGATTTCTGACTTATTGCACGAAAACACTGATTGCGTGTGTGTTTCCAAAAGTTTTCTTAAGTCAGCTCAAATAGTTCAGCACCAGGTATAATCTTTTGACCATGTCACATCTGTTTCTTTCAAGATGCCTCCCCGTAGAGCCCCGAGTGTTGTCCGATCTGACATCCCACAGAGTGAAGAGGCCTTAGTGCAGGGCCCCTTTCCAGTTGGGGCACCAGCGGAGGTACCAGCGGTACCACTTCCCATTGGGCCACTGATGCCACCAGCCCCAGCAGTAGAGGATGCACGCCGCTTGAGCGCATTGCATGAGTTCCAGCACCAAAGGCCACCCAGGTTCTGGGGAGAGACGGACCCACATCCGGATGAGGATTGGATGGAGGATGTGGTGAGAGTCTTCAGGCTAGTAGGGACACCAGCAGACTACATGGTGATCCTTGCTTCCAGTCTCCTTCAGGAAGAAGCATGCAGATGGTGGAGCCTGATTCTCTAGGTACATGTCGAGGAGACACTTCTTTGGATATACTTCGAGAGCATATTCTAGGCGGAGTTTGTACCAGCCACCTTCCGAGCGGTGCGGATACAGGAGATACTTCATCTACAGCAGGGCAGAATGAGTGTAGCTCGTTACTCAGTAAGGTTCACTGACCTCTATCGCTACTCCACGGATATGGTATGGTACCCATTCTTCAGGGCCCAGACCTTCGAGTAGGGACTTAGGCGAGAGATCAAGGCTTCAATGATCTCCCTCAACATCCCGACTCAGGCGGGTTTACTATAGAGAGCCCTCCTAGTATAGAGTTTCCTTGTTGAGCAGTCTCCGGCAGTGATATCCACTACTAGTCAACACGCAGTGGAGTCTTATCCAGCTGGCAGTAGACATATGACACAGAGGTCCAAGAGGACCAGACCCAAAGGTGGATGACCGCAGGACTCAGGATCTTTTGTACGGGGCACCTGGGGCAATGAATTACCTTCCAGGAGCATGCAGTGTTACTCATGCGGCGGGCAGGGTCACATGGCTCGTGACTTCCCGACCCGCCGTTCAGATGATTAGAAAACAGTTGAGGGACCTCCTAGGTAGAGGCATAGGTTCGATCGAGGTGGTCTGCAGGGTGCAGGAGGGCATGGAAGAGGAGATAGATGTGCATCAGGCAGTGGGTGACATTTCGAGGTGTTTCTACCACCACCACCAGGAGGTCCACCCCGACCGTAGGGAGCGAGTGGACAGGGGAGAGCTCAGCTCCAGGTAGCTGAGACATACGACCACGGTGCTCCGGAGATGATTCGAGGTACGATCTATGTCTACTCCACATTATCTGTAGATCTTATAGACACAGGTGTCAATCACTCTTTCATTTCCACTACCCTCGTTCAGAGCTCGGAGATTCCAACAGAGTCATTGGATCGATCCTTACGGCTACAGACTTCTACGGGAGCAGACTCGACGATTACGCACTGGTTCCTATAGTGTGAGCTTACTCTAGGAGGTGAGATCTTTGGTTGGGATCTCCTCGTAGCGGCATCGAGGCCTTACGATGTCATCTTGGGTATGGAATGGTTATCTACAGTCCATGATCAGATTGACCGTATTATGAACAAAGTGCAGTGTGTCTGCATGGATGGGATCAGGTTCACCTTCACCAGTGAGAAGGGAACCTTTTCAGCACAGGACGGACTTACTCAGAGTAGGGTGCAGCAGATCACTCACTAGTTGGCTTTCCATACCCTCGGATCAGTTGATGTGGAGAATCTGACTTATCCTGTAGTGGTGGACCAGTTTGTGGATGTTTTCCCGGACGATGTTCCAGGACTACCTCCTCACAGAGAGGTGGATTTCTACATTTACCTATACCCCGGGAAATCACTGATATCTACTCCATCATATCGGATGGCTTCCACTGAGCTTCGTGGGCTGTGGGTACAGATAGAGGACTTGCAGGGGAAGGGATTCATCTGGCCCAGTGTTTCACTCTGGGTAGCCCTGATTCTGTTCGCCAAGAAGGCGGATGGGAGCTTGTGGATTTGTGTTGATTACCGTCACCTGAACCAGGTGACCGTGAAGAACAAGTACCCACTCTTGAGGATTGACGACCTCTTTGATCAGCTCAAGGGAGCACGATGGTTCTCAAAGATAGACCTCAGATCAGCCTACCACCAGCTCAGAGTTCGAGATGAGGATGTGTAGAAGATGGCCTTCAGATGTTGGTATGGACACTATGAGTTCTTGGTTATGACCTTTGGAATGACCAACGCTCCAGAAGTGTTCATGTGTCTCATGAATAAGATCTTCCATCCATACCTCGATCACTTTTCCGTGGTCTTCATCGATGACATTCTGATCTACTTGACTACTGAGGAGGAGAATGCCTACCATTTGCAGGTAGTATTGGACACACTTCGAGAGCACCGGCTTTATGGTAATCTCTCGAAGTGAAAGTTTTGGATTCGAGAGATTCACTTCTTCGGACACATCATCTTAGAGGGTGGAGTTTCAGTGGATCAAGTGAAGATTGAGGCGGTACTTTCTTGGGAGCCACCCAAGAGTGTGACGGAGGTATGGAGTTTCCTGGGCTTGGCTGGATACTACCAAAGATTCGTTCTAGACTTCACCAGAGTTGCAATACCACTATCAGACTTGACGAAGAAGGGGAAACCCTTTGTGTGGTTGGAGAGATTCCAGAAGAGATTTCAGGAGCTGAGGCAGAGGCTGACTAGTGCCCCCATCTTGAGGCTTCCAGAGGAGGGCGTAGGGTACGTAGTTTACTGCGATGCATCAGGGACCGGACTCAGGTGTGTCCTAATGTAGAGGTGATCTGTGATCGCGTATGGTTCTCGGCAGCTAAGACAGCATGAGAAGAATTATGCTACCCATGACCTGGGGTTAGAAGTAGTGGTCTTTACCTTGAAGATGTGGCGGCACTATCTGATGGTCGAACATTTTACCGTGTACTCTGATCACAAGAGTCTCAGGTATATCTTCTCTCAGAAGGACCTGAACCTGAGACAACGGTGATGGCTTGAGTTCCTCCAGGACTATGACTTTGAGATAGTCTATACTCCTAGAAAGGGGAATGTTGTAGCAGATGCTCTCAGTAGGAGATCGGGCATTTAGCTGCTAGGAGAGGCGACAGAGAAGCTGGCCGCGTTGCAGATATCCTTTGTGGATAAGGATGGAGCATCCTATTTATAGTCTCTTACGGTCGCTCCTCCACTTCTTTAGCGATTCAGGGAGGCACAACGTGGGGATGCTGATTGCGAGACACGACGTGCTTAGATATCCACAGGGCAGGCACCTGATGGATTTTTTGAAGGTGGGGAGCAGGTCATCCTCTTCATAGGACGTATCATGGTACCAGTAGCACTTCAGGAGGAAGTGTTGATGGAGTTCCACACTTCCCCTTTAGTGGTACATACAGGAGTGGCGAAGATGTACTAGGACATCAAACAACAGCACTGGTGGCCAGTTATGAAGAAGGTGGTAGCGGATTTTGTCTCACGATACCTCACTTTTCAGCAAGTGAAGGTGGAGCACCAGGCACCTATAGGCTTGGTACAGCCCTTAGAGGTCCCAGAGTAGAATTTGGATGGGATATCCATGGATTTCGTGACAGGTCTTCCACATAAATCTAGGAGTCACAATTCGATATGGGTGAATGTTGACCGACTCTCCAAGTCGGACCACTTCCTACCAATCAGAGATCAGGTCTTAGTAAAGATCTTGGGACGCCTCTATGTACAGAAGATTATGCGTTTACATGGAGTACCATATTCTATTGTCTCTGACCGTGATGCACGGTTTACTTCCCAGCTATGGAAGAGTTTGCAGGAGCCTTTCGGGACACATCTTCACTTGAGCACCGCCTTCCATCCTCAGATAGATGGTCAGACTAGGCCAACCATATAGACCCTCGAGGACATGCTTTGTACATGTGTCCTCAACTTTGGTCGCAGCTGGGAGGATCACTTGACTTTGGTGGAGTTCTCCTACAATAAGAGTTATCACTCCACCATCGGTATGGAACCTTTTTAGGCCTTTTATTGTTGACCTTGCAGTTCACCACTGTGCTGGATAGACCCAGGGGAGTCAGCACTAGTGGGACCAGAGATGGTACGGGCTACCATGGAAAAGGTGCAGATCATCCAAGAGCAGATGAAGACTTCACATAGCAGGCATAAGTCATATGTTGACAGGAGACGGATACCTACGGAGTTCAAGTATGGTGACCACGTCTTCCTGTGGGTCTCACCTCGACGAGTTCTATGGAGATTTGGCCAAGGCGAAAAGTTATCTCCTTAATTCATTGGACCGTTCCAGGTCCTCAGTAGAGTAGGCGAGGTGGATTACTGCCTGGCTCTTCCACCTCCATTGCACTGGGTGCATGATATCTTCCACGTATCTTAGCTAAGTAGATACGTGCATGACCCTTCCCACATCATCGACCATGGAGAGCTTGACATTGATGATAGGGAGACTTTCATGGAGGTTCTAGTGGAGATTGAGGATCGATAAGAGCGGGTCCTACGTGGACGGTTGATACCTCGGGTGCGCATTCGCTGGCAACACGGGAACCTCCAGGAGAGCACATGGGAGCGGGAGACTCAAATGTGTGCTCAGTACCCCCATTTGTTCCCTTAGTTCGAGTTGTAGATTACAGGGACGTAAACCCCTGAGGTGGGGAGAATGTAAAGACTCGAAAATTCTGTGGAAGTGTTTTTCTTAAATTCATGGGATTTTTACGATTGCGCGAAAATTTACGGCGCTTGATTCCGAGGACCGGTGTGCCCGAAATCAATTTCTGAATTTTTGTTCCGGTATATTCAGTAGACAAACGAGCATGATTTTATAACTTTTGAACTGGTGCTCAGAACTAAAATCTGAGGTTACAATTGAACTCACAGCGTCGGTGATTTCATAATGAGACCTTTACCGTAGTTGCGTTCTAACGAGAATGGAAGTTAGTTTTTGGGGTTTTAAATTATAATTGAATAAGTGTTAGCTTTATTTTTATTTTGGGTGGTTAAAGATCCAAGAGGAGGTTAGTGGTGGGGGCCACAACACCATAACCTCCCATGAGAGGTTATGGGGGTGGGGGTCACCCGAACATAACCACCCTTGAGAGGATATTCTTGGTGGGGCCCACACGAGCTTTAAACCCCCCCCCCCCAACTCCCCATAAAGGAGGATGAAACTCTTCACCTTCACCCACTAATTAATTAAGACTCCACCCTCATTAATTAAATGGGTTGTCTCTTTTAATTAACCACAACTTTTCAAATTGTGGTGCCAACAAATAATAGACGTCATTTCCATATATTATTTGGTTGGCATGCTTCTTTCTTTTTGTTGGGAGAATTAAGGAGAGGAGAACCCAGGGAGAAATATCCTCCAACGAAGAACAACTTCCGAACAAAGAACGAGGATGATGCTTGAACCCGGATTGGGAGCGTCTTGCGGGGGTGAAGAACGCTGACGACTCCACCATCATCGACTTCGTCTTCTTTTACGCACCACCTCCATCGACAATCGAGGTAGTGGATTTTAAGTTTAAATTTGTTTTCTTCATTAAAAGTTGTTCAACCTTGGGTATTTGTTTCTCCAAATGTTATCAACGTAACGTGGAGGGATCAGACCAGACGAACACGGCCCGAACCTCCCCCTTTGATTGATCATGTTTGTTGACGACGAAAGCGGCACAACGATGCCGTTGAAAGGAAGAACCGTAGCGGAGCAACGTGGCTGGTAACGAGCCAGTCGCAAAAGAATCTGGCGGCGCAAGGGCCACTGGGCCGCAAGAGGGGCACGGCGCCATCGCAAGGCACAGAAAACTGAGCCACGGCCTCGCGGTCCGCAGCGGTGCCAGAGGGGCACCGTTCCGTCGTACCATGCCGGAGAAGAACCGCGGCCACGCAAGCCGCGGTGGTCGGAGGAGACGCGGTGTCACCGCGCCACATGTAGGATCTTGAGGCCGCAGCTAGTCTAGGCCATAGCGGAGCTGGGGTAGCGGCTGGCCGCTCAGCTAGCCGGGAGGAGCGGGACCCCGTCGGGTCCCGTGTATGTTGTACCGGCGCCACCTGGCGCCGGTTTTGGGTCACACCCGAATGGAATAGGCGTTCAAAAGCCATGGGGTGTGCAGATTCCCCCTGGACGCGGTGGGCAGACTCTCAAGCCGTCGAGCCACCAGGCCTGGCCGCCCTCAGGCTGGGCCACCCATCTGGGATGGGCCGCCATCGGGTCGGGCCGCTCATTCGGGTCGAGCCGCCATTGAGCCGGGCCGCCCTCGGGCCGGGTCGCCCCCTTGGGCCAGGCCGCTTTCAGGCCAGGCCGCCCACTCAGGTCAGGCCACCCCCTCGGACCGAGTCAGACCCCGGTTCAGATTGGGTCGGGCCGGGTCGATCAAACTAGGTCGGACCGGACCTGGACCCTCTATGGTCAGTTTACACCTTTTCACCCATATCTTGGGCTACAAGTATCCGATCGACGAACCATCTGCGGAGACGGAAATATTAGAGAGAGAAGGTTATTTTGGAATACCCCACTTGAGGTTTGGAAATAGTTGGGATACGGTCGGGTTGGTTTGAACCTAAAAACCAACCGGGCCCCTGGAACGGCATTGCCAATAACTCGCAGACTGGGTGTTCGATTGACGCACTGTCTGTTGCATTGAGATCTCTACGATGAGGCAGACCTTTGAGATACTTTTGCGTGGGGATTATTGAAAGTTGGATTATCTACCTGTATCTCATGGAGTGGATCCTCCCGGAGACGAGAAAGCGGAGTACAGAGACCTAGTAACTGGCTGAGACCTGACAACTGCTGACCTTTCGACTCGGAGTGTTACGACTAGCCCAGTGGGAAGTGCCTCTGTGAGAGCGCGGCAGACCCATGGTGGGAAGTGCCTTTGTGTGAGCGTGGAAGATCCACAATACTCGACATGTGGACTACCTCATTAGGCTTCCAGGGGAGTGCCTCTGTGTGAGCGTAGCAGACCCACGGTGGAGAGTGCCTCTGTGTGAGCGCAGCAGATCCACGGTACTCGACAGGTTGAGTACCTCAGCAATCCAAGGATAGTGGGAAGCACCTCTGTGTGATGCGGCAGACCCACTGTACTCGATAGAGGATGAGTACGCCATCAGCCGAGGTTCTGTCAGAGTGACTGGGGTTGTTACTTGATACTACCCCTTAGAATAAAATCCTGGTTTGAGCTGAGTCAATGACTTTTCTGTTTACCTCACGAATGAGATGGGTTACTAGATAACTTAGGTATATGTATGGGTATATACCTAAGTGATGGTTATCTATTAATTTCATACTTTTGGTTTATCCTTGTTGGATTTAGTGAGACCTTGCGGGTCTCAGGATCCCTACTGAGTATCGTTATACTCACCCCTGTACGGGCTATGCCCGCACCTCGTTGTGTTGGTTTTAGACGACAGAAAGCGCTGACTGTGAGAGAGTAGCAAGACTAGACGGTACTCGGAGGTGGACCACTTGGCAAGACGGTACATGGAGCGGACGGACGGACGTGGAGTGCTGAGGAGGCCATTTGTACCTACCCTTCAAGTAGGAACCCCAGAGGACGACCCAGTAGCTGCTTTACTTCTTCTTTTAGTTGTACGTGTACTTTTCTATTTCTTTGTACTTTACGGTTGGACTTGTATTTCCAGCCCCCTTTACATTCAGCACTCTCTTTTATATACAGTTTTTACTTTGTGTTTTACTTCTTGTTGTGTACTCTGTTGTGTGTGTTCAGTTTATAAAGGCAATGCCTTCCCAGTTTAGGGATTTACACCTTTGGTGCTAGTCGCCAGCCCCTGACCTATGGAAGGCGGGCTTGGGGTAGTCACGATACGGGCCTCTGGGGAAGGGTCGTGACATATGCACTTGAAATCATTGAACCACTAGACCGGATATTCAAAAGCCTGTTAGAAGCATAACACAACACTTGTGTGCAATACCTCAACTTGCATACAAGATTTGGGAATTGTCATGGAAGATGACTTCCAAGCAACCTCTTCTTTCCATGAAACCCTTATCATTCGAGAAACTGTACTGAAGGGTTCACTTAGTCTTTTTACACTAAAGGAACACCTTGAACGCAAGATTTACTCTCTTCTAATCATTTTCATGTAAATCTTTTGTTGAGCTAAGCAACCAGATTTTTGTTGGAAAATTCTTAAGTCTTCCTTGGGATAGCCACCTATTTATAGGCCTCGATGAACATGCATGAAGGTTTCCAACACGTCTTTGTCGGTGCTCGTAATTTTCTCTCTGAGCGTGAAAAACCACTTTTGACATCGCATTGGGCACGTAATATTCTTTCACACAACACTATCTTTCACACAGATCCATGTTTTGCCTGTACTTTTTTCCTTTGACATATTTTGATGCCCTGATCCCAAAACAAGACCTGCACACAAGTTTCTAAACAACCTTCAATCTTGCACGCAACTCCCTTTTCCAAACACACAATTCTCCATTTCCCTATTTTCAGGCCCAAAAATTTGGAAAAGGCTGGGAAATGACGCCACCTTCAACACTATTGTCCACTTGAACTATATGATCCCCTTATTGGAAAACATTATAAACTTCTAATGAATATTGACAACAAACACAAACCATACTCCATTTCCATCATATAAATACCATGGTTCTAATAGACACCAATTCTGTTAAAGTAGTTTTAGTTTACTTCTTTTAAGTACTGTGGTTTTGTTTGCCAATAGGGGATTGGATTTGACCTAAATTGTTCTCTATTCAAGGGAGGATCTTGTTGGAATGGACACCCTAGGAAAAATGATGAACATGACTCAGGTGAATCTTGATGTTTTGGGAATGGGTCAGAAAAATAATTATCTTCACAAAAAATCCCACAATGTAATGGAACAGAAGAAGAGTGTGAGTAGCCATGTGCTTGAGCTAATTACAATGGAAGGGTATGCATATCATTGTGTTTATTATCTACCTTTATTTCTAGGGATGAATGACTAACATAATGAACTCCTTGGGTTGGTTTAATTGATCATGTACCAAATTTATGTGAATTTTGATCCATGTTGTCTATTAAGTCACAAGCGGTGGAAGGCGTTTTATCAAATAGGGAACCACCAACTGCAGCATCAATCATTCCACAATCCATGGGGATATCTCCCTAGTTGGAGTATTAGATTAATATTTTCCTCAAAAATATGGTGTGGGGATATCTTGAGTATAGTATTTTGAATCTCTCCCAGTATTCATGAAGGGTCTCCCCTTATGATTTCCTAATTCCACAACTTTCTTTCATAATTGATGCGATTTGGGAGGCAGGAAAGAAATTCTCTAAAAACAAACTTTCCAGGTCATTCCAACCCCTAATTGTGGTTGGTAGATATTATATCTAGTCTTTGGCTACAATATAAAGTTATAAAAATATATACCAAAACATAATTTGGTTCCCAAACACATTTTGGGGTTTCGTGGTGGAGTACACTATATGAAACCCTTTGAGATTTTTGTGAGGGTCCTCACCATGAAGGAAATGGAATTTTTAAAGGAGGTAGATGAGTACGGATCTTAACTCAAAGTTGGATAATTTCTTGGGATATTATATTTACGTAGGTTGGTAATCCAAATCCAAGGTGGTCATTTCTTTTAAGGACTATTTATTTGAAGCCATGTTTTCTTGGGTTTGATTTGGTTCAATTTTAGAGTGGTTTTGGACAACCAGTGGTTCCAATAGGGGTTCCCCAGTGTTATTATAATTTCTTACACGAGATGAACTTATTTTTTAGTAAAGTGAGTTTTTAATTTCATGGTCAAATTAAACTAATATTTATTTTCTAGATCTTGACATTTAACAATGATGCCCAATAAAAAATTTTAATTGTTTTATTGTCCCATTGTTTTGAATTTTTTTTGAATTTTTTTAGAAGATGAAAAAAACAAAAATACTTGAGAATAATTATAGTATAAAATGGAATAGAATGTTATATTATATAATTAGAGAGATAGAGGAATGACATGAAAAAAAACTAAAATAAAACCAAATCCAAAGCAAACAAAAAATCAAATTGGTCTGGGGATATCGAAAGGAGTAGTAATTAATAAATAAGGTAAGGAAATAAAATGAAATAAATAAAAACTATTATTGGATCCCTAGAAATGGTTCCAAAATTTGATCGCGTTTTGGATCATGTCAAATTAGATTTTTATTTTTTAAGTAGAATTTCTTCAGTATAGCAGCAACCCTAGTTTATCTCTCGACGGAGCCTTAGATCATTAATTTAAAAAATGGATTTGATTATGAAAATAAAAGGGGAATGTGAATTTATAAAATATGGGAATTTTTATTTTAAAACAAAAATTGATATTATAGTACTAAGTGATAGAATCATGATGGATAAATCTTGATCAACCCGGGTAAGTGTCCCTTAATCCTCAATATTTCATTGCTCTAAAGGGAATGGGATGGTTTATTGATTACTTGAATTTATAAACACTGAAACAAGTTTGTTATGTGATTTATTAATAGGTTACAACCAAGTATTTGATCTACCAATGATATTGATTATCGTCATCGGCTTAAAATCAACACTATTGAATCGATGTAAAAATAGAACTCAATCAAGGCATCACATCAACAACGTGACCAGATTACCAAATTTGTGTCAAGGATAATATTTCTACAATACAAAAAGTATTATCATTCATGGGTTATATCTTCTAGATTTTATCCACCATTGTGATCCATCCACATACTCAGGAAAGGTAAGTTGAGAGAAAAGATACGAACATGCTCAAATCATCACAAGATTCGGGTTATATAGGAAATCATGAGGATTCATTTTCCATTGATTTGTATATGATCATACCTCAATAAACAAAAATTTATAATGTTGAAATGAATAAAAATAGTCAAAAAACCTATAAATTCAATTACCTTATGAATATTACGAATGTGGAGCTCATGATTACAATAATGGAAACCCCCCAAATTGATCACTACAAGGATCAGAAGTACATGATGGGGATGAGAACTAAGATGGGTGAAGAGAGATCTCTAGTTAGACTCATCCTTACCCCTTGTAGTACCACATAATATAATGTGTCTTAGGAGTGGTTTTATGGACAAATACATCACACTTTCATAAAATAAGTCAAGTGCCTAAGGGACTAGGTGACTATTCATGGAAGACTTCTTTCTCCTACTTTATTCGGATGGTAGGCTGGCCCAAATACATGACAATGAATTAAAATTCATTTTAGAGGTGGGAATTCTACATATCTATCAAATTGATGTCTAATAGGACTAATTAGAGTTCCAATTCCCAAGTTATGTCCCAAAATACAGAAGCATGATCCAATATCGACCGCCCAGAATGTATTCACATTGTGGGCCAGTTTTGGGCCTCCAAAAGGAATAATGGGTAACATGGTCTTCCAGAGAAATGTCTACCACAATTTTTTTCCTTAAAACCCTCATTTTTATCCAAATTGGATACAAAAAATATCCACAATACATATTTATGTCCATGTGCATACTTAGGATCTCGTGCAGTTCGGCCCATTTTTCGTGAATTCTAACACGGGCTCTCCAAATCAACTCCTCCAACAATGTAAACACTAAAATAAGTAAAACTGACCTATTAAATAGTGATAAAATTTAATTTATTGAATCAATAATGACCTAAAATTTATTATTATATTTGGAATATTAATTACAAAAAAATATTAAAATATTTGTGTAAGGGTGGAAATGAATACTGAATCATTATACAGTTAGTCATATACATAGAGAAAGTCCTAGGTATCCAATTGTAGGTTGAGAAATTGGGGGTAGTGTTTCCCTCACAAAAAAATCCCACATACAGATTAATCGATTAAATAGGTCTTTATTTTATCATATCATAATATACTAATCACTCTGGGGTAGGGAATCCATCCTAGGTCATCTCACATATAAATATCTAAGGAGGACACTATGTCCCTCCTGACCATCTCAGATTAGAAGGAATAAATACCAGATTAAATTATAAAATTCAAGGAACCACTTGAATCTATATACATATCGATGGTTAATGAATCCAACCCAAATAATCCAATCAGAAGAAAGCACAATGGTCAATCATTGCAGAACATCCAAGGTATCGTGTGTATCTCAACACATCTCAATTGTTAGTGTGTCTCACATGAATCATCTCATATAGAACCTATCACAATGGTTGGCCTACCTTCCAAAACCATCGTAGATAATCAATTTTTTCCTCTATTTATAAATACATATCCCCTTCACTATATCAATATTAGAATCACAACATCAATTTTGGTTCTATAATGATGCCTAAAATAATTGTTATCAATTCCCACACTAACACTCTCTAGCTTCCTCTAGAAAATGGGTTACACTTCATGTTATTCAAAGACTCGTTAGTACCTGAACACATTATATGGGATCATTTTACCAAAAAACACTCTTGGATAAAAAATAGATACTGATATAGAAACAATACCCACAAAACTGTTAGAAAAATATCAAGGCCTCATTAACCTCCTAAAAAATAACATACTGGAACCTATCTAGAGAGATATACTAAAGCCCGTATAAATACCCATGTCATCACTAGGTTGGTTATTTGTAACCAAACCCATCCAAACCTCACCCAATTAAAACCTAAACTGATTATATCATCTCAATTGGGATATAAACTCATCCCAAGATCTCCTCACTTTCCCAATGGCTCTACGATATCTTAAGGTCAACGAAGGCCTATACAGGTTGACAATTTGAAACCAAAAAAATAACTTTCAAAGTGGTTTATAAGGATCCACCAATATTTCAAATATTTTACATTAACATAGTTTAATTTATACACATTAAGGAATGATCTATCATATGTTATAGATTTATTGACAACAACTCAACCATATGTTGTTTAGGCATCAAGCTTGTTCAAAATGGTCTATCATGGCCATTAGAACATTGATCAAAAAAATAATTTCATATAACTAAAAAAATATCAAATAGAAGTGGTATATCATCTATAATGGAATAATAAAACACATCACATTCCATAAATAAGAAAATTAATAATCCATATGACAACGTAAAGTGATAACATTCCTTGTTAATGGAGTTATTTCCATTTTCACTTCTTGTAAACTATCTCCTGAGCTATTCAAAGATGAACCAGTCATAATAAATCCAAAATATTCCCTAAATCATTTCAAAGTATCCATATTAATTTATTATAAAATAAATATAAGTAATTAACACTTACAGATAATTTTATAAGTTTATGTGGTTAGGAAACATCATCGAATAACTCACTGAGAAACCTCAATGCACTATAATCATGATTGAGTATCCTAAAAGGTCCATAGCATAATCATAAAACCATTTCAAGAAAATAGAAAACACTATACATCGATTATATCACCAAAATAAATTAAATTAGTAAATAAATAATGATTAAATTCATATGATGACATACCTTCATCGCAACAGCATGTGACGGAATTTGATCATCATCACCGGAAATCCTATAACCATTACACATATAATCTATATCATATCAGTGTGATTCTACCATGAAATTATATAATATTCAATGAAACCTAATATTGAGATAATGGAATAAATATCTAAGAAAAGGGGACATGAACTAAAAATTAATATATGGGATCTAGCCTTGAATCACAGAAGAAATCACACCTAAAAAGACATAATTGAAATAATAATTGAGATATAAAGAGGGTGACCCACATTGGATCATCATGTTCAATAGGGAAGAAATAGATTTGGTTGATTTTTCTTCAAATCCAAAGGGAAAATTTCAGTTTCTCCCATTTTAAAAAAGATCATGGAATGCCAGATCTTATACCAAGATATACTCTACTCAGTGTTTCACCTCCTAGTATCCCCCAAAGAGACCTCGACATGCCCAGGGCCACACCAAGCTCCCTCCTTTATAGATTTTTTGAAAATCCAGGTCACACTTAATCACGTGCTCTAAAAAACCATGTTCCATGATGAAGCCCATGTGTAATCATAATTTTAGATCATTGGGCCTCCCAACCAAAACATCCAGTGAATGGGAACCAAAGCATGGTCAATCTCTATTTCAATATCTTGTGCATATGGCATGTAGTCTGCCACCACAGTCGAATGAACACCCAAGATGAGAATTTTAGTCTACATATTTGACACTAATTCCACCCCCTTTAGTGAATGGGGTCCCTAAGGGAAATAGATTATTGTGGTCTACCAAAATGTCTTGACCAATGAAACCTATGGCCTAGCCTATTCTATGGTGACCCCTCATACAAAATGTTCTCACCCAACAATTCTCAGATTCCCACTCAAGCACCCATACCCTTATGTGGGACTTAGTCCATCTTAGAAAACATCTCCCATATATATTCAAAAAATGGGAATTCGAATCCAAATCCCTTTTCTCAAAACACACCCATCACTAATGTTAAGAAATTAAAATTTATTTTGGAATTCAAGAACAAAAAATGGAATGAGGAAGTAAAATTAAGTTATCTATCTCATCAACAATTACAAAAAAATAAATAGATATTAATCATCCATTATGGAGTCCTTATTATCCATCCATGGAGTATTGGAAGAAAAATTAAGTGTAATATAGAATAGAAATTATTCAATACTTAAATATGTAATATCAGTTATCAAATTATATTGATATAGAAGATATAATAAATTATATAAATTATTGAAGACACCCTCATATTTATAAACTAGTAAGTCCTTCATATAAGTAATTAATATAGGAAAAATAGGTAATGTGATCCTTTATAGGTAGTGTTTAGTCACTAAACATAGTAAATATAGTGATCCTTAGCATGTAGTGATTTTGAATAAATTTTTAATCCAACAAACATGAGTATTTTTTATCCTAGAGCATTTAAAAATTACTAGTTTACACTCCTTGAAAGTAAACCTATTGTGAGTGAATCAACTAAATTATATGTATTTGTGTGTGTTTTCAATTCATCATTTTAGTTCCACTATCAATGAGAGAGAAATAAAAATGATAATAGATTGAATTTTGTTCCTTACAATAAGGGAACTAGATTTGAAATAGGGTGAACGTGATATATGAAAATATTAATTGGGCAACACCATGATTACCCCCCCCCCCCCCCTCATGGTGCATTGATTCATCTGGGTTATAATATTTAACAACACATCTTAATTAAATTTATCAATCCATAATTTCTTATTATGATATCTAAGTAATAAACCATATTCATTTTCAATATCATCACTATCAAGTCATTCTATTTTGGATAAAAGATTCATTCCCTTCATTCTTGATGGACTTCCTTCTTTTCCTTCATTATGAAACTTTTTATTTTTTATATTAAGTATTTTTCACTTGGTAACTGCCTTAATAACATAAAATAAATATCATAATCATATTATTTCATATTAAGAATATTTTTGGGAAAGTGACCAACTTTAAGATAATTGAAATGCCACAATATAAACTTAGCACTCTTCCCTTACATTTTTCAATATTGTTTGAGATATGTGACAAGATTATTTCAAATATAATTACAATTTTTTATCCTAAAAATAAATCTATCAATCCTATTGAACCTCTTTTGGAGTCTTCTCATTCATCAAGTCATTGAAAAAAATATTTCTCATCATTACTCAATTATATAAAATAACCTCCATTCTCAATCTCAAATATAATCAATATTATATGCAATTCATGAAGTGGAAATTAATTCAATTCATGACCATTAGGTGAAAGATATTTTACATCATACCTCTCTAATATAATAACATGAAAATTTACAAATATCATATAATCATATATATTTTCCCTAAAATCACTAATAAGGTTCATAATTTTATTCACCTTAGTAAATAAATCATCCATTTTTTTCCTTTGAGTATAGTTTTGTTCCTTTACACTAAAATTCCAATCATGGATGTTCTTATCCTATACCAAACATCTTTTTATATCTTGATACTATAAAATTTATAAATTTTCTTTTTAATGGTGTGGCTAAGATAAATTTTCATCTAAGAAATTCATTTTTAATGTTATTTCTATCGATTAAATTAAGGAAAACACCTTTTGAAATAGGTACAGACCCTCTAAATGTACTGAATCTAGAATAAATATGTACCTAATCACTCAAATGTACTTAATCTAGAGGTGGTAAAACTTGATAATGAAATCTCATATAAAGATAATTCAATTAATATCATAGAAAGTACATATAATGTTCTAAACAACAACAAAAATAACCTTGTCAAAGTGTTGTGGAGGAATCATAAGTATGAAGAGGTGACACAGGAACCCGAGGAAATAACAAAATATAAGTACCCTAACATATTCCCAAATGAGAATACAAGTTTAAATTTTTGAGATGAAATTTCTATACAGGGGGAGAATGTAGCAACTCTGAGTTTAAAAATGATATTTTTCTCCAGAAAAACAAATGTGTGTTAAAATATAAAATATAGTATTATAGACATAAAAAACCAAAAATAATATATTTAGTTAATAAATAATTTTATATTAATCATAATTGAAACCCATTAAAATTCCAAACATTATAAATGGAAAAAACCAATATAATTTAAAATCTAAAATCTAAAAATATGGATCACCCCAATCTATATGAATTGTCCCCCAAATTCCAACACTATATAAAAGAAATAAAATATTATTAAACCAAAAAAATCTTATAAAATTAAAATATATAACCTTGTGAGGAATTTTAATGAATTTTTAAGGAAATAATGAAGTGATATTTATAAGAGGTAATGTGATCATTGAAATAGTAAAGTTAAAGTTGGGAATAGTAACCTGAGTATTAGGAATAATAAATTTACTATTGGAATATTAATTTTACATAAAAATAATAAACTATTATATATATTGTTTTAATCATGATTAATTTAAAAAAAATAAAAAAAATCTAATTCAAAAAAGAATAAATATCATGATTAAAAATCTCAATGAAAATAAAAGCACGTTTTTAATAAACTGTATTTTTAAGTATTTCATAATATTAATTTTTTACATATAATTAAAATTAACTACTTTCTGAATTTATTTTGGTTAAATTACTTTCATTTCTGAAATCATCGGGTTAAAATGGATCATGGGTGTTTTTGGGTAATTTTATGAAAAAAAATATTTTTATAGTGATAGTAAAAATAATGTTTTCACATAACCAGTGTATCCTAAATTACATCGTTCATAATGTAATAATGAAATAATACTTTGAAGAACATGTCATTCATAAATTATACATTTAATTTCATAAATGAGTCATTAAAATAAAATAAAATAAAATTCCAAACCTAAAAAGAATTTTTGAAAACCTAAATTCAAAAGTGATAGCTTAAAATAACAATTTTTCTTTATTTGCACATACTTTTTAATAAACTAATAATTTAGAAATATAATGAAGTTTAAATTCATAAAAAAAATTATATTATATTTATATTTTATTTATATTTTCATAAATTCACTTTTAAAATTTTTAACTTTTATTTATTTTTTTATTTAATTTTTTATTCTAAAAATACACCTCTTCTCAAGTATATTTAACCCCACTCCTTCCCCTTGTAAAATAACTCATACCTAAATTAACAAATGAAATAATCTTCCCAAAATCATCCCCCTCAATCCCATTATAAAACCTATTTACCTTATGGAGTAAACCAACTCCAAATAGCAATGCAGATTTGTTGTGGTAAAATAGAAGCTGCATCGAGGATTAAGTATATTTTGATCAACTCTTCTCTTCTTTTTTTTATTATTCATCTTATATATCTTTTTTCACATAACCATTCAAAAAATACTTATAATATTAATTAGGAATTATTTTAACATTATACTAATGAATTTATCCTACTATAAGTATCATATTTACTATATATATAAATTTCAAACTTCCCTTTCCCACTTTTTTGATAATGTCCTGAAAAAGGAAGGCTAACCACGTATAAGTACATTAACACGTAAAAACTTATATACATCCTCATAGAATAATATTATGAATTATATATAATATTTAAACATATAATTACATTTATAAAACAAAATGGGAAATTTTAATGAACACATGATATCAAAAAAATAACATTTAGAAAAGAGTATTATAAAATAGAATCAAACAATTATAATGGATAAATAGTGTTATGAATGAATATAATTCTCTTCTGGAACTATTTTTAAATAATCTTATGTTTATTATTTAAGAGGAGAAAAAGTGAGGAAATATAGTGGGATTAAAGGAAATATTATTCTTGAACCAAACTCATTTTTTGGGTATTCCCTATTTCACACAAATATCTATATGGATATTCCATTTTTTTAAAATAAATATCTTTTCAATTTCATTAATTTTATTTCTGGTGTATACACGTTTCCACCTTGATTTTTAATCCAATTATTATGATTTTACAAAAATAATTTTACTTCAAAAACAAATAATTGAGTCCTCACGTGTCCTTTCTCATCCAAATAAAAATGATATTTTATTAGAATTTATGTTTTCCATTTTTCATTTTTTAACCACAAATTGTATTCATTAATATATGATCTATGAAATCAATATGAACCTGATTCCATTCCATGAGTTATTTTAGGAATACGATTGTTATATTTTTTATGTGGAATGGATGATTATGTTAGTATTATGATGTGATCTGTGAGACCAGTATTACGTTACCCTCTAATGCATTGGGTAATGTGATATATCTAATGAGATAATGTGTATTATGAATAAGGATGATGATACATTTCTTCACAATGATGATGTTGTGATTATTCACATTTGTTATGTGTGAAGATGAGAAAATCCTTGTTCACAACTATTTGGGGTATTTTACCACAATGGAATGATGTTTTGTTTTTATATATTTTCAAATAAAATTAATTTATTTCATTTATCCATCATTATTGTGATGATTATCATATTCTTATGATATGATGTTGAAGATTATTTTCCCCAATTTTATATTTATTCATACCTTATTTATCCTCTTACTGAGCTTTTAGTTCACCCCTTTCATTGATTTATATCCTCAGGTGATTTCATGTACAATGGAAAACATAATATTTTATTATGATAAATATTAATTATATATGTAAATTTTTATGTCTAATTTGGTACAATTTATATATGAGCATACTTTTCCAATAACACTAATCCATTTCATCATGTATTTGTATCTCTATTATGTTGTTTATCATTTAAATTATATAATATACTGGTGTTAAAATGTAGGGTATCTATAGTTTTATCCTTATGTTATATAAAATGTTTTTATTTTTGGTGTAGCAAAGATCACACTAGAGGATATAGGATGGATATTTATAGTCTACTGGTTGAAGTCTAAGTAATTAATTGAGGTACTTCCCACACATAAAGTCAATTTCGTCATAATGAATGACCCCACACCAATTGAGAACATCAGGTAGTCGATAAACCATTCAAATTTTTATTATTTATCATATTTAAAGCTCTACATTTAATTTGAATATATCATCTCATAGGTTTACATTATGAAAAATGTAATAGTTTATGTGTGGTGGAGGGGAAATTTTTTGGGGGTATCTTATTTAGTATTTTCATTTGTATTTTCATTTTTGTGTTCTATATTTTTTTTGTGATATTTAGAAAAACAATAAAAAAAGAAGAAATCATGTAACAAGCTCATTTATAAGTGGAACATATGGAGAATGAGTTATTAATTTTTCAAAATTCATTTGTTGAATGAAAATAATGAGTGAATATTCTTCATTAAGTGTATATTTTTATAAAAAATAAACTTTTCTATGATATTATTGGTTGTGTCATTACCAAACATTTTAGATTTTGGAACCATTATTTGTGAGATTTACTCATCATAAAATTTTTCATTGATTTCTCCACAAACATTTCTTACAAACAAGACTTGTGAAATTTTTCTAACTCAATTAAAGGTATAAAAATGTTTGGTAATTGTTTAAATCTTATATTAATGGTTGATATGTATGTTAATTTATCTTAAGATTGGTTACATTACAGTATTGAATTCAAATTTTGTGTGTGTACTTGATATAATATATTTATAGTCCCTTAAAATAAATCATCAAAAAAATACAAAAACAAATTACATATATTATTTCTATAAAGAGGAGAGTTATGAAATGTAAAATATCTGTGGATGTCTAGTTTGGGAGCATAATGTTTCACTTATGATAATGATTAAGTTAGTGTATCTAGAAATTTTATTTCAAATTAATGAATAACTTGATTAGTAGAATTAAACTAGGTATGAATAAATTTCTTACTTTACCTGAATATAAATAAGAAAGTGCGAGAACATGATCTTGAACTGGATGGAACACACACACATGCAATGAAATAAGGTAAGGAATACCCACCATTTTTTCATGATGATTAGTTTCATTAATATCACATGATTTTGTTTTGATACAATTTATGAGATAATGAATTTCATATTTATTGATATTGACTTCTTGATAAGATTCTTACATTTCCCATATTATCACTATGGATTGGGAAATGTCAATATTCATATATTGTTAAATGAATTTGGAATACATTGAATATGGCATTTCCAAGGATTTTGAAAATTTAAGGGTGTGAGAGTTGATAAAACAAATTTTTACTAAATATTCTATTTGTAATAAATGACATAATTTCCTCACATTGTGCTAAATATTTTTATTTACTGAATTTATGGGTTTAGGTCATTCATTTGAAGATTTGAAGAAATTTAATGTTTTTAACCCTTAATGTGAACTATATTATTTTAGACATAAATATTTTCATTTGAATTATTTGAACAAGAATGTTCATAATACAATTCATCACTAAATTTCCAACAAGAACGTACCCACATTTTAAAAGCTCCTACTTGGCATCAAAAAGATCCAAGATCGAATCCGGGTAGGGACTCATTTTCGGGGTATTGTAGAAACACAGTAGTAGGGAACTGTAGTAGTACTATAGTAGTGGCGGAACTGTAACAACGCTTAAATTGTATCGGTGCAGGCACTATAGTAGGAACTGTAGTGACAGTAGTACTATAGCTGGTATAATTTGGATTAAAATGGTACATGACGTTAAAGATGGACATGATACACAAACATGTACACAACTTCATCATTTTATCCATATATATTTTATTTCATATTATATTATGACCAAATTTGAACAAAATATATAAGACTCAATTATGAACAAATAATATTTATGTTAGAACCAATGGTTCATTAATTTATATGGTCAACAAGTTTGTATAATTTGGATTAAAATATTTGGATGAATTTTTTCATTCACACTTCTAACCTCTTGTACCCCTAGACTCACTTACCCTCTATAAATGTGTATTTCTTCAATAGGAAGGGGGTTGGCTATGAATTTGGATATTCTTGTTAGAGGGGAAGTAGCTTTAGTATTTTTATCAAATAAAGTCAATAGGGAGAGATCAGAAAGAAAGGGTCCCTTCATCGATGCCATCCTCTTATTCATGTCGCAATGTTTCTATTTTTTCAACTAAAATATTAGTTTCTCTTCCATTTATTACATTTTTTTTTAAATTTTATTATTGTATCATTAAATGCATTGAGTTGGAAATAAATACAAAAATTTTGATCTAGTTATATGGTTTTGAAACATTTTCACACGAAAATTTTTCTATGATTGTTTCACCACCGATGGAAGAAATGTTTTTATTAGAACGAATCTAATTATCACCTTATTAAATATATTTTATTTAATTAATGAAATACTATAATACTTATAATATTGTTTATGAATTTATTTTTTATCTTAAAATAAACCAATAAGGAAATTAAATAATTAACACAAAAGTAGTTTGGTCGAATAATTTTTTATTTGTGAGAGAGAGATATTAATTAGATAAACGAAATTACATGAGATAAATTTTTAAAGTTCAAAAACAATCTTGAAACTCAATTCATCTTCATTTATATAATAGATAAGTGACATAATTTACCACTGATCATAATCATTCCTTGTAAAAGAAATCAAAGAAAGATTCTATGATTTCAGGTTCTAAATATAGTATATGCTTTAATTCATTAAATCATTGTAGTTAAGTTAACTATCAAAGGGTATGGAGGTTAATAAATTAGGGGATCATAATTTAGTGGATTTTTATTTGAAATATTATGATTAACACGTAAGTGAATCGGTTGATTTAGATCGATCAAACATTCTAAAAATTATTTTCTAAAAATTATTTTCTAAAAAATATTCTCGTTGTGTTATATCAAAAAACATTCAGAAAGAAAAAATATAATCATCTTCCAATGTTTATATTCTTTTATTATAAACATAAAATAAAAGCACCAACCTTTTTAATAGTTTTTTCTTTTATTTTTTTTCAAATATATCATAAGTAATTTGTTTTAAATACTTCCTTCTTAGATAATGACCCTGGATAACAAGTATGTTTCACTTAAGCACTAAAAATATACACATCCTTTGAGAGTTCCCATGGTAGTTCCTTTTAAGGCGTTTCATCCTGAGTGATGAATATTATTATTTTATAAATCTATAGAACTTTTATAATCACAACCGAAGACAATTGGTAATTATAGTTCAACTCTATAATCTTCTAACCATGTCCTCATCCATATTAAATTATTTTTGTATTTAATGGTATCCACATACATATCATTGGTAGTACTTAGAGTCCCCTAATTATTCTTCATATACATAAAAAACATGCCTTATTTCAAGGAAAAGAACACCCCCAAATATAGATATCCTATTATCAAGAGAAATTTCCCAATCATCATCTTTGTATCAATATAGATTAATTAAACCACACATGTTATCCTATTTAATTAAAAAATAATCCATAAGTTTAATATACACCATAATTCACTTTGAGGCAGTATAATGAGACTCCTTAGGGGAAGTTTGGTCCCTATATCAAAGGGTAACAACAAAACTAGATCATATATTGAATTTATGAGATATAGAAAACTTCGAATATGTATTATACACTCTCTATGATTCACTTCCTTTCATTTACCATCCTTGGACAGCCTGGTTCCTACTATAATTATGGTGGAAATATTTTTTCAATCATCAATTCCGAATATTTTAATATTTTACCTTCCATACTTATCTTAAGAAAGAATGATGTGATCTCTCTCTTGATAAATTCACACATTGAGCTATATACCACATTCCCTCGCAGGTCAAATCATTTTTTCCAAGGAATCCCAATGGTTCCTCCCATCCATTAGAGCATCCCATATAAAATCTGACATTTTTTTCTCTAGCTGGGAGAAAACTGAGCTGGGAGCTTTAGTCGAAGATAAAACAGGTATTGGAATGGTAGAAAACATGCTGTTAACAAGAGTAATTCTTCCACCAAATGATAAAAAGTGGATCTTCCAGTTATTAATCTTATTTTTTTTCCTTTCAAATGGTATGTCAAAGTGCTACACATGAATTCTACCAGTAAATATAGGTTTCTTGAGATAATCCATTGGAAAGACCCTCATATTGAATCCCAAACTAGATTCCATGCTTCTAACTCTTCTGTCTGAGCATCTCTATGATATAAACACACTGTTTTTATCATATTTCACTACATTACCACTCCATTTAAAATATTATTTGATAATATATATAACATCACAGATAGAGATTTTTCTAACATTGAAAAAAATGATGGTGTCATCTATGAACATAAGGTTGGAAATACCTTGCAAATGACTGGTAGTTTATTACATCTTACTGCTAGCAGACCAAAAATTATGTTTTTGTTTGTTTACATGCTAGATTTTAATAAAATCCAAAATAATACCATCTTACTACTGTAAAAAGAATTTTTATATATTTAAAATGAATTATTTTTCAATCTATTCATTACCCCAAAACTTCTGATTTTAAATTAATTTTATATTCAGATGATGATTTTGGAGGTTGTAGATTAGATGGAAAACGTACCTTAGGAACCTGTCACTTTTTATGAAAATATTTAGTTTCATGGTCAAGTAAGAAACAACACTCAGTTCCCCTATCAACATCCAAGGCAGAATATTTTTCTCTTGGAAGTTTTTGTGCATAAGTATTGTGTAAGAAAAACACTCCACTGGATTTTGGACTAAATTTTGACAGTATACCTATTATATGTCATAATACAAGTTTTATAAAAATTTCAAAAAATATTATAAGTCATTCTAGGACTAATCACATTTATATAAGGCATCATTTTCTAAGAGATCATTTTCTTAAAGAGGATATATCTTTAGAATTTATTAATACCAAATATCAATTAGCTGATATTTTCACTAAACCACTTCCAACTGAAAGTTTTGATTTTATTAAGGGAAGTTCAGTTTATTTGATTTTAAATAAATATTTATTAGTTTATTTCAATTAATATTTTTTTAGTTTTTATTTATTATAATTAAAATGGTTTACTATTTTCATTTATTTATTTATTTTATTTTCATTGTTAAATTTAGTATTTCATTTATTTGATTAAAAAAATTCTTATTCATTTTTAATTTTAAATCTTGTGTTTTCAAAATCAAAAAATTCATGATTAGCCTACGTAATTAGTATGATAAACAAGATCACATCATTACCTATCAGAAAACCCTTCGACTTATCATTTCTTTTCATTTTCGAACCATTTCACCTTATAAAACCCTCTTTTTTCTCCTAAACCCTAGATTCTGGAAACCTTCAACATTAAGATTCTTAGAAAATAGAGAATACCAAGAAAACCAATGAAGTTAAACCCATCGACCCAAAGCATCAGTATGTTTCCTCCAAAAATATTCTTCAAGGAAAAGTAGTTTATTTTGATTGGTCGTATGAGATGAATCTTCTACTCAAGATAATGATTTCCTTTTAAGGTTTATAATTTCTATTTAATTATTAAAATACATAATTTCTTTATGGATTAGAACTAAATAATTTCTTCAGTGGTTTTTAGTTTAGTTTTTGTGAAATAGAAGATATTGTATCTACAAGAATAGAAAATAAAGAATTTTCAATTTCTTTAATTGAAATAACTCAAATTTTGAAATTTCCTCATGACGGTGTATTTCATTTCAACCTTCGATCTATTGGGAATCAAGATCATAATTCTGAAGATATTATTCCCTATTTGTTTGTATTGACATATATAAGGAAGATGTTTGTTAAGGATCTTGTGGCAGATTAGAAAGTGTTGGTTATTTTATTCAAACTGAAATTTCCTCAAGAGTAGCTAAGATAGAGAAAATCTTGTACCTAGATTTGTATATCATGTTTTTATTCCTTAGTGATATCAAGCTAAATTTTCCTAGACACATGTCAAGGTATCTAAATTATTGTTGGCAAAAAGAAGACAGAATGTCGTTTTATCCTTATGGAAGGATACTTTCTCTTATATTATTTAAAAAGGAAATGATTCTTTTATTTGATACAAGATTAAAGTGCCATTATAGAAATGTGATAAATGTAGGGACTCTAAGAAAATTTGGTTTCTAATGGAGTACTCTGAAAGGAAATCCCAAGCCAGTTGGAGCAGATACCAACAGAAATCTGGATATTTTTCTCAAGGGGAGAAAAGTGATTTAAGGAATGAGGAAGTTAGAGAATCTAAGAAATAGGGTTTTGATAAGTCAACCAAGATAAAATTAAGATTTGATGATACAGAAAACCTTGTTTAGGAAGAAGAATAAGAAGTTCAAGAGGACCTTATTTTAAAACCAAGAAACATAGAAGAACGATAGATTGAAGAACTAGTGTTAGGTTTTGGAGAAGAATCTCGCTTAGTTCATTTGGAATAATCAGAACATGTTGAGGACCAACAGGTAGAGAGACAACTCCAATAAATTTAGGTTGTTGTTCAACCAAAAATTTGGGAAGAAGCTACTCATGGAGAACATCAAGTGTATATATCAGTAAATGAGGCCACATATATTGTTGATCATCAGGATAACTCAAAAATTAATCAATATTTAGAGAGACCTACATCAGTTTCTATAGAAAGAACAGAAGTTTTAGATGGTATATCATGTTTTAGTGAGAATTCGGTTAAAAAATCTCCTACTAATCTCTTAGAAATTTTTTAAGCTTTTGATTAGTCAAAAAATCCAGATGAAGGAACATATGATTCCCTCAATATTGAGGATCTTTTGATCAAGTTTAATAAAGTTCATGAAGAATATTTGAATCTTATATAGGATATGGAAGCTACAATAAAATCCTATGATGATTTGAAAAATTCATTTTCTCCAAGGATAGAATTAGAGTCTGTTTAGACTTAGCTTCAAAAACTTAAAGAGAATTATATGTCCAAGAAAGATTTTGATGATTTTATGATGGAAATGTTGGATTATATTGGGAAGATCAAATTTGAATCTATTTCAAAAATAGATTTTTCATATCTAAAATGGTATTTGGGGAGCCAGTTTGAATCCACTACAGGAAAATTGCAATTTCACTGTGGTTTTTTTTTGCTATAGTGGCGGTTTAAACCACCGCCATATGATTCTGCGGCGGTTTCTGAGAACAGAAACTAAATTGCATGTCGGGAAACTATTCGTGGCGGTTAAAGCGTTTTAGCGGCGGTTTATGGGAACCTTCGTAGTTGGCACATTTTCGTGGCGGTTATATTGTTTCTCACGGTGGATTCTCTAGGTAGGGGATTACTTTTTTTAGCGGTGGTTAAAACCACCACTAAATTTAAGACAGTAGTAACGGTTAAAACTGTCACTAATAGAAAAAATATCAACATTTAGTGGTGGTTAAAACTGTCTCTAAATGTACCTCTTATAATTAGCGGCGGTTAAAACTGCCGCTAAATAGCATATTTAGAAAAAAACAGTTTTGGGTCCCCTATACTAGTGCCCTAAAAAACCATTCCAAGAATACCAAAACACCAACAGAATACACACTATATTCAATATAAAAAGAGATGCTTAACTAAGCACAACCAAATGCATCATTCAGTGAGTAAAGGAATGAAAATAAACATATCAAATGGCATAATCCTAGTATCCAATAAAATGTAGTGGTGAATTTATGTATTTAAAATTGACCATTGTAGACACATATGTACTAGTTGATCCTTGATTGGATGTTCAAATGTTGTGTGCAACTTATATGGTCACCCATTGGGTGATCTAGGTGAAATGGGAAAATATGATTTTTTTTTTCAAATGTTGGTACTCCCACATATCTTCTGGAATTGTTCAAGAATGTAATATTCCTTTATATATGATTATTTGATAGAACCCAAGGCATCCCTTAGGTGTTTGGACCACTTATAGTTGGAATTTCTAAAGTGAAAAATTTCCTAGATTAACATGTCACCATCTAAGTGACTCCATTGAGATTATATATGGGTTTCCCATGTTTTAATGAATTGAATGAGTTAAATGTAAGTGATAATGTGAAATGGATAATTAATGATGGGTTTCCTTTCTTAAAATAAATCAATTAGTTATAAATGGAATGACCAAAAGTAATTGTAATGTCATTATCTTGATTTATGCTTTATAAAATGATTCATACAAACTGTAATATTTTAAATAGGAATTGAACATGGATAAAGACATGAATAAGAGGTTATTCCTTATCTATTATGACACAAATGATTATGCCTTTATTATGTATATGGTGTAGATAGAAGAGATGGATTTGAGGTAATTTCCCTTGCTAGTTATATTTAATATATGCCTTTATAGAGGTTGTGTTATGATGGTATGATATTGTTGAGCAAGGAGATATCACAATTCCTTACATCAGGTGTTGAGCATGGTGTATCACAAAAATGTTACTATATAAGTATTGTGATTTACTCACCACATTCCATGACTAGAATTTTGACCTGATGGCGCACTCAACATCCCATGTGTTGTTTCATGGCGTCTCTCACTCAATTGGGATATATGGCATTTACCCAATTACATGAGCACATAGGCTCGTTAGAATGATTAGGGATTTCTGAGTTATGCCATGGTCTATTCATCAGTATTATTATAATTATATGGATACATATATCTTCACATACCTTGTAAATATAGGTGGATGAAATATATATATATATATATATATATAAACTATATATATTACTACTATATATATAGTAACTATTTATATTTCTATTCAATCTATGTGTCGATAAATTTAAACCCTCCTACAGTCCTTTGGGAACATGATTGGGTGGTTATTTATTTATTCCTTAGTTAATAAAAATATGTGGGGTTTAGTATGTTGGTGGTAGACCCTTTATCATGGGAATAATGATGTGGTAATATTTTCTTGGGATTAATTTATTTTAGTGTTCTGTGTGGAATTATTATAAATGAAACATAACATAGGAATTAGGTAAAATCATATCTCGCTTGGGTTATTCCATGTGGAATTATTATACTTGACACTAAAGATAAAAAAATGTAAAATTATAGCTCCCATGGATAAGGGTTACTAATTTTTTAAGAGTGATGGATCAGGTTTAAGTATCATATTTTTTTCACTCATGTGATTTATTTGGAAAAGGAGTCTTTAGTGTGGTTTCCTTAGAAGGAATGGAATCTGGCTCCTAATATATTGTAACTCCCGTTATACATCCTAGTTATTTTGATGTGCGAAATATAATAAAAGTGATCAGGCACATTCCTTAAAAGGGAAGAGTGTCTCATGAAGGGGGTTGATATATTATATCAAGGAATATGGATGCTTATAATAAATTATTTTTGATAGGCTAGTTGACGTTATGAATGGTAAGTAATTGATCATGTAGTCTATTTAACATTTTTCTTGGGTAGGGGATTTTACATAATCTAATGGAAGTTTTCCATTGGCATGTCATGCCTACTGAGATAATGGACACTATCATTCACATTGCCTGACTATTCTTGGAGGCCACTTTGGAAATGGTGGGAAAACCTCATTTCAGAGAGTGTAGAGAAATTTCCCCTAATCTCGTATCAGTATCTGTGGATTCCAACTATTTTATTAAATTTTGGATACTATGATTATACCACACTAAAGGTTTATCTATCTTAAACATGTTAGCGAGACACACACTCTCATCCCTAGGGATTGATATAAGAGCATAATTAAGAAGTACTTCTTAGAAATGGAAATGTAGTGGTAAATGCATTGGGCTAGAAAATGTAGGATAAGTTATTATAATAAAAAAAGGAATTTAGAAAAAAATAATCATTAAAAATGAATCATCACAATATAGAGTCGATATACATGGTGCATACAACACTTGAGAAATCAAGACATAAAAGGAAACATCATAAATCAATAAAACGCATAAAAGGAAACATGAGAAATCAATAAAATGTTAGGTCCTAAAAATGTTTGGAGGAAACTATGTGCCACAGATGATACATATACAAACCAACTGTAAATATTTTTCCACATATCAACAATACTAATAATCATTGTCTGATTATGAACAGATATCATCACCCTCTCCACCCCCATCTCCACTTCCTGCTACCACCTATAAGAACATTATATTGAAAATTAAATAGTGTTTCGTATTTATATTTAAACTTAAAACCAATAAAAGTTTGAAAATTAAATGATTTTGAATTTTTGTGATTTACCTAATCACCACCAGTCGATGTAATACCAACGGGGGGATATTACCTCATCAGCTGATGTATATCAGTCAACGTTTTCTGCAAAGCGGATATCTGAGCCCCCTGGTCTTGAACTGTGTTTCATATGGAAACAATATCTCTCTGAGCATCTCTGGTTATGGACTGACTACAACCAGGAGTATATGCAGCTGCAATCCCTGATGGCCTACCAAAAACCTCATATGGTATGGGTCCCAAACCTATCATGTGCACTCTACCAGGATGGTCCTTCCCACAAACTTTAGCAACCGGGTCATCCGGGGAGACTGAGTAGGACTGCCCAGGATTGGCATCCCATATTTCATTAATTTTTACCTATAAATCAAATATCAATATATATTAACATAGTTAAAACTGAAAATAATTTATTATAATGAAAAAATGAGTCCATACCCCAACTTCTTTGGCAGGCTCATTAACAAAACTTCCATCATATTTTTTGTGACCATCCAACCACACTTCAGTTTGGGATGCTTCATGCCCTAAACTATGTGACTACATTAAAAAATGATAAATCAAAAGTTTAATATATTAAACAGATAATATTGTCTTATAAATATTTAAACTAATAAAAAGATTACCAGAGTCTATCGACTTCTAGAAAAGCTTTTTGACCCCGCAGTGTGAGGGATGACTTGCTTAGCCTGGCTTGATGCATTATTTCTTGAGAGATCTTGAAATAAATAAAATGAAATTTAATATTAAGGTATTAAATGTTATCTCATCTTCATATACACCTATTAATGTAAAATTAGGTTAATATAATAATATATATTTAAATACCATCTGTTTCTCATCACGATGTCTGTCAACAAAAACTTTCTAATGTTCTTTGGGTACCCCATTGGGTAGCTTCTCATACATTTGTTGGAGGGTCAAAAAAGTATCATTGACATTGCTCCACAATCTCTATTTTAAGTCTTTCCATTTCTTACCAAGATTTTTCAACGTCCACTTTCGTGTTATCACATCAGCAACTGTAAAGTGGAAAAATCTTTATACAGAAATTCATTTTGAACATATTAATAACATGACATTAAATTACACTATAATGTATTAAAATTACCTTTATTTGGGAATCAAAAACTTTATTTTTCCAACTTGGAGGCTTATATCTCCAATAATCATAATAAATAGGAAGGTAAATGGGCTCTGCTACCAGCTGGACTAGAATTTGGCCAAGTAATCCCGCGGCGTCATCCGTAGGGACCCCATATGAATTAAATGGGACAAATATCTTCTCTCCATTCATATTCTACACATATGCACTTTTTATATTTTTCTACACAGTTTCATTTTTTCATCTTTAATGAACAAACAATTAGTATAAAAAAAGTGAAATAAATTTATTTATATTAAAAAATTTACCTATAACAGTGATCACCCAGTATACCTGTGATGAACTAGAAGCGGCGCACCGCCGCCCCACTGTTGAGGCTGCTGAAGGGGGAGTCGATGACTCAGATTCTAAAGGGATTCTCATAGAGGTTATGATAGATGGTGTAGAGGGGTGTGGTGTAGGGGGGCTGGCAGCTGGTGGCTTAGATGACGTAGAGAGGGAGACAGATGGATCGTCATCTGTCGTAGTAGTGGATGAAACAGTGTATCGCTTCCTCCTTGGCATTCCTGTCATTTAATCAAATAAAATAAAGTTCAGAACATATATTTCAAAAAAATATGCAGAAAAAAAATTAAAAATGATATTATATGCCCAGTAATAACAAAAAAAATATACATAACAATGATAATTAATGATTGCACAAATGAAATAAGTGGTTGTTGAATGAATAAATAATTGTACATACAATAATTTTCCCCTTAAATCGTGTTGGTTTCCTACTCCATTACTTTATCCACTTCATTCAACCTTTATATACTAATATTTTCAATATCATGATGGACAAATAATTCTGCTTCTTGTTGTTGAGGAGATTCAATTTCAGAGGTCAAATCTTCCACTTCATCACCCATATCATACAAATCTATTTGTATTATGTGAGAAACTACACTCCACCCTTCATCCACAACATCATTCACATAATATACCATTTTTTATTTCAATGATAAGATATATGGATCATATAGTTCACAATCACCAACATCCATCAAGTGAGAGAAGTTCACAGAAGTAAATTGCAAGGACTCTCTTTTAACACCTCTAATAATATCGACCTAATTGCATTTGAATAAAATAACTAAAAATGCATGTGGTAGTTTAATTCAATAATATCAGTCATCTTTACATAGTATCCCACTTCATAAAACGTAAATATACCACTATTATATGTTTTCAAACCCCTTTCTCGATCGACTGTATGAAATATAAAGCCATTCACATTGTAAGCATCGAACTTTCTAACCTGTTTTAGAGAACCTCAAGCAAGAAACATCAAAGCTCATGAAAACTCTACTCAAGTATCAGTATTCATGATCTAAAAAAATAAATATACTTTATTAGATTTAAAAAATATATGTGTTGAACTAATATTCGTATTAATTTCAATATTTATGAACTTACACGTCGTGCAAACCATTCTACAAGCTCTTTATTAACAGCTTTCATTATATCTTTCTAATTTCGTGTTCAGCCTCTCATTCTTCTCTTTGTTTGTATCCTCAACTCTTCAATAAATGGATCTAAAATTTCACTATTCATAAGCACATATCTATGTGCCTATAATAATTCCAATTCTATCAGTGTCTCATTTGAGGTCCTCCCAACTAATCGGCCAATAGAAGGAAATATTTTTTATTTCTGATGTATTTTAGATTCATTCGATGTGTCATCAACACATCCAACTCAATTAAATCTTTTATCAATATCATACAAGTATCTAAAACAAAAGGTAAGACACTTCTTAGCCAAATAGCCTTCGGTAATAGAACCTTCTGGTTGAAATTTATTTCTCACGTATGATTTCAAATGCCCAAGATATCTGTGAAATAAAATAAAAATAATTATGCATTTAATTAAGTGCCAAAAAAATTTACTTAACTGAAAAACATATAAATAAAGTACCTCTCAATTGGATACATCCATCGATAATGAACGGTGCCTCCTAATTTAGCTTCCTCAACCAAATTCACAGTTAAATGCATCATGATAGTAAAAAATGACAGAGGAAATATCATCTCCAATACACAAAGGGTAAATACAAACCTCTCCTGGACATTGTCAAGCTAAAATGGATGTAGAGATTTCTCACATAGTTGTCTAAAAAATGTGCATAATTGGAGTACAACAGAAGTAAGTTTTTCAGGTAATAATGTACGCAATGCCAATGGTAGTAACTGTTGTAACAAAATATATGAATTGTGACTTTTCAATCCATGTAACTTACGATTCTTCAAGTCAACACACCTCGATATGTTTCTTGAATACCCATCAGATACCTTCACATTATTTAAAAATCTAAGGAATGTATCTTTATCCCTATTTTTCATTGAAAAAATTTCCAAAGCATGCTTTTCATCATCATCTGGCCAGAAATCATATTTTATGTTCATTACTTGTAAGTCTTTAAGAGAATTGAGATGATCCTTCAACTTTCCATGATCATTAAGAAATGTGAAAATCAAATTGTCACAAACATTCTTCTCAATATGAATCACATCAAGATTACGCCGCAATAAATTAAATTCCCAATATGGAAGTTTGAAAAATATACTTTTTTCTTCCATTGTTGCATTCTGATTTCACTTGATGATGCACTTCGAACCCGTTTCCTGCTATTATTCAAATGATGAACCTTCCCAAATTCTGTTTCAACATTTTCAAGTTGTGTCAACATTTCAAAACTATTTAACAACTTTGGAGGTGGTATACGATCAATGAAACCGTAAAATATTGATCTATTCAGCCTAAATCTATGAGATGCATCGAGAAATATTCGATGGTACAAGAAGCACCATTTTCTACTGTGAGGTAGCCATTTGGGCTCAAAATCAAAGTTACAAATAGGAAAATCCAAACTCGTGTAAATGTTCCAACCAGATAAATTCCCAAGCCTAGGGAAGTCACTAATGGTCCAAATTAAAGCAGCATTCATTTTGAACATTGTTTTAGAAAAATCATCAAATGTCTCAACATCGTTTCTCCATAACTCCTGTAATTCTTCAATCAAAGGCTACAAGTATACATCAATATCATTTCCAGGCATTTGTTTTCCAGGAATAATCATCAAAATGATAAAATATGTTTGTTTAATACACATCCACGGAGGCAAATTGTAAGGGATCAAAACAACTAGCCAAATTCTATAACTGGTACTCAAATTCCCAAATGGGTTGAATCCATCGACAGCCAATCCTAATCGAACATTCTTAGGATCAGCAGAGAAATCTAGATTTAATGAATTAAATTTCTTCCACGATTTTGAATCTCATGGATGTCTCATTAACCCATCATTATTATTATCTACAGAATTCTACTTCATGTGTTCGGCAGTTTTGGATGACATGAATAATCTTTACAATCGAGGATTTAAAGGAAAGTAACGTAAAACCTTTGCATGTGTGTTCTCTTTCTTATTCTTCATGAAATTATGTTGATTCAGACTTCTAAAATCACCCATTGACTTCCATCTAGAAGAAGAATATTTTTTTCAATTCTGTCAACTTGAATCCTCTCACCAATAAAGCATATAATCATTGGGACACGCATGTATTTTTGTATAATTCAGACCAAGCCTGTTAATAACTTTTTTCATATCATAAAAAGACTTGGGAATTTTTTCTTCAGGAAATGCATCACGTAAAAATTCTAATATCATGGACATTTTCTTATTTTTAATTCCACATAAACATTTGATATGGTACAACTTCAGGAGAAAAGAAAGCTTTGAATATTTCAAACATCCACTATACAACTCTAGATTTCCATCATCAACTAAATCATGAAATGTATTTTCCTCAGTGAAGTTTTCTCTTACATTTGTCTCCAAAAAATCAAGAGGAGGATCCAATGATATGTTACAATCTTCATCTGGTTGTGTTACAGTCTCAAAAACATCACTTGTCACATTGCAATTTGCAGCACACTCATCTGGTTGTTCTGTTATGTTTTGGTGTTGATGGTGGTGTCTTGTAGTGTCGAATGCAACATTTATGAGGTTTTTCATTTCATTTTACATTGTCGACGAAGTTGGGATATCATTTTGGGGATTAACATCAGTGATCAACCTTTCTGTAATGTTCGATTCTCCATGCCAAATCCAACACAAATATTGATCAGGGAATTTCTTTAGTATTAAATGTTCATAAACTTCATCTCTCTTCAACCATCTTCTAAATTTACATTTAGGACATGAACATCTTATTCTCCCTTCAACGGATCGATTGGAAATTGAAAATTCTAAAAAATCCTTCAAACCCTTAATATACTGAGGTGTGTTCCTCAGTAATGTGATCCATCTTTTATTCAGGTATATCACAATGTGCCTACGCAATATTAAAAAAAATAAAACACATAGTTACTACTAAATAGGGAAAGATATTCATATATACTAGTTGAAAAAATATATAAATATGTTACAAAAGGTTTTACTATATAAATACATATGGTAAATCACCCACAAGAAAAACAAAGCATGCAAATTTAAAAGAAACATAAAAGAATATGAGAACAAGGATCCCATCCTTGTAGTTTTTTGTATGTCGTGCTTCACCAAAACAGATGGAAAAACTAATGATACCATAACTTTGATATCACTAAGGTAAGGGCTTGATAAATCATATAATAATTGAATAGAAGTTAGAAATATGAAATAGAAACAAGCTCTTACCTTAAAGTGGAACTTTATTTAAGTAGATAGGTAAGTATACAATGTACATTTGACCCATTGGTGGGTAGGTATAAGTGTAATAACAAGGATATAAAAAATCCATGTCTTCTTTGAAATATAGAGGTTGGGTTGTCTTCTTTGTTTCTCTTGGTCCTAGTGTGGACTGTCTTAGCATGGTAGTAAACACAATAATGAGATATTTTGGGTGATGAAATTGTTGTTAATGTTATAATAAAAGTTAAATATATGCCCTTATCATTGCATCCATCATGGTGATTCTAGTGAATCATATAGGCTTAGGTGATTCTGGATCATGCCAAGGGTTAAATTATCAATTTGGGTGGTGAAACTTATATATCAAGTGTCTTTTTCTATTTTGTTTCCATAGTGTGTGTGAGTTAAGCAGTGATTTTTCTCACTCCAATAGGTAAATTAGGTTTATTTTGCAAGAAATCATAAAAAAGAGAAATGAATTACTGTTCACTAGTTCAAACCCATCTCACTTAAACAACTCCATACCCGGGTCCATCACATGATGGTCTTGAGAATATTTTATTCACTCATAGAAAAACTACACCTTCTTTATCAATATCTTCACCAAATTTGGTCGAAGATTAATTAACTCTCTAACCTCATTCCAACACAATAGATATATATAATAACACTCATATGTTTCTTTAAATAGAGTTTTATCAATGGCTAATCAATAGTTATTATCATAGTAAAACTCAACCAAAGGGAAATGATTCACCCAAGAACCTATAAAATTAAGAATAAACATATTCAATACATTCATTAGAATTTTGATCATTCTCTCTATCTGAACTTCCATCCAAGGATGAAAAGTACTGCTTAGAAAAAATAGTTAAAAAAAGCATGCTACAAAATCTTCTACAATTGGGATGTAAATTAAGATCTTGATCATAGATGACCATTATTGAAACCACATGAATCCGTACCACAATGGGAACCTATAAATGGAAGAACATACCATAAAAATAAAGATTTAAAATAAAGAATTAAGATTCAACCAACTTTAAAGTTCTATAATGAGGTGTTTGAGGATAAAGTTTTATTGTTTGTGGAGTTACAATGATTAATCTAGTTGATTGTGATTAAAATAGAGCATAATAAGATAATTATATTGATAGAATTTTTCTTTATATGGAGTTTTATATTGTTGTTGTTTTCATTATGTGGAGTTAAATTAATCGACTTCCTCATCAAGAAGATGATATCATCTGGCCTTGAAGAAGAAGTGCACGAAAACATCGAGGTTGACACCATATAAAACCTGAGATTAAATAAGTAAAAAAAATAGATTTCTATACTAATCTGGAAGAGAAATACAATTGTATAAACCAATTTTTTCCTTGAAGTAGTGTGTGTAGAATGAAGCAAAGGGAGTTTCACTTTGGTGACCATTGATCAAAAACCAAATAATTATAAAGGAAGTGTTCATTGGAATATAGTGGCCACAACTAAAATATTTATATCTAATAGAAATATTATTTGATATGTAATTTTTTTATATTGAAACTTCATCATGTGTGTTCCATTTAGATGAAACCTAATGCATGTGAAACAAGTAAATAAAACCTTATGTTTTTTTGTGCATTAAGGTCCATATTTGTTTTTGAAATTCAATGTAAATAAAAAAAGTGTTAGATTAATCATGATCTAGCTCACACAAGAATAATATTTGATGACTGGTGAGGGTTAAATATTTAAAGTAATGAAAAAATAAATTTGGAAAGAACCTTGATTCCCCACCCCACCTTGCAAACAATCACATAGGGTTCCACAACACTCTTGTCAAAACCGACTAGTCCAAACTACTTTTCACACACTATTTTAATGTCATCAACTACTATATTAGTCATCCATGGTTATTTTCACATCCCAAGATTTAGAATATTATATGATTTTTATGTTCTCATTTTTATATCATGTTATAAACAATTTTCAAGTTCATGAGGGATGCTATTGTGTTTATAATAACCATTTATTATCATAAAACACTAAAATGTGTATGATTATATACTTTTTCATTATCATATATCCTATGATACATGAATGTTTTAAGTTTACTAATTAACATTATAATTCCACTTATAATTATTTTTAATGTAATAGAGAATGTGTTTTATCATTTCCTTATATAATACATGTATCATTTGTAGTGGTGGAATAACACTCCATCTATTCTATGCAGTAGAATACTTGTATGTGCCAGGTCATCTCCATTGGGATGGGATAAAATTACAATTTTAATTTATTAAAAATTAAAACAAATATTATAGGGTAGAAAATTGAGAATGTTTGAAACCATACCTGGGAGGCGAGCTAGGGATTCGGCGGGTCGGCGGTGACGGGCGGCGGGGCGTGCTTATGGGCGGCGAGGTCACCGGCGGCATGAGGGGGAGCTGATCTAGGGTTTGGGTTGGGGGTAGAATATGGTGTCGTGGGGTTCGGGGAACAAGGGGATTCGGGGTCGGGGGGAAGCGTCGCTGATGTAAAAAAAAATGGTGGGTTTAGCGGTTGTTTTTAATAAACCGCCGCTAAACCCTTTTAAAAAAGCTTTAGCGGTGGTTTTATACACCACCGCTAAAGGCGATTTATGTTGTAGTGATCCATCAAGGGAAGTGTTAGTCAAGTCAGTGCTTCTACCTCTACCCCTCCAACCTCTCCATATCTGATCAAAATATTTCAAGCTATCACATTTTTCTTGAATGATATGAATGAAAGACTGCAGAACATTTAGTGCAATAGTGAACCTTTGTTAGTATTTCTAGATAATCATAGATATATTTTTCAGAAACTCACTATTAGTGAACTAGGTATCAGGCTACTACTAGATAACTCTAATGATAAGTTAGATTAGTTTTTGATAACAGAGGATAATTTTCATGACTTTTTGAAATTCAATTTGATTGAGAATCTTAAATTTAATCATGATTCAATACTTTTGATAAGTAATATGGGAGATAATCTTACAGAAAGTTTATAGGATCGGATGGTAGAATTGAAACTAGTTTTTAAAGTGGCTCAAGATCCTAAATATCTAGAACCAGAACTAGAAACAGTAATCAATCCTGACCAAATCCTTTAACCTTTCACCTAACCAACTGACCACCTTATTTTCCTTATTCCAAAACTATCTTCATGTATTTGTAAAAAAACTAATAAAATTCCTTTTTTATTTTTTATTTTATGTGTATTATCTTTATTTTTATATGTTTATCTCTATTTCTAGAATCAATTTATTATTTATCTAATTAGTATACTATCAACATTCATTCACTATTCTGTCCAAAAATAAAAGTTTTTTAATATATTTTTTTTACTTTCTTTTTTATATCCCAAAAAGTAGGTGGGATTGGATGAACACAATATTTCATTTTATATAAAAATAGTTCTATAAAATTAAAAATATTTTCTTTGAGTATGCTTATAAAATTATATAATGTGTTAATTATTTTATGGGTTTTTTATCATCAAAGGGGGGAGATTACTGGGCATGTATTTTCTCAACAATACTCTATAATTTATTATTGATTTTGATTCTCACAAATACCCTTGTTTTTTTTACTAATGATATTACTTTAAGTGTATTTCAGGAAATTATTATTAATTATCTTATTTATTCTGTAATTATACTCAAGATTTTAATTCACTCAGAATATTTGTTAAAATGTTCGGAAAGCTCTTAATTGTATTCTGCAAACACTATTTATACCCTACGTTCAGAACGTAATGTAAGGAATAATCCCTATGCTTGGGACAACATGTATGGATTGTAAACCTTTCATTTTTATTCAACCTTATTTTAAAAAAAGATGTGTATTGATAATTAACCCTATTCTTGAAAGAATGTATGGATAAAGAACCTTATGTTTGGATGGAACCTTATGTATGAGAAGAGAAGAAAGTATGGTTAAAGAACCGTATGCAAGTAAGGAACCTTTTATTTGAGGATACAAATATATGGTTCATCAACCTTAATTTTATGATCAACCTTAAGTTTTCAAAATTACACTCATAGAATGAGCACTACATAGTTTAACCCTATATTTGGTATTTTTTCACTTTGTAAAGGAACCCTACATCGGACTTTTCAACATCAGAAATTTAATTTTGTGATTTTATCTAAGATTTATGCAATGGTCTATATATATTTACAGGATTTTTTTAATCTCATTTTTTACCAATTCAAATCTTAATATAATTGATTCAAAGAATCATATTCAATGGAGAAAATCTCTCCTTTTCTTAAGGGAAGTTACGAATCCCCTAATCAATTCCAATTTTAATTTCCGTGATCTATCAGGTAACTTTTTTGGATCTTGAATTCTTTAAAATAGAGTATTTGTTGTATATATTCTACCAGTATATCATTTCTCAATATGGGATATACAAGTCACTATTTTTATATATGGTTTCATTATTTTAAACATCCCTTACAATGCTATTACAAAAAATGATTGATTCTGAAAGAAACTACACTTTGGAGACATACATGTTATACCTCATTCTACTATAATTTTGTTGCAACTATTTGTTGCTACTTTTATTAAAGACCTTTTTTCAATCAGGATCTCTAAAGATCTACACATTCTTAGACACTTTATTTTCTAAAGAATAAGATCCATCTACTATCAATTTATGTTGGTTTAATTGTGAAGTTCAACCTAATTCATCTTCAAATCAATCTCTTTTGATTTGTTTGAGTTTCAACTGCTCAGACTCAGTTGTGGTGGAGTATCAGCTTCTCAATCTAAGATGTGGATAACTGATTCCTTGTTAAAAAACTAGAAGTATCTATTTAGACTAATTTTGTAAAGGTTTCAACTACCTGCACTCAATTGTGGGTGTATGTTCTTATGATAAGAGCACCTTTCTAGTGTAATTCAACAAGATCGTAGAGGGAGTGATTGGTGGAGTGGAATGGGGTATCTTTGTGCCCTAAACCACTATAAAAATATGTTTTATTTATTTCTATAGTATTTGCAGCTTATACTCATTATAGAAGTAAACATTTCATATCTGCATAAATTATAGAGGGTTTCAAAATTTCTAATTATAGAAGATTTTTGAAAAGATACATTTCACCCCCCCCCCCCTCCTCTTGTGTAACTTTTTACTATTCCGACCTAATAGAAACAAGATCGGGAGATAAGATGAATCATCCACAATCAACTCTAATAAATGAATATAAGAAAACTAAAAACCATCCCACAATTCATGTTTAAATGAAAAAGATACAACAAAAGTCTCCAAAGTAAATACCCAAAAGAAAAGTTAAGGCAGCGACATGGAAGCTATCCAAATGTCCGTGCTAGTAATGCCCAACACGGTCCATATAATCCTCTTAGAAACCTGAAATCATTTTTATATACATAGGGTGAGCATACAAGTATACTCAGTAGGAAAACTAAAGTCTCTCATTCACATGTGAAGGAAGAATATGAATGCACCTATGAGAAAATAATAGAACCAAACAACACCTATAAAGGTATACTAACCATCCCAACCTCACCAAGGCACACTCACCAAATAATTTAAGTCAGGTAATATAATATAAAGTAAAGAACATCAATGATAGGGTACCCCACACCACTTAACGCGCTCTCACACCCCAATGGAAAATGTCCTGGCACTCCCACCTCTTTCGAATATACCACATTACTTCCTTCCCACACACACTTGGTCCACACAACACATCCCACCCACACACACCTGGGCCTCACAACACATCCCACCCGCACACACCTGGGCCTCACAACACTTCCCACCCACACATACCTGGGCCTCACAACACATTATATCTCATCCCAAAGACACCAGGGAAAGCACATCACAACTCATCACAAAGACACTTGAGACACCACATCACAACTCATCATGAAGATACATGGGATACCACATATCATTGCATCATGCATGAAGAATATTGGTATGTCGTCACTTGGAAGAGGGAGTAGGGAAGAGTGGGTGGCCATCTATCCATCCTCCCACCAGGACGTTGGCAAAGACACCCCCCGTGTGACTATGCAGGTGTTCGGCATATAGTGCTAAATATGGGTTGGGTGCGTATAGAAATTATAAGTAAAGTAAAATTATATATATAATATCAAAAAATCAACCCCAACCTATGGGTTCATAAACAAACAAACCAACTCAAAACACCATCACTTTTGTTTCCACCCCTAAATGCATAACACCACACATCAAACCACAAACCTCATTTCATATTCCCAACCAAAGTCATTTAATTCATTCCATTCTTCTCACTATTTAGTATCAACCACACTTAACCACATAAGCCATCATTTAACTATCCATTAACCATTTTAATCCTATTATCTAAACCAACTCATGTCATTCCAAACATTATTAAACAATTATTCATTTATTTATTCCATCACTACTCAGTCATCTAGAAAAAAGAAACCATATATCACAAGCAACCTATCATCCCCAAAAAATACACCTTTCCACCCCAAAAGCACATCCAAACAACCACCACCTCACCACCCCAAAATCATATCACACAAACCATTAGTCCCACAAACCCAAACCACACATCACCATTCCACAAGCATGGCCACACTTATCAAATCACATCAAGTTCATTTTGTATATTTACAAAGGGGATTTTATCACATTCCTCTTTATTTATTTGGGGCATTATCACACAAGTCAAAATCTTTGGGAAACTATCTCATTATCCAAGTATAAGTAATTAAAAAATTTCCATCTATGGTGTTACCAAACAATCACAACCAAAACAACAATCATAGAACACATATCCAGTACAAACAAAGCCCCCAACGGCCATAATTTTTATTGGGGAATCAAGACCAAACAATACACAATATCAAAAATAATATCAAAGCTATAAAAGCATGCGAATCAAACCATTTTTCCCATTCAATTTCAACTTAAACAATTCTTTATCTTCAATTAAGCTTGAACAACCATAAAACATAGGTAAATAAAATAAAACCCCTCCTTCATGATATACAATAAAGATAAATGAGTGAAACCCTACCTCAAAGAATATTTTTAACTTACTGCACACCTCAAGGAAAATAAGAACATCTGCAAACCACAACCGCAACATTAGAAAACATGGATCAACCTATACCACACCAAAAGATAATCAAAACACAAACCAACATACACTTCAAACCAAAACAATATCACCAAAGTAAATCCCCAGGAGAATAATGAAATAAAATGGATGATAACAAGAGTATAACTCGCCAAGGATCAAAGACAGGAAGCCGATAATTAATCCCCATTGAAAGTAATCTCAAAATACCTCAATGGGAAGCCACTGTACACCTAGAATGAGACATAGAATAGGGTTTGATGAAAACTCAAGTGCCCTACAGTGTTATAACAGCACTACATTGAGAATTTACACACCTATAATCCCCTTTTACGTTGTATAATCCTCGGGGTCCGGTTTCATTGAAAAATGCATCACTTTTTTATTATTTAACCTTAAAAATCTACTTATTGTGATAAATCCCTATAAAAGTTGTGAAACTAACTTTCATGTCATATAATACACTTACACAACATGTATTTCCTACAAAAACTCTATTGCACCTCCAGCTTCCACTGAGAACTCCCGAAACCTCCCCCAAACACCTCCAACCACAAAAACTAGCAATTTAACAAATCGGGAGGGAACGTACCATTACATCAAATACATATCAAAAAATTATTTCCCTTGAAAATCCAAAACAAATCCCAAAAGAAATAGGGGTTTAAACAACCACCCCACGAGATACCTCTCAAGAGTCTCATCACACCTCAAATGCTACCACCATCCAAACACACCAAACCAAACAACCATAAAACACGGTATACAACAGAAAAACCACAACCACAAGTCACATCCTCTCACAAAAACACACTTCTACACAACCACTACATATCCATATCAACTTCCACACATCCCAAACCAACAACCACTACAAAAAACGAACCACATCATCCCAAACACACAAATTACAGAATTCCGTCATCCATGTCAAGATACTATCCACTCTGGACGACACTGACCCACCTGCATGGATTTAATCGCATCATAGTTAATGTGTCCTGATTAGGAATTGGGTCCTCCACTTTTCATATGTTAGGACTTCATTACACATCACACCACACACATCACAAACCGAGGAAAATAGATCATCTCGTAAAACAAGGTTCTAACATCACATCACAAGGCAAGTCAAAGAAAAGAAAAATTCAAAACAACTTCAGGTAATGAGAAATCATTTACATCTCTCACTCCCAATTACTCTCCTCTAGGACACCATGCCTATACAACACACGAACTAAGGTAATGGTACATCCTTGTAACATCTTCTCTTAACGGACTTGGATCTCCACTAGATGCTCCACGAATGTCACGTCATCTTCGATATCCAACTCTCCCCAGTCAAGAACATAGGAGTCATCATGAAGATGCTGATGAAGCTTAGAGAAATGGAAGACTTTGTGGATCCTTTCCAACCATGGGGACAATTCCAACTGATATTCCCCTCACCAACTCACCCCAACACCTCCAAGGACCCAAAAACCTAGAAGAAATCTTACACCCTTTTCCAAACCTCAGCTGACCATGTCAGGGGGAAACCAAAAAAACATGTGGTCCCTAACCTTGAACTCCAAGGGAATCTTCCAAAAAATTTCATAAGACCTTTTCTAGTCCTCTGATACTTTCATCCTCTCATAAAAAAAGATGATATTTCTCTATCATGATCTACACCACATTGGGACCAACAACTACTATCTCCCCAACCTCCTTCAAACACAACAGAGAATGAAATGGTCATCCGTACAAAGCCTCAAATGGTTCCATGCCAATGGAAGAGTGATAGATATTAATATAAGAAAACTCTTCCAAAGGTAAGTGTCATACCCAAGATCCAAAAAAGTCCAAGAAGCACAACCGTAACATATCCTACAATGTATGGATGGTCATTCCATCTTCCCATCAGTCTATGAGTGGAAAGTAGTGATGAGGCGTAACTGAGTGAAAAAATCATGTTGAAATTTCCTCCAGATTCATGAGAAAAACCACACATTGTGGTCTAATAAAATGGACCTTGAAACTCCATGAAACTGTTCCACCTCATCCATGTACCTCTTAGAAAAGACATCTACTATGCCCAACTCCTTGATCACTAAGAATTGGGCTAATTTAATCAAATAATCCACTATCACCCAGATAACATCACAAACTCTTAGAGTTCTAGGTAATAATGTGATGAAATAAATCAATATTTTATCCCATTTCCACTTTTGAACATCCAAGGGTCATAAGAAACCACTAGGAACATGATGATTGGCATTTATCTGCTGGCAAACCAAGAACTTTTCCACAAACATCACCACTACCTATTTCATCCCAATCCACAAAAATTGCATCCTCTAAGCACTGTACATCTTGGAAACTCCTAGGTGTACCACCAAATGTGAGATATGGAACTCACAAAGAACTACCTTATGTATTTATACCGAAAAAAACAGCATTTCATGAAACAACATCTGGTTCCAACCATCCTCTGACCATCCCGATAGAGCATCACTATAGACAACACGATCACGCATCACCTATGCCTCTGAGTCACCACATTGAGAATCCTCCTCCTGCTACATCAGAGAAGACTTCATCTTTATCTGAAACAAACAACCTCTACCACCATCCACTCTTTCATCTAAGTGCAAGGATTTCAACTCCTCCATTTCTCTCCAAGCATCCCTAGAATCCTGAACAACACCCTCCCATGAGTTCCTTCTCAAAGTGTCGACCACAAAATTCCCCTTTCTGGATGTGTAATAGATCTCAAAATCATAATCTTGAAGAAACTTCATCCACCTCCACTTCCGAAAGCTCAAATCATACTGGAAAAATATATACCTAAAACTCTTAGGATCTGTGAAAACCAAAAAATGATCCCCAATGAGGTAATACCTCCACAAATTCAGTGTAAAAACAACCTATACTAGCTCCAAATCGTGGGTGGCATAGTTACAGTCATGAGTATGTAACTTCCTAGACACATAATAGATCACTACCCACTACTTCAGTAGCATGCATACAAATCTCAAACAGGAAGCATCACAAAACACCTTAAGCATCACCCCTTCCTCTGGAAACTAGATCACTAGAGCACTAACCAATTTTCACTTGACGTAACCAAAATCTTCCTAGAACTGATCACTCAACACAAAATATTTGTCTTTCCTGGTCAAAATTGTCAATGGGGCTACAACTCGAGAGAAATCGGGCACAAACCTCTCATAATAGCCTATAAGACCAAGAAAACTATGAACCACTACCATGTTCTTGGGTGATAACCAAGAAACAAGTGATTCAGCCTTTGATGGGTCTAATTCCACACCATGATGGGACACCACATGCCTAATAAAATGCACCTCTCATGTCTAGAACTTACACTTGGAAAACTTTCCATAGAGATGGTGGTATCGAAGAACAAGAAAGACAGTTCTGAGATGCTCAGCATGCTCCTCCAATGACTTTGAGTAGATCAAGATATCATCAATTAATAGGGCAATGAATTGATCAAGGAATTCATGAAACATCGAGTTCATAAGCCCCATGAACACAGCTGGTGAATTCATAACATCAGATAGCATGACTACAAACTCGAAGTTCCCATACCTGCATCTGAAGGCAGTCATCAGGATATTTCCCTCCTTCGCTATTAACTGGTGATATCCAAACCATAGATAGATCTTAGAAAACCAAATTTACCCTCTCATCTGGTCAAAAATATCTTCTATCCTTTAAATAGGGTAACAGTTCTTGACTGTCACTTGATTCAACCTCCAGTAGTCTATACACAACCTCAGACTATCATCCACCTTCTTGGTGAAAAACACCGGATCACCCCACAGCAACACATTGGGCTGGATAAAACCCTTCTTCATTATAACATCTATCTGAATCCTCAACTCCTACAACTCATAAGGTTTTATCCGATAAGGATCCATCAAAATTAGAGAATCATTGGGCTTTAAGTCGATCTTGAACTCAACATCGCATCGAGGGGGTAACGTCACAACCTCCTCGGGAAAAACATACAAGAACTCCCTAATGAACCTAGTAACATATGCCATAATAGAATCTACTAAGTCCACTAAAAACTCTGACACCAAGGAAAGAAGGGGCTCCACACACCAACTACCAAACTGACAACTCTGCTCACCGAATAAAACCACATACTAACTATGCACACCCAAAAACATGACTCTCCCCCGGAAGCATTCGATAATAGAAACAGTAGAATAAAACTATTAAATGATGAGGATGACATTGTATTAATGCATCTGTAGAAAGAAAAGATCCTTATGGTACTGAAGTGGCCTCATCATTAGTATACAACCCCACCACACATCAAACAATATGGTTTGGCCTCCGACTCACATAGTCAACACTAGGGGTACAGGAAGCCTCTCTATGTCTATTCTCAGAGAATGGGATAAAGAGGGTGAAACAAAGGATTGTGAAGCTCCTAAATCAAATAAATCACAAAAAGAAGTACTGAACAAACTAATCGTACCTCTGACGATTTCTGGCCCCTCTGGAACTGCTACCTCCACCGCATGCAACTAAACACACCCAACTCTTTTATCTATCTACTGAGGACCACCTATTCAACTATGCTTGGATCATGGTCCCTACACATGAGTAACATCCGAATTTTGACCTCTACCAGCTCCATCTCCCCTCAATAGTGAATAAGCCTGTTGCCCCTACTACTGAAATGGCCTCACTGGAAACTACTACAGAGGTTGTCAATAAACCTATCCACCTCTACCAAAATGAGACCTAGAAACTACTGGGAACTGGTTCTAAAGATGGATAAAACCCCCATATAAGAAACACATCATCCCCAACCCCACATTAAATGCACATAAACTATAAGGTTTAAAGGGAAGCCACTGAGGTAGACTCTCGGTTGGTTGAAACCTCAAAGGTCCTAGCACCTGAGACTATCCACTAACAACTCTACCCCACAAGAAACCCTATTGGTTTCCTTATCATGGAAAACTTCCTCACAAGTTCATTCTCTCAATCACATATTCCTTATTCTGAACCTCCAGGTATGTTGGAAATGAAAAAGGAGTAACTACATAGTGGATAGAAGTATGGATTTCCTCCTTAATAAGTCTCACATGAGACTTCTCTTCTAGAAAAAGATCTGGCACAAAATGAAGAATATCCTTGATCTTGATTCCCATCTCCCACGTTAACATGCTCCCCTACTTGAGAAAAAGAAGCTCCTTCCTCTTAATTCCTTTATGGTCGACGAAAGGAACTCTACACAGAACTCATTCTAGAAATAGACCCACAAAACATATTCCTCCTTCCACTCTCCCAAAAATGTCATCCACCACTGATGTGAAACTCCTCGCATCTGACTGACTACCAAAGGGACCCAGTTATCCATCGGGGCTCAGATCAAATTAAAAGCGATCTCAAGATCCTCTATCCATCTCTCTAAACACTACCCTCATACTGACCTAAATCCTGTCGCTAGAAATCACACAACATCTTCTGCCACTGATCATTATCCTCAACTAGATCAAACCTAAATTGATCAACTGGATTAGCCAGCTGAACCTCAACTACCTGAGACACACAAGAATGATGAATAGGAGCTATAACTGAAAGGAAAATAAAGATTTTCTAATCTCGGTAGTGTGGAGTTTTACTAAGATTTATTTTAATTAATGTTATTTATTTCATCCATTTTAACCTTCCCAAAAAAAATCAATTGAAACAGGAACACAAGTCATTATGATGCATATACCTCTCCTTGGTCTCTACCCTGAAAGAAGTTCCATCTCACTTGGTTGTTTGATAAGCTCGGAGTTTGTGCATTGGATCATAGGGGGGACTAAAATCCCATGTCCTAGCCAATATCCCTGGACTATATTGCATACCAAGGTCAAATAGAACTGTTTACATACCTGCCCATGAAAACCTCATAGTGCCTAACTAAAATTCCATCTTATCTCTCAACCATCATCTCTAACAGCACTCTCTCATGACCCCCTCCCTCTAAAGATAATGCAATGAGTGGAGAGAGATAATGACCCTCGAGTCCCACCTCCAATAGGCTCTAGGTTTGCGACTAGGACTAAGAGTATAAAAATATCACAATATGAGAGGCATTACCCTTTATAAGGAAACAAGATTGGGATATAAGATGAATCATCCACAAACAAATCCAAGACATGGATATAAGAAAACCAAAAACCATCCCACAATGTATGTATAAATTAAATAGATACAATAAAAGTCACTAAAGTAAATACCCAAAAAAATCTAAGGCAGCGACACAACAGTTATCCAAAGGTCCAAGCTAGTAATTCCCAACACGGTCCATATAATCCTCCTGGAAACTTGAAATTAGTTTTATATACATAGGGTGAGAATACAAGTATAATCAGTAAGAAATCCAAAGTATCTTGTGCACTTGTGAAGGAAGAATACCAATGCACATGTGAGAAAACAAAAGAAACAAACAGCACCTATAAAGGTATACTAACCATCCCAGCCTCACCGAGGCATGATCACCAAATAACCCAAGTCAAGTAATATAATATAAAGTAAATCATATACATGATAGGGTGCCCTACACCACTTCCCACAGATTATCCACTCTCACACACCAATAGAAAACATCCTGGCAATCCCACCTCTTCCTAATATACCACATCACATCCCACCTGCACACACATCAGCCTCACAACACATCGTGTCCACACACACCCGATATCCACAACATATCTTGCCCACACACATGTGGGCCTCAAAACATATCCTGCCCAAACACACCTAGGCTTGACAACACATCATGTCTCATCCCAAAGACACTTGGAAAATCACATCACAACTCATCCCAAAGACATATGGGACACCACATCATAACTCATCCCAAATACAGATGGGATACCACATCTCATCATATCCTTCCCGAAGAAGCTTATTCCATTATTTCCCGAAAGAGGGTGGAGGGAAGAGCGGGTGGCCAACCATCCATCCTCCAACTAGGATGTTGGGAAAGACACCCCCCGCATGACTATGCAGGTGTTCAGCACATAATGATCAACATGGGTGGGGTTCATATAGAAGTCACGTGTAAAATAAAATTATATATATAGTATCAAAAACTCAAGACCAACCTATGGGTTCATAAAAAACAAAACAACTCACAACACTGTCACTTTTTCTGCCACCTCTAAATGCATAACACCATGCATCAAACCAAAAATCTTATTTCACATTCCCAACCAAACTCATTTAATTCATTCCATTATTACAATTATTTAGTATCAACCACACTTAACCACACAACCCGACATTTAATTATCCATTATCCATTTTCATCCCATTATCCAAACCAACTCATGTCATTAAAAACATTATTAAACAATTATTCATTAATTTATTCCATTACTATTCAGGCATCTGGAACAAAGAAACCACATATCACAAGCAACCTTTCATACCCAAAAAACAAACCTTGTCTCCCCAAAATCACAGACAAACAACCACCACCTCACCACTCTAAAATCATGGCCTGCAAACCATTATCCCCACAATCCCTAATAACACATTGTATTCCCATAAGCAAATCCATGCACATCATAGCAGGTCAATATCATTTTGTAGATTTACAAAGTGGATTTCATCACATTCCAATTTATTTCTTTAGGGTGTTATCACACAATTAAAAATCCTAGGGAAACCATTTTGTTATCCAATTATAAGTGATTAACCAATTTCTATTTAGGGTGATACCAAAAATCACAACCAAAAAAATCATAACATACATATCCAGCACAAACAAATCCCCTAACAGCCACAATTTTCAGTAGGGAATCAAGCTCAAATAATCCACAATATCACAAATAATATCAAAGCTATAAAATCATGTGAATCAAACCCTTTTTCCCCTCAAATTTCAACTTAACCAGTTCTTTATCTTCAATTAATTGGGAACAATCATAACCCATAGGTAAAAAAAACCGCTCCCACATGATACCCAATAAATAGAAATGAGGGATACCCTACCTCAAAGAATCTTTTAAACTTGATGTGCACCGTGGGAAAAATAAGAACGTTTGAAAACTATAACTACACCCTGTGAAAATGTGGATAAACCTATACTGTGCCAAAATATCATCAAAACACAACCCAAAAAACACCCTATACCAAAACAAAATCACCACAGTGAATCCCCGAGAGAAGAATGGAAGAAAACGGATGATAATGAGAGGAGAACTCACCACAAGTCAAAGATGAGAAGCTGAGAATCAATCCTCGTCGAAAGGAATCTAAAAACTCCTTTAAGGGGGAGATTATGGACACCTAGAATGAGATAGAGCATAGGGTTTGAGGAAAACCTTAGCACCCTGCAGCATTATAATAGCACTGCATCAGGGATTTACATGATGTGTAATCCCATTTGACATCATGTACTCCTCGATGTTCTATTTTGATGAAAAACGTGTCAAAATTTATTATTTAAACTCAAAAATCTACAAGTCATGAACCATCCTTGGAAAATCCATGAAACCAACTTTCATGTTGTGTAATAAACTTATACGATGTGTATTTCTTGAAGAAACTCTAATGCACCTCCAGCTTCTACTGAGAACTCCCAAAACCTCCCTCAAACACCTCCATCCATAAAAAATAGTGGAGTAATAGACTGGGAGGGAATGGACCATTAAATATCCTTTAGATTATCACATTACTTGGCATTAACGTGAACATAGGGGAGTGCACCAAATAATTTTAGGTGGTTGAAGTCAATATTTCTTCTAGACTAATAAATATGTGGAATTTGTTGTCCAATTATAGATGACAAACTCTGATTGATTAAGTAAGCCTCTCAAGTCACTATTTATTACCAAAAAAACTTTGGGTAATCCCATAGGAATCCTCATGTTCATAGCCTCTCCATCAGTTTTTAATTCATCCTCTATGAAATTTCACTATGTTCAGGAGTTCCTGGCATAGTCTAATTAAAATGAATCCCTTTTTGAAAGAAGAACCTTTGTAACTCTCTAATTCCATACTCATAACCATTGTTTAGTTGTAATCACATCAACATACATCCAACCTCTTGTTGGGAATGTAGAGCTTCTTAATGTTACTAAATATAACTCACCAAAAGTTAAGACTTTGGTAGTTTACTTCAGGCTAGTCAAAGCAGCGGAAAGAATGACCTTCAACATACTGATGAGTTTATTGGAAGTTTTCAAAAAATTGATATTTAAGAAGGTTTTACTATGTTTACTGAATGGGAGTAGTGAATATTGTATTTTCTAATATGATTGAGTTGACTCTGGCTGTTATAAAGTGGTTTATTTAGTGGATAGTTGGTTGTAATTATCGATGGTCGGTGCAACTGGTTTTACCAGCTAATTACCTCTATAAAAGAGAGGTTGGACTATCTAATTATGGGTAGTATCTTGTATTTTCATTATGATTAATCATTTTTAAATTATCTACAATGTCTCTCATCCTTATACTTATATAAATATAATAGTTTGTAGCATTATCTCATAGATTTAGAACAAAATTCAGAACCACCTAATCTTTTGTATCCATTTACTTTTTTTGATGGCCTTACTTTAATTTGAGTTGAATTGTGTGAATGGTGTGAATCTTAGAAGTGGTGACTATGGTGAAACAAGATTCCTAATTTGGGTTCTCTAAGACAATATGATAAGTACCGGTAGTTGGAATTTTATAGCTCTGAATTACTAGTGGATATAAATTTCCAGAGAAATAAGGTTTTCATATTTAGTGATTTTATCGGTTCTTTAGTTTTACCTAAAAATTAGTAGAAAATATTGGTTAAACACACTCAATAACTTGGGTAACTTTTCTCACTTGTGTAAGAGTATTGATTTCATTTGTTCATTACTATTATCAAGAGATATGACAACAAAGGAAGGAAAGGTTTGGATCGGTTTGTTCAATGGAACCAATTATGGCTTCTAGCAGATGTAGATAGAAGAATATCTCATCCAGAAGGAATTAAAACTTTCATTGGGTGAATATAAACTTTAAAAGATGGAGAAAAATGAATTTGTAAATATGGAAAGGAAAGCATTGATCTTAGTAAGGATGATGTTTACCCAAAACCTAGCATTCAATATCTAGGAGAAGAAGACCACAACTAAGTTAATGGAATCCCTGGTGGGCATGTATGAAAAATTGACAACCTTAAAAAAAGTGTACCTAATTAGTTTTTTATTTATCTTGAGGTTATCATAAGTATATTCAATGGAAGATCATGTGAATGATTTAAACATAATCTAGATTCAACTCGAAGCAGTAAAAGTTACTTTCATGGATTATGCATGGGTATAATACTTCTTTCATCTTTACCAAAATATTTGTATGTCATTGTTACTATAGTTATTAATTCTAGTGGAAAGACTAATCTTATTTTTGAAGATGTTCAAATTTTGATCCTCAATGAGTAATTTTGAATAACATGGGCTAAAGTACCTTATGGTAGTGTGTTGAATACTAACGGAAGGGAATTCTCACCTCATCAAAAGAATCACTGATAACCAAAAGAAAATTATAGGGAGAAGAGTCTTGGATATTCATCTAGTCTAATTTATATCTTTTGGTATTGTGATAAGAAAGGATATCATCAAAGTAATTTGATTAATTATAATACATTGGGGGAATGCTTTTTAGTAGTTCAAATTTTTTCAGTTCAATAGATTGAGGGGAAAATCATCTACTCACTATTTATAATTTGGTGGATTCATGGGTAATTAAATCTAGTAAATCCTTAAAATCAATGAAATATCATATTTTCATAGTGAATTGTGCATGAGGAAGCTTTGAGAGAGTTCATCTAGTGGATGGAGAAGATTTAGATATTATCAAAAGAAAAGATGTAAATATCTGGATGTAGAATGGGAATATTTTTCAGTTGAGGGAAGTGAGACACATACCAGGTATCCAAAGGAATATCATTTTAGTGGGGTAGTTAGATGATGAAGTATTTAATAAACCTTTCAAAAATGGATCCTAGAAAGTGATTAGGGGATCCATGGTTGTGGAAAGAGGTGTAAAGGATGGTACACTTTACCTGACTAGAAATTCAAATGGAAGTGAAATGAATGGAATTTTAGCTTATGAAAATCAATAGGTATATAATTTTAGAATTGATCACCTAAATGAGAAGTACATTAAGATTATAGAATATAAGGTTATTTTGAATCTCGGTCACACAACTATCATAATTTGTGAGATTTATGTGCTTGAAAATAAAAAAACAGGTTTCATTCAACTTCAATGGTCAGAATCAAAAATCTCAGAAGCTGGATTAAGTTCATACGAATTTCTGGGGACCTACCTCAGTTCAATATCATGTAGGATCACATTACTTTGTTACATTCATTGATGATTACATTACAAAGGTATGAGTTTATTTTCATAAAAAAATATGATCTTTTTATAAAAATGTACAGTGGAATCCATGGTAGAGTTAGAAAGTGGTTGGAAATTAAAATATCTTACATCTGATAATGGTGGTGAATATAATAGTAGAAATTTTTAGGATTTATGTCGAAATAAGGGGATTGGGATTGAGAGAAAAAATCTTAGAACTCCACAACATAATGGAGTAACAGAAAGGATGGATTGGAATTTTATAGAGAAGGAAATATGCATGCTTATGCACTTCAGTATGCCCAAAACCATCTGGGTGGAAGTATTCAACAAAGTAGTATACCTAGTCAATAGAAATACAACCTCTACAATGGGAAAAAATTACTAAAATAAATTTTTTCTAGTGAGTTATCAGAAGTATCTCACCTCAAAATTTTCAATTGCAATGATTTTTTTTATTTTAATGATAGAGATAATATAGAGAAAAAGTCCCCAACCAATTTTCTTAAAAGTTATGGAAATAAATAATTTGGATAATGACTATGGAATAATGATCAACAGAAGATCATTATAAGTCATGATTTAATCTTTAATTAAAAGATTCTATGGAATGATAATAACATGGATGAATCATGAGTTGAGAGAAAAAGGATAACTATTGAAGTACACTTTGACCTGGATGAAAGCATCATTAGATTGAAAATATCAATGATACCAGTTATTGGTGTGAATTCAACAAAAATTCAACCAATGGTATATGCACTAAAATTATCAAAAACTACAAAGTTTGAGGGAAAGTTCAAGTAGCAAGGAAATCGACACCAATATAACTGGAAGTTTAAGCACATAAAAGTAGAGTTTCCAAGAGCAAATACACTTTTTTGAGAAGTTATTATATAGTCAAATGACCAGTATTGTGGTATGGGGTCAATAAAAACTTCTCACTTCTAATGGATGTTTTAGAACCCAGATGTCTAGAAGTGTCAGCAACACTCAGATACTTAAAGTAGTGGGATTCATCCAAGGAAAAAACTACAAAATGTACTTACATAGTTCTATACCCATATTTTTCATTACCATGTCCATAATGTGTTCTACTACCATATTGTTTCTTAAACTATGGTCACATACCTCTCTGGTACATCCTATAGTCATAGTTTACTCAAACTATGGATATAGGTGAACCTATATCCATGGTTATCTAAAACTGTGGTGGTAGGGGGCATGATAAATTGTTGAGAACCACAAATTTTATGTAGGAAATTGGGAGTAAGACCTCTAGCCATGATTTTTAGAAAACCATGTTGATAAGCCCAACTATGGCTATACTTATAGAAAATGGTGGCAATAGGGCTATGTGAAATCACTTATTGAAATGGTTTAATGAAAACATGGATATAAAGCCAATTATTCCCATGGTTATAGAAACTTATGGAAATAAGGGCTATATGTAAATACTTATGACCATATTTGGTTAAAATTGTGGCAATAAGCTTTTGTGGAATCACCTATGGACATGGTTTTCTAAAACTATGGAAATAAAACTATCTTCCTAATATAGGTTTTTATTTTTAAAAAATATTAACAATTATAATTATATATAATTACATTTAAATATATATATATATATACCTAAATATATATTAAAGGGTGTAGCATAGTGGTAAATCTCTGGGAGTATTCTGTAAGGGGTCGCAGGATCAAAACGTGTCGCCTTCATTTAATATTGCAAATGTTATGGCCAGGGTTTAGTAAACTGTGGAAATAGTTGGATATGGTGGAGCCTATGGTTGTGGTCTACATGGAATGTGGTGATATAAATCTTATTGCCACAATTTTATAAACCATGGAAATGGGTTCCGTTGGCATAGCCTAAAGCCACAGTCCACATGGACCATGTCCATATTCAACCTAAGGCCATGATTTGAAATTGTGATCATATCTTGTACCCTATTGAAATGGAGATAGGGTCCATGATTTATGTAAATTGTGGACTTAAGTTATGTATTGAAGGTTTCAGGAATAGTGAAATCATTTGGTGGTGGGAGATATATTAAAATATATTTTAATATTGAGTTGTTTGAAACCCCGAGTGAGGATATTGCATGTCTAATTCATAATTAATTTATTTATTATTCTAAGAAATGAATACCTGATCTAAAAATTATTTCTTCAATGTAGATTTTGATCATCAGAAAAGACACTTTTAGTTTTCCTTCATTGTGCTATGAGGATCCAAGGATAGAATCCATCAAGCGGCGATCTACAGGTGGTCCTTTGATCTTTGTGTAATGCCAATCGATCTTCGGGTTTTAGTGTGGTGAAGCAATTGTCTTGCATTATTCATTTTGATTGCTCATCCTTCGATATTGAAGTAATATAACTTGATTTTATCATTTTTGAGAGAAATAGATAAAGGAGGGGTCAGGAGAGAGTTTTGTTGTGCACAATGATTCTCAAGTATCGATATTAGATTAATACAAAATAGACATAATGCTCTACTTATAGAACTAGAGTTTAGGTTAAAATAATTATTTAATTACATGTTGATACTTAAATAATATAATAACACTTAATAAACCCTATGCCACATAATAATAATAATAATATTGTTATTATTATTTTTTGGTGCACGCCAACTTGTGCAATAACAAATATTATTTAACTGGATTGTTAATTAATATTTTTCATTGGAATCAGTCTTGGTCTGTTCAAAATCCTCTAGAATTTATTGAAATCCTGAATAGATATTTCATTTATCAATAAAAAATTGTGGTCAATAAAACATGAATAAAATTAGTTCTCATTATTAAGAATAATATTTATTCAATTAATTAAATTCAAATATAATTTAATCAAGATCATCAGAAACACATAGTGTGTGGCCATTTAGGATTATTTATCATTGGTACTAGGAATAATTGTCTAAAGTCTAAGATTAGTGTCTATCAGTGATTCAAGGAACCCAAGATAAATAACTTAATGTTGAAAACATGACAACCACATAATAATGCTCACTATGTAGTATAATTCATTTATCATAATATCTTATCAATCATATTGCATATCTGTGTCACCAACCTATATTCTTGATATGTCTTTATTTAACTATCTTAAATAAACATGTTGTGACAACATGGCCATGAAATTTAGGGTGACAGTTCTATTCCACTCAAAGGGATGAGATATCATCTTCTATAAAGATGGAAGGAATAAATCCTTCCTCAACTTATCCTTTAATGAAATGTCAATCATGATGCACCTGACGAACCCTAAATCACTGTGAACATATAGCATCACAATTTTAATTATAAATTCAAAGTGTGCAATTCATGACACGTATTAATGATAATCTTAAATTTTAAGGACCATTATACACATTTATAAATAGTAATATCTGATGACACCAAAACATGCAAAATTCCTAATGGAGGGTATAATCTCTCATCTTAGTGATTACCAAGTGAGAACTTTATGTGAATAAGCCTCATCCTATTAAGAGTAGTCGCACCTAACATTATATATACTATGTGTCTCATTATGGTATGTTATTGTCACGAACCAGGCCGGGTCGTTATCCGACCCGATCCGCGACATGGCCTGAAGGGCATTCTCAATCCCCACGGGCTGGCACAAGTGCACGGGTATCAAAAAAATACATGGGAACAATTTACCTGAAAAAGTAAACACAAAACCACTGACAAGATAAACAACTAAAATTGTGAACTGACAACCAAACATACCCTCAAACTAAAATCAAATTTAATGGTTTACAACTTGAACCAACATCCAAAATAAAACAACAACCAAAGAAATTCAAACTCAAACTCAAACCTCCAAGAAACAAGAGAGGTGTAACATCCACAAGCTACAAACACCAACCTGCACGAGAAGACCAACAGCGACCCGAACAACCGTCACTAAGCACGATGCATTAACCTATGACACACAAAGAAAAAGGCCTACATACACCCAAAGGTGTATGAAGGGTGTGATCCAAAATCCTAGTAGGATGCCACCGGGAGAAGATTCCATGCATAACCATTTAAATGACGAATACATTTTTTCAATAAAATAGATAAAAGGGAAATAAATGTTTAAACAGTATTTAATGAAAACAATTTTTAATGACAGGTGATTTAAATGAAAATGAATTTAAAGAAAACAACTCAAATCAAAGAGAATATTTAAATACTTCAACCCTTTTAAAGAAAACAAGATTAAAGAAAACTATTTCAAATAAAATAGATTAAATTAAAACCCACACACACACTTACTTTTTAAAATAACCAAAGTGTCGCACCTATGAATGTAAAGTAACCAAGGAGCACCAAATATGGGAGGGGCCTTAGGGGTGTTAGCTAGCTTGGGTCCCTAGATATTCATGTCTCGGTGAAGCGTGGATTAGAAACCATGACCCTTAGAAAACATGTCTTAGAAGGCCACGACCCTCAGAAAACGTGGCTTAGAAGGCCATGATCCTCAGAAACTATGGCTTAAAAGACCACGACCCTCAGAAAAGCATATGTTTAGTTAGTGTTGTAAATCGTCAGTTCTTCTAGTGAAATCGGGTCAAGTCACCTCTGGAACACTAGCCTACTAGTCTAGCTCACCACCCTAGCTACTCAGGCTTCCCTCTTTAAGCTCAAACAAATTTCAAGATCTTAATAGGTGCACATAACATAACCAAGCCAAACAAAACACCACGCATGACAAGATACCATTTACACCAACAATTCCATTTTTTCTAAAATTCAAGTTCATGTCACATGTCACATTTATGGATAAAAGCCTAATAGAGTACTTACACACATTGAACCGTCATTTTCACACCCAAATTCCATTTTGAAATACAACGCACACCAAAACCTTATCCAAACAAGATTCGTACAATGGATATAATTTGATAAACCCTTTGAACATTTTCATAAGTCAGTTCTAAAAGAGTATCTACAGGCTTTACACATGAAAACGCACTCAAAATCCCCATTTTGAATTAAGCACACACCCAAAATCTTTTTAGAACTTCATCTACATCGCCTACACCATAAATTAAACCACTTGAAATTTTAAAGAAAACATTTTACACTTAGATGACCACCACAAAAATCTATTGAAAAATTTTAAAAAAATGTGTCACACAACTTTAAACACAAAAACGCACTCTGAACATATTTTATAACAAAACGTACTTTGATGCCACACCCAAAACACACACTACATCTCTTTCACATTCAAACAAACTAAATGCACAATCTTGAGAACACTGATAATTAGCTCAATGTAGGTTTTTACAAAAAAGACACTTTAACATCACATAAACACTCTACTAACAAATCAAATTCCCAATAAGACTCAATCAAAAATCACTTTTTTCGGCATGTAAAATACTTAACAATTGTGCTAAATTAATTTAAAATAACAAACTAGTTCACTAGAAAATTTATGAAACAATTTTCAGTATATGCCACATGAGTCAAAATATTATAAATTCAACCAAACTCCCATATATGACACAATGAATATTCAAGCTAAACCAAAACACAATCTGCATAGTTTTTAAAATGAAAATAAATAATTCAGCATGGTTGTACACAGAAAACACACATGTATCATGTAAACATATCAACTTCAATTAAACACTAGATTCGCATTAAAGAAACTAGTGAATAAATGTGATAAATTAATTTAAGAAGAAAATTAATTCATCAACAATGGTCAAGCGTGGAACCACTTAACTCGGCGTCGAAACTTCCAAACTTGGGTGGGGAACTCCAATCGCAACCAATTCACATTACAACCAACTAGACATAACACTAAAAACAGAATTCGAATAAAGAAAAGATTCAAATTCAACCCCTAACATGAACCCACACATGATAAACAACCAAGAACTCAAAAAATGAAGGAAAATATATTTAACCAAAGGGGGCAGCTCGCACGGATGGAGGGAAAGGAGCTGGTGGGGAAGTCTGGGTCGGCGACGCTGTTAGCCGAGAGGTAAGCAGCGCAACGAGGCTGGATGGCTGAATAGTGGTCAGCTAAGGGGGGCAGGGGAGTTCCAACGGGGTTCCAAGTAGGAAGCAGGAGGGGTGTTGGCTGGGAAGGGTGTTTCGCACCAGGTGGGAGGCCGGACGGTGCAGCTGAATGGGAGTGGGGGCGCATCGTGCTGGATGACGAAGTCAGAGGGAAGGGTGACGGCGTGAGGATTCAAGGGTTGGGTGGAGAGGATGGAGGCACGGCTAGATGGGGCTAGCTAGGAGGATTCTGGCGGGTTGAAAATCGGGAGGAGGATGAGGGTTTCAGTGGCAGTCCATAGGGTAGGAGGGGGAGACGCGATGAACATGGAGGGGGGCGATACGATGCAGATGGGGGGGTCCGAACCCTACCCAAAAAAAGTAAAACTAAACTAAATGTAAAAAAAAACTAATAATAATAGTAATAATAATAATAATTAATATATTAATAATATTAATAATAATAATAACAAGCATAATAAACAAAATTGTAAACTATAAAATAATCAACTTAATAAAATGGTAATAAAAAAATCTCAATTAAATTATTATCCAAGATAATAATAATAATAATAATATTCTCAAGTGACATTAATAATATTATTATTATTAAAACCATCCTTAATTCATCTTATTTTGTTAACTGAACATCGGTAAGGCATGCAGTGACCAGGTGGGGTCGCTTGACGACCCAAGCGAGGCCGCACGGCTTCGACCACGTTGTGTTGGACGCAGTCAAGGTCAAAACACACGTTTTTAAATAAGAACTCAGAAATTTTATGTCGGGCCTCGACCCTAACTACCCGATGCCTAGAAAATTAATAAAATAAACAAATTAGAAATGACGGGTGTGACAATTCTCCCCACCATAAAGCTTTCCGTCCTCGGAAAGCCACAACTAAGACCGAACCCCAAAGTAGAAAAGCACACTCCCTTAAGGTTCAATGGGGATCCCCAAAAACATCAAGCAAAGAGGGGAAAAAAGCATTGTGCTTGGAGAGAGTGACTCAAAGTCAACTTTAAGAAAGTTGTAAAAATACTTTCTGATATGTGTCGCCCGCCCCAAAGAGCTAGAACGCCTCCAGTTGACTAGTCAATGAAGGGAACTCTCACACCCATGGAAACCAACTTCACAAGACAAAACATCTCAAGAACTATTAAATGAAAACCACAGCATTTGGATAGAATGAACAAACAAGGTCAAACCATGTCAAAGGAAAACTCTTATCACTTATCACTGAGCCATCTTTAGAAACAAAACCAAAAGGTCAACATGGGGAAGCCCGAGGGGCACCCCATCATTAAGAACCTATCAATGCCCAAGGTGATGTTGGAAGACCGAAAAGGGGAGGTCCGAGCAGACTCCCCACCATTAAAGAAAATTCTAACATCGATTCAAACCAGAGACATTCGTGTGAGACCCAACGTGTGTCTCCCCGCCATTGGAACTGACAGTAGAAACAAAACTTTGGAAATTTTCTGACGGGGACCAAGCACCCCACCACAAGGGGTTTGGAGGGTCGGGCCCAACTACCGGGCATCAAAACCAAGGCTAAATATGGAACAACATCTCCACATCCCTGGATGAGAACTATTCAACTTTGAGACTGATTTACCCAACATAACCCATTAGGACCACCTAAGCAATTACATCCAGTGGGACGTAGCCCCCAAGACTTTAAGGCAATGAGACGAACATGCCTCCACATAGTCACGGAAAACATACGCATCCAGATGGTTCATTAAGAATGGATAAACCACAGAAAACAATTTAAACTGCCTTTACTTTCAACACTGATGACAGAAATAAAGTCGGGGTACCATACATTCCCGGGGTTCCTGACCACGCGCCAACTTCACACTGAGGCCTATGGCTTAAGCCCTAATGTTTGAAGCATATCCTACCTCGCAGTCTGGTATTGAAGACTCCTTAATGGAGCTTCTCCTTTTGGTGTCATAGGCGACCACAACACAACTGAGACAACACCAACAAACACAACACACCACAACATAAAACTACTCCCTCACGGCACATCCACTCGAATAGAGGTTTAGAAGATACACATGCATCACCTCTTCATATCAACCATGAAACATAAGGAGGAAAGATGCATGACAAACACTCCCCTTCAAACAGAAAAATTAGAACTCCCCGAGAGGACATGCTCCTATGAAAACAGGGATTCCCAAAGGATCTTACGAAATCCACCCTTGCTCTTCAAGAGAACTTGTGCTGCAAAACATCACTAAACATGGCTATTGTGGCTGATGGAAGCACTATGAACCTTTCAAGACTTTGATCAGCACATATAATTCTGAACCCCCTTCAGCCTTCCCCTCTGGAATTCCTTTCACCGTTTCCAGGGGAACCTTCAGACACAAAAATGTCAAACTTAACACCCGACAACCCACCCAACTCAAAGAGACCAAAAATCCCTTCAACTCCCCTTACATATGTCATCCCACTGTGAGAGGATCCATTTAGTTGTAAAAAAAGAGAGGAGGGTTCAATTATAGAATTCAAGAAGAGAGTCCTCTGATCTACTAGAGGGAAGGCCAACGGCGAATTGCCTATCGCCACACTTCAATTGCATGTTAACGCTTTATGGGGGGTATGCACTAGTCAAGAAAGAAAACCATGGACCCAACAAAACTGGTCCAATGGTCAAGGCATACCACAATCGAACACTAAACGTGAAAATGGAACCACTACAAGGGCTTCCCGAAGAACTTTTCAAAAGAATTCACTAACCACACGCTTGCACACCGACTTAAAAATAAAAATTCAAAATCAAGACACAAATCGGTCAGAAAGGATCATCAGCTAAAAACGCCTCACATCCAATACTTCCAAAACACAAGGATACACCACACAATCACCGGTTACTAAAACACTGAATTCTAATTTAAAAAAAACTTTTTGAAAATAAGCAAAGCTAGTGGGTTTCACAAACACCAATGGTGTCCCATGGGCCTCGCACATGCATGTTCCCGTGCCACACCGGCACCCACCTCATATCCATCCAGAAATTCATCCGCTCATTCCATTAACCAATCCTCTTTCCATAAACACTCTTGCATGTGGTTTCCCACAAGAACACCAAGGATCAAAACCAAACCTTTCCATTTTTCAAAACTAAAACATTAAACTCATGCTTTTAAAACCTTACTCATCGTTTTATTTTTAAAGATATTCATTTCAAAAAAATTTCCAAGACAAATCATTTTTACTTAAAAAGAAGATTCCCATGAATCCAAAACAAAGAGACAAGGGACGATACAAGAGAAAACTAGTGTCCGCAGGTGACTGGAACATATGGTTGGCGACCATACGCCAATCATGCCACCACCACAAAGGGTATTTTGGGACAGTGTCCCCAGATCCACATGGCTTTCCAGACCCTGTGAGGTCACTGGGACCACTGACCCTACTCCTTTTTCATCTCCCCTAAACAAGATTAACCACACAGACCAAAGGTTTAAACAAACCTCAACTTACTTTGGAAACTTGAGTCCCGCCACGAGGTGTGCTGGCTAGGCACCTTACTCGTAACTAGATCATCAACTTCTGACACCCTTAAATAATTTCTACCATGACTCTATCCCAAAAGAACACGGCCCAAGATAACAAACCTCCCTTTGATACCATTTTGTCACGAACCAAGCGGGGTCGCCATCTGACCTGGTGCCCGACCCGGTCTGCGACATCACCCGAAGGGAATTCACGATCTCCACGGGCTGGCACAAGTGTCCGGGTATCAAAACAATACATGGGAATTATTTACCCAAAAAAGTAAATAGAAAACCACTGACAAGATAAACAACTAAAATTGTGAACGGACTACCAAACAGACCCTCAAACTAAAATAAACTTTAAAGGTTTACAACTTGAACCAACATCCAAAAGAAAAAAAAATAAAATAAACTCAAACTCAAACTCAAAACTGGTGTAACATCCACAAGCTACAAACACCAACCTGCACAAGAAGACCAACAGCGACCCAAACCACCATCATTAAGCGTGATGCAATAACCTATGACACACAAAGAAAAAGGCCTACATACACCCAAAGGTGTATGTAGGTTGTGAGCCAAAATACCAATAGGATTCCACTGGGAGAAGATTCCATGCATAACCATTTAAATGAAAAATACATTTTTACAATAAAATGGATAAAAGTGAAATAATTGCTTAAACAGTGTTTAATGAAAACAATTTTTAATGACAGGTGATTTAAATGAAAACAAATTTAAATACAACAACTCAAATTAAAGAGAAGAATTAAATACTTGAACCCTTTTAAAGAAAACAGGATTAAAGAAAATGGTTTCAATTAAAATAGATTAAATTAAAACACACATACACACACACTTACTTTTTTAAATAACCAAAGTGTCACACTGATGAACGTAAAGTAACCAAGGAGCACCAAATATGGGAGAGGCCTAATGGGTGTTACCTAGCTTGGGTCCCTAGATCTTCGTATCTCAGTGAAGCGTGGCTTAGAAACCACGACCCTCAGAAAACATGGATTAGAAGTCCACGACCCTCAGAAAACGTCTCTTAGAAGGCCAAGACCCTCAGAAATCGTGGATTAGAAGACCATGACCCTCAGAAAAGCATATGTTTAGTTAGTGTTGCAAATCGTCAGTCCTGCCAGTGAAACCAAGTCGAGTCACCTCCGTAACACTATCCCACTAGTCTAGTTCACCACCCTAGATACCCAGGCTTCCTTCTTTGTGCTCAAACAAATTTCAAGATCTTAATAGGTCCACATCACATAAACAAGCCAAACAAAACACCACACACAACAAGATACCATTTACCCCAACAATTCCATTTTTTCTAAAATTCAAGTTCATGTCACATGTCACATTTATGGATAAAATTCTAACATAGTACTTACACACACCAAACCATCATTTGCACACCCAAATTCCATTTTGAAATACTATGCACACCAAAACTGTATCCAAACAAGCTTCCCACCATGGATATAATTTGATAAACCCTTTAGACATTTTCATAAGTCAGTTATAAAAGATTATCTCCATGATTTACAAATGAAAACGCACTCAAAATCCCCATTTTTAATTAAGCGCACACCCAAAACCTTTTTGGAACCTCATCTGCATCGCTTACACCATCAATTAAACCACTTGAAATTTTAAAGAAAATTGTTTTACACTTACATGACCGCCAAGAAAATTTATTGAACAATTTCAAAAAATATGTGTTGCACAACTTCAAACACCAAAACGCACTCTGAACGTCTTTTATAACAAAACGTACTTTGATTCCGCACCCAAAACACACATTGCAGCTCTTTCACATTCAAACAAACTAAATGCACAATCTTGAGAACACTGATAATTAGCTCAATGTAGTTTTTCAAAATAAAAAACTTTAACATCACATAAACACTCTACTAAAAAATCAAATGCACAACAAGACTCAATCAAAAATCACTTTCACAGCATGTAAACTACTTAACAATTGTGCTAAATTAATTTAAATTAACAAACTAGTTCACTAGAAAATTTATGAAACAATTTTCATTATATACCGCATGAGTCAAAATATTATAAATTCAACCAAACACCCATATATGACTCAATGCATATTGACGCTAAACCAAAACAAAATCTGCATATTTTGTAAAATGAAAATAAACAATTCAGCATGGTTGTACACAAAAAACACACATGTATCATGTAAACGTATCAACTTCAATTAAAAACTAGATTTGCATTAAACAAACTACTGAATAAATATTCTAAATTAATTTATGAAGAAAATTAATCCATCAATAATGGTCAAGCACTGAACCACCTACCTCGGCATTGAAACTTCCAAACTTGGGTGCAGAACTCCAATTGCAACCAATTCGCATCACAACCAACTAGACATAACCCTAAAAACAGAATTCGAATAAAGAAAAGATTCAAATTCGACCACTAACATGAACCCAAACATGCTAAACAACAAAAAACTCAAAAAAAAATAAGGAAAATAGATTTAACCAAAGGGGGTAGCTCGCACGGAAGGAGGGAAAGGAGATGGTGGGGAAGTTGGGGCCAGTGAGGCTATTAGCTGAGAGGTAAGCAGCGCAACAAGGCTGGCTGGATGAATAGTGGTCGGCCAAGGGGAGAAGGGGAGTTCCAGCGGGCTTCTGAGTAGGAAGTAGGAGGGGTGTCAGCCGGGAAGGGTGTTGCGCACTAGGTGGGAGGCCGGGCGGTGGGGCTGAAGGGGAGTGGGCACGCAGTGCGCTGGATGACGGAGTCGGAGGGAAGGGAAACGGTGCGAGGGTTCAAGGGTTGGGTGGAGAGGATGGAGGCATGGTCAGACGGGGCTGTCCAGGAGGAGTCTGGCGTAATGAAAATCAGGAGGAGGATGATGGTTTCTGCGGCAGTCCACAAGGTTGGAGGGGCCAACATGATGAAGATGGAGGGGGGTGACGCGATGCAGATGGGGGGTCCGAACCCTACCTGAAAAAAAAAGTAAAATTTAACTAAATGTAAAACAAATAATAATAATAATAATAATAATACTAATAATAATAATAATAATTAACATATTAATAATATTATTTATAATAATAACAAACATAATAAACAAAATTGTAAACTATACAATAATAAACTTAATAAAATGCGAATAATAAAAAAAACTCTCAAATAAATTATTATCCAAGATAATAATAATAATATTCTCAAGTGACATTAATAAAATTATTATTATTAAAACCATCCTTAATTCATCTTATTTCGTTAATTGAACATCGGAAAGGCATGCAGTGACCAGGAGGGGTCGTGCACGACCCAAGCAAGGCCGCACGGCTTCGACCATGTTGTGTTGGATGCAATCAAGGTCAAAACATGCATTTTTAAATAAGAACTCAGAAATTTTATGGCGGGCCTCGACCCGAACTACCCGATGCCTAGAAAATTAATAAAATAAACAAATTAGAAATGATGGGTGTGACAATTCTCCCCACCATAAAGCTTTTCATCCCTAGAAATCCACAACTAAGACCAAACCCCAAAGTAGAAAACCGCAGTCCCTTAAGATTCAAAGGGGATCCCCACAAACATCAAGTGAAGAGAGGAAAAGTCATTGTGCTCAGAGAGAGTGACTCAAAGACAACTTCAAGAAACTCGTAAAAAGACTTTCTGATATGTGTCACCCGCCCCAAAGAGCTAGAACGCCTCCAGTTGACTGATCAAGGAAGGGAACTCTCGCACCCACGGAAACCAACTTCACAAGCTAAAACATCTCAAGAACTATTAAATGAAAACCACATCATTTGGATAGAATGAATAAACAAGGTCAAACCACGTACAAGGAACACTCTTAACACTTATCACCAAGCCATCTTTAGAAACAAAACCAAAAGGTCAACATGGGGAAGCCCGAGGGGCTCCCCACCATTAAGAACCTATCAACGCCCAAGGCTAGACTGGAAGACCGAAATGGGGAGGTCCGAGCAGACTCCACGCCATTATAGAAAAGTCCAACATTGATTCATTCCAGAGACATTCGTGTGAGACCCAATGTGGGTCTCCCCACCATTGGAACTGACAGTAGATAAAAAACTTTGGAAATTTTTCGACGGAGACCAAGCACCCCATCACAAGTGTCACGACCCGCCCTCGGGGTCCGTGCCGTGACTACCCCAAGCCCGCCTTCCATAGGCCAGGGGCTGGCGACTAGCACCAAGGCGTAAATCCCAGTAAAAAGGGAAGGCATTGCCTTTGTAAAGTAAACAAACACCACAGAGTAAGCAAGCGGAAAGTAACACTAAGAAAAAACAGAGTACAACTAAAAGTGCGGAAAGTAAAAAGGGGCCGGAAATACAAGCCCAACTGTAAAGTACAACTCGAAAGGGAAAACAGCAACTGAAAAGTAAAGCAGCTACGCCGAGCTGTCCACTGGAAACCCCACCTGAAGGGTGGGTACAGATAGCTCCTCTGCTCCTCGGGTCCCGCCGTCTGCTCCAAGTATGTCCCGCCCAGTGGTCTGCCTCTGGGTACCGCCACGTCGTATAGTCCACCTCCAGGTACCGTCCAGTCCTCGAACACTCGGCCTCTGCCAGTACTGGCCGTCGTCTGCAACCAACACAACGAGGTGCGGGCATAGCCCGTGCAGGGGTGAGTATAACGATACTCAGTAGGGACCCCGAGACCCTCAAGGTCTCACTAAAACCAACAAAGATAACCACAAGAAGATCACAACAGATAAACTCTACTTAGGTATATGCCCATACATATACCTAAGTTATCAAGTAACCCATCTCAGTCATGAGGAAACACAAGAATCACGAGATCAACGGATAACCACTACCCAGGTATATGCCCATACATATACCTAAGTTATCAAGTAACCCATCTCAGTCATGAGGAAACACAAAGGTCAAAGTCTCAGCTCAAACCAGGATTTTCATTATCGAAACCGTAACTGCTGAAGAGCTCCGTCTCTAGAGTGTACAGTGGTCCTGTCACGACTCCGAGGTACTGCTCACTAACCTAAGACTGCTGAAGTACTCCTCCTGTCGAGTACTGCGGGCCAGCCACCCAAACACAGTAGTGCTTCCCGCCGAGGTATGTCACCCAAACTCCGTAGTGCACACCCCCTAGTAGCCTGCTGAGGTACTCTCCGGACGAGCACCGCGGGTCTGCACTGTCACACAGGTAGTGCTCCGTCCGCCATGGGTCTGCACCTCAGAAAGTAGTGCTCCGTCCACTGGGCTAGTCGACTCACTCCAAGTCGAGTCGGTCAAGCAGTCGTCAGGTCTCAGCCAGCTACACGGTCTCCGTACTTCGCACGCTCGTCACTGGGAGGGTCCGCTCCACGAGCTACAGGTCGATACTCCAAGTATCTCAAAGTCCCACGAATAAGTGTCTCAAAGGTCCGTCTCGTCACAGGGGTCTCAACGCAACAGACGGCGCGTCGATCGGACGCCCGGTCTGTGAGTTAATAGCCTATTCGTCCCAGGGGCCCGGTTGGTTTCGTGAGCGAAACCAATCCCGGCCGTATCTCAACTGTACCCCGAACTCCCATAGGGTAAACTCAAAGGGACCGTTACTCAACGTAACCACCAACGCCGCTGACGGTTCGTCAAGCGGACGTCCTGTCTGAAAGATATTAGCTTTCCCGTTCCAGGGGCCCGGTTGGATTTCGAGTACAATCCAACCCGGCCATACTCCGACTGTATCCAAAACTCGGGCAGAGTATGTCAAAAGTTCCGTCTCATCAAGAGGAAGTCAACGAAACAGACGGCGCGTCAATCGGACGCCCGGTCTGTGAGTTATTGGCATTTTCGTCTCCGGGGCCCGGTTGGTTTTTAAGGCAAAACCAACCCGACCGTACTCCACCTGCGTCCAAACCTCGGGCGGAGTATGCCAAAAGATCCGTCTCACTAAAAGGAACACAACGCGACTGACGGTGCGTCAATCGGACGTTCGTAGCTCAAGATATGAGCGTTCCCGCTCCGAAGGCCCGGTTGGTTTCGTGAACGAACCAACCCGGCCGAACTCAAAGTAATCCGAAACCTTGAGTGCGATATACCGAAACGACCGTATCGATCCAAGGATCGCGTTGCCGCAGACGGTTCGTTGTTCGGAGGTCCGAGGCTCAAGTTATGGGCCAAAAACCAAATCTGGTTCGAAACGCGGGGGTCCGGGTCCGGGCCGACCCGGCCCGACCCCCCCCCCTGGGCGGCGCGGTGGCCGGCGGCGGCGGCCGGCGGCGGCGGACGGCGGCGGCGGCGGCGGGCCGCGGCGAGGCTGCGCACGCGGGGGCTAAGCCCCGCGGTTCCTGGAAAAACGGCGCGGCATTAGCCGCGCCCTTGATTGAAACCGCCCCCACGTGGGGGCCGGTTTATTTAAGGGAACCAGGGGGGCCGGCTGCCCCCCTCCTTCAAGAACCCCCCCCCCCCCTCTTTAAGAGGGGGGTTTTTATGGGGTGGCCGGGGAATTAAATTCCCCGGTTTTAAAGACATCCGGCCGGCCAGCTGGCCGGCCGGTTTTCTCAAACGGGACCGGAATTTCCGGTCCCCTTCTTCGGCTTCCGACGCCGGCGGCCCGGCCGCCGGTCTTTTCTTCCGCCGCGGCCCGAAACCGGCCGCGGTCTCCTCGTCCCGCCGCGGCCCGTAACCGGCCGCGGCGTTCGTCATCCGGCGCGGTGCGACGGCACCGCGCCCCTTTCGCCGTGCCATGATTTCTTTCAACGCGGCGCGACGGCGTCGCGTTCTTGAAGATTTTTCCTCGTCGTGGCGCGACGGCGCCACGTAAAATATATGCACGATCAACCGCGTGGTGCGACGGCACCACGCCACTTGCTTCCACCCGCAAGAACAAACAAGAACGTTGGAGGGGGTTCGGCCGTGTTCGTACGGTCCGGCCCCCTCACGTTAAATTAATAACGCAACTTTAAATAAACAACATCCTCACGTTAGTCATACGAACCACGAGCAAGAATGAGATAATTAAATATTAAATCAACATCCCCTACCTCGAGTATAAGGTTCGAAGATCGTTCTACGTTCCGCGGAAGACGACGTCGCGGAGGTCGGGCGACGCGGTCGTCGTTCGTCAAATTCAACGACGAAGAGGCGCGTCCGAAGAGGTACGTCGTTGGCGAATCCTTGTACGCCGACGAAGGTTGTCCGAGGAAGGTGCGGTGTTCTCTCTCGTTGACACCAAAGACGAAGAAGAGCGGAGCGGCGTTCTTCGTCGGAATCTTGAGCGTTCTACGTCAAGTCTTGAGGAAAGTCAAATAAAAAGGAAACAACGAACTCAAGAACCCCTACCTTGATAGTCGCACGTTGACGGAGTCGTGGAATATCGGTGTCGATTCCTTTGACGTCGGGGGAAGAGTCGTTGTCGATGGCGTTCGTCGCGGAAAAGATGATGCGGAAGAAGTACGTCACGTCGCGGATATGGCGTCGCGGGAAGACCGTGTTCTTCGGCGAAGAAGTTCTTCGTTGAAGAACGGCGTTCTTCGTGTTCTTCGTCAAGTTGAAGAAGAAGAAGAAAAGCTTCCAAAGCTCTCAAGAAATCCTCCCAAGGTGGTAAAAGAATCCCCTAGAATAATATAAGCTTTAACTTATATTATTACATAACTTAACCACAAGAATTTCAAAGGTTTGAAATTCAAAAAGGGTTTAACTCCCTTAATTAATTAAGTAACTCAAGTTGACAACATTAAATGAAACGAGTTAAAGGGGAGGTTTTGAGAGAATTTGAGGAGTTGGGGTTCGTGTGGACCCCACCTCACTTAATCCTTCCAAGGGAGGTTAAGTGGATGTGGGTCCCACTCCCAACTCCCTTTGGTAGGACTTAACTTACAAAAAATAAAATAAAAAGAATTCACACTTTTTATTCAACTTTTTCATAAATCTCCCAAAAACTAACTTTTAACCCGAAACAAACGCAACTCCCGAAAAGGTCTCTTTAAGCGAATATCGGCGCTGCGAGTTCATCGGTGCCCTCGGATTTCAATTCCGAGCACCGGATCAAAAGTTAGGAAAATCCCGCTCGTTCGTTCACTGAACGTACCCGAGCTAAACTTCGGAAATTAATTCCGGGCACTCCGGGCCTCGGAATCAGGTGCCGTCTGAAACCGCGCTCTTGTAAAATTCTAAAGAAAATTAAGAAAAAAAATTTCCTTGAATTTTACGGGTCTTTACATTACTCCCACCTCAGGGCTTTACGTCCCCGTAAAGCTACATCAAAAACTAGGGAAACAAAAGAGGTTACTGAGCACGCATCTGAGCCTCCCGCTCCCATGTGCTCTCCTGGAGATTCCCGTGCCGCCATCTGTTGCGCACAAGAGGAATCGATCGCCCATGTAGGACCCGCTCCTGTCGATCCTCTATCTCCACCGGGACCTCCGTAAAAGTCGTCCCATCGTCATCGTCAAGATCCCCATGGTCAAAGATGTGTGTCGGGTCGTGCACGTATCTCCTCAGCTGAGATACGTGGAAGACGTCGTGTACCCGGTGCAACTGAGGTGGTAGAGCCAGGCGATAAGCCACCTCACCAACTCTGCTGAGGACCTGGAAGGGTCCGATGAAGCGCGGAGATAACTTGTCGCCTCGGCCAAAACTCCGAATACCACGTCGAGGTGAGACCCGCAAGAAGACGTGGTCACCATCCTCGAACTCTAGTGGCCTCCGCCTCCTGTCAGCGTATGACTTCTGCCGGCTCTGTGTTGTCCTTATCCGCTCCTGGATGACATGGACCTCCTCTGACGTGGCCCGGACCATCTCTGGTCCCACAAGAGCTGCGAGATTTCTTCTTTGCCGATAAGAGAAACCTGGTCTCATCCCCTGGATGAACCACATTCTTTGCCTAAAACAGTCAATCCTAACATGGATGATACTAATCCATACCAAGGATGACGTTGTAAGGCCTCGACGCTACTACTAAGAGATCCAACCGTTACTCTCGCCTCCAAGGGTTGAGTCACACTGTCGGCATCAGTGTGTGGTAACTGGGTCTTCTCCAGTAGATGTCTCACAAGTGAGGGTCAAGTCAACAGTCAACTGGAACCTCTTAGTAACATCACAAAAGAGGACAGGAAAGAAAACATCACAAAGGTATGCGTCTTTTATTATTGCAGCTCATATTACAAGACGCTACACAAAAGCAACATCAACATGGAACTAGAAGTACAAAAGACGTATCCACTAGTTCCTCCCCTGTCCACCTGCTCCCAGAGCTCCAGCATTTGTCGCTGCCTCAACCTCGGTGGCTCCCTCCAAGCCTGCGGATCGAGGAGTCGGACAGTCACGTGCCAGGTGACCCTTTCCGCCACAGGAGTAACATTGTCCGTTTCTGGCACGTCTGGCTCTGACCCCACCTCGGGTGCCCCGCACCACCGGTCCTAAAACCCGAGATCGCCCAACTGCTGGTCTGGTCCTCCTGGACCTCTGCATCATCTGTCTACTGCCCACAGATGACTCGGCTTCTGATCGAAAAACACGCGGCAAAGGCAGAATCTCCTGTACACGCTCGGGGTGTAGAGATACTGGCACAAACTCCACCCTGAAGAAGGTCTCGAAGTCTTCCCATGCGAAGTTCATCTCATCGCAAAACTGAAACAAGTGGCTCCACCACCTACCTGCTGCTGCGTGTAGTAGGCTCGCAGCGAGGATCACCATGAGGTCTGCTGGTGTCCTCACTAGCCTAAACACTCGTACCACTGCCTCCAGCCAGTCCTCTGCAGCCTGGGGATCCGTCTCCCCGCGAAACCTGGGCGGTCGCTGGCGCTGAAACTCATGCAGTGCGCTGAGGCGACGTGCATCGTCAGCAGCTGCTGCTGGAAGCATCGGGGGCTCGGCGGGTAGAGCTACCGCCGGTGCCACTGCTGACAAAGGGCCCTGCACCGAGGCCTCGTCGCTCGGTGGGCTGTCGTCACGTTCGATTCTCGGAACCCTAACTGGCTGCCGTCGTGGGGCCATCCTGAAAGAAACAACGTAACACGATCAAACGATTATACCTGGTGAGCTGACCTGGTTTGAGCTGTTTTAAGGGGAAAAAACCTTTGAAAACACACACGAAATCAGTGTTTTCATGCACAAAGTCGGAAATCAGTTGTCAGGGTCCTGGTGTATGGATACGTCGGCCGCCCGCACCAACATTGGACTCCCTGAACTGAAAACCACACTCGGTACCCTTAACACTATTGCTTCACAGAAAGAAAGATCAGAGTCTGCGGTAGAACCGACCACCTCTGATACCAATTTGTCACGACCCGCCCTCGGGGTCCGTGCCGTGACTACCCCAAGCCCGCCTTCCATAGGCCAGGGGCTGGCGACTAGCACCAAGGCGTAAATCCCAGTAAAAAGGGAAGGCATTGCCTTTGTAAAGTAAACAAACACCACAGAGTAAGCAAGTGGAAAGTAACACTAAGAAAAAACAGAGTACAACTAAAAGTGCGGAAAGTAAAAAGGGGCCGGAAATACAAGCCCAACTGTAAAGTACAACTCGAAAGGGAAAATAGCAACTGAAAAGTAAAGCAGCTACGCCGAGCTGTCCACTGGAAACCCCACCTGAAGGGTGGGTACAGATAGCTCCTCTGCTCCTCGGGTCCCGCCGTCTGCTCCAAGTATGTCCCGCCCAGTGGTCTGCCTCTGGGTACCGCCACGTCGTATAGTCCACCTCCAGGTACCGTCCAGTCCTCGAACACTCGGCCTCTGCCAGTACTGGCCGTCGTCTGCAACCAACACAACGAGGTGCGGGCATAGCCCGTGCAGGGGTGAGTATAACGATACTCAGTAGGGACCCCGAGACCCTCAAGGTCTCACTAAAACCAACAAGGATAACCACAAGAAGATCACAACAGATAAACTCTACTTAGGTATATGCCCATACATATACCTAAGTTATCAAGTAACCCATCTCAGTCATGAGGAAACACAAGAATCACGAGATCAACGGATAACCACTACCCAGGTATATGCCCATACATATACCTAAGTTATCAAGTAACCCATCTCAGTCATGAGGAAACACAAAGGTCAAAGTCTCAGCTCAAACCAGGATTTTCATTATCGAAACCGTAACTGCTGAAGAGCTCCGTCTCTAGAGTGTACAGTGGTCCTGTCACGACTCCGAGGTACTGCTCACTAACCTAAGACTGCTGAAGTACTCCTCCTGTCGAGTACTGCGGGCCAGCCACCCAAACACAGTAGTGCTTCCCGCCGAGGTATGTCACCCAAACTCCGTAGTGCACATCCCCTAGTAGCCTGCTGAGGTACTCTCCGGACGAGCACCGCGGGTCTGCACTGTCACACAGGTAGTGCTCCGTCCGCCATGGGTCTGCACCTCAGAAAGTAGTGCTCCGTCCACTGGGCTAGTCGACTCACTCCAAGTCGAGTCGGTCAAGCAGTCGTCAGGTCTCAGCCAGCTACACGGTCTCCGTACTTCGCACGCTCGTCACTGGGAGGGTCCGCTCCACGAGCTACAGGTCGATACTCCAAGTATCTCAAAGTCCCACGAAGAAGTGTCTCAAAGGTCCGTCTCGTCACAGGGGTCTCAACGCAACAGACGGCGCGTCGATCGGACGCCCGGTCTGTGAGTTAATAGCCTATTCGTCCCAGGGGCCCGGTTGGTTTCGTGAGCGAAACCAATCCCGGCCGTATCTCAACTGTACCCCGAACTCCCATAGGGTAAACTCAAAGGGACCGTTACTCAACGTAACCACCAACGCCGCTGACGGTTCGTCAAGCGGACGTCCTGTCTGAAAGATATTAGCTTTCCCGTTCCAGGGGCCCGGTTGGATTTCGAGTACAATCCAACCCGGTCATACTCCGACTGTATCCAAAACTCGGGCAGAGTATGTCAAAAGTTCCGTCTCATCAAGAGGAAGTCAACGAAACAGACGGCGCGTCAATCGGACGCCCGGTCTGTGAGTTATTGGCATTTTCGTCTCCGGGGCCCGGTTGGTTTTTAAGGCAAAACCAACCCGACCGTACTCCACCTGCGTCCAAACCTCGGGCGGAGTATGCCAAAAGATCCGTCTCACTAAAAGGAACACAACGCGACTGACGGTGCGTCAATCGGACGTTCGTAGCTCAAGATATGAGCGTTCCCGCTCCGAAGGCCCGGTTGGTTTCGTGAACGAACCAACCCGGCCGAACTCAAAGTAATCTGAAACCTTGAGTGCGATATACCGAAACGACCGTCTCGATCCAAGGATCGCGTTGCTGCAGACGGTTCGTTGTTCGGAGGTCCGAGCCTCAAGTTATGGGCCAAAAACCAAATCTGGTTCGAAACGCGGGGGTCCGGGTCCGGGCCGACCCGGCCCGACCCCCCCCTGGGCGGCGCGGTGGCCGGCGGCGGCGGCCGGCGGCGGCGGCGGCGGGCCGCGGCGGCGGCGGGCCGCGGCGAGGCTGCGCACGCGGGGGCTAAGCCCCGCGGTTCCTGGAAAAACGGCGCGGCATTAGCCGCGCCCTTGATTGAAACCGCCCCCACGTGGGGGCCGGTTTATTTAAGGGAACCAGGGGGGCCGGCTGCCCCCCTCCTTCAAGAACCCCCCCCCCCCCCCTCTTTAAGAGGGGGGTTTTTATGGGGTGGCCGGGGAATTAAATTCCCCGGTTTTAAAGACATCCGGCCGGCCAGCTGGCCGGCCGGTTTTCTCAAACGGGACCGGAATTTCCGGTCCCCTTCTTCGGCTTCCGACGCCGGCGGCCCGGCCGCCGGTCTTTTCTTCCGCCGCGGCCCGGAACCGGCCGCGGTCTCCTCGTCCCGCCGCGGCCCGGAACCGGCCGCGGCGTTCGTCATCCGGCGCGGTGCGACGGCACCGCGCCCCTTTCGCCGTGCCATGATTTCTTTCAACGCGGCGCGACGGCGTCGCGTTCTTGAAGATTTTTCCTCGTCGTGGCGCAACGGCGCCACGTAAAATATATGCACGATCAACCGCGTGGTGCGACGGCACCACGCCACTTGCTTCCACCCGCAAGAACAAACAAGAACGTTGGAGGGGGTTCGGCCGTGTTCGTACGGTCCGGCCCCCTCACGTTAAATTAATAACGCAACTTTAAATAAACAACATCCTCACGTTAGTCATACGAACCACGAGCAAGAATGAGATAATTAAATATTAAATCAACATCCCCTACCTCGAGTATAAGGTTCGAAGATCGTTCTACGTTCCGCGGAAGACGACGTCGCGGAGGTCGGGCGACGCGGTCGTCGTTCGTCAAATTCAACGACGAAGAGGCGCGTCCGAAGAGGTACGTCGTTGGCGAATCCTTGTACGCCGACGAAGGTTGTCCGAGGAAGGTGCGGTGTTCTCTCTCGTTGACACCAAAGACGAAGAAGAGCGGAGCGGCGTTCTTCGTCGGAATCTTGAGCGTTCTACGTCAAGTCTTGAGGAAAGTCAAATAAAAAGGAAACAACGAACTCAAGAACCCCTACCTTGATAGTCGCACGTTGACGGAGTCGTGGAATATCGGTGTCGATTCCTTTGACGTCGGGGGAAGAGTCGTTGTCGATGGCGTTCGTCGCGGAAAAGATGATGCGGAAGAAGTACGTCACGTCGCGGATATGGCGTCGCGGGAAGACCGTGTTCTTCGGCGAAGAAGTTCTTCGTTGAAGAACGGCGTTCTTCGTGTTCTTCGTCAAGTTGAAGAAGAAGAAGAAAAGCTTCCAAAGCTCTCAAGAAATCCTCCCAAGGTGGTAAAAGAATCCCCTAGAATAATATAAGCTTTAACTTATATTATTACATAACTTAACCACAAGAATTTCAAAGGTTTGAAATTCAAAAAGGGTTTAACTCCCTTAATTAATTAAGTAACTCAAGTTGACAACATTAAATGAAACGAGTTAAAGGGGAGGTTTTGAGAGAATTTGAGGAGTTGGGGTTCGTGTGGACCCCACCTCACTTAATCCTTCCAAGGGAGGTTAAGTGGATGTGGGTCCCACTCCCAACTCCCTTTGGTAGGACTTAACTTACAAAAAATAAAATAAAAAGAATTCACACTTTTTATTCAACTTTTTCATAAATCTCCCAAAAACTAACTTTTAACCCGAAACAAACGCAACTCCCGAAAAGGTCTCTTTAAGCGAATATCGGCGCTGCGAGTTCATCGGTGCCCTCGGATTTCAATTCCGAGCACCGGATCAAAAGTTAGGAAAATCCCGCTCGTTCGTTCACTGAACGTACCCGAGCTAAACTTCGGAAATTAATTCCGGGCACTCCGGGCCTCGGAATCAGGTGCCGTCTGAAACCGCGCTCTTGTAAAATTCTAAAGAAAATTAAGAAAAAAAATTTCCTTGAATTTTACGGGTCTTTACAACAAGGGGCGAGGGGGGGTCAGGCCAAACTACCAGGCATCAAAACCAAGGTCGAAGACATACCAACATCTCCACATCCCTAGATGAGAACTATTCAACTTTGAGACTGATTTACCCAACATACCCCATAAGGACCACCTAAGCGATTACATCCAGTGGGACGCAACCCCCAAGATTTTAAGGCAACGAGACGAACATGCCTCCACATAGTCACAGAAACCTTACATAGCTAGACGGTTAGTTTAGAATGGAACAACCATAGAAAACAATTTAAACTGACTTTACATTCAACACCGATGACAGAAATAAAGTCGGGGTCCCATACAATCCTGGGCTTCCTGACCACACGCCAGATTCACTCCGTTGCCTATGGCAGGAGCCGTGATGTTTGAAGCATCTCCTGCCTTGTAGTCAGAAATTGAAGGGTCCCGAACGGAGATTCTCTTTTTGGTGTCACACGTGACCACACCGCAACCGAGACAACACCAACAAACACAAAACACCACGACATAAAACTAATCCCTCACAGAACATCCACCAGAACAGAGGTTTAGATGATGCACATGCATCACCTATTTACCTCAACCATGAAACATATGGAGGAAAGATGCACGAAAAACAATCCCCTTCTAACAGAAAAATTAGAACTCCCCGAGAGGACATGCTCCTATGAAAATAGGGATTCCCAAATGACCCTAAGAAATCCACCCTTTCTCTTCAAGAGAACTCACGCTACAAGACGTCACTAAACATGGCTATTGTGGCCCATGGAAGAACTATGAACCTTTTAAGACTTTGATCAGCATATATAATTCCGAACCGCCTTCACCCTTCCCCACTGGAATTCCTTTCACTAGTTCCAGGGGAACCTTCAAACACAACAATATCAAAATTCTTACCCGACAACCCACCTAACTCAAAGAGACCAAAACTCCCTTCAACTCCCCTCGCATATGTCATCCCGCTGCGAGAGGATCCGTTTAGTTGTAAAAAAGGAGAGGTGGGTTCAATTATATAATTCAAGAAGAGAGTCCTCTGATCAACTGGAGGGGTGGCCCACGGCGAATTTCCCATCTCCAAACTTCAATCGCATTTTAACACTTTATGGGGGGTATGCACTAGTCAAGAAAGAAAACCATGGACCCAACCAAACCGGTCCAATGGTCAAGGCATACCACAATCGAACACTAAACGTGCAGGGGGAACCACTGAAAGGGCTTCCCGAAGCACTTTTCAAAAGAATTCACTAACCACACCCTTGCACACTGGCTTAAAAATAAAAATTCAAACTCAAGACACAAATCAGTCAGAAAGGATCATCGGCTCAAAACGCCTCACATCCAAGACTTCCAAAACACAAGGATACAACACACAATCACCGGTTACTAAAACACTGAATTCTCATTTTAAAAAAAATTGGAAAATAAGCAAGGTTAGTGGGTTTCACAAACACCAATGGTGTCCCACGAGCCTCGCACATGCATGTTCCCATGCCACACCAGCACCCACCTCTTATCCATCTAGAAATTCATCCACTCATTCCATTAACCATTCCTCTTTCCATATACACTAATGAATGTGGTTTCCCATGAGAACACCAAATATTGAAACCAAACCCTTCCATCTTTGAAAACCAAAACATTAAACCCATGCTTTTCAAACTTTACTCATTGTTTTCTTTTTAAAGAGCTACATTTCAAAACATTTTCCAAGAAAAAAACATTTTTACTTAAAAAACAGATTCCCATGAGTCCAAAACAAAGAGATGAGGGAGGATGTAAGAGAAAACTAGTGTTAGCAGGTGACTTGAACATATGGTTGGCGTCCATATGAAAATCACGCCACCACCACAGAGGGTATTCTGGGAAAGTGTCCCTGGATCTACATGGCTAGCTAGACCCTGCAAGATCATTGGGACCACTGACCCTACTCCTTTTTCTTTTCCCCTAAACAAGATTAACCACACGTACCAAAGGTTTAAACAAACCTCAACTTACTATGGTAACTCGAGTCCTGCCATGAGGTGTGCTGGCTAGGCACCTTACTCGTAACTAGAACGTCGAGTTCTAACACCCTTAAATATTGTCAACCTTGACTCTATCCCAAAAGAATATGACCCAAGAGAAAAAACCTCCCTTTGATACCATTTTTTCATGAACTGGACCAGGTCTCCATCCGACCCAGCGCCCGACCCAGTCCGTGACATGTCCTGAAGGGCGTTCCCGATCCCCACGGGTTGGAACAAGTGTCTGGGTATCAAAACAATACATGAGAACGATTTACCTGAAAAAGTAGACACAAAACCAATGACCAGATAAACAACTAAAATTGTGAACTAACAACCAAACAGACCCTCAAACTAAAATCAACTTTAAAGGTTTACAACTTGAACCAACATCCAAAAGAAAACAACAACATAAGAAACTCAAACTCAAACTCAAAACTCTAAGAAACAAGACAGGTGTAACATCCACAAGCTACAAACACCAACCTATAGGAGAAGACCAACAGAGACCCGAACCACCATCACTAAGCAGGATGCATCAACCAGTGACACACAAAGAAAAGGGCCTACATACACCCAAAGTTGTATGTAGGGTCTAAGCCAGAAGCCAGGTAGGATGCCACCGGGAGAAGATTCCACGCATAACCATTTAAATGACGAATACATTTTTCCAATAAAATAGATAAAAGGTGAATAAATGATTAAATAGTATTTATTGAAAACAATTTTTAATGACAGGTGATTTAAATGAAAACAAATTTAAAGAAAACAAATCAAATTAAAGAGAAGAATTAAATACTTGAACCCTTTTAAAGAAAATAGGATTAAAGAAAAAGGTTTCAATTAAAACAGATTAAATTAAAACACACACACACACTTACTTTTTTAAATAACCAAGGTGTCACACTGATGAACGTAAAGTAACCAAGGAGTACCAAATATGGGAGAGGCCTCGTGATTTTTAGCTAGCTTGGGTCCCTAGATCTTCGTGTCTCAGTGAAGCGTGGCTTAGAAACCACGACCCTCAGAAAACATGGATTATAAGGCCACGACCCTCATAAAACATGGCTTAGAAGGCCACGACCCTCAGAAACTGTGGATTAGAAGACCACAACCCTCAGAAAAGCATATGTTTAGTTAGTGTTTCAAATCATCAATCCTTCCAGTGAAATCGGTTCGATTCACCTCCGGAACACTAGCCCACTATTCTAGTTCACCACCCTAGCTATCCAGGATTCCCGCTTTGTGCTCAAACAAATTTCAAGATCTTAATAGGTGGACATCGCATAAACAATCCAAACAAAACACCACGCATGACAAGATACCATTTACCCCAATAATTCCATTTTTTCTAAAATTAAAGTTCATGTCACATGTCACATTTAGGGATAAAATCCAAACAGAGTACTTACACACACCGAACCATCATTTTCACACCCAAATTCCATTTTAAATACTATGCACACCAAAACCTTATCCAAACAAGCTTTGCACCATGGATATAATTTGATAAACCCTTTGAACATTTTCATAAGTCAGTTATAAAAGATTATCTCTAGGATTTACAAATGAAAACAAACTCAAAATCCCCATTTTGAATTAAGTGCACACCCAAAATCTTTTTGAAACTTCATCTGCATCGCATACACCATCAATTAAACCACTTGAAATTTTATAGAAAACATTTTTACACTTAGATGACCACCAAGAAAATTTATTAAACAATTTCAAAAAAAATGTTTTGCACAAATTTAAACACCAAAACACACTCTGAACATCTTTTATAACAAATCATACTTTGATGCCCCACCCAAAACACACACTGCAGCTCTTTCACATTCAAACAAACTAAATACACAATCTTGAGAACACTGATAATTAGCTCAATGTAGGTTTTCACAACAAAACACTTTAACATCACATATACACTCTACTAACAAATCAAATGCACAACAAGACTCAATAAAAAATCACTTTCGCAGCATGTAAACTACTTAAAATTATTCTAAATTAATTTAAATTAACCAACTAGTTCACTAGAAAATTTATGAAACAATTTTCAGTATATTCCGCATGAGTAAAAATATTATAAATACAACCAAACACCCATATATGACTCAACGCATATTTATTTTAAACCAAAACACAATTTGTATAGTTTGAAAAATGAAAATAAACAATTTAGCATGGTTGTACACAGAAGACACACATGTATCATGTAAACATGTCAACTTCAATTAAAAACTAGATTCGTATTAAACAAACTAATGAATAAATATGATAAACTAATTTAAGAAGAAAATTAATTCATCAACAATGGTCAAGTGCGGAACCACCTACCTCGGCATCAAAACTTCCAAACTTGGGTGCGGAACTCCAATCCCAACCAATTCTCATCACAACCAACTGGACATAACCCTAAAAATAGAATTCAAATAAATAAAAGATTCAAATTTGACCCCTAACATGAACCCACACATGATAAACAACCAAGAACTCAAAAAAAGAAGGAAACTAGATTTAACCAAAGGGGGTAGCTCGCACGGAAGGAGGGAAAGGAGCCGGTGGGGAAGTTGGGGCCAACGAGGCTGTTGGCCGAGAGGTAAGCAGCGCAACGAGGATGGATGGCTGAATAGTGGTCAGCCAAGGGGATCAAGGGAGTTACAGTGGGGTTTCAAGTAGGAAGCAGGAGGGGTGTCGGCTGGGAAGGGTGTTGCGCACCAGGTGGGAGGCCGGATGGTGGAGCTGAAGGGGATCGGGGGCGCAGCGCGCTGGATGACGGAGTCGGAGGGAAGGGCAACGGCATGAGGGTTCAAGGGTTGGGTGGAGAGGATGGAGGCACGGCCGGATAGGGATGGCCAGGAGGAGTCTGGCGTGATGAAAATCGGGAGGAGGAGGAGGGTTTTAGCGGCAGTCCACGTGGTAGGATAGGGCAACGTGATGAAGATGGAGGGGGGGCAACGCGATGCAGATGGGGGGGTTCGAACCCTACCCAAAAAAATGTAAAACTAAACTAAATGTAAAAAAACTAATAATAATAATAATTAACATATTAATAATATTAATAATAATAATAATAACAAACATAATAAACAAAATTGTAAACTATACAATAATCAACTTAATAAAATTCTAATAATAAAAATAACTCTCAATTAAATTATTATCCAAGATAATAATAATAATATTATCAAGTGAAATTAATAATATTATTATTATTAAAACCATCCTTAATTCATCTTGTTTCGTTAATGTAACATCGACAAGGCATGCAGTGACCAGGTGGGGTCACGCGACGACCCAAGCGAGGCCGCACGGCTTCGACCACGTTGCGCTGGACGCAGTCAAGGTCAAAACACGGATTTTTAAATAAGAACTCAGAAATTTTATGTTTGGCCTCGACCCGAACTACCCGATGCCCATAAAATTAATAAAATACACAAATTAGAAATGACGGGTGTGACGGTTATCCAACCCTAGGAAATTATTTAGGAATATCATCATAGCACTTCAAGGTTCTCATCATAGCGGGAACTACTATGATATTATCAATGCGACATATACTCTAGGACATTATTACATCATAGTCATGCAGAATAATGAACAATATTTCATAAGATGTTTTATTAATATTCAATACATTTAATATACATGTAATCAAAGTACAAGTAATTGGTCCTAGGACACTAACTCCAACAAACTCTCACTTGAACTAGAGATAACTACCTACGACTTTCAGTCCACTAGAACTCACATGATAAAAATGTTTCTGCTAAGTTAAGGATTTAGTCAAGGGGTCCATGATATGGTCCTTTATGGAAATATTTCTCACTAAAACTTTACCACTCAAAGAAAAATACCTCAAGAGATGATACTTATGAAGTATGTTTTTTTTCCTCTAATGTGTTCTTGGCACTTTTATGAGATCCACTATTGTGGTATTATAACAGTAAAGTGTGATGAGATATTTATTGCTAGCTACCATGTCAAAATATTGGATGAATTTTTCCATCCATACTACTTCTTTAGCTATCTCATAATCTACAATATACTCATATTCTACTATATAATTTGTGACCATAGCCTGCTTTGAGCTCTTCCAGCTCATAACACCTCTATTAAAAGTGAAGATACATCATGTTTGTGAATTTATGTCATCTTGATCAATTATAAAACTAGAATATGTATATAATATAATGACTAGTTCCTCATCTCCTCTATAAACTAAGAATATATCCTTAGTACACCTCAGATACTTAAGGATAGTCTTGACTATCATCCAATAGAAGTCACCTGGGTCAGCTTGATATCATCCTACTACACTTAATGTGTAAGTGACATATTTCCTAGTATATAGAATAGCATACATGACTGACCCAGTCATTGATGAGTATGGAATCCTTTCCATTCTATTTATTTCCTCATGTATCTGAGGACACATTTTCCAAGAAATATGAATTCCATGTGATGCTGGAAACAATCCCCTCTTAGATTGTTCCATACTAAATATCTTCAATATCTTATCAATGTATATACTTTAACTTAAGCTAAGTATACTCTTGGATCTATCACAATGGATCTTTATCCCAAGAATATATTTTTCTTTTCTCAAGTCTTTCATAGAGGATAATTTATTTAACCAAGCCTCAATAGGATGTAAGACTGGTATTTCGTTTTTCAATGAGTAATATGTCATCAATATATAATATTAAAAAAATGACTGCACTCCCACTAAACCATTTATAAACACAAGGATCACACTCATTATTTATGAAACCAAATTTCATAATGGCTTCATAAAAATGAAATTTACTTGACCAATATGCTTACTTTAATCCATAAATTTATTTTTACAATTTTTATATCATGTTGGAATCCTTTAGAGTCAAACACCCTTTGGGTTGTGCCATATAGACATCTTTTTAAAGATTATCATTGAGAAAGGTTGTTTTTACATCTATTTTCCAAATCTCATAGTCATACTAATCCAAAAGAGAAAGTATAATTCTGATGGATTTCAGCATTATAGCTGATGAAAAGGTTTCATCGTAGTCAATTCTTTAACACTGTTTAAAACCCTTTTCAACTAGTCACACATTATAGCTACTAAATTGACCTTACATGTTTAGTTTATTCTTCAATACCCATTTACAACTAATGGTATTTAAATACATGGGAGGATCTACTAAAATCCAAACTTGGTTTTGGTATATGGGTTTAGAATTCATAGCTGCTTACCAATTAGAAACATATATTCCACTTACTGCTTCCGTGTAGGTTATAAGATAATTATTATCAACTAATAATGAGTCACCATCCTTGGTTACAAGAAAACAATACCATTCTAATTCTATTACCTCTCTTGTACTCTTACACAGTACTTGTATCTCTAGAATAGTTTCTTATTACATGGATATTTGAGGAATCTATTTCTATGTTGACTCTTGTATACCTTGAACCTCAAATTAATTGATTTCTATCTCACTTACACCATATCTTTTATAGATGTGCTCCCTCTCAAGTAATATGGAATTTCTTTCCACTATTACCTTTTTTATGGGATTTCATATAGGTAATATCTCCTAGTTTCTTTGGGGTATCCTATAAAGGTACACTTTGTGCCTCGGGGTGAAAGTTTGTTACCTTAAGAGGCCTTAACAAATACTACACAACCCTACACATGTAAGTATGAAAACACGGGTTTCCTTCCATTCCATAAATGGAATGGTATATCATCTGTATATTTTTCTGGAACTCAGTTTAGTATTTATGTCGTTGTTTATAATGTGTGTCCCCAAAAAGGATAATGGAAGACTCGCATATCTCGGCATTAATCTCACCATGTCTAACAAGGTGTGGTTTCTCCTTTCACTTACACTATTCCACTAATGTTTATAAGGAGGAGTGAGCTGAGATAGTATCCCAAACTCCTGTAAGTGATCAATGAAGTATTTATTAATATATTCTCTACAAAGGTCTACATATAGTTTATTAATATTATTATCAAGCTAGTTCTCAAATTTATTCTTTTATTCCTTGAATTTATCAAAATATTATGACTTATACCTCATTATGTAGACATATCCATATCTACTAAAATCGTCAGTAAAAGTTATTAAGTATGAGTACTCACCCCTTTCCTCAATAGGAAATGGTCCACACACATTTGTACGAAATAATTCAAGAAGCTATTAAATCACTCACCTTTTCCATTAAATAGGGCTTCGGTCATTTTACCTTATAAACATGAATGGAATATACTAAGTGTTTTTAGTTCAAAAGAATCTAAATATCCATCTTGGTATAATTTAGTAAAGCACTTTTTGTTTACATTAACTAACTAATGATTCCATAGTTGGTGTGGTATGAGTCTTGTGAAGAAATTTAGTTATCGATTATCATTAATTGGTTTGTGTAATACAACACATAAATATTGTTATTTAAATGGGACTTACCATAAAAAATGTTAACTTTATAAAAGAAGCAACATTTATTTATAAATATGAAAATAAATCCAAATGTGTCAAATCTAGATACAGATATAATGTTTTTGGTAACTGAAGGAACATAATAACAACCCATTAAAACCAAGATCATTCCAGTCAGTGACATGATGTGGTAGTCCCTGATAGTTATAGCATCATGTTTAGCTATGTTGGATTCTCATAAATCTAACTTCCCTCGGTTAATTCTTCTAAATATACTTGGTTCCTATATTTGAATACATATTTAAGTACAATAAGCTATATCTAATACCCAATTTTTAGAAACAGATATATTTCACTCAATAATAAATGCACCTGAAGCTTCCCCTTACTTATTTGTATGGGTACGTTTTTTCTTCTAGTGTCCCTTATTTCCATATACGAAATAAACAGAATCATGTTCCCTTGCTTTCCCCTTGATCTTCCTCTTCTTTGAAGGACATGAAGAAGATTTGGGTTTAGATCTCTTCAATTTCCCTTTTTGTTTGTTCACTATAAGAAATGAAGCCTTTTTAGATTTGTCTCCTTATATACTTGGAGAAGAAGAGTGAGAAGATCTAGAAGATACTTATCAATGTTGTTTATATTAAAATTTACAAAAAAATATGGAGAATATATGAGGGAGTGATGACATAATGAGTTATGTGCCCAGTTCTTTGAGGAGTTTAAACCATAGAACCTCTAGTTTATCAATGTTTCCAATGATCTTAACTACATGAGACCCATCTGGGGAACCCTCTCTAAGCTTGCTTTGAAAGAGTGCCTTGGAAATCTCAAACCATTTCTATCTAGATCTCTCCTTGTAAATACCACGAAGCTTCTCAAGCATGCTATACACATCCATGTTTTCATGATACTTCATGAGTTCACTAGATAAAGACAAAACCATTAAACATTGAACATAGACCACGTCGGTCAAATGTTTTTCATAGACAAGGAAATCTTCACCACTCGCCTATTTTGAAGGTGGATCAAGAAGTGAGGATTCTAGCACATAAGATTTTTGTTCATGGTGTAAAACAACACAAAGGCGTCTAAACCACTTCTGGAAGTTACTTCTAGTGAGGATATTGTATTTATCCAATATAGATCAAAGGGATAATGTGGATGAATAAATTTTCATTTTATTCTATAATTAAAATATCATATTATTAGTACTTTTCTTGATTACAAAATTTTGTGAGAAATAATAAATTAATTGATTTTATTAAATACCCCACTATTTTATAAAGTCTCAACATCCCTCACCATTGAACTCAGAATGTCTATTTTCTAGGAAATTCTAGTGGCAAGTATCTATATAACCCTTCGCATAACCCCAACAAGGGTTGGTCAAGATACTTGAAAGTATTTAGGTAGGTAGGTATTTTTCAACTATGAGCTTAAAGTTCCTTAATCTGTTGAGTGGACTCCTCTATCCTAAAATTCTAACCTTGATTTTCTCAGCACTTTCCTCTAAGTTACGTAAAGTCTAGCGGGGTATCCTTCTCTTAATGTAAAATGGTTAAGTCAACCCATAACCTTCATAAGAACTCCACGTTAAAAGTAAGTGTCCCAATGAGGGTTGGTCAAACACTTAGTTTAAAGGATTTCATTCCTAATCAAGTAATAGAAGGCTAAGTCTGACTTAATATTTAATAGAGGGATTTTGATTTATTATGAATAAATTTTATCTTGTTTTATCCTTTACTTTTCTTGTTAATATTAAGTGGATGTTACTTAATTAATTAATTATGCTGGACAAAAACATTTATGCACAACCCATTTATTTAAATTCCTTATTTTCATATTAATTCATTAATTTATGTGATCATGGTCTTTTATCCATAAAATTAAATAATTTATAAACATCAATAAATAAATGATTAAATGACCCATTCATGAGATTATCTAACAGTTGATTTAATGAGAGGACATTAAATCACCCTATGACTTCTGGTAATAAACTCATATTTTTGGTCTTGTCATGAGTTGTAGCATTCAAACTGTCCACCTATGTATCACCCGGTTTGGAATCATTATGGTTTCTTCTTGAACTATCACCACACATCTTGGGAAAATCCATTAATTACATCATTTATAACTCACAAGTGGGTGAGGGGAACCAAAGGATTGGTTAAAGGTAGGTTTCATAAATAACCTTGGACACGTGGGTCCTGTATAATAATGGAGGGAGGGATTACTCATAGGCCATCATTTAATTTAATATTAAATAATTTCAAACTTGTGAAATAAATTAAATTAAATTAAGACAACACATACACTGTTCTTGCTTAAGCTCATGAATTGTCATACATTCAACATGTATGCAAAAGTAAACCAGTTAAAATTAATTTATTATTCATTCTTTATTATTAAGATAAATTAACTTTCATTATTTAATTTATTAATTAATTCCCTTTCATCTTAATGGCCATCCAAATCCTCTTGAAGATAACCATCATAAAGGAATTAATGGAAAATAAATAGCAGAACCAATAATTGTAGATTTATTATAATAAATTAATTGAGCATTTAAAATTCTTTAAAACCCTTATTAAATTGTCAAACATTTAAAGTTTCAATCAATGCAATATGGTTTTAATGCTGCAATTTTCAATTTAATGTAATTTAATTCTACCGATAATTGGGAGACTACATGGAATGTACTATCTATCTACACATCATGCACATCAGTTTCTATGTATTTGGTTTATACACCTAGGGTTTCGGCGTGTTAATTTAGCCAGACTACATAGTGTGTCTGTAGATTCCATGTATCTGCTTATCGTGTATCCAGGATACTCGTCTAGGTCTTCAGCATGTATCTCGGTGGATTACACGACGTGTACAATACAACTATAAATCATGTGGTCCAAATGTTTCATGCCCATGAAACCCATTGAAATACTCAATGTGTTCTCATATGAGAGATTTCATGACATATACCGCCACCTACACATGTATCTCTAATTTCATGTGTCCAGATAACAATACTGAGGACTCGACATGTATCTCGAATGTGGGAATTGATGAACTACATGTTGTGTACACCACATGCACATCATGTATATCATAAATTCTCCATGTTATCAGTCTCATGTGGTTTGACAGTGTATAATGACTACACTGATTGCATGATTTACATCGCAAACGCATGTACACGGCACGACGTTTACACTGTATATACACCATGTAATTCAATAACTGTGTGTCAGGTTGGCCAGTCAATATGAAGAATACACCACATGTAATAATTATGTGGCATTCCGTTTATCCCATATCATGGCCAGGTGCAGCGTACTAGGGTACACGGCATGTATTATGGCTACATGTCGTGTAGCCCTATCTTACCGATCAAAAATTTGACAGTTCCTGGTGGAATCTATGGTCATTATTCATCTGTTCTTAGACCATTAAGAAAATGAAACTCTAAATGAACATAATTAATATGTGGATAACATGTTAATTCAAAAAAATTAATGAACAAAAAATATGAAATGAAAATTCAACCATGATTGCATATGGATCAACAATCAAATAAATAGTTATAAATTTATATATAATCTCACTCTAATAGAACTTTTAGGTTTTGATCATGGAGGAAGCTTGTTGTGGTAGTCCATATATTAAAATTTATTTTAATATTTATTTTATCGAAATCCCAAGCGAGGATATTGAACGTCAAATTTATAATTAATTTATTTAATATTAGAAGAAACAAATACCTGATTTAAGGATTCTTTCTTTGATGTAGATCTTGATCTTTCAAAAATAACCTTTTGGTTTACCTTAATTTTTTTGTGAGGATCCAAGGGTAAAATCCCTCTAATATTGATCCACATGTGATTCTTTGATTTCTAAGTAACACCAATCTATCTCCAGGTGCTAGCGTAGTGAAGCGATTGTCTTGCATTATTCGTGTTGATCACTCATCCTTAGATCTTGAAGGAATCTCTCTTTTTTTATCATTCTTAAGAATAATATAGAAATTAGGAGTCGAGAGAGAGTTTCATTATGTGCAATGATTCTCAAGTTTCGATTTTGGATTAACACATTATAGACGTAATGGTATATTTATAGTTCTAGGGTTTAAGTTAAAATATTTATTTAATTTCATGTCAACCCTTAAATAATATAATAAATCTTAATAAACCCCATGCCACATAATAATATTATTGTTTTTGTTAATATTAATGTTATTATTATTATTAATGTTATTATTATTATTTTGTGGCGCGCTCCAACTTGTGCAGTAAAAAAATATTATTTAACCGGCTTGTTAATTGATATTTATCACCGGACACAGTCTTGGTACATTAAACTCCTCTAGAATTTATTGAACTCGCTAATAAATATTTAATTTAAATATTTAATTTATCAATAAACATTTTTGATCAGTAAAATGTGAATAAAATAATCCCTTGGTTTTCAGAATTATATTTATTCAATTAATTAAATTCAAATAGAATCTAATTGAGATCATCAAAACACTTAGTGTGTAACTCTTTCCCATAGAAATATGTTTGGTTTAGGAATCATTATTTCTGAATGGTTTCCAACAGATTTATTCATGGAACTGGAAACACTTAATGGTCACGTATCCGTGGTGAACTAATTTCTAAAGATAGGTACTCATTGGGAAGTTTGGCCAACAATTCTTAAGAACTCATATTGGTCGATAAGATGAGAGTTCAAGATCATCACACTCTTTTAGGGGGAATTATTTCCTACTATGAGACTCTCTTATAGATTTTAGACATGTTCATTAATTCTTCATTAATTCCAAAGTTTGATATTGGTTACCCTTGAATTAATAATCAATTATTAGCATGTGTGGAATAAATAATCATTTGTATGTATCTGAGGTTCATCATCAATGGGGATATATGTATGTATATGAGTTTATACCTTTATGGTATTCCTTTAGGTACTGATTAGAGATTATTTGGTCGTTATTTTGTTGATTATGGTTTTCTAGCCACAGAGTGGGGAGATTTGGAGTGTATCATCATCCAGGGAGATAGGAGTTATTTTGATGTTGGGATCAAACCCATGTAATGGGATTCCTACATATCCTCATGAAAGTAATCGAACCCACATCATTCGATGCTGTTTAATAGGGCATATCGTACATTTTAAGTTCATGTGATAAGGACCTAACCTTATAGTTTATCGACATGTGTCAAGGACATCTAGGTGGAAGGTTCCTAGTCAAAGTTTAGTGTGGGACTTATGTTGAAGCAGCCTAGAGAATCTATAAGGGATATGAATTTCCAATTTGAATTAGACCCTACTAGGAATGTGGCCCAGAGAGAAAAGGGTTGATTTGGTGTGTTGGGTTTGGACCTCATGGAGGCTTCCTACGTATCCCATTTGGACGGGAATTAAATCCCACATATTTCTATGGTGAGGAAACATGCCTATGGAGTCCCTATAAGGTTTTAATTATAGGGGAGTATGGCACTTTGAAATGATTAATTTGGGGCTTACTCCTAAAGAGGGTGTCCTGATTAATCTAGGTTATGAATGGGGCTTACTCTTGAGGTGGATGCCCATGGACTAGTGTGATTAAAGCTTACTATTGAGGAGGATTCCCTTTGATGGGTTGGGATCATGTTGATTTCATGACCATCCTCAACCTCTAATCCCACATGATACATGCTCAGTGTGAGAAACAAGAGGATATAGAAGATCAGGGAAACCACGCAATCTTATTTTCCCATAGGTTGGATACATGGCCTTGAGGACCCATGCCTATGGTGGCATTCTGAAGGAAGGTGAGAGGAAGATTCGAAGGATGTTCCCCTCCCAAAACATGCACCAAATAGTGTGGATACTTCAATTTTGGATATCCTTTGTGTCTAGATGAGTCAAGATGATCCATGCTTGAATGTGATGGACAATGAGGGATCAGAAGACCCAGAATAACACACACTTCTCCTCTTCCATTGGTGGAATAGGTAGGGGATATGGTATGGAGAGGAGAGGACTCTGGTGTCCATCCCCTATCTGATTTGATAGCCAAGGGGGCGAGGAGGAGTAGGAGTGAAACCTCCTGTAATAAAGTCTAGGGTCTTATTCCAAGAGGTATTCCCTCCTACTCCTCCTCGACCCTTAGATACTGAATCAGAGAGGGAATGGGCACCGAAGTCCTCTCCTATCCCTATTATTTCCCTAGCCTCTTCCATAATTAAAGGAGGAGAAGTGTGTGGTATGTCGAATATTTCACTTCCTCCTTGTCCATAACATTTAAGAATGACTCATCCCGACTCATGTGGACACAAAGGATAGCCATGATCATAGCATCCACACCATCGGGTGCATGTTTTGGCAGGGGATCATCCTTTGAATCTTCCTATTTCCATCCTTTAGAATGCCACCATAGGCATGGGTCCTTAATTATATGTATAAAACCTTAGGGGAAAGAAGATTGTGTGGTTTCCTAGATCTTATGTCTCCTCTTGTTTCTCACACTGAGCATGACTCACATGGGCTTAGAGGTTAACGGTGGTCATGACATCCACATGATTCTGACCTGTCAATGGGAATCCTCCTCAATAGTAAGCCCCAATGACACTAGTCCATGGGAATACTCCTTAGGAGTAATCCCCAATCATAACCCACATTCATTAGGGAATCCACTTCAGGAGTATTTCCCAACTTAATCCTCTCAAAGGTCCATTCTCCCCGATGAGAAAAACCTTCTAGGGCTTCCATAGGCATGGGTCCTCATCATCGAACTATGTGGGATTTGATTCCCGTCCAAATGGGATACGTAGGAATCCTCCATGAGTTCCAAACCCAAAAACCCAAATCAACCCTATTCTCTATAGCCCACATTCCCAGTAGGGTCTAATTTAACATGGAAATTTATATCCCTTCCAGTTTCCCTGGGCTAATTCATCATAAGTCCCACACTAAACTTTGAATGGAACCTTCCTCCTGGACATCCTTGACATATAAAAATAAATTGTATGGTTAGGTTCTTATCACATGACCTTAAAAGGTATGATATGACCTATTAAGCAGTATCAAACTATGTGGGTTCTAATTACTTTCATGAGGATATGTAGGAAGCCCATCACATGGGTTTTATCCCAACATCAAAACAACTCTCATCTCCCTGGATGATGATACACTCCAAAGCACCCCATAATTTGGCTAGAAAACCAGCATCGTCATAATAACGACCAAATAATATCTAATAAATACCTAAAAGAATACTGTCAATGGATAACCTTGGATACATACAAATGTCTTCATTGATGAAGAAACTTGGATACATATATATGATTTTAAATTCCATACATGTTAATAATTGATTTTTAATTCAAGGGTGACCCAGATCATTCTTGAGAATTAATGAAGGATTTACGAACATGTCTTAAATATATAATAGTCCTAAAGTAGGAAATAATTCTCCTAAAAGGGTGTGATGAGTCCGACCTCCCATCCTCTCAACCAATGTGAGTTCTTAAGAATTGTTGGAAAAACTTCTCGATAAGCACCTTCTTTTGGAAAGCGAGTCCCCATAGATACAAAATTGTTGGGTGTTCTCAATTCCATGAACAAACCCAGTAGAAACCATTCAGAAATAATGATTCCTAACCCAAACATATTTACATAGGAAACAAAAAATATTGAACCTAACATGAATCCTTAACTGAGATGATAGTATCACCCATACTTTAAGACCATTTCTCTCTTAAAATGAAATCGGGTCAGATAAAACAATCAATCATGCATGTGTTTAGTCAAATGAGATGTTTATTTGATAGAGTTTATTGTTTGTAATTATCAAATATACAGGAACTTATTTCCAAGTAATCCCTTTAATACAATTATATCCTTCTATATTTCACCAATGCATGTCATAGCTACTGCTCAGGCCAAGTCTTCATACACACAGAGGACGCTATCACCAACTCAGCATCTTAAATGTTGGGTCTCTAACATGATGGTATGATAGTACCATCATGATGGTACAATACTAACCTTGGAGGTTGTCTAATAGGCCCTCTAGCTCACAAATCCCCACCAATCATCCATTAAGTGATGACTGGTGGTCCTAATGCAGATGGAACTGACTGTCATCTTCAACCGTTTCAAGAGCCTATCCCCAGAACATAACAACCAGTCTCTCTCTTATCTTAGGGAGGTGGATCAAGAGGCCACATATGGACTCATCCCAAAGACACATGGGTCCTTCACAAGGTATCCTAATAGCAACCTCCACTAGCAACACTACATGGTAGTGAGCCCTGAACATGATGAGGGTGTCATCCTTAGCTGATCGGACCAGGTCATCTAGACTCAGGCATGCAAGATGGCCCATTGTTGTCAGGGACTAGTCACTTCCATAAAATCCCACTAATCCAATTTGGTGGCCAAAAGTGATAAGAAACATATACCCCCCCCCCACCTTAATTCATATATCCAGAAGAATCGTCTGGAAGCATTCAAGGAATCTCGCCGTTCAAATATGGCAGTATACCATGAGTAGGAACATACACCTTCATGCACCCACCAAGCCTATTATCATACTCATATGGTATCACCTAAAGAATATCACCAACCAAATTCGGTGGCAAGCAAAAATAGGAACACACACCTACCTTCATTTATCAAGTCTTTTAACAGTTTCATCTGACAACATCTAGAGAACTCAATTGAAAAGTCCTGACAATAAGAAGGGGTCAGACCCAACTCTCTACCCCCACACATGAGTACTGTCAGTATTTACATGTAGGAAAGGGAGGATGGGAGTATAAATATACACCTGATCCAGATACAGAATGGTCATATATACATGTTCCAACCACTGAAGTCACCAGTCATATCCTATAAATGGTGAAAGGGAAGACACAAATCTCTTCCCATATCCTAAAGACTTATTAGGACATTATAATGGTGATGACAGTAGTTCCCGAAGGATGGGCATATAAATTTTTCCTCACAAGTGAGGTGGCTCATCGGCATGTCATCCTATTGAAGATACACACCTCTTCTCCCCTTTTAGAGGTTCATGGGATAAACTCCCCCATATTATACAAACAATTGGATCAAAAACATACACCTGCTCCCACTAGAGTTAATCGGCATATCCTAATGTACACTCCAAGGTAGGAATAAGCACCTACCCATGAAAACCACTTCCCCAAGAAAGTGACCTCATTCATTCATAATAAGGCATCCAAGAAGAAACCCAAACAAACATGATTGGAAAATCAAAATAAAATCTACAATCTCGCTTTACTTAATACTAGAGTTCTTGAATCCCTCAGACACTTATCTATGGAAGATCAAGATCCTACCCTTCCATTACCAAATTTTGGGAGTAGTAGCAGTAATTCTGAAGGTCCTCTCAGGAAACTTAACCATGAAGGCTTACTTCATGTCCACAATCTGATCAATATCAGAATCCCATCTCCTGTTGAGATTTGTGGCAGTCCTCCATGTGGCTAAAAGATCAAGGAGTAAGAGGGTATTCCCCTTGATAAAATCCACCATAGTAGTTCCCCCCATGATGGTGTTCGTTTTGAAAGTTCTCTCTATAGTAGTTGTTTCACGTTGTCAAGAGAATTCTCCAATTAGAAATTTAGTGCTGAGAAATCCCTCCTATTGTGAGGCACTTGAAAAAATAAGGTCGGTCATATATGATGCCTTATCATTAGTAGGTGAAATCATTTATCAACCATAAGATGTCCCAAGGAAATGTTCATTCTCTAAACCACCCTTGGGTCACTTACATTCAAGTGTAACTTAAGAAGTCCCTACCAATGTTGTTGCTTACAATAAGGGGTCAGGAAAGCGTCCACTTTGGTCGGAATAGGAAGATAAGTATCTAGAAAAAGACGAAAAAGATATGCTAAATATGAGTAAATGGATAGCTAAAGATAGAGTACTAGTCATGTTCTAGCCTTTATCCATCACTCAATATAGCATTCTAGAGGTGTTGTCGAAATATTTTGTGCATGACATCTGCCTAAATGTATGGAATCTCTTCATCACTTGAAAGTAAAAGTATTAACTTATGATGAGTATCTAAGTCATGTCAAGGTAGTAGAAGGGTTGAAATTCCAAATTGAATTGGAAGATCTCTAGGATTCACAACATCCAAATATTGATAAATAGAGAGGATCACTTCAACATGCATGGCTCGGTGCATTAATGAGATTCCGAAATTTGATCACCGATACCTCATATGGTATTCATATCAGAGGATGGTGTGCACATAGAGAATTACACTTCAATGTGCTCTCTAACCAAAAAAATCCAATAAAGGTTGTAACATGAAATGTTATAGCTTTAGTCCATCTTAAACAAATAGAATTTGTTTATGACTACAGACATTCCCAATAATAATAGGACCTGACCAACTCTCACCAACATCGGGCCAGAAGAGAGATGGATATTGAGATATCGTTGCATCAAGCATCTGAAAAGATTGATCAAGCCTCCTATTTAGGAGAAATTATTCATCAGATAATGCAGATGTCATAAATAGCACAATAGTCTTTGGAAATTGGTGAACCAAGTGCATACCGAATGATGAACCCAACCCATGTTTAGAAAAAAAAAATCTGTAAAATCATAAGGACAGTCATGGATGTTCAGGAGAAACCCCATCCCATAGGGTTGGGAGATTTTTAACTCATCCTTCGTGGTATGGGAACCAAACCCAAAGAGTGGTGAAAGTGGAATGGGAATAGCCCCATCCCTTTGGGATGGGGGACTTTTCACCTCAAAAACCCCCCTCCTCAGCAGGAATCAGTCATCTCTATATTAGGAAAATTTTCTCAGAGTGAATCCTCCCAATTCGTCCCATCTTATGATCCTATATCCTCATTAGGGATGTGCATGACCAAACTATCTGGAGATTACCTTTAGATCACTATCTGCCACGCTGCTCCAAGAAAATCAGCAAAGGATAGGATAAATCCTTATAGAGGGTGTATAAGAAGACAGCCTCATAAAGACGTTGATATAATATTTGAAATGCATTTCACATCATTTAATGTCATCAACATCACCCTCACAGATTCTAAAGAACACGAGTCTGATTCATAGGAGTCAAAATAGGAAGTTATGGTTCATAATTTGGTCTACACTGAAACAATTGAAGGAGGTGTGCATACTCAGAACCAAAGTCTTTACCTAAATTTGGGAATTTCTTCAAATAATTTATCATTACCTCTTTAAAATTCGTCTAATAGTGAAAAGGGTAAGGGTAAAATAATACCTCACCTTCCTCCTGGAGAGGTTAATCCCCTTTCTATGGAAGAAATATTTTCTCATCAGGAGGAGGAGATGAAATAATTGAGGAGACTTGATGTAGAAATACTATTAGGCAGCCTTCCTGCTAGATATAATCTTTAAGAAGATCCTAAAATCATACTTCTAGCTGGTGGAATTCAACAAAGACGGTATGCCATAATAACTAAAACAGATCTGGAACATCCTCTCAATGTAGGATACCAACCACCAATATTCTTGGATCTAGTAGAAGTAGATCTAGAGTTCCCACTATTGGGTAAAAAACTAGAATAGGGTCGGGCACATCCTTACAGACCCTCCCCTATGGGCTACCCACAGTAGATTCCAGTAGTGTTGTCGTTAATGGACCTATTAGTTGTTGCACCTGTTTAGGCTTCAGCCGCCACACCTATTTAGGCCCCAGCTCAACCAGACATTACTTGAATGCTTATAAACACTATTAAGTCACTAATGGATCGATTGGAATCCATGGAAGAATGGAACATGATGATAAATCTGGAAAAGAAGCCTTGCCTTGAATGGGTAGATCCAACTCTTCCCCTGCCAAATTTTGGGAACCCAAAATTTTCAATTTTCAATGGATCAGGAGACCTAGAGTAGAAATTGATTCTTTTTGTCTCTCATTGTGATCCCATGATAGGGACCCCTAAACAATAGGAGTAAGTTAATCTTAGGTGCTTCGTGAAATCACTTTAGGGGACAACCTTTGTATGGTAAACGAGTTTGCAGTATCAGTCAATCACTAGATGGGAAGACCTCTATCAAAATTTCTTCTTCCAGTTCATCTCAACGCTACAAAAAACAATAATCTTAGATCTCACGAACTAAAAACAATACTAGAATGAAAGGGTATCAGATTTAATTGCTTGGTGGAAAGTATTTACATACTCCTTAAACCTATCACTCCCTCAAGAACAGTTGTTTCCCATATGTATAGTGAATCCTTATGACGAGTTGTGCATGACATTGTTTCCTGTGAAATATACAAGAGGATTTTGGGACCTTGTTACAATTTCTCAAAATGAAGAAGACTCCTTTATAGAGAGTAAGGAAAATTCCTTAGTAATCCAATCAAATATGGGAAGGAGGATAGGAAAAGAAGAGGATACCACTATTACACTCAAGAAATCCATTACACCTGCTCCCACTTTAATCCCACACCATATCGTAGGAATCCACCTCCTGAACATCAGAAACAACACCCTCCTTGTCAGGATGATCAAAGAGAACAAAGGTGAAAACAATTAGAGGATATTAAAAACAAGATCTATTCTTTTCAAAATGGCCAAGTCCCTGGCTACTTTATCTCGGCATTGGAAAACAACTTAGTCAATTTTCCAAAGCTTAGGAAGCCCAGAAAAGAAGATAAATAAGATCTCCCAAACTATTTACCCTTCCATAAAATGTTGGCGAACCAAATCCATGATTTTTTTGTTTTCAAATACCTCCTACAAAAGATGATGGACTCTGGGAAAGTGAAGCTGAAAATTAACCTGCTCAGGTTTCGTATGTTTCTACCCCTAATCTAGAGGAGGAAAATGAATGGTAGGAAGTCAATAGAAAGAGTGAACATAAGTTAGGTGACTATATGGTCATAAAAATGATCTATTGGACTCATGATATCCTATGAACACAGTTTTAGTAGCCAAATGTGCCTATGGTCGCTTCTGTTATAACACAGACAACTTCATTGACAACTTAGTCCTCTAAAAGTCAGTCCTCCAAAAAGTGACATGATCAAAAGGGTAAGAAGAAAATGTAGAAATATGAGCTCATGTAAAATCCAAAGTTATACTTGACCTTAGCAAGCTTCATGTCAACAGTCCCAAAAGCATAGGCACCGCCCCTCCAAACAATACAATAGGGATCCACCCACCAGACAGAATATTCATTAGATAAGGAGTTGATATTCAATTACATTAGTGTTATTAACTTAATGGATCCCTTTTCAGGTGATGATTCTAATTATGAACTCGATTTTCCTATACCTTATTAGGGAATAGGGGAAGAGGCTATCAGAGTTGAAAATAAAGGTGAGGATGTGGTCATGCCAGGAGTCACTACTTTAACCACACCCATACTCAAACCATCTACATGGTCAAAACTCATGTGAGAGATCTCTAGTAAGATCAGTATGAACAAGGGAATTCCCCCACGCATGATAGGGTCTGTCCTAACACAATCATCTTGGAAGATCGATTAGAGGATATGTTATCACCTAATCTATCCCAGCATGTATTCAGACCCAGCCGACCTAATCCACCAGGAGTTGAATCACTTTCAAATCCTATTCCAAGGTACAGCCTGTCTACATTAAGAATATCATCTCCCAAAGTACCTACAAAAGAGCATCCATGTGTTGGAAAGCACAAACATCAAGATCAGAAGTATGATGTTTTGAAATAATTATTCCAAGTTTCAACCAAGTTATCAATCATGGATTCCCTGAGACTATCAAAATACCTCTAGGAATCACTTATTGAGGCCTTGTCAAGACCTCAGAAATTTGAAATTGAGGTTGATATTGCCGAATTTTATCGTTCAGAGAATGATCCTGCAGAATTTCACACAATCATCTCTTTCACAGACTAGGATGAGGATTCCATCATATAGGGGAACGTTAGACCCTTGTATATATCTGGAAGGATAAATGAAAATAATATTTGGTGAGCCTTTATTGAAAATGTCTTGGGAGTCAACCTCGTTCTAGTCTGTAAACTTCAACAACTAGGTTTCAATGAATCTAACTTTTCCCCCTCTATTCTGATGCTACAGGGTTATGAAAAGAATGAGAAAAAAACCTCTTAGTGAGATCAAACTCAGAACTTAGTTTGGGGATCGCATGTCTGACTCAAAATTCATGGTTATTTGGAAAGATACAACCTTTAATGTCCTTCTGGGAAGACCTTGGCTATATCAACATGTGTTCATGTCTTCATCATACCACAAATGCCTCAAATATTGTATCAATGTTCAAAATGGGACATTTCATGGTTATAAGTCCTCATTCAAATCCTGTGAGTCATAGTACATTAATGATGGGTTCTACCATAAGGGAGTAAAGCAGTCCATGGCTAATGATATTAGTCAAATAAATACCTCTAATGGTCTAGAGATGATATCATCTAATCCTTTCAAGTGGATCAATGCAGAGTATGTGTTTCCCATTAATTGAATCAAATGGGTGGGCCCAAATTTAAGCTCTCATTCAGTGTCTTTCATAATGTCAGTCATGAAGAGTGAACCTGGCTATATAGAAGAAGTTGTCAACTCCATGATCAGTGATGAAATCCTAGATGAAAATGACTTCATTCCATCCCCCTAGATTAAAAAAAGCCCTCTTTCATCAGCTAGGCTGGAAAAGGTTATCACATTAATGGTAGAACACGGAGATTTTCATTCTTAGTCCCTTGTCTCCCCTTTGGAGCTCCAAAAAAGGCCTCATGCCATTGATTGATCCAAAAATGATTGCCTCGTATTATGGATGTCTAAATGAAGAATCTTCCCCTAACTCCTAGATTCTTGCTTCATCACCCACCTCCTAGGAAGAGGAGAAAGTAGTAAAGCATGATGAAGAGGAAGAAAAGGAAGACCTCAGGGATTCCCCTCCAGTATTTGAGGAAGGAGTCTCCACCACTGTGGATGAAATCAAATAGATAAATATAGGTACATATGAAGATCTGAATCCCACTTTGATTAGATCAGACATTACTTCTAAAGAACAAGAAATATATGCGTCCTTCCTAAAGCAACACTGGGATGTATTCACTTGGAATTGAATAGATATTTCAGGCCTTGAACCTGAGGTTTCCTCCCATCACTTGGGTTTGCTAGAAGATCATCAAGGATATAAACAGGCATCCAAAAGGACACACCTGACTCATGCCTCTAAAATTGAGGCTGAAGTGGATAAGCTGATCAAGGCCGACTTCATCCAAGAGGTTTTGTATCTGAAATGGATGACCAATATTTTCCAAGTAAATAAGAAGAATAGGAAAATCATATTTTTCATTGACTTCAAAGATCTCAAACGGCATTGTACCAAAGATGAATTCCCAATCCCAATTACAGAACTCCTTATTAATGAAATGCATGGTTATCAAGCCCTCTCCTTCATGGATGGCTACTCTGGGTATAACCAAATCCAAATGGCCCCAAAATATGAAGAATTCATAGCCTTCAGATCCCCCCAAGAAGTATTTTTTTGTCTGGTAATTCCCTTTGGCATGAAGGATAGCGGTTCCACATACCAACGTGTCATGAACCTCATCTTCAAAACCTTTCTCATAAAGTTTTTTGAATACTAGATTGATTATCTAGTAATAAAAACCCATAAATTTTCTAACCACCTAAATGACCTAGATACTATCTTCAGTAAGCTATAACAACATATCTTCAAGATGAACCCCTTAAAATGTGATTTTGTGATAACCTTTAGAAAGGTTCTTGGATTTTTTGTACTCCATCACAGTATTGAAGTTGAAATCGATAAAACAAAAACTATCCTTAGCATGTAACCTCCTCCAAACCTTAAAGAGTTGAGAGGAATTCAAGGACACTTGTCCTACATCCGACGCTTCATATACAATATTGTAGGAAAGTGTTTTCCCTTCACTAAATTGATGAATAATGAGGGTATATATCAATAGACTAGAAACTTTTAGGAATCATTTGAAACTCTTAATAAATACCTCTTGATTCCACCAGTATTAATGTCACCTGTTGAGAGAAGTCCACTCATCTCATATGTGATGGACCTAGAACGATCACTAGTCACCTTCCTCACCCAAAGGAATGATACTGGAAATGAAAACAACCTCTTTTATCTCATTCGAACCATGATCTATGTGGAGACTTGATATTTAGATATTGATAAGATCTTCCTAGTGTTAATATTTATGGTTCAAAAGCTGAGGCACTATTTGCAACACCATGAGGTCTAATTGGTCTCTAGCAATAACCTGCTCAAATATATCCTTCATCGTTCTATATTGACGAGAAATTTGGCATAGTGGGTGGTTATTCTATAGTATTTTGATATACAATTCACACCTTATAAATCAATGAAAGGCCAAGCCTTGAAATATTTCCTTATAGATCACCCATATGTAGAAGCGACATCATTAAATATTGAATTTAAAGACGAAGAGATCTTTTCCATTCAAGATGGCCCCAAACATGGGAAATGTATTTTGATGGAACTTCCAATATCCCAATAGGGAAGTGAACGGAATCTCCTAATCTCAATAAAAAAATTTAGGGATTGTGCTCATTTCACTAGTAAAGGCAGTCTTACCATACTTTTTTTATTGTCGGAAGGTTGTACCAATAATAAGGTAGAATATTAGGCCCTCATTTTAGGCCTAGAACAGAAACTCAAAATACCAGTGGAACATTTAGAGGTGAAAGGTGATTTATATTTGAAAATCAAGCATATCAATGGGGATTACGCTAATAGAAAAGAGGATCTAATCCCTCTACTTGTCTGTGTATGAGGGTTGATGGTAGAGTTCCCCTGAGAACCAACATTGACTCACATCCCGCAATCACAGAATTCCCAAGAAGATGCATTGGAAAATGCTTCTACATCTCTGGCAGATCCAAATCGAGATAAAACAATCATCAACATTGTCCATCGTAGAATGGTCCCACCTTTTGTTCATATTAGAATAGAAAAAATTAATGAGATTAGTCTCATCCCTGAGCCATATGGCCCTACCACTAAGTGGATGATTCCAATCATGGACTACCTTTAGGATAGAGTTCTCCCACTATATAGATATGGGAAATATCAAATCTAATTGTGATCAGTTAGCTTCACTCTTTATGATAGACCAAATCACCAAAAAGTCCTCTATAAATGAGGCTTTGATGGAGTCCTTCTCATATGTGTAGAAGGATAAGTAACCACAACTATTATGGAAGAATTACATGTAGGATTATGTGGTGCCCACTAGTTAGGGTACATGAATTCTAATCAAATCTGAAGTTTTGGATACTTTTGGCCATCGATGACACATGATTACACAGAATTCACCAAGAAATGTCATTCCTTCTAAGTGCACACCAAATTCATCCATCAAAACTAAAATTTGCTACACACAGCCAAATAGCCCTAACCATTTTCCATAAGGGGAATGGATATTGTGGGGTTATACCCTCTAACTATATCCAAGCAGTTCAAATACATCATTAATACAACTAATTTCTTCTATAAATGGGCTGAGGCAATACCAAAGAAGTTTGGTCCAAAAGAATTTTTAGCTTCGTTAAATCTAGCATCATTACCATATTAGGTGTCTCTCATAAAATACTAATAGAAAATGGAACCAAATTATATTATGCTGAGGTGTAAAAGTTATATCAAAAGTACAATATCAAATCCAACCATTCATCCCACTATTATACAGTGGTTAATGGAAAGATAGAGACCTCCAACAAGACCCTTTCAAACATACTCTAGAATATGATGGATAAGGATAATAATTCTTGGACTAAAAATCTATTGAATCCTTATGGGATTACTGTACCATGACCCGTACTACTACACAGGAAACCCCGTATTCACTGGTATACGGAATAGAACCAGTCCTTCCCATTGAGGTTCAATTGCCATCACTTCATACTATCATCTATGAACAAATTTCTATAGATGAGCAGTCCCAAAAACAACTGGATAAATTTGTGTGACTTGATGAAAAAAGATTGTATACCTTGCATCACCTAGAGGTCTATCAAAATTGAATATTCCCTACCTTTAACAAGAAGTTCTGCCTCTGTTTATTCCTCCAAGGAGAATTGGTATTGGTCCTGAAGACTCTAATGATACTAGGAAGGAAGCCTCCAAAACTTGTAAAAAATGGTAGGGACCTTACTCCATACACAAGTTCTGCTCTAATGGAGCTTAATCATTGATCTAAATGGATGGAGAGCTCATTACAACCCCAACCAATGCAAAGTTCCTAAAAAATATTTCATGTAATCATAGGACATTCATCCTAGTTGTAGGACCTTAAACTACATAGCACCATATACATCCCAACTTCAAGACGTTAAACTGTGTAGTTGGTCTTTTTCACGTGACCATAAAAGGAATGGCATAACTTCCATGTTGTAAAATTTTAAATTGCATAGCATCATCATCCTTGTCATGTGATGATAAACTGCATGGCATAAGGTCCTAGTCGCGTGACTTAAAACTAAAAGATACCATTGTACTCACCGCATGACATTAAACCACATGGTTAACATCCATCTCATTCAATGTTAAGAAACCCCCAAAATACCATAAGCTAAAACACTCCTCATGGTCCCTTAAATATAGGCCTCCATCTTAGGTGTAAGTCCCAATCACATCCCGTCAACCCCTCGGTGGGTCGAGATTCCCTCCTGGCCAGACATAAGGAAGAAAATATGGGCATCTCCCATACATAATCCCCACTCATGTCATTGACACTTCATAGTGGAACCTATGTCCCTTTATAGGCATAATCCCTATAATTATCATGTCCTTACCGCAAGATGGTAAATTGCATGACCAGCATCCTCGTCACATGATGGTAAACTTCATGATATTTCTAAGAACTATGTGTGGCTTTATTCACATTCCAATGGGATACGTAGTGATACCCAGATCTATAATCCCAAGTTCAGCCACAATATATATATATATATATATATATCCCCTTTTCCCTATGTATGAATCGGACCGGAACATGGAACCTTCTTTAAGAACTACATGTGGCTTGATTCTTGCTTTAACAAGATACATAGTGACACCCAGGTCCTATCCCCTGGTCCAGCTATAATATTTCTTTCATGTAGGGTTCACCATTTTTTGTTTCCCATGAAAATATGTTTGATTCAGGAATCATTATTTCTAAATGGTTTTCAACAGGTTTGTTCATGGAACCAGAAACACCGAACGGTTCTATATCCATGGGGACCAACTTTACAAAGGAAGGTTCTTATCAGAAAGTTTGGAAAAAAATACTTAAGAACTAATATTTCATCGAGAGGATGGGAGGTCAGGCTCATCACACCCTTTTTGGGGAATTATTTCCTACTCTGGCACTCTCTTATATATTTAAGTCGTGTTCCTAAATCCTTAATTAATTCCCAAGTATGAACTGGGTCACCCTTGAATTAACAATCAATTATTAGCATGTATGGAATTTAGAATCATTTGTATGTATATAAGGGTCTTCATCAATGGAGATATCTATATGTATCTGAGGTTCTCCACTGATGGTATTCTTTTAGGTACTGATTATAGATTCTTTGTTCATTATTATCATGATGTTAGTTTTATAGCCACGTAGTGGGGTGCTCTGGAGTATATCGTCGTCTAGAGAGAAGGGAGTTGTTTTGATGTTGGGATCAAACCCATGTGATGGGATTTCTATGTATCCTCATGAAAGGAATCAAAATCCACATAGTTTGATGCTTCTTAATAGGGAATATCATACCTTTTAAGGTCATGTGATAAGGACTTAATTGTATAGTTTATTATCATGTGGAAATGATGTCTAGGAAGAAGGTGCCTAGTCAAAGTTTAGTGTGGGGCTTATGTTAAAGTAGCCCGGGGAACCTGGAAGGGATATTAATTTCTAATTTGAATTAGAACTAGATGGGAATGTGGCCCAAAGAGAATAGGGCTGATTTGGGGTGTTGGTTTTGGACTCATGTAGGCTTCCTATATATCCCATTTGGATGGGAATCAAATCCCACATAGTTTGGTGGTGAGGACCCACACCTATAGAGGCCCTTAAATGTTTGTCTCATTGAGGAGTATGAACATTTGATAGGATTAAGTTGGAGATTACTCCTAAATAGGATTCCCTACTGAATGTGGGTTATGATTAGGGATTAATACTAAGGATGATTCCCATGGACTAGTGTGATTGGGGATTTCTCCTGAGGAGGATTCCCTTTGATGGGTTGGGATTATGTGGATGTCATGACCACCGTCAACCTTTAAGCCCATGTGATTCATGCTTGGTGTGAGAAACAAGAGGATATAGAAGATCTAAGAAACCACACAATATGTTTTTCCAAGAGGTTGGATAAATGGACTTGAGGACCCACGCCTATGGTGGCCTTCTAAAGGAAGGTGAGAAGAAGATTCAAAGGATGATCCCCTTTAAAAACATACACTCGATGGTGTGGATGTCATGATCGTGGATATCTATTATGTCTACATGAGTTAGGATGATTCATTCTTGAATGTGATGGAAAAGGAGGAAGTGAAAGATCTGATATACCACACACTTTTACTCCTCTGTTGGTGGAAGTGGTTGGGGCTACAGTAGGAATAGGAGAGGACTCTAGTTATCATCTCCTCTATAATCTAGTATCTAAGGGGGAAAGGATGAGTAGTAGAGAATCCATCCTAAAGTAATCCCCTAGCCTTTCTTGCAAGAGGTTTCACTCCTGCTCCTCCTCACCCCCTTGGCTACCGGATCAGAGAGGGGATGGGCACTGGAGTCTTATACTCCTTGTCATATCCCCAACCTCTTCCACCAGTGGAGGAGTATAAGTGAGAGTTATGTCGGATCTTCCTCTTCCTACTTGTCCATCACATTCAATAATGACTCATCCTGACTCATGTGGACAAAAAGGATAGTCGTGATAATGACATCCACACCATCGGGTGCATGTTTTGGCAGGGGATCATCCTTTGAATCTTCCTCAAACCTTCCTTTAGAATGCCACCATAGGTGTGGGTCCTCAATGCCATATATCCAACCTCAGGGAAAAGTAGATTGTGTGGTTTCCCAGAACTTCTGTATCCTCCTATTTCTCACACCGATCATGAATCATGTGGTCTTAGAAGTTGATGGTGTCCATAACATCCACATGATCCCAACCCATCAAAGGGAATCCACCTTAGGATTAATCTCTAATCACACTAGTATATGAGAATCTTCCTTAGGATTAATCCCCAATCATAACCCACATTCATTAGGGAATCATCTTCAAAAGTAATCTCCAACTTAATCCTCTCAAAGGGCCATACTTCCCTATGAGATAAACCTTCTAGGGCCTCCATAGGCATGGTTCCTCTCCACCAAACTATGTGGGATTTGATTCCTGGCCAAATGGGATATGCAGGAAGCCTCCATGAGGTCCAAACCCAACACCCCAAATCAACCCTCTTCTCTTTCGTCCACATTCCAAACAGGGTATAATTCAACTTGGAAATTCATATCCCTTCTAGGTTCCCTGGGCTGCTTCAGCATAAGTCCCACACTAAACTTTGACTAGGAACCTTCTGCCTAGACATCCTTGCCACATGATGATAAACTGTATGGTTAGATCCTTATCACATGACCTTAAAAGGTATGATATTTCCTATTAAGAAGCATTTAACTATGTGGGTTCTTATTCCTTTCATGGGGATGTGTAGGAATCACATCACATGGGTTTTATCCCAATATCAAAACAACTCTTGCCTAACTAGATGATGATACACTCCATCGTACCCCACTATGTGGCTAGAGAACTAGAATCTCCATAATAACAACCAAATAATCTCTAATCAGCACCTAAAGGAATACCGTTAATAGAGAACATTGGATACATATAGATATCTCCATTGATGAATAACCTCAGATGCATACAAATGATTCTAAATTCTATACACGCTAATAATTTATTGTTAATTGAAGGGTGACCAAGATCATACTTGGGAATTAATGAAGGATTTGTGAATGTGTCTTAAATATATAAGAGATCCCTAGGGTAGGAAATAATTCCCCCCAAAAGGGTGTGATGAGCCCAACCTCTAATCCTCTCAACCAATGTGAGTTCTTAAGCATCGTTGGCCAAACTTCATGACGAGCACCTACCTTTGGAAAGTAGGTCCCCATAGATACAAAACCACTGGGAATTTTTTGTTCTATGAACAAACCCATTGGAAAATGTTCAGAAATAATGATTCCTGACCCAAATATATTTTTTTGGGAAACACTGGCCCTCTATGATTATTTCTCACTGTCATTAGGCGAGTTTGTTTAATGTCCAAGATTACTGTCTAACAACGGATCAAGGCACCCAAGAGAAATAACTTAATATCACAATGATGAAAACCACATATAAATTCTCACTATATAATATAATTCCTTTATTATAATATCTTATCAAATAGGTTGCACATCCATATCACCAACCTATATGCTCGGTGCGTCTTTCTTTGACCATCTCAGATAAACACATCGTTACACCATGGACATGGGATTTAGGGAAAATGTTCTATTATAATCAAAGGGAATAAATATCAACTTCCATAAATATGGAAGGTATAAATCCTTCCTAAACTTATCTATTAATGACATGTAAATCATGACGCACCCAATGTACCCTACCTCACTGCGAACAATTGACGTCACATTCTTCATCAAAAAAACTATGTGTGTGATTCATGACATGAATTAATGATAATATTAAATTATAACATGCTCATAAATAGGAAATATATGATGACACCAAATCATGAGGAATTCCTACTGGCGTGTATGTTCTCATAATATCCCATATTAGTGACTACCAAGATAGAAATTCATGAGAATAATCCTCATCTGCTTATGAGTACTCTCACCTAACAGTTTATGTACTATGTGTCTCGTCATAGTATAGTATCCAACCACAGAACATTATTTAAGAATATCATCATAGAACTTCAAGGTTTTCATCATAGTGAGGAACTATTATGACCTTATCAATGCAATATATACTCTAGAACATTATTACATCAGATTCATGAAAAACAATAAACAATATATAATAATATGTTTTATTAATATGCAATACATCCAATATACATGTAATCAAAGTACAAATAGTTGGTTCTAAGACACCAACTCCAACATGGCCATGGTTTTTGGACCTATTTCCATGGTTTTGAACCATGGTAGTAGGCTGATTTTTTAGTTATGGGAGGAATAAATTAATTCCTTATATCTCAACAGGACTTGGGAGATGATTTAACCATTAGAAGGGAAATGAGCACTAGAGAACAAATGGGTTTTTCGTTTGAAAGAAAAAGATGACAGAAGTATAAGGTACAAGGAACGATTTTTGGTGAAAGGATTCCAACATAAGAAAGGAATCGATTTCTACAAAATATTTTCATCAATAGTTACAAAAAATAAAATCTAGATGGTGTTAAGCATTGTTTCTTATGATGATTTACACTTGAAATAGATGGATGTTAAGATATACCTTCTTCATGGAGACTTAGAGGATGATATCTACATGAATCATCCCAAAGGGTTTCAGGATCATTGGAAGGTGGACCTTGTTTTTAATTTGAATTGAAATATTTATAGTTTGAAAAAAAACCTCGATAGTGGAACCATAAGTTTGATTCTTTCATGGATGAAGAAGGTTTCACAAGGTTTAACTCTGATTGTTGATGTTATCGTAAGTTTTGGAATTATGGGACTTATGTTTTACTTCTACTCTATAAATGATGTGTTGTTGGAGAATCCATAAATTAAATGGATTTAGAAGCTAAAGAGTAAGTTGTCTAAATGATTTGAAATGAAGAATTTTGGTTTTGGTCAATACAAGAAAATCTTTGTATCACTACGAATGCAGGTTGTACACTAACATTGAAGGATGTGCGACACATGCCAGGTATACGCCATAACTTGTTATCTGCTTGTGCTCTTGATAATGATGGATTCAGGAGTTAGTTTGACGGTGGAAGATGGAATTTTTCTAGAGGATCAATGGTTTATGCACGAGGAAAAATGGATGACGCACTTTAAAGGACAGATGTAAAGGCATGCGATAATGTGACGAATCCAGTTGCGAAGAGGACTTCATCAGATTTATGGCACAAGCGATCGTCGTGCATGAGTCAAAGACCATCAACTAAGTTGAAGAAGGTTTGGAAGCCGAAGCATGTCAGGTCCGGTGTTTCAGATCTTACACCTAATTCTTTTTCTTCAGAGAGTGCCACTATTGAAGAAAGAATGAAAACCAAAGATCGGGGTGATGTGCTGAGAGTTTTTTACTGCTCGAAGGATGTTGAGCAGAGGGAGCGAGTAATTTATGCAGGTGATCCAGATTATGAGGGGATCACAATTATGGAGGAGCCAGATATTATTGATTCTGGTATTATCGGTGCAAACATAAATATGATGAAGACTTTTCTATTTGGATTTCTTTTCTAGGGGAGCTTTCATGTTTCCGTCAGAGATGCAAAAGAGGGATGTCATATTTTATGCAGAGGTTGACGGTTGGTGCGATACCAACCGGTTTTCTTTCCAACTAAGTTTGTTGGATGTGATCTCCTTCTTCGATGGGGTGAAGGGGGATATTGGTGGGGTTCAACCCGTTTTTTGAAATTAATGGTGCCTTTAAATGATGACACATTTTTTGAAAAAGAGAAACGCGTGTCAAGGCCGCGTGAATTAAATTCACGCGGAGACGCGTTTTTGACACTGGATTGATGACCTATAAAAAGGGGAGGCAACGACCATGCTTCATCATCCACAATACCAAAAGCATAGGGGGGCGCACACGCAGCACCAGCAGAGGGCAGAGGCTTGTGCGAAAAACATGGAATACAGTTTCGAGGGTGGGTGACAGCGAACAACGGCGAATTGGGTTGTGCAACGAGGAGCTACAACAACGGTGCGTGTTCGTGTTTGATTTCCGAAGGGTGACGACTTGTCACAACCTGTTACCAGAGAGGCGGTGAAAATATATCAGAGTGTGAATTTCACACAGGTTTTTCTACGCTGTATTTGTAATTCAAGTTTGGGCTATTGCTTGGATTCTTTGTATTCTCTCATTCATAGTGAATATTCTCGGAGTTGCCCCGTGATTTTTTAATCCTCTGCAAGGAGAGTTTTTCCACGTTAAAATATGTGTCTCTTTTATTATTCTGATGTTTGGTTTGACGCTTCGTTTACATCGGTGATTCTCACAAATTGTTGTTGTCGCAACTGAGTTTTTTTTAAACCAATCCGCTTCCGACCCAACGTTCACTATCACATATCGAGGTAAGGGAAGCACATGCTTTTATCATCGATGATAAAAGGATCACCTTTATCACCGCTAGTTAAAAACGCTGATAAATGTCATGTTTATCAACACTACAAAAATTGTTGATAAATGATGGCTTTATCACCGCTATTCTGATAAAAGTTTTTAATAAAAAAATTATTAATATATATAAAATTATTATACTTACATTCTAAAATAATGTTTCTTTCTATATATTAATTAAAAAATTCATGTTTATAATTAATTTAAATGTAATATATTAATATATATTTTTTAATAATTTAAATATATAGATATGTTTTTTAAAAGATATTTATTTTTTAAAATAATAAATATATTTATTGTATTTAAATTATATATTATAGATACTTATGAGTATAATTACAACGAAACATAGAAATGCAACACACACAACTCGAAAGGGCAGGTCATGCCCCCCAATGGATAACCCACTCATTTTTTGATGGCCCGAAGGCCCTGTGGACATGAAGTCCATTACAAAGATTGTAGCCTAGGTGACCTACACATGTAGCTATTTTAGCTTGACACAACTGTGTGGGTCCACCGCCTTATTGTGGACATCACATGCCCGCCTAAGGAATCGTCCCGTTGCTTCACCACAGACCGCCGCTCGCCGTGCTCGCGCTGCCGCCATGAGCCACCATCCGCACTAGCCGCTCGTTTATATATTAATATCTGAGTATAATTGACGTTATATGATCATAAGTTTATTTGTGGATATGATTGTGAGTTTCTATGTTCCAAATGTTAAGATTATCTATATTATGATGATGCATGCATATGTTATGTATTCATCATTATGAATGCTCATTTATACATCGACACCTTTATTATTCATGATTTTTATATATGTGACTGACTCATTTTTTATGATTTATACTCTACTAGGTATGATTCATTCATGTTATGCCCATGAACTTAATATGTTCTCATAAGTTCTTATAAAATTACAATAAATATATTTAAAAAATGAATATATTTATTATATTTATAATAATAAATTTTTAATTATATATAAATAATTTTTAAATATATTTATTTATAATTATAATTATAACTAAATATATATATTTAAATAATTATAAAATTACAATGAATACATTTATTCTAATTTTGTAAATATATATATTCATATATTATATATAAATAATTTTTATAAATATGTATATTATAAATAAATATTTATTTATTTATAGATATATTTATAAATAAATAAATATGTATTTATTATATATATAATTTTATTATTACATAGAATAATATAAATAAATTATTAACATTAGATCTTTATCACCGCTTTTTTACCGCTGAGAAAGATATCCCTTCATCATAGCAAAAAAAGTGATGATAATACTACTCTTTGTCAGCGCTAAAAAACACTGATAAAAAGTAGTTTTATCAGCGCTTTTTGAAAAGTGTTGATAAAAGTATTATCCCTTCTTGTAAAAGAACTATAACCGGATGTCTTATATCGCACACCTTCAAGCTCTTGCGGAACGCAACTGCCGCCGCACCGCCGCTCCTGCCGAACCCAACCGCCGTTGCGCCGCTGCTCTTGCCAAACCGCATTTCCGCCACGCCGAACCCTATTCTAGTCGCCGTTGCTGCTCTCACCAAACCCCACTGCCGATGCGTCGCCTCTCTCGCCGAACCCCACTTCTGCAGCTCCGCCTCTCTCACCAAACCTGACTCCTGCTGCCGCCGCTCTCACCGAACCCCACTGTCGTTGCGACGTCGAACATTACTCCTAACATCGCCACTGCTCTCATTCCAAATTTAAGGTATGTGTTGAATTTTGAGTTTGAGAATTCATTTTGATCTAGTTTGTGTTTTGGGTGATTCTATATGGGTTATTGGGAGATGTTGGGAATTGTGTGGTGCCTATAGCTCGATGGAAACTGTATTTCTTATGGGTTTCATTTTTAGAGCCTATAAATGAGATCTTGGTTTTGATGGGTAGAGTATGGGATCTTTGGGTTGGTGCTTGGAGGTCCAAAATGGTTATGGTTTGATTTCACTCTAGTTGGAGCTATTTAGATTTAATTGGATTCACCATGGGTGGTATCCCTAGTTATCTTGACGTGTGTGTGTATGACACATCGATTGATTGCCTTTATTTATTTCATTTGTTTCATGGATGACGTGGCTCCTTTCACCTCCTCTTTTATTCATATAGTGAATGTTGGTTTTAAAAAGGATTTTTGAAATGGTTTTCGAAGAATGTTTGAAATGAAAAAGGATTTATTTTATGCTTGTGTGCGGCTTCTAAAGAATCATTTTCAAGTGATTTTTTTCATTCAAAAAAAACGGAATAAAAGTTTTTCAGAGAAGCCACAAATATGATGTTGATTTCTTCTTATGTATAAATGTATGAAAAGTCTATTTTTCTATTTTATTTAATACTAGCTCAAATGAATTTTTTTTCTAATGGAATTGCACAAAAATCTTTGATGAAATCATACTGGGCATTGTTTGCTCACACCCAACATATACCATTCGGTGTACACAACCTTTCATATTTCTCTGTTCAGTCTTGGACGTAGCTTTCATTCATTTTCTTTGATATAGTGTTTTCCTTATTCATTTATGTTTTATTTATTGTTATAGTCATGTTGTTATTTTATTGATGCTGCTTACTCTAGTTGGATGATTATTTTTAGTCTGATTTATCGGGAAAAACCTTTCCTAAGAGTGTTACATGATGCCTGGGTAGTAGTTGCCAACCTGTATAGACCGGGAACAACTTTCAGGCTTAATGGAGAACCGATTCAGGTTCCGGTTCTGGTGGAAGCCCGAGCTGATTTTTTACAAATGGTATCAGATCCATGTTTCTTTTCTCAATAGGAGCCTAGGTTCTTGAAAGCCCATTTGTTATTTGGGGTGTTGTGGTGAAAAGGAGAATATGATGGTCATTGGAACGAGGAGGTTGGGTGAGAGTAAGTTCCTGATCACCACCTACCACGTCAAGCATGGTTCTACATTCCACTTGATTTTTTTATTTATAACCCTTGATTCATGGACCCCGGTAGTGGAGAAATGGGTTAGATTGGACCTTTGAGGATGTCAATGGACTAAAATTGAATAATTTTATAATTTTATACTTTCATAAATTTTACTTATATATATTATTATTTTATATTTTTATAAATTTACAAAACTATATACTTCTATAAATTATGTATACTTTTATAACATATATGTACTTTTATATAGTTTTATAAATTTATATAAATTTATATATTATGCATATTTATTTAAAATATATATTCTTTTATAAATTATATATAATTTTATACTTCTATATACGTCTATAATTTTATATACTAATATAAACATATATACATTTTTAATTTATAGTTTTATACATGTATACTTTTTTCAATCTATCAATAGTTTAATACTTCTATACTTTCATAAATTCAATGTTAGTGTTGAAAATATTTTAAAAAATATAATATTTTTTTATTTGTGAAACCATTATTATATTCAATAGTTGTATTTTCTATTATGAAAAGAGTTTTCAAATAACATAGTTTTTTTATATTTCCACTATTACATTCAATAGCTGTATTTCATCGGTTTTTTATAATGAAATGTGATTTTATACTTCATTTATGCTCATATAAAAAGGGTTTTGATCATTAAAAATATGAAGTGAAAGGTAGTTTTTAAAAGTGAAATATCCTCCATTATATTTATAAATTTCCTTCAATAAGTTTTTGTTTTTGATCATGTGGGATGATAAGCCATTTTTCAATCTTTCCATTTTCTTTCAAGCAATTCATGAGATCCATCTTCAATTGAACATCTTTTGTGTATTTATTTTGTTAAATATTAATATTACTGAATCAAATATGATGAATATGAATAGAGAATGGATGAATGCCAATCGCATGATAAAAGAGTATGAAGATGGGGTGAAAGAGTTCATCAAGTTTGAAAAAGATCATGCATATGACCCTTCTCAAATCCTATGTCCATGTTTACGCTATTGTTATTCAAGACTAATTAGTCCAAAGAAGTTGGAATAACACTTGATATACCATAGAATTGATTGAAGTTATAAATGTTGGAATAGATACAGGGAAACAACTAATGTAACTAGTGACTGGGATAACACTACATTTTATGGATGTTATTATAGATGTGAATGATGAAGAAGATCGTATTGAGGAAATGATAATGATAGTTGAAGAAGAACTTCATGATTGTCCAAAATTGTTTGAGAAGTTAAAGAGTTGTGCAAAGATGCTATTGTATGCTGGTTGCACTAAATATACAGTATTGTTAGTCGTACTGAGGTTGTATAATTTGAAAGCAAGCAACAGATAAAGTGATGCTAGTTTTACTAAACTACTTGCTCTCTTGAATGATATGATCCCAGAAGATAATGACCTCTCTAACCGAACATACGATGCCGAACGAATGCCACATTCAATGGGTATGATCTCTAAAAGAATACATGCATGTACAAATTATTGTATACTGTTCCGTAAGGACCACAAATCGCTTAATGAATGCCCAAAGTGTAGTGCTTCTCGATACAAGAAAGATGAATCAGGTCCTATGAAAGTTGTATGATACTTTCCAATCATTCCAAAGTTTAGGAGCTTATGTGGAAGCGAGGAGACTACAAGACAATTGACATGGCACATATATACAAGAAATATAGATGGGAAACTTTGTCACCTGATAGACTCTCCTCAGTGGAAGAAATTGATCACGAGTATCTTGAATTTGGAAACGAGCCGAGAAACCTTCGTCTTGGGTTATCTAAATATGGAGTGAATCCTTTTGGTTTTCAAAGCAGTCGTCACCATACATGGTCAATTATGTTGGTAAATTATAACTTTCCATTGTGGTTATGTATGAAATTAAAATACATCATGTAATCTATACTTATATTAGGAACAAAATAATCAGGTAATGATATTGATGTTTATTTGGCTCCATTGATTGAAGATTTGAAATTATTATGGGATTCAGGTGTTACACTGTATGATGCTTACCGAAATGAAGATTTCACGTTGAGAGCCATGTTGTATGGGACAATAAATGACTTTTCTTCTTATGAAAATTTGTTAGGATATAGCATTAAATGAACTCAAGGGTGCCCCATTTGCGAACAAGGCACACAATCAATTAGGTTGAAATATTCATTGAATATCAAGAATATTGTGTCAATGACTAATTTAAAGTTAAAGGGTCTAAAATCACATGTTTTTCATGTTTTGATGCAAGATTTAATTCCTGTAGCTTTACGTTACATTTTTTCCAAGAATGTTCGTCATAAATTAACCAAGCCCTATTTCTTTTTCAAAGCTACATGCAGCAAAGTTATAGACCCAGCAAAATTGCCAACTATGGAAAATAAAATTGCTATCATATTATGTGAATTGGAAATTTTCTTTCCACCATCATTTTTTGATATGATGGTTGAATTGATGGTTTACTTGGTGAGAGTGATTCAACCATGTGGTCCTATACATTATAGATGGATGTACCCATTGAATAATATATAAAGATTTTGAAAGGGTATGTAAAAAATCTAAGTCGGACAGAGATTTGTATTGCAGACCGATATATTATTGAGGAAGCCATTGAATTCTATACTGACTACCTGTTTGGTGTGGAAATCATTGGTCTATCAAAATATCATCACACTGGGTAGCTTGTGAGTGAATTAATTTCTAGAAGAGATGTTGTGGCAATCAATATTACAGATTGGAACCAGACCCACATTTATGTTTTTCATAAAATCCCCCATATATTGAAACCCAAAAAGAAATTCTTAGACATTTGAATCCATCAAGGGCTGAAATATAGATATCAAATACACATAATCAACAGTTTATAGGATGGTTTTGAGACCATATTTTTAAGGAGTCAAATGAAAATCTAGATTCAATTTCAGAACAACTTTGATGGCTATCTAGAGGACCAATTGTATATGTATTATCTTACAATGGTTATGTAATTAATGGTTATACATTCTATACAAATAAATATGATGAAGACAATACCATGAAAAATAATGGAGTTACACTTGTGGATGAAGCGATGCATGTTTCTGGTACTAAGGACAAAAATCCAATTTATGTGAATATGTCATACTTTGGCATCATCAAACAAATATGAGAGTTGGATTATACAACATTCCAAGTGTTGATCTTTCAATGCAAATGGGTTGATAATATGACTGTTGTTAAAATAGTTGAATTGGGATTCGTGAAAGTGGATTTCAATAAGGAAGGGTATAAAGACAAATTGTTTATAATGACATCACAAATAATACAAGTATTTTATGTTGCAAGATCTCACAAATCGAAAGTAGTCAATAATTCTATTATTGACCAAAACCACTGAAGGGTCAGATGAAAATTCAACTAAGGATGCCCCTTTCGTTGGGATGTCGTAATCATTTCACAGCGGCCCCAATTTAGAAAATATTGTATTTGAAGATAATTACTATTTCATTTAAAATATTTATTAATCCTTTTTATATTTATATTTTTACAGTACTACTGTGATTGTTGAAAATACTCATATTCACATGACGACATATATTTTCTTAGAAACGAATGAGCAACATACCTGATGGAAGAATTACAGATATAACATGAAGATGTGAATTCCATAGAAGTAATGAATTGTTTCATATTTATGTTTAATTTATTTATTTTTAGTATTACTCACATAAAAATTGTTTTCTTATATAGGTGTATTCCTTTGTTCGAGTTGGGATGGTTTGTTCGAAGCTGATCATGCTCGTGAGAGGTTGGACTTCGAGGTTGCAACTGAAATAATGACAACAAAGAAATGGGTCAAGAATGTATACAACCATCATGCAAAGGTGAATTCATACTACTTATTTAATTAATTTTGTCATCATTTTATCTACTATTTTTAAGTTAATTTCCTTATCATTTTTATCTAATACTTATTTAGTTTTTTTCACATATCCTTTGGGAAGTCATATTTTGCTTTAAACTATCTGCAACATGCCACAAAAGAGATAACATGTTTCTTTCTACTAATGTTACCATGCTTTCCATTACTTTTATTTTTTGAGCTGCCAATACTACATATTAAGTTGATGTTCTTAGCTAGAAAATATTTTTCATTGTTGAAAATATGAAGAGTAGAGGAAGGTTTTTTAGCTAAGAACATCAACTCAATATTCAATGATGACAGTTAGACAAAGAAATACAATGGAAAGAATGGTAACATTGACAGTTCAGATTGTTTAGATACTTTAGGAAAACAATCCTAAAGTCATTTGGAACATGTAAGAATCATCCACACCTCAATCCAACAAACGATGTGACCGGTATGACTCCGGGTGCATCTTTTTATTTAAAATTGACATTAATTTTAGTAAAAAAAATAGATGATATACTTAAAACTGAACAAACACATTCGGATTGTTTTGATACTTTATTACAACGATCCATAAGACATTTAGGATGTGTAGGACTCAGCCACACCTCAATCCGATGTATGGTGTGACTGATATTACTCAAATTGTGTCTTTTTATTTAAAATTGACATTAATTTTAGTAAAAAAGACAACTGACTTACTCAAAACCGAGCAAACGTATTCAAATTATTTTGATACTTTTATAAAATAATCCATAAGTCATTTTCACTTGTAGGAATCAACAAAAACTTAATCTAATACATGATGTTCCTGGTATGACTCAAAGTTTCTGTTTTCAATCTAAAATTGACATTTTAGTTCAAAAATCATCACTCAATGAAAACCAAGAAAACACGCTCATATTACCTTGATAATTTAGGAAGATGATTCATAATTCCTTTGTGATGCATAGTAATTAGTCTCACATCAAACTGACACATGATGTGATCAATATGAATCAAAGTGTGCGTTTCTAGTTTAAAATGACATTTTAGTAAAAAAGATAAGTGACATACTCAAAACTGATCAAACACATTCATATTATTTTAATACTTTAGGAAACCAATCCATAAGTCATTTGATATGCGTAGGAATCATATGAACCTTAATCCAACACACAGTGTGAACGATATGACTCTAAGTGTGTCTTTTTATTTAAAAATGACATTAATTTTAGTAAAAAAGACAACTGACATACTCCAAACCAATAAACACATTTGGATTGTTTTGATATTTTAGGAAAACGATATATAAGTCATTTTTAATATGTAGGAATCAGCCCCACCTCAATCCGATACATGATATGCTCAGTATGACTCAAAGTTCCCATTATCAGTTTAAAATTGACATTTTAGGTAAAAAGTGTCACTCACTAAAAAGAGATCAAATGAGCTCAAATTGTCTTGGTAATTTAGGAAAACGATTAATAATTCATTTTTAACATGTAGGAATCAATATCTCATCAAACCTACATATGATGTGACCGGTATGACTGAAAGTGCGTGTTTCCAGTTTAAAATGACATTTTAGTAAAAAAGACAAGTGATGTACTCAAAATAGAGTAAACACATTCAGATTGTTTTGATACTTTAGGACAATGATCCATACATCATTTGGGACGTGTAGGAATCATCCACACCTCACTCTGACTCATGATGTGACCAGTACAACTCTAGGTGTGTATTTTTATTTAAAATTGACATTAATTTTAGTAAAAAAACAAATGACATACTCAAAACCAAGAAAATAGATTCATATTGTTTTGATACTACATGATGTTCTCGATATGACTTAAAGTGTTTATCATCAATTTAAAATTGATATTTTAGTTCAAAAGGTGTCACTCATTTAAAACCAAGAAAACACGCTCATATTGTCTTGGTAGTTTAGGAAAATGATTCATAAGTCATTTGTGACATGTAGGAAGTGGTCTTGTGTCAAACCGACACACGATGTGATTGGTATGACTTAAAGTGCGTGTTTCCAGTTTCAAATGACATTTTAATAAAAAACACAAGTGACATACTAAAAACTGAGAAAATGCATTTGGATTATTTTGATACTTTAGAAAAATGACCCATAAGTCATTTGTGATGTGTAGGAATTAGTTGTACCTCAATCCAATGCACGATGTGACCGATATAATTTAAAGTGTGTCTATTTATTTAAAATTGACATAATAAGTGACATACTAAAAATCAGGAAAACACATTCAAATTATTTTTATACTTTAGTACAATGATTTATAAGTCATTTATAAGGTGTAGGAATCAACCCCACCTCAATCTGATGCATGGTGTGACCGGTATAACTCCAAGTGTGAATATTTATTTAAAATTGACATTAATTTTAGTAAAACGAACAAGTGATATATTGAAAACCAAGTAAACATATTCATATTGTTTTGATACTTTAGAAAAATGATCTAGAAGTCATTTTTGATGTGTAAGAATCAATCACACCTCAATATGATGCACAGTGTGACTGGTATAACTTAAAGTGTCTCTTTTTATTTAAAATTGACATTAATTTTAGTAAAAAGAACAAGTGACATACTGAAAATTGAGCAAATGAATTCAGGTTATTTTTATAATTTAAGATAATGACCCATAAGTCATTTTTGACATTTATGAATCAACCGTACTTCAATCTAACGCACGGTGTGACTGATATGACTCAAAGTGTATCTTTTTATTTAAAATTGACAATAATTTTACTAAAAAGAACAAGTGACATACTGAAAATTAAGAAAATACATTCATGTTATTTTGATATTTTAGGAAATGATCCATGAGTCATTTTTGATATGTAGGAATCAACCTCACCACAATCTGATGCACAATGTGACCGATATGACTCAAAGTACCTGTTATCAGTTTAAAATTGACTTTTTAGTTCAAAACATGTGTCACTCACTAAAAACCAAGTAAACATGCTCTGATTGTCATTATAATTTAGGACATAGATTCATAAGTCATTTGTGACGTATATGAAGTAGTCTCACATAAAACCGATGCACGATACGACCGATATGACTCTAAGTGCGTGTTTCCAGTTTGAAATGACATTTTAGTAAAAAAAAGTGACATACTAAAAACCAAGAAAACGCATTCGAATTGTTTTGATACTTTAGGATAATGATCCATAAGTAATTTGTGATGAGTAATAATCATCCGCACCTTAATCTGACGCACAGTGTGACCAGTATAACTCCAAGTGTGTCATTATTTAAAATTGACATTAGTTTTCATAAAAAGAACAAGTGACATACTAAAAACCAATCAAATGCATTCATATTATTTTGAGTCTTTAAAAAAATGATTCATAACTCATTTTTAATGTGTATAAATCAACCCCACCTCAATACGATGCATGGTGTGACGAGTATAAATCAAAGTGTGTCTTTTTATTAAAAATTGACATTTTATTAATATATTCTTTCACATTAATGATTAATTAATTTATTTATAATATTACTAACATAAGATTTGTTTTCTTATATAACTGGATTGTTTTACTTGGGTTAGGGTGATTTGTTTGGCAACTGATACCATGGGCATACTTTTTTGTGAGGGGATCACGAGTGCCAAAGATGACGAAACATTAATGTTTTTAAAAGGGATCAAAAATTTTGTACGCTAGTGTTATCCTAGAAATAATACAACTGAAAGATCAATGGGAAATTTGGGATGATTGGATGTGAATTTTTCTAAATCCCTCTTACAAGAAACTTAAAATTATCCAAGTCATAGGTACCTTCAATGGAAGATGAGTTCAAATATATGGTGAAAGTATCATATGATTCAGTTTTCAGAAGCTTGATGTATGTGATGATTTGTACATAGCCTAACATTTCCTTTATAGTGGGTGTAGTAATTCGGTTCATGTCTAACCCTAAGAATGATCATTGTGAAGCTATGAAGTGGATCATATGATACTTTAAGGGATTGGTAGATATATCATTGTGATCCAAAAAATAAAATCCTCTATAAGGTTTTGTTGATGCGTGTTTTTTTTGTGATTCTGACACTTGGAAAAGTATGGAGGGTTTTGTGTTTACATTTGGCTGAATGACGATTAGCTGGATGTCCCAGCTACAACTGATGGTTACTTTATCTACAATAGAATCAAAATATATATCTGTTATATAAGAAATAAAGAACTTTTTCACATTAAAGTGCTAATTGAAGGAGCTCAGAAAAGAATCAGAAGGAGTAATGCTATTCTGTGATAATCAGAGTGTTATCCACCTTGCTAAGAACCTTAAATTTCACATAACATTTCACATTAATATGGAATGTGATTTGATTAGAACGACTAAAAAAGTTTAAAATTAAAAATTGATTAAATATTACTGGAACTAGAAAAACCAATAAAATAACCTTGGATTTTTTTTTGAAAATTTAAGAAAATGATTTGTGATTAATTTGTGGCATGTAGTGATTAGTAGTGAATCAATCCAATGAACAGTGTGTTTGAAATGATAAAAGACATTGTTAAATTAAAAATGATTCAAAATAAGTAAAATGTTCAAAACTGAGCAAATAACTTCAGATTGTCATGAAATATTAGAAAAAAATCATTGATTGATATTTGATATTTATGTTTTAATGACATATCAATTTGAAATACAATACGATCGTATGACTAAAATTACATTTTTATAGATTAAAGATGATTAAAGATGTGTATCAAATGGTTTAAACCAATCAAGTGACCTATGATTATCATGAAATATGTGAAAATGATCTTCAATTAAATTGTGATGTGTGGGAATGACCATCTTGTAAACCCGTCTTGTGAGTTGATCGGAATGATCTAAAAAACAATTTCAAATTAAAAAACAGTTAAAAATGAAATAGTCAAAATCAAGTTAACAATATTGAGTTATTACAAAATAATATGATAGTGATTATTGATTAATTTATGTCATGTAGGAATTAATGACATGTCAATTCAATGTACAGTGTGGTTGAAGTCACTGAAAGAATAATTAGATTAAAAAGTGATTAAAAACAGATTAAATGGTCATGACTGAGAAAACATACTCAAGTTGTCATGAAATTTTAAGAAAGTGATTTAGGATTGATTTGTGATGTATATAAGAAATAATGACATGTTAATGTGATGTTCAGTGTGATCAAAATAGTCAAATTGATGTTTTTTGGAAAAAAAATATTTTTTAAGTACGACTTAACTTTAAATATTTAAAAAATCAAATGGATTATCACTTTTAATTTTCAATTAATTTTTTACTATACTAACATAAATTTTAAATATAATTGGATTTCAGGTTATAAGATTATAGTAGTAGTTTGATGGATGACTTGTTGAAGCATTGTTATTTTTAAATTTCTAAAATTATTGTATGATATATAAATTATTTATAATATTTGAATTTGTTTATATTATATAATCATGTTGGAAGTGCATTAGTTTTATGTTTTTTTGGGTAGAAGGGTATAGATATTGTATAATAATATTAAAAAAATCATTAGTGAATGCTAAGGATGCCCTTTGTTTTATTATATTGTTGCTGTTGTGATTGAACGTCGATTGAAAACGTGAATAATTTTGAAACCGAAAATATAAAACTGGTTGTGTGTGAAGCACATTGTTGATGAAGCGAGTATCAAATTTGTGTATAATGATGAAAAATAGAACTACAAATATAAGAGAGACAAGAAGTAGAGAAAAAAATAATGTATAGCCCAAAAGTTCTCATCTTTCATTATCATTTCCATGTATTTATAGAGTGCATAAGAATTCCAAAATTGGAATATGAAAGGTTGGGTGCATGAAGGGTTGCAATGGGTAATGAGGATTCATAACCATTATTATCATAATTATGAAATCCATTAAATAATGTTTCATAACACTCCCCCTTTGATGTCATAATTTCATGTAATAATATATAGTCTTCACTTATAATAGTCTTCACTTAAAAACCCCAATGGGAAAAAAGTGGAGCCAAAGTAATTGAATTTCATGTCACACTGCCTCATTAAAAACCTTACCAGGAAACCCTAGTGGGAAAAACCTAATGAATGGAAAAAAGAGTTCAGCATTCCCAACTCCTCTAGATTATATCATTTAATTGTGATTTTAGGATATCAATTAATATTATTATTTAATTATGTCTTTGGGATATGGGAGGAAAACCATAGGTAATAATGAATGGTCTCATTAAAGATTATAACTTATGGGGAAGTAAAATTGTTGCCATTAGTTATAAATATCCATAATAATTTATAAAATTTTCATGGATGTCTGTTATGATTTATGATTTCCTCATTAAAAACCTCATCAAGGAAAAATTCTTTAGAGGGAAAACCTTTGATTGGGGAAAAGAGTACAATAACATCAAGTCCACATAGTGTTGTTTCGTTAAAAATATTATCAAGAAAACCCAATGGGAAAAACTTGACTAATGGAAAAAAGTATAACGGTCATACCACCCTCTCATAATGATCATCACTATTACATTACAAAATTTCCATGATCAATTCATAATCAAAACATTCAGTTTTGAATTTTGGAATAATAATAATTCACACCCTTTATATTTCAAAGAATTGGGAATAACATTACCTTTTAGTGTGATATGATTTCTTATTATTTACAAGGTACTTATGTACATGTGCATGTATATCCTTTAGGGATAAATAAAATGTGAAATTGTATTTAATCCTTCTAGGATAAGTATGTTCTTAATCAACCCCTCATGTATGAAATATATCACTCGTGTAAGCAAGAGATTTAATGGATAAGGGTAAAATCATTCCAAAATTTAATATTTCATCTTCAGGATGATTAATTCAACATACAAGGACATTCCGTGTAATTCATGATAAAATAAGTTATTGATTTCAGAAAACTCTTCAAGAGTTTATATATTTTTCAAAACATCTTAATAATATGATGAATAGAATGATTCATACAAACCATGGGATGATAAATTCAATTTATATTCTTCCTTAACATAATATGGATGCATGAAATACATCTTATTCAATTCACCCCATAATTTATCAGGTTGGCTGAAATTTTCTTAATTTTGAATATTCTTCAGGAATTTTAAACCCTTTGAGGATTCATATATAGATATTATAATCAATAAATAGTGACAACGTCAATTGGAAATAATCTAAACATATATAAATATCCAAATATATAAGGAAGAATATTTCTTATAATAATATCATCAATGTTCAATAGTCTTGGTAGTTTGTATAATCAATACAAAACTTTATATATTGAACATATCATAAGTTTCTTTAATAATTTTGGCCAATTATTATGATTTTGACATCTATCAAAATCCATTTTCATTGATGGATTTTAAAATCATTCAAAGAAAATATATCATCAACAACATTTGATAGAGATCTCATAATTTTTCTGGTACGAGTACTATTTCAGAGACAATATCTAAAAAGATATAATTTTGCTGATATATTTATTTTCCTCATAAAGGGAAAATATATTTATTGCATTCTACTTATGGTGAACAATTATTTTATATAATCAGTTCAACCACACTTTTGGTATGTATAACCAGACTTGTTTTTTAACACTTTACATTCATGTAAGCGTTGTGAGCATCTTGTCAATGGTTCTTTTGGACCATTTTATACATGGAATGTGATGCGTAATATTTATTTTAATCAACATTAATAGCATGTAATGTATACTCACTAGTAGAAAATAACACATGTGATCATTTAGTGGATGCATCTTTCATATAGTATTTAAATGGATCACATGGTAGGTGGGCATGCTCATATATACTTCATAATTTGTTGTTCATAAATATATAGGAAATTCATTTCCAAAATAGGTTCTAACGATATAAATAATTTACCGAAAAAATGGGTACCTCATGGTAAATTATTATACAGGGGCATTCATAATAACCTAATGAGAATGAATTCATTGATAATTTAGTAGACATTCATCCATTAAATAAATTCATCATCATCCCCCTAATAGATGTCTACTATGTTATCAACAAATTGATGCTTATGCATACTTGAATCAATATATTTCATTATAGTTGATCTCGGATGTACTAAAATATCATGTCATATATGTAAAGTTTCAGGATCAGTAAACACCTGGTTTTCCATTATTGATTTGATTATACATAAAAAAAATTTGTATAATCACTTTTTATGAACGCTCATTACATATCGAGGTACCTATTTTATCCAATGTCTCCATATGATATTATTTTTTAATAATATCATTAATATATCTCATCAAGATTTTAGATATAACAAATCATTAAGAATTTGTACTACCAACTAGGAATATTTTGGATCTACTGGAGGCGTTAATTAATTTTTTATACTAGTAAATGCACATACAGAAGCATATACTAACTCATATATGAGTTATTTTAAATAATTTAATCAAAATAATATTTTTAAATATTTTTCTTCAAGATCGACATATATAAGATCTCCAAGATCTTTTATTGTGCATACTCATATTTGTCATTATAATTTCCACTTATGGTGGTTAATGAATTCATGGTATAATCATAACGGGTTAGGCCCATCACCAAGAGTATTATTGTATATTTTGGAAATTATATCCCAAATATTTTTTTACAATACATCTACTTGGGGGGTGGATCCCCCATGTATTTTAAAACTGTTGAAAGTGGCAGTAAGAACCAATGTGAAAGAATCTTCTGGATTCACAACACACACCTCATCGCCATCCAAAATAATAACACCGTTCACTTTACCAAATGAATAAGAAATCATTTAATCAAACTTCATCAACTCTAAAAAATTTATGATACAATTCTAAGTATAAGTAGCACAAATCATATCAAATTTTTCATTAATAATTTTTTTCTCTTAAAGGAATGAGATAATTCAAATTAAGGAATGAATTCATTCATTTAATTTCATGATCCATGAATGATAATTCATTATTTATCAATAATGATCATATTGTATAAAAAAAATTATTGATTATGATGATCATTGTTTTAACCACTTCAGGTGGTAAAATTATTTTCATAAAATACATAGGATTATCAAAACTATGTACTTCAGTCATCTTGTTTATGAACTAGAATAATAATAGCATCCACTTTGGGGGATAAAATCAAATAAAATACTAGAGATGGTATTGGTAATTCATAAGAACATGAATAATAATTTTTCCCTTGATATTGCTACTACATTAAAAATAATTGATAAATGAAGATATTCTTCAACAAAATTTCAAAAGACATTATTTTTATATCATCCTTCAGGGATAAATTATTTTATAAATATTAATAAAATTCATTGTTTTGTGTAAATGTTTATTTTCATCAAACCAGTTCTAGCGGTTATATTATTTGTATTTGTTTATTTTCTTTCATAAAAAAATAGGGCACAATGATTATCAAAAAATATCATATTCACTCAAACTTGATTTAAAATAAAATCATGTGTATTTGCATTCACTTCAAGGAATGAAATAAATAATTTTCAATAAATATTCTCATTCACTTCAGGGAACGAAATAAAATTATTTGTTCGGGTTTTATAGTGTCTTCAGGACAATAACATGAATACTTAATTCAACCATTTAATCCACTTCAGGGGATGAATATATATAAAATATACTTACGTTTATTCTTTATGAACACTTATTTTATCTCATATATTTTATAATAAATAAAAGGAAAGAGAAAATAAATAAAACAATGTGATATTTAAAAATATTCAAATTAAATATTATCTTTTTCATGAACCTTTATATAGAATAATCAAATTTGATACCTTTAGGGTGAACAAATGAATAAGAGATATGAAATTTCATTATTTGTGGAATGATCGGTGAACTTTAGCTCGACATACGATAAGTATGCGATGTTCATCACTGATTAGAAAACATCATCTTGATGTACAACAAGTACACGATGTTCATCATTTGACCACTTATGGTGGCATCATTTTTTTGATGAATGATGTTTGTATCAACATCGTCAATGTCAGTTATTAATCAAACGCATTATCTTCAGGGATGGAGTGAAATTTTTCATTCGTGAGTCATTACAGCTCTTCGAGAGCTCATTATATCCGCAACAAAAGATTAATAAAATAATTCATATATTTTTCAAATTTTATCAAGAGGGGTAAAATAAATATGATATAGAAAATAATACTCACTTATTGATTTAACTCCTCGAATGAGTAGAGTCGATGTGCATACGAATAAGCATGTCAAAAGAAGGATGTTAGGAAAAACATGAGACGTGCCTTTTCATGTAAAAATAATCTTACGTCGATGATTGGGATGATGTCAATGTCGTCATGATGCGCAATGTGGAGAATACAATCGTGATGATAACGTGTTGTGAAATCGATCGAATATCGATTAAAACCGTGAAAATTTTCAAAACCGGAAATGTAAGACCAATTGTAGATGAAGCACATCATTGATAAAGTGAGAGTCAAATTTGAGTATGGTGATGACAAATAGAAATACAAATATAAGAGATAGTAAGTATAGAAAAGAACATGATGTAGAGCCCAAAATTTCTCATCTTTCATTAACATTTCCATGTGTTTATAGAGTACATAAGAATTCCAAAAGTTGGCATATGAAAGTTTGGACACATGAAGGGTTGAATTAGGTAATGAGGAGTCATAACCATTATTATCATAGTTATAAAATTCGTTAAATAATGTTTCATGATAGTTGCATTGGCTAATTTGGCCCATTTTTACATGTGACATGTATGTGTTTCATATTTTTATCAATCGTGGAAAGTTATTCTATTTAATGTTATTTGTTTTATTGAGGTCGGTTGTTCATAGTTTATGGTATCTCCCTATTTATTTTGTTGCACTAATATTGTCGTATCTCAGTTGTAAATCCACATGTTTTTACATGAAAGGTTTTTTTGGTTACACCTATTGATGAGTCATATCAATTTTCTAGTAGAAATATTGCATAAACCTTCAAAGAAAGTTTTTGAAAATAAATCGGTCTCACACCACTACTATAGATATTCCATTTAACAGCATGCAAAAAGGCTTTTAACGATGCTAAAAAAGCATTGTTTTCCTCAGTGTTGTTAAAGGGGGTACTATTTATCAGTGCTATTTCTAGCATTGATAAAGGTCCAACCTGCTGCAATGTGTTGTTTGTATAACAGCACATTGTAGCACATACCTGTAACCTGTATGAAAAAATATATAATTTAATTGAAATAAATTTTACATCATGAATAAAAACACTACTATATACATTCCAAACAATGTTTTGTATAATTACATTTACAATTACTATCCACAAACATTTAAAAACATTAATGTGCCGCTTTGGCGGTGGCATAGTGGTGAAGGAGAGGGCCATAACCACGTCATTATTTGGGAGATATGGAGATCGAATCCTAGTAGTCAAATTTTGGGGCGAACCTCTACCTCAGGATCCACTCGCCTTATCAAGTCACCAGGTTCCTGAATGGGTGGGAAAATGTGGCATGACCCACCTATGCTGACGGATTGCTGAGTCAAACCATCACCGCTCAGGTCATCACCCTCTGAGACGCTCTTCCATCCCAGCTGGCAACGGCTCTTTCCCGACTAGGGTTCTCTCTAGAGTGATCCCTTCATGGGGAGGGGGGGTTCCTGGTGTGGAGGGTTCGAAAAGGCAACATCAATGACATCAGCAGAATCTTCATTTCCCATCTTCAATCTACCAAAGTTGCTTTCTTCATATGAAGAAAATATTTCCCTTTTTGGTGAAATATGGTACAACGCTGTTGAATCAACCACTCATTTGGTGTACAAATCTGACCTTCGACAATCAACCCCAACTGAAAGTAAATCACCCTCACCCTGAACAAGACTTACGTCAGTATCCTCAGAATTGGTGTCGTGTGCCTTCTTTCCCCCCTTAAGCTTTTTCAATTCATATCAGCGTCTCTGCACATGACTCTCCTTGTTGCAAAAGAAGCACTTGACCTTTCTTCTTGTCTTTGACCGATCTCTCTGACTACCGTGTCCATCTGCCACAGCCAGAATACCACTATTACCTGAAGATTCACCATCATTTGTCTTTCGTCGAGTCTCGTTCATCGACAATGACGAAATCACATCATCCAACTTCAGTGTATTTTTCTCGAACAACAGTATGGTGACGAAATTATCATATGAATCAGGCACTGAACCCAAAAGAAGTAAAGTCTTGTCTTATTCTTCCATTTCAACAGGTATTATGTTACCTTTATCATCAATCTTGACCACCATTGAGGATAGCTCTGTCATAAGTTTAGTGAACTCATCGAGATGATCACCTAAAATCCATTCTTTGGCATTCACAAACGCTACAACCATTTCTTCAAATATAAACGATTTGCGAGGGATTTTGATTTATATCGGCTTTCAAGCTTCGCTCAGATCTCTTCCGGATCTGTCATATTCATCACTTCCCGCAGTGTATTATCACCCAAATACATCTGAATCGTGTGTGTTGCCAACTCTCTCATATCTTGTCAATCACCAACGTTCATCGTTTCCGGTTTATCTGATTTTTTCTTCAATGCCTTCGTTGTCTTCTCACGTACCAGAATATTTTTAACTCTTTACTGCCAAAGTGTAAAATCATTTTTTCCGTTAAACAGTTCAATATGGATAGGAATCCCATGACATAAATCACCCATATTTAATCAGAAAGAAACACGGATAACCTCCTCTGATACCAGATGTTGGGTCGGAAGCGGATTGGTTTAAAAAAAACTAAGTTGCGACAACAACAATTTGTGAGAATCACCAATGTAAACGAAACACCAAACCAAACAGCAAAATAATAAAAGGGACGCAAATTTTAACGTGGAAAAACCCTCCTTGCAGAGGATTAAAAAACCACAGAGTAACTCTGATAATATTCACTATGAATGAGAGAATACAAAGAATTCAAGTAGTAGCCCAAACCTGAATTACAAATACATCGTAGAAAAACCCGTGTGAAATTCACACCCCGATACGCCTTCTCCGCCTCTCTGATAATAGTTCGTGACAAGTCGTCACCCTTCAGAAATCAAACACGGTTACGTGGCATTGTTGTAGCACCTCGTTGCACAACCCAATTCGCCGTTGTCCGCTGTCACCCACACTCGAAACCGTTGTTCACGTTTTTCGCACAAACCTCCGCCCTTTGCTGGTGCTGCGTGTGCGCCCCTTTGCTTTTGGTATTGTGGACGATGAAGCATAGCCGCTGCCTCCCCTTTTTATAGGCCCTCAACCCCGCATCAAAAACGTGTCTCCGCGTGAATTTAATTCACGGAGTCTTGACACACGTTTCTCTTTTTCAAAAAAACGTGTCCTCATTTAAAGCCACCATTAATTCAAAAAAACGGGCTGAACTCGACAGTGCACAATCTAAATCAACTATTTGTGTTTGCCGCTAGCTTCTAATGATTGAGAAAACACATCAAAGGTCACTTGTAGTCCATCTCATCATCAAGAATATTTTAGATCAGATTGTTAGAAATGATTTCAATCATCATGTTGAATGTGTGATATTTGAATTCAAAACAATAGATTCATGTCCAACGGTCATCTATCAACCATTAAAAATGTTTAAAACTCTATAAGAATAGAGATATGAGGTTTCGATTAAAGTTTTACATGTATAAGATATGCATCATGATTTGTTTTTTGAAATCTATAACTTCCTCGCTTTGAGAGGGAATTTGCTAAAATTTGTTGGAAAAATGATATTCAAAGATCAAAATTGCAAGTTTATTATGATCGATAACCCAATCAATTATTAACTCATCCATAAAATTAGTGATTTGAACATTGAATATCATTTTTTCTAATTTGTTTTGCACAAACCACACCACCACGGATCAAATATTAATCTATCATTAATTTATCTCACCATGAACCATAAAGGACAAAGAACATGATCCCGGCGCCGCTCCTCCCTCTTAATTCCAACTCCTAGTAATTTGGTTATATAAAAATTATTTTAAACAGTAATAATAAAATCGGAGGTCCGATCCGACGTTCCAGGTTTGGCAAATCAACTCCAAATCAATCATACGATCCGGCCACATAAAATATGTATTATCACGCGTTACGATGGTGCACATTTAAATATGCTACTGTTTGAATATCGGAATACATTATTAATTTTAATATTATAAATGTATATTTAAACGACGGTGAGGAGGAATTATTATTTACTAATGGCCACTTTTATTTTCTTCTTCGGATTACGAATGACTTCTTCGAGGTGGGCAGAGGCGGCATACGCGTGGCATAGTCAGAATCGGCCGCGTCGGACAGCCGAGCCGGGTCATCGGACGGTGTGTAATCCAGCCATGTGATGCGCAACTGCCTCCCCACGCGTTTCAGCCTTTTCATTTTTTTTATCTTTCAGTGACCATGTCGGACTCTAATTGGTCCAGCTGGACACGGTCGGCGCCGAGTCCCTCCCGAGGCCGCTGTCACGACAGCGTTATTGACGGGGGGCGAGAACGACGACGTATCCGAACCGACGTGAAGTTCCTGGGGAAACCAAGAGGAGGAAAACCGGAAACGAGTGCGGAGGCCCCAATCTGGAGGAGGATCGACGGCGGGAGCATGACACGTGGTGTGCGGGAGTGTGTCGAGTGACGGACACGTGGCGGTCGTTTTGGGGAGGGCGGCTTAGGATTGGCGAGTCGGTTGAGCTACGGATAGGATACGGCCAAAGCACACCTTTTTGACTGCATTTAGCGTCGCGTCACCTGCACAAAGGGTCAGGCAGTTGCCGCTCAGTCGCCCTCAATCGCTCCTCTCGCCAGTTGGCTCCCCCGTCTCGATCTGTTGGAGTGCCATCTATCTTTAATACACATATTTTTGGTTTAAAATTTTATTAAAATTCAGTTGATCCGCCTTGTCCACCCAGTTGAGCACCCCTGAAGTTTTAGAAAGATTAATTGATAAATCTAATAAATAAAACCATTACCATGAGTTGGAGGGGATGGTTCAGAATTGTCGAGAATTCTCATGGCACGTCTACTTTGTTTTTTTTTTATTTTAAAAATATAACATTTAAATACATAAATAACAAAAAGAAAATCAAATATATTTAAATTTTCAAATTATACACATTTTTCAGAAGACAAAAATATTTTAAAAAACAATTCATTATTAAATTTCATTTGAATGTATATGCTTAAAAATAACAGATTTTAATATTTTCCTTAACAAAGGTGATTGATCCGTTGTTTCGAAATGGTAGATTTTAATATTTAAATACTCAAGAAAAATGTATCATTTTACTCAAAAAAACAACCCCACGTGATATATGGGCATAACACGTGTAAAAAAATATATAAAGTAATGAATAATACACGTAACATATGTTTTGCAATGGGTAGTTCACTTCCACTGCAGCAAAAAATATAAATAAAAATAACAATTTTAAATAAATAAAAAATAAAAAACACCTAACATAAAAAAAATGAAAAATGAGTCATGAAATATTAAATAATCTCAGTACAAAATTACATTATAAGACACAACATATGCTTTGTACTTGTTTACATAACATATGTTCACAAATATATACACCCCTGATAGCACTTATAATACATATATAAACCATCTTACAAATAACTCCAAATCCACAACTAACATAAGTACATATATGCTGACATCAAAACTTTATAGTTGACTCAGAAACCGCCCTTGGAGCTTTGAGCTTCCACGGCTTCGCCGATCATAATCAAATCAATTTTAATGGAAAGTTAATATAATACACTAATTTAATATAAATAAAAAATTTGAAACCATAAATATCATTTATTTATATCGATAGAAATTCACAGTTGATAAGGGTATACCCCATTCTTCCAGCGCTATAAATACATCTAATTTGCAATTAAGCCCCGATCGCCTCGGTACGTTTAAAAACTCATGCGAGATTAAATGGCATCAATAAATAAATGTTAAAAGTTTGAATTAATAATCAGATTTATTAAAAAAAATTGTAGAGAAAATTGAGTAGGTGTGAAAAAGGGCGTAAAGTTTAAAGGACTGTGACAGAGTGGGACAGAAAGGACAGTGCGGGAGTGATTTAGATGATTGGTCTGGTTGGTTCACATGCAATGCAATCCCTTCAATATAACCCCTTTGCCCAGTCCATCACGAGCCGGGGGCCCATGGCCATTGACGGACTCCCTCCCCACAATACCTTTACGGCTTCAATGCAGCCCCTGCGATAAGGCCCCTAGTTACAACCCCTCGTTTTTTTTTTAAATTTTAATTATTACTTTACAAAATTGCCCCTTTTAAGGTCGGTATATGACGTCATATACTGCAGGAGGAATGCATGGATTGCGAAATTGTCGCAGCTGCTTAATTTGACAACCTTACCCTTGCAAATATCATAATGGGTTAATTGATTATTAAATGTATACGATATTTGAATAATTATTTAATGCCGGATTATACGGAATAAAAAAGTAAGAAAAATAGATGAAGCGCCTCCAAGGAGATTGGACTTCCCACTTCACGTTATCTGAGGGAGGGCAGTAAAATATCGGGGGTGACACGTGTCGGGAGCAGAGGAGCCAGGAGCGGATGGGGAGCTGACCTTAAACCTGGGTGTGTAAATGCAAACGCAAAGGTGGGGCCTTTTCCTCCTCACAGCCTCACAGCCTCACAGCCTCACAGGGGTCCACACGGAGTCAAACTCCCCTCCCCTCGATTCCCCGCCAGCTGCGCTACACTCCTCCCCACCGCCACCCACGACTTAGTCGCCCATCAACTCAAAATTGCTCCATTCCCATCAGATGCTTAATTAACCTTCAAATCATTTAACACAAGTTTATCCCCGAATTAAGATTGATACCACTTCTTATAATGCAATTCAACTCAAAATTGCTCCATTCCCATCAGATGCTTAATTAACCTTCAAATCATTTAACACAAGTTTATCCCCGAATTAAGATTGATACCACTTCTTATAATGTAATTCAACTCAAATGGCATATCAAAAAAATCCCCTAAATGAGAATAGTACCCTGCAAGTGAATGATAGGAACATAATGACATCAATCTCACAATACTCCTATCACGAGTTTTATTTATCGTGCTCAACACATTTAAAAAAAACAAATCGGTACAACCGTAAGTGTGACACACAATGCTACTACGGAAATTGCATGACAATGAACATTGCAAAATCATTACAAATTCATACCCATTTAACAAAAAATCTAAATAATTAATAAAAAGATATGTTCGATCATCAATAATTAATACTGATAATTAAAATAAATCAAATAAAAAAATAGATTGAGTTATACACAATGATGTACCTCTTTTCCTTCAAATTAGATCAACACTACATTAGCACAACAACAAAAACTTTATTGTGCAAAAAAAAAACATATATGCAAAATTAAGACTTAAAAATCAACAAACAATCAATCATCTAAGTTAGAATTCTTAGCAAACCATGCATCAATGATCAATCTTGATTCAAGTAGTTGACATACCCCCGCTCGACATATTCCACATGACACACTCCAACTTTGCAACTCATAAAAAACAATATAAGAAGATTAAAGAAAATGGAATATTTCTAAGAGGAATGTCCTTTAACAACCACTATTTTTTGAGTTCCTCAAAAACCTTTTGCACCTACATGTCCTAGTTTTCTATGCCATAAAAAAGTTCGGACATTATCTATTCTATAAAAGGTTGTCATGTCTCTAACATGTGTTTTACCATTCAAAACATATAACCCATTAGCGAGAGGTTTATTCATAATAGTGTGAGACCCGCTATAATAACCTTCAAACAATCAGCCTCAAATATAAAAGAATAACCTTTAGTTCAAGTACCTTTAACATCATTAATAACTTCAAATGTTTTGTCCTAAAGTTATAACATTTTAGAACCTATGAATACGACTTTGCAATTATTGTTCACATCACCATCCTAACTCTCAAAAATATTTTTTTCATTGAAAACATATGGAAGGAACAACATGATTCTAGAACCCACTCCTCACCTATGGATTTGTAAGATATGTCCAGGACCTTTGCACTATCATAATCAATTTCAACCACTAATAAATGATTTGTTTCCTCCTTTGAATTATTAAAAAACTTCATATTACTATAATTTCATTTAATGTGCCTCTATTACATACAATAATAACACTTAATCAACCTAATTTTTAGACTTAGACCTTCTTCACATACTTCGATTATTATCTTTCTTCTTACTCCTCTTTTTAGTCCTGCCACTAACATTAAAACCCACACCCTTGTACTTCCCATTTTAATATTATAAGCCCCTAGATAACTACAAGGTTTCACAGAGATTTAATAACACCTATTCTTCTATTTCTAAAAGGAATCCCCAGGCGTGGGCTTTTCGAACCCTCCACCCAAGGGAACCCCCTTCCCACGAAGAGATCACTTTGGAGAGAGCCCCTGACATGAATGAGTCATTGCCAACTGAGATGACAAAGCGTCCCGAAGGGTGACAACCCACATAACGATGGTTCGACACAACAATTTGTCAACACAATTAGGCCGCGCCTCATTTTTCACCCATCCAGCCAGACGAGTGGACCCGTAGGAGAGATTCGCCCCAAGAGCAAACCCCCAAGAATCGAACCCTGTACGCAGTAACGCTTATTATACGCAATAAAAGCAATAAAAGAACCCCAACCCCTGTAAGGGTTGGTGTCCTGAAAACTAACTGTTTTGTACTTTGATTACATGAATGTTCACTTATTATATTGTTCATTGTTTTGCATGAATATAATATAATAATGTCCTAGAATATTTGTTGCATTAATAAGGTCATGACAGATCCCTGCTATGATAAGAACCTTGAAATGCTATAACAATACTCTTAAATAAAGTTCTGTGGTTGGATGACATACTATGATAGGACACATAGTATACAGACCGTCATGTGCTAGTACTCGTAAGAAGACGAGACTCTCTCTCATGGAGTTCGCACTTAGATTTACTGATGAAAACCGTCACGCAGACAGTTGGCGGGAAGTAGGGTACGCTGGGTGCGTCACGAGTGACATGTTGTTAATGGATAAATCGAGGAAGGATTTGTCCCTTCCATTTATCGAAGTTGATATCTCGGCCCTTTGATTGAAATAGAACTGTCGCATTAAATTCCATGACCATGGTGTAAACGACGAGTTTATTTCAGGTAGTCAAAGAACGACAAATCAAGCATATAGGTTTATGACACTGCCATGAAACCTGATTGATGAGATATTGAGACAAAGAGATTAAATTACACAGTAAGCGTTCGTATGAGGTGATACGTCAATGCGGCGTCAACTTCATTCTCTTGGGTGCATTGACCCGTTGCTAGACAGTAATCTTGGACTTTAGGCAAGCTCGCCTAATGCCAACGAGAAAAAGGCCTAGATGGTCACACACTAAGTGTATTCAAGTATCTCAAGTAGAATAAAGATTATTCCTGTACGTGGTTTAATAATTATCCAAGGAAGCCTAAATCATTTTAATGATGGAGGAAGAAGGAAATGAAAAACAAGATATACACGCCGTGTATTAAAGATTACACGCCGTGTAGTTTTTCATGGAAAACAAGTACACGCCGTGTATTAATAATTACACGCCGTGTAGTTTTCTTTATGGAAAAGAAATGAATAAATGAAAACAAGATATACACGCCGTGTAGTTTTTCCAGTCGGGATTTTGAGGATATAATATTATTTTAAATGATATTTATTATAATCAGCGTGAGCGCATGTCAAGGAATTAATTATTCGACATGGGGGGTTTTAAATAAGAGTCAATGAAATAAATAAAACGCGTAACACGTTTATTTATTGTCATAACTCTACAACCTTAAACCTGATTATAAATATCCTCACTACCCCAACTCTTTTCCGACACACAATAGAATCATTGTGCACAACAACTCTGGAGAATTCTTTCAAGGCCGAAAGAACCTCTTCCTCCAAGAACGCTCTCAAGACCGAGAGAGATCCTCTTCAATCAGATCAAGACGATCTAAGGTGGACAACGCAAACAAAAGATTCTCCACACTAGCACCCGAAGACTCCTTTGGCGACGTCCCGAGATACAGGGTACACGTGTGGATCACCGCTAGAGGAAGTCTACATTTGGCTTCTACGACGCAACGACGAATCACATCGGAACGTGATCAAGAACATCAACGAAGAAAGAACACCCAAAAGGTATTTCTTTTCAATTGATTAAATTAATTATAATCAACTTGTAGCGATCCTTATTTGTGGTTCCGGGACAAACCTTCTTCTTTATCTTTTTCTGTGATTCGATCCGTGTAGACTGACGTTTATCGTCGTATTGATCCCGGATTGATCATTGCTAATGACAAAAAGCCAAGTGGTCACATCCACCCACGCGCTTCCGCTGCGCCCGGAACCTTCAAATGGCATCAGAGGGAGGTTACAACGTTGATTATAGTTATTTAATTTTCGTTGATAATTTACGCATTTATATTTGATTCAATTCGAAATAAATCGTTCTATAAATCTGAATAAACGAGATCTATTCTTCCTCCTTCATTTCTCGATTCATATCACAAAAACGACCTTTTAATTTTAATTTTTGATTAAAATAAAAACGAGGAACTCATTCGAAGGAGCCGCTCTTTCTGTCTGTACAACACCGGATTACACGTCGTGTAATTAAAACTACACGCCGTGTACTTAGGTTCAACGAACCGGCACTGGTCCGCCAAACCACACCGTGTGATTTGAATATGCCTAAGTATTAATCATGCCATGTTGACCAGAATTGAACGACACGTGGAAACCGAAATACACAGCGTGTATGTTGGAGCAACACGCCGTGTAGTCCGTTCTGGCCCAGGTGAAACCGTGTACAAGGATAAGCCACGTACCGCATACATGGGGTTGCCAGGCTGGTTACCGCGTAACAAGGAAGTACACGCCGTGTATGATTTATCTACACGCCGTGTACTCTAAAATTTCCAAAGTATAGAAAACACGCCAAAGCCCCCGGCGTGTACTTTGGATAAAGGGTGAAAAGAAATACACGCCGTGTAATTATAAACTACACGCCGTGTACTTTCCAGAAATGGAATTTCATTAGGTTTCCTCCAATGTACAAAGACCCGTACAAGGAATATGGATGAGAAGAATCTCAAGGAAATTCAGAAAGAAATTTAAGATAAAGAACTGATTAATTATAAGATCATAATTAATTGAATTCGAGCGCGACTTATCTTAAATGAAAGAACGATTAAAAGAATTTGAATTCTAAATATGCGTAAATGTCATTGCATGCTATGAATGATCATGAGTTAGAACAATGACCCTTTGTATGTGTATGATTTCATTTAAATTTATTTAATTTAAATTTGTTGGCCTGCGAGCCTTCTTCCAATAAAATGTAGGGCCTGCGTGCCCATGGTTTCTTTAATGTAAACCCATGTAATGGAGGATCTCCCAAGCCAGAGGAGACGATTCAAATCCCGAAGCTGAGGCGAAACCGACGCAAGAAGATACAAAGGTGGACAGGTGGGAGCTGCAAAACACGAACCATCGGGTTCAAGGTGTTTTCCCTAGGTCAGGGTTAGCTTATCAAAAACCGCTAGATAAGCTAACCAATTGAAGCTCATGATCATGCCATCTTATTTTATTTCTGTCTGATTGCATGGTTTATTTATTATGTATGTGTTGTCGCGATCACATAATTAATAAAATGAACAAGCATGCAAGGATGGAATAAAATAAAAACCGGACAATGCGTAAACATTATCAGAATATGGTTAATCACTTAAGCTAGCATCACTTAATATTAACAAGCATGTGATAATGCAAAACTACACATAAAAGATTAAAATCTCTCAATACCATATTAAGTCAGACCAAGCCTTTCGTTACATGATTAAGGGCAAGACTCAATAAAACTATGTGTTTGACCAACTCTTGTTGGGACACTTACTTTTATAAAGGAAACCCTTATGAAAGGTTTCGGGTTGACTTAACCATATTACATCAAGAGGAGTAGCCCTTGCTAGACCTGATGTAATATTGGAGGAGAGAGTTGAGGAAATCCAAGTCAGGATTTCAGGATTGGGGAGTCCACTCAAAAGATCAAGGAACTGTAAGCTCACAGTTGGCAAAGACCTGCCTATCTAAATACCTTCAAATAGCTTGACCAACCCTTGTTGGGGTTATGCGAAGGGGAATATGGATCCTTGCCACTAGAATGTCAAAGCAAGTGGACATTCTGAGTTCAATGGTGAGGGCCATTGGGACTTGATAAAATAGTGGGAGAATTAATAAATTCATTTATTATTTTTCATAAAATGTAATCAAGAAAGTACTCATAAATCTGCTCTTTTAATTTGTAGAATCGAAATGAAAAACTCATCAACCACTTTTTCTCTGCGATCAATTCCGGATAAAGACAATATCCTCACCAGCAGTAACTTTCAGGAATGGTTTAGGCGCCTTCGGGTTATCCTACGCCATGAACAAAAGTTTTACGTGCTGGAGTCCTCACTTCCTGATTCTCCTGCCCCAGGGGCGAGTGACGAAGATTTCCTGGTCTGTGATTGTAACACCCCGAGCTTCTATGATACGCTTCTCATTCAATAATGCAATAGCTTGCATTGTACGCAACTTCGAGTTTTAAAACACCGCGACTAATCAAAGTAGCCGTTATGAATAGTAATAACCACTTTTTAAAATTATAGAAATTTTATATTTCAAAATGGACTTCATTTTTGGATTCGGAATATCGAAATTAGCCTATGTTGAATTTTTGGTATTTTTCTGAGAACTTCTAATTTTTTATGAATAGTGAAAAATACTTAAAAACAACTTTTTTAATCAAAATAATTTATAGTGATAAATTATACTATTTAGTGGTTTTAAAGTATAATAAGAATATGTTTTTACCATTTTATCCAATGGTGGTCATTAGAATTAATTTAACATTGAAATTGGACATAAACAATTGCCAATATTTTGATATAAATTGTTTTTTAAAAACACGCTATTTGTTGTGACAGCGAGAATTAATTATAAAATTAATTAATGCAACTTATATGTTTGGAATCTCATAAAATAGACATCATTTTTGAATTCGGAATATCAATTATAGCTTAGGGTGAAATTTTGGCATTGTTCTGAAAAACTTCAATTTTTGATGAATAGTGAAACCACTAAGTGGTAGTTAAAAAACTGATTTTTCGTTTAAATGAAATATTACCACTTCTGTGGTTTGATTTTCAAAAATCCGACATACATGGTTGTCATTAAGAAGTAAAATGTGGTTCAATGAGATTAAAATAATTTTTTGGTGAATAGTAACTTTTAAGTTCTTAATCGCGATTAGAGGTAATTAGTGTAGTTTAAGGTAAAAATAATGTTTTAATAATATGAGATGAGCTTGACACATGTCCTACCCTCATTGAATGTGCCATGGCCGACCAAGACAATCCATGTGTCAACTTGAGGACCCCATGGAGCCACTTTAGTTGGAAAATGACATAAATACCTTTTATTTAATGTTAAATTAAAAAATGACACAATCATGAAATGTTTTACTAAAACAATTTTTACATGGGGTTATACAAGTCATATTTTTGACTATAAATAGTCATTGGAAATATAAAAATATTTCCTACATCATAGTATTTTTTTTATAATTTTTAGACATTAAATAAATTAAATTATTTATGACATCATTATGATGCAGCGATGACCTCATTATTTAACGATTTAAATAAAATGGAAAGATAATGTAATATCTAAGACCTACACATGTCCAAACCCTATTGGATGGGTGGATTTAGAACCCTTATCACCTTAGACTCGAATTATATAAGTGTGGGACCTCTAAAATCCGAAACTCATTTTATAATAAAGTGACTTTTCTTTACTTTGCAAGAGTGCCCCTCCTCTCCTCTTATAAAAGGCCCCCACCTCTACCACCTCATTCACACTTTCAAGCCATTTGGCTCGGCCAACCTCTGCCCAAATACTCTCCCAACTTCCCCCTCTTACTCCTAGAAGCCTCACTTTGGGCAGAACTCTTCCCAAGGAAGCCTTTGGCTCAAATCAAAAAGAGTTACCCGATTTTGAGGTAATGTCTTCTCTAATGTTGTTTTGTTTTATTTTTCTTCTCCAACCCCCTAAACACTTTTTATTCATTTCTTTTGTAACAAAACCAGTATCATAAATATACTAGGATGTTGTTATAAGAAGGATTTGAGCTACACTTACACACACCTACATCTAATGGTTAAAGAACATACTGTTTCTGTGGATGGCGAATTTTTGCCTCACGAAACGATGATTGTTCAAACACTCATATAACACCTATAATGGTGGCCATTATGATGACACTATTTTTATATATGATATATATTATGTTTTCGTTTCCATTATGATTTTGTATTTTTCATTTATGACATACCTTTATGGTTTCCATTATGGGTAAACGCGATATTTTCATTTTAGGAAGTGCGGACTACCGCCCCCTCAAAGTGATTTTAATCGTTAATACCATATGTGAGATGTATAAAGGATGGAGTAAATGATATTATATATGATGCTATACTGGAATTATAATATACCTTTATATCATTATGATTTCATTAAATACGAAATAGAAATGAAAGTAGCATTCATGCGTACGTACGGCTTACCGTCTCCATGAATGGTGCATTTCATTTCTTACCTCTAAACATTATGGAATATTATAAATGCATGTATATACTGGATATATATGAGATATATGATATCTATATCATGAATATAATTCTGGATATAATGGATATATCACCACATGAACAACTTGTAATTATAAGAATTTTATTTTTGACTCAAGTACCTAAGATCGACAAAATGGCCGTTATAAACTTTAATAATTACATAATGTTCATATCATTGTGATAATGAAATTGAAAATGGTTCTTAATAAGGTAGATATTAACTCTAGTTTATTATTCAGGAGGTTAAAGAATGGTCGAATCAAGTCAGACACAAGGTAAGGGAATTTCTTAACCCAACTTCCATTCTTTGGGTTAATCTCCTACCTTCAAATTATGTCATGATATTATTATGTCCTATTTTGTATTTTTACGTTCTTTATGTGTACCTATAGTGAATACACATAATAGATCTAATTTATTTTAAAAATGATCTTTTTAAGGACTTCATCTCAATCTCCTTTCATTGAGGCATATTTGGTTTTATACACAATTTTCTTTTATACGGTGTATAAACCCCTTTGACTTTTACGTTTATTCAAAAGGAATCTTTTTTATACGAATCGTTTTACTAAACGACAAAAAGGGAATGTTTTTCTTTCCGTACATATGCGGCGACAATGACTTCTCCGCCGCCGTGACCATTATTTGAGTTTCGGCTTCCTCTACAAGCCATCACTTTTTTTTAATGAAAAATAAATACAAAGTTTTAACTTTATTTTATTTTGGTATTGAAAATGGTTTTGAAAGTGTTTTTATTATATCAATGTGTTGTATTGAAATCTTGTGATTGAAATGTGGAAATGTTATGTTTCCTTTATGCATGTTTTATGTGATACGATTATGTTATGGTTTATGATATGTTTAAACCCATTCATATGAGGAATGCATTGGACTTAGTAAGTGACGGGTGGAGCCCGCTATAGCTCCTCGATGCATCAGCAGGTCTCATGAGACAAACTAGTGTCTTGGCACGAGGCTTTGACAAAATCTTATTTGTGGTCTTGGCACGAGGCTTTGGCTACGTGGTTATGATAGTCTGGCATTATGTATTCCATCATTATGAAAGTGGTTATTGATATTGCATGTGATTATTTGACCAGTAGAATATCCATGTGAATAATTAAATGGCATTATCTCATTTTACTTTTGCCATATTATGTTGAAGTTCATGTTTAAAAGGCTTTTGTTTTAGTTATACATTTCCTTAAATGTTAATGTTTATTTATGAAAGCTTCCGCAATATTGTTATCCTTACTGAGCATCTGAGCTCACCCCTTTCAATGTTTTAATATTTTTCAGGATGTGAAGAAGTATAATATGAATGACCTGCAGGTATAATATAAGGGGATATGAAGAGAAGATGTTGTAGTTTTGTTTTACTTTATGATGTAATGTAAGACTTATGAATGTATCTAGTGTTTCCAAGGCTACTAAACTAATCGGTCTTTCGAGACTTGATCTTTTGTGATCATGCCAATGTTACGAAGTAATGCACCGACTCTGGGTAGCTAGGGTCGGGGCGTTACAGTTGGTATCAGAGGCAGTTTAGTACTAACCTTGGAAGCTAGATTTAGATAAACTCTGATTAGAGCACATAGCCCGAAGATAGACTTTAAGGATTAGTATATAAGAACTTCCTAGAATTTTGGTATTATAGAGATTGATTAGTCACTGAAAGTGGATAATATTCATTGTTAAGATCTTAATATTAATGTTTTTAAAAGTTCATAAACATCAATTTTAGTCCAATTCAGAAATTGAACTTCATTTCCCATCATTGTGCAATTCATGCTTAAAATGTCAATTTGGGCCCACTCAATAATTTACTTGTGTAAATTACAATATTCATCATTTTAATTTGAAATTTTGGGATATGATTGATCACTTTGTTTGTAACATTTTATCTTTTAGGTCCGATGGATGAATCCCAAAGGAAGATGAAGAATTTTGCGCCTGAAGGCAGAAACATGCTGGAAAAAGCATAATGGGCCTAAGGCCCATCAAACAAATGTGGGGCCCATAAACCAAGCCCAATGAAGCTCAAATTTATACAGTATAAAGATAAAAATATGAGGATCATTTTATTCAACTGTGGCCAGAGCTAATTCTGATGTTTTCATGATGATAAAGGGATCTGAAGTTGAGATTTAAATGGTGGACTCGTCATTAATGCACAGAAATTCGTCCCACCATTTCGACCATAACTTTCAAACGGCGAAGCCAAATGTCCTAAAATTTTGAAAGCATATATAAGATACATGGAAGAAGATATTTTATATTTATGACACCTTCGGATTCTCCCATATGAAGTGTCAAACGTACACGTCAAAATGGAGGACGAATCTGGACAGTTTTCCGGGTCAACTTCGAAACGTCAATTTCCTTTTGATTCTTCACCCTCCTTTTGACTCTCTTAATTGTTGGGGGGTGAATTTATTGTTGGGGGTGGACATAAGGCTCCTAATATGCCTATATAATGAGCTGGTGGTGAAGGGAATAATCATCTAACATTTTTCTTTGAATCCATGTTTTTCTTTCATCCATTGTATTTCTTTCAATTGTAATTTTCTGCTTTCAATTTGTAATCGCATCGTCAAGTTTTCCCATGTAAGTTTTTCTTTCACGTTTATTATTTTAATAAAATTTCTTCTTCTTCTTCACTTTTTATTTTCCTTTTCTTCACACGTTGATACCGTTGAATCATGGTTTGAAATTATTCACACCAACACTTGTGATTTCAATCACACAACGATGGAGTGTTCGTTCTTTTAATAATTTTCTTCTTCTTCAATTCCGCTCCTGTAAGTCTACATCCCACTTCCATTGGTAGAATAGCATCAATGGAGGGCTAACCTCTTAAGGGTTGATCCAAGGGAGTAGCAAGGTCATGGATTGAATGTTATTTCATGTACTTAATATTTAAATCTATTCGTTATTTTAGGATTTCCATTAGATGAGTTACATTCTTTCTCATCTTTGCCAACTTTAATGATGACACATTTTGAGTACTAGTACGATCTATTTCCTTTGAGTTCTCATTAAAGTGATCCTCAAAGTGAATTAGTGATTGGCCTTGGAATTGTGCAGGGATTAAATTGGTGAATGATTTGGAAGAATTATCTCATTGTTTGGATATGTCTTGAATTAATGACATGAAATTTTCTAAGAAAAGAAATTCATCCAATCCACCCCAAGAAAAACCCTAAGATCAACCCACCATCAATAATTGTTTAGTTCACATCATTTTTATTATATATTATTTAAATTATATCTTTAGTTCTTCAATTAAAATCTACCTCAAATTTGGCCACTTCATAGCCAATCCATCAATAAATCATAGCGTCTCAAGGTTACTTCTTCGGTCCCTGTGGATTCGATCCCTACTTGTACTTCAATGACCGCTTTTACCAGTAGGGTAAATTTGGGCGCAACCAGAGATGTTGTGAGTTTTCCGAGCAATACATCCCTGTCTGGATACGAGCAGGTAGAGGCGGCTCTGGCACAGATGTACCTAGGGGTAAAACCCGAAAACACGGCTTTGAGCTAGACTCGAACGGGAACTGGTGCACGACAACGGGCCTTACTGCACTCTTGGTTACGACACTCCCAGGGGATATGCTTAGGATAATTCACATTTTCTTTACAAACCACTATGAAGGGTTATGAGTATATACTTCCTAAAAGAATTTTTTTTTATGATTATGTATTATATCCATAAATAGTTCAATTTATGTTAAGTGTTTGCAAGTTTGTTATTATGTATTTCGATTCATAAACTAACTTAGTTTATGGCATTGTATAGAAATGGCGCCCAGTAGAAGGAATGCGAACTCCATCAATACGTATGATCCAAAGAGTAAGAAGGATCATATCTTTCATGGTATTAAGCCAACATTTAGAAGGGGAATAGTCTCCCATGTGTTATCAACATATGAAGAAATAGTATCATGTGTTAATAAGATAAATATAGAATTCTCTGAGTCTTATGGATTTGAAGGGACGAAAGAGAAGAAAAGGATGGAAGAGAGAATGATGGATAAAGGGATGAGGGAAAAGAAGAATTTTCCAATATGTGATAACTGTGGGAAGAAACACCTTGGAATTTGCCTGAAGGGAATGAGAGTTTGTTATAAGTGTGGAGAAAAAGGACACCAAGTGCGTGACTGCAAGGGTAAGAAAAAAGTTTCAAATGTACAATGCTTCATCTGCAAGGAGTGGGGACACTACGCAAACCAATGTTCAAATCATCAGAGTATGCCGCAAATGATGTTATTGGATAATAATCAAGTTATGATACTACCACAGATGAGGAGGAATGATTAGAGTTCTTATATTGTTATTAAATAATTTTGTCATTTGAGTGTTGTATCAATGATGCACTGGTTATAATAATTATGGAGTATATAAGGATTGTACTGCAGTACTATTTCATCAAGGACTTGAGATTGTGTGGAACCAAGAAAAGTGACTCCACAGCCGGTTAAATTTTTGGAAAATATATGGTTGAGAGAAAGATAAACCATAATATGGTTCTGACACAGAGATAGTGATTTTGGAATAATACATGATTGATTTGGATAAATTATGTTGGATATTCTTAACATCCTTGAAACTGATTAATGATTTGTATACATTTTTGGATAGAAGGATTATATCTAGTTTTCTATAAGGAATAAGGGATCATGAATGTAATCAATAAGGATTTATGGTAATTCAGTATGTTGCAGTGTTTTAAAAGAATACATGATAAAGGTGTTCACATGTTGTTACGCAGAAAAAAAGGAGCTTCATTATGTTTACCTTCCTCATAAAATCTGGACTGTGAGTTGGACAGAAGTATTTTGGATAACTATAAACGTTATCATGGATTATATTTTACATTGGATACTATTGTTAAGGTATTTTTGGATATTTATAAAAAGGACAACACGCAGACCGAGTGACAACCCATCGCGTCGGACAAAGCTGTGGGAATCGAACCCACAACCATAGTGCGATTGGGATTAATCGCCTACCACTGGACTACGTGAAGTCCCTGGTTATTAAAAAATAGTTTTTTTTAATCTAAATGGTATGTGTTAATATTTGGAACCTTATACAATTAGGATAAATAGAATATTTTTGAGTTCTATTATCTTTTTGAGTGAAAGATGAGTTGAAGGTTGAAACTCTAATTGTCAAGCATAAATATATATATACCTATCTCTTATTCAATGAATAAATTAATTCTTAAACTTTAGTAAAGGGATATTAAAACAAAAAAATGTGTTATCCTAATACCTTATGTCTTGTTGAACTGATGATATTTTAAATCAACATAGATTGAAGGCTTTGAGGCCCTCAATTTGACAGTTGATTGTGATTGATGACCTCAATCACTCCCTACAAATATTTACGTTTTTCCTCCAATTATATGTCTCTAATTTCCACCAATGTTCTCCTTATCGAGATCATAATTTGGTGGTGACTTTCTTATTTCCATTTCCCTCTTATTAAGACTAAATTTTATTAACCTTATTTCCGATGTGGGTTTTCCACAAAGGTATTTTCTATTGTCAACCTTTTATTTTCCAAGAAAAATTTCAAATTGCGAGGATGCAATTTATTGAAGGAGGGGAGAATGTAACACCCCGAGCTTCTATGATACGCTTCTCATTCAATAATGCAATAGCTTTCATTGTACGCAACTTCGAGTTCTAAAACATTGTGACTAATCAAAGTAGCCGTTATGAATAGTAATAACCACTTTTTAAAATTATAGAAATTTTATATTTCAAAATGGACTTCATTTTTGGATTTGGAATATCAAAATTAGCCTATGTTGAATTTTTGGTATTTTTCTGAGAACTTCTAATTTTTTATGAATAGTGAAAAATACTTAAAAACAACTTTTTTAATCAAAATAATTTATAGTGATAAATTATAATATTTATTGGTTTTAAAGTATAATTAGAATATATTTTTACCATTTTATCCAATGGTGGTCATTAGAATTAATTTAACATTGAAATTGGACATAAACAATTGCCAATCTTTTGATATAAATTGTTTCTTAAAAACACGCTATTTGTTGTGACAGCGGGAATTAATTATAAAATTAATTAATGCAACTTATATGTTTGGAATTTCATAAAATAGACATCATTTTTGAATTCGGAATATCAATTATAGCTTAGGGTGAAATTTTGGCATTGTTCTAAAAAGCTTCAATTTTTGATGAATAGTGAAACCACTAAGTGGTAGTTAAAAAACTGATTTTTCGTTTAAATGAAATATTACCACTTCTGTGGTTTGATTTTCAAAAATAAGACATACATGGTTGTAATTAAGAAGTAAAATGTGGTTCAATGAGATTAAAATAATTTTTTGGTGAATAGTAACTTTTAAGTTCTTAATCGCGATTAGAGGTAATTAGTGTAGTTTAAGGTAAAAATAATGTTTTAATAATATGAGATGAGCTTGACACATGTCCTACCCTCATTGAATGTGCCATGGCCGACCAAGACAATCCATGGGTCAACTTGGGGACCCAATGGAGCCACTTTAGTTGGAAAATGACATAAATACCTTTTATTTAATGTTAAAGTAAAAAATGACACAATCATGAAATGTTTTATTAAAACAATTTTTACATGGAGTTATACAAGTCATATTTTTGACTATAAATAGTCATTGGAAATCTAAAAATATTTCCTACATCATAGTATTTTTTTTATAATTTTTAGACATTAAATAAATTAAATTATTTATGACATCATTATGATGCAGCGATGACCTCATTATTTAACGATTTAAATAAAATGGAAAGATAATGTAATATCTAAGACCTACACGTGTCCAAACCCTATTGGATGGGTGTATTTAGAACCCTTATCACCTTAGACTCGAATTATATAAGTGTGGGACCTCTAAAATCCGAAACTCATTTTATAATAAAGTGACTTTTCTTTACTTTCCAAGAGTGCCCCTCCTCTCCTCTTATAAAAGGCCCCCACCTCTACCACCTCATTCACACTTTCAAGCCATTTGGCTCGGCCAACCTCTGCCCAAATACTCTCCCAACTTCCCCCTCTTACTCCTAGAAGCCTCACTTTGGGCAGAACTCTTCCCAAGGAAGCCTTTCGCTCAAATCGAAAAGAGTTACCCGATTTTGAGGTAATGTCTTCTCTAATGTTGTTTTGTTTTATTTTTCTTCTCCAACCCACTAAACACTTTTTATTAATTTCTTTTGTAACAAAACCAGTATCATAAATATACTAGGATGTTGTTATAAGAAGAATTCGAGCTACACTTACACACACCTACATCTAATGGTTAAAGAACATACTGTTTCTGTGGATGGCGAATTTTTGCCTCACGAAACGATGATTGTTCAAACACTCATATAACACCTCTAATGGTGGACATTATGATGAAACTATTTTTATATATGATATATATTATGTTTTAGTTTCCCTTATGATTTTGTATTTTTCATTTATGGCATACCTTTATGGTTTCCATTATGGGTAAACGCGATATTTTCATTTTAGGAAGTGCGGACTACCGCCCCCTCAAAGTGATTTTAATCGTTAATACCATATGTGGGATGTATAAAGGATGGAGTAAATGATATTATATATGATGCTATACTGGAATTATAATATACCTTTATATCATTATGATTTCATTAAATACAAAATAGAAATTAAAGTAGCATTCATGCGTACGTACGACTTACCGTCTCCATGAATGGTGCATTTCATTTCTTACCTCTAAACGTTATGGAATATTATAAATGCATGTATATACTAGATATATATGAGATATATGATATCTATATCATGAATATAATTCTGGATATAATGGATATATCACCACATGAACAACTTGTAATTATAAGAATTTTATTTTTGACTCAAGTACCTAAGATCGACAAAATGACCGTTATAAACTTTAATAATTACATAATGTTCATATCATTGTGATAATGAAATTGAAAATGGTTCTTAATAAGGTAGATATTAACTCTAGTTTATTATTCAGGAGGTTAAAGAACGGTCGAATCAAGTCGGACACAAGGTAAGGGAATTTCTTAACCCAACTTCCATTCTTTGGGTTAATCTCCTACCTTCAAATTATGTCATGATATTATTATGTCCTATTTTGGATTTTTACGTTCTTTATGTGTACCTATATTGAATACACATAATAGATCTAATTTATTTTAAAAATTATCTTTTTAAGGACTTCGTCTCAATCTCCTTTCATTGAGGCATATTTGGTTTTATACACAATTTTCTTTTATACGGTGTATAAACCCCTTTGACTTTTACGTTTATTCAAAAGGAATCTTTTTTATACGAAGCGTTTTACTAAACGACAAAAAGGGAATGTTTTTCTTTCCGTACATATGCGGCGACAATGACTTCTCCGCCGCCGTGACCATTATTTGAGTTTCGGCTTCCTCTACAAGCCATCACTTTTTTTAATGAAAAATAAATACAAAGTTTTAACTTTCTTTTATTTTGGTATTGAAAATGGTTTTGAAAGCGTTTTTATTATATCAATGTGTTGTATTGAAATCTTGTGATTGAAATGTGGAAATGTTATGTTTCCTTTATACATGTTTTATGTGATATGATTATGTTATGGTTTATGATATGTTTAAACCCATTCATATGAGGAATGCATTGGACTTAGTAAGTGACTGGTGGAGCCCGCTATAGCTCCTCGATGCATCGACAGGTCACATGAGACAAACTAGTGTCTTGGCACGAGGCCTTGACAAAATCTTATTTGTGGTCTTGGCACGAGGCCTTGGCTACGTGCTTATGATAGTCTGGCATTATGCATTCCATCATTATGAAAGTGGTTATTGATATTGCATGTGATTATTCGACCAGTAGAATATCCATGTGAATAAGTAAATGGCATTATCTCATTTTACTTTTGCCATATTATGTTGAAGTTCATGTTTAAAAGGCTTTTGTTTTAGTTATACATTGCCTTAAATGTTAATGTTTATTTATTAAAGCTTCCGAAATATTGTTATCCTTACTGAGCATCTGAGCTCACCCCTTTCAATGTTTTAATATTTTTCAGGATGTGAAGAAGTATAATATGAATGACCTGCAGGGATAATATAAGGGGATATGAAGAGAAGATGTTGTAGTTTTGTTTTACTTTATGATGTAATGTAAGACTTATGAATGTATCTAGTGTTTCCAAGGCTACTAAACTAATCGGTCTTTCGAGACTTGATCTTTTGTGATCATGCCAATGTTACGAAGTAATGCACCGACTCTGGGTAGCTGGGGTCGGGGCGTTACAGTGATCAACATTTGAACGACGCTCTCGACGTTCAATGTTTGATGCTATCATCGATGTCTAGTGATCTCATGAAGTCTCATGGAGACATGGATTCCTATAGCATGATCGAGCACCTCCGTGGTCTATACCAGGAGAGAGAAAGACAAGAAAGGTTTGAGATCTCCAAGGTTCTATTTCAGAGCATGCTTGGAGAGGGTGCCCCAGCTGGGCCTCATGTAGTCAAGGTCATTGGCTACATTGAGCGCTTGGAGGTTCTAGGGTTTAAACTCCCAGAAGAACTGGCTACCGATCTCATTCTTGCATCACTCCCACTACTAGAAAAGAAGGTTATACCAACGATTTTCCAAACCGTAGGCTAGTAATCCGTGAGGAAAGCCTTATACCAACAATTTGATCTAAACCGTTGGTATATCCCACTATATTTATTGATATACCAACGGTTGCAAGAGAACCATTGGTATATGTTTGTATAACATTTTTACCATTGGTTTTCAGAAACCGTTGGTATATATTGTTTTTTTAAATTTATCTCAATGTATACCAACAGTTTAGAACCGTTGGTATTGTATTTTTCGAGAATTATTATACCAACGGTTGAAAACCGTTGGTATTGTGTTTTTCCAGAACTCCTATGCCAACGGTTCTAAACCGTTGGTATTGTTTTTTCCAGAATTCCAGAACTCTTATACCAACGGTTTAAAACCGTTGGTATTGAGTTTTTCCAGAACTGCTGCACAACAGCCCTCCACTGCACAACAAACCTCCAGTAGCCCCTCCACTATACACCTGCATAAAAAAACACTACACAGCAGCCCTCCAGTAGCCCCTCCACTATACACTTGCATAAAACATATCACAAAAACCACATACAGACTTCAAACACTATAAAAAACACCTAAAATAGCCCAAAAAAACACATAAAACCATCAAACTCTTCCAACCATGTCATGTACTACAATTCCCTATTTCAATCTTCATATGACAACAATCATCCGGTAGTAATTCACCTCACCCATGCACAACCCCCCAACTAGCACATCCCCCCCACCTCCCCATCAAATTCTAATAGGCAGAATAGTTTGAGAAATACCTATTAGAGTTGAATAAGAGTTTGAAATTGGCTCAAATCCCATTTTTTTTGTGATCCTAGATTTGGGTATGTAATGATTTGTGATAAATTTTGCATTGAACATGTATTGTTTATAATATATGGTGACAAGGTATTTTCTTAGGAGTCTCGTCACTTATAACCCCATGAGTGAAACTACCCAACTCATGAAAAAGAGTTTGTGACTATCGTTGATGAGTGTAAATTTCAGTTGTATTCACTTAAAATAATGTCCTTTTGAAACAAAATAGACTTTGAGTGGTTCCGTCTACACCACGCCTCAGATTAAGGCAGAGTTGACTCGTACGCGTCACAAATGACCCATGGATCATTTTCCTAAAGTATCAACACAATCCGAATGCGTTTGGTTGGTTTCCAGTATGCCGGTTGTTTTTACTTAAAAGCGTATCCATTTTAAACAAAAGAAAGATACTTTGAGTGGTACCGGCCACACCGTGCCTCGTATTGAGGCGGGGTTGACTCATACACGTCAAAAATGACCCATATATCCTTGTCCTAAAGTATCAACAGAATCCAAATGCATTTGGTCCGTTTTCCGTATGTCAGTTGTTGTTTTTACTTAAACTGTTGTCCATTTCAAAGAAAAGTTAGACACTTTGAGTGGTGCCGAACACACCGCACCTCGGATTGAGGCAGATTTGACTCTTACATGTCAAAAATTACTCATGGATCTTTTTACTAAAGTTTTAATAGAATCCGAATGCATTTGGTCGGTTTTCCGTATGTCAGTTGTTGTTTTCACTTAAAATGATGTCCATTTTAAACAAAAGAGAGACACTTTGAGTAGTGTCGGCCACACCGCGCCTCGAATTGAGGCGGGGTTGACTCTTACATGTCACAAATAACCCATGGATCATTTTCCTAAAGTATCAACACAATCCGAATGCGTTTGGTTGGTTTTCCGTATGCCGGTTGTTTTTACTTAAAAGCGTATCCATTTTAAACAAAAGAAAGATAGTTTGAGTGGTACCGGCCACACCGTGCCTCAGATTGAGGCGGGGTTGACTCGTACACATTAAAAATGACCCATGGATACATTTCCTAAAGTATCAATAGAATCCAAATGCGTTTAGTCTGTTTTCCGTATGTCAATTGTTGTTTTAACTTAAACTGTTGTCCATTTCAAAGAAAAGTGAGACACTTTGAGTGGTGCCAGCCACACCACGCCTTAGATTGAGGCGGGGTTGACTTGTACACGTCACAAATGACCCATGGATTGTTTTTTTAAAGTATCAACACAATCCTAATGCGTTTGGTCGATTTTCCGTATGTCGTTTTTTTTACTTAAAAGCACATCCATTTTAAACAAAAAAAAGACACTTTGAGTGGTACCAGCCAAACCGGCCCTCCGATTGAGGCGGGTTTGACTCGTACACGTCACATATGATCCATGGATCGTTTTACTAAAGTTTCAATAGAATCCGAATGCGTTTGGTTGGTTTTTCGTATGCCAGTTGTTGTTTTCACTTAAAAGCGTATCCATTTTAAACAAAAGAAAGACACTTTGAGTGGTACCGGCCACACCGTACCTCAGATTGAGGCGGGGTTGACTCGTACACATCACAAATGACCCATGGATACATGTACTAAAGTGTAAATAGAATCCGAATACGTTTGGTCCGTTTTCCGTATGTCAGTTGTTGTTTTAACTTAAACTGTTGTCCATTTCAAAGAAAAGTGAGACACTTTGAGTGGTGCTGGGCACACCGTGCCTCGGATTGAGGCGGGGTTGACTCTTACATGTCAAAAATGACCCATGGATCGTTTTTCTAAAGTATCAAAACAATACGAATGTGTTTGGTCGGTTTTCCATATGTCATTTTTTTACTTAAAAGCGCATGCATTTTAAACAAAAGAAAGACACTTTGAGTAGTACCATCCACACCAGCCCTCAGATTGAGGCGGGGTTGAATCATAACCATCACATATGACCCATGGATCATTTTCCTAAAGTTTCAACAGAATACGAATGCGTTTGGTCAGTTTTCGTATTCCAGTTGTTGTTTTCACTTAAAATCCTACCCATTTCAAATAAAAGTGAGACACTTTGAGTGGTACCAGCCACACCATGCCTCAGATTGAGGCGGGGTTGACTCTTACGCGTCACAAATGACCCATGAATACATTTCCTAAAGTATCAATAGAATCTGAATGCGTTTGGTCCATTTTCTGTATGTCAGTTGTTGTTTTAACTGAAACTGTTGTCCATTTCAAAGAAAAGTGAGACACTTTGAGTGGTGCCGGCCACACCGCGCCTCATATTGATGTGGGGTTGACTCGTACAAGTCACAAATGACCCATGGATTGTTTTTCTAAAGTATCAACACAATCCGAATGCATTTGGTTGGTTTTCCATATGTCGTTTTTTACTTAAAAGCGCATCCATTTTAAACAAAAGAAAGACACTTTGAGTGGCACCGGCCACACCAGCCCTCGGATTGAGGCGGGGTTGACTCGTACACGTCACATATGACCCATGGATCGTTTTCCTAAAGTTTAAACAGAATACGAATGCGTTTGGTCGGTTTTCTGTATGCCAGTTGTTGTTTTCACTATCCTGTCCATTTCAAATAAAAGTGAGACACTTTGAGTGGTACCGGACACACCGTGCCTCAGATTGAGGCGTGGTTGACTCTTACATGTCAAAAATGACCCATGAATATATGTACTAAAGTATCAACATAATCCGAATGTGTTTGGTCCATTTTCCGTATGTCATTTTTTGTTTTAACTTAAACTGTTGTCCATTTCAAAGAAAAGTGAGACACTTTGAGTGGTGTCAGCCACACCATGCCTCGGATTGAGGCAGGGTTGACTCATAAATGTCACAAATGATCCATGGATTATTTTTCTAAAGTATAAACACAATTAGAATGCGTTTGGTCAGTTTTCTGTATGTCGTTTTTTTACTTAAAAGCGCATCCATTTTAAACAAAAGAAAGACACTTTGAGTGGTACCAGCCACACCGGCCCTCAGATTGAGGCGGGGTTGACTCTTAAACGTCACATATGATCCATGGATAGTTTTTCTAAAGTTTCAACAGAATCTGAATGTGTTTGGTTAGTTTTCCGTATGCCAGTTGTTGTTTTCACTTAAAATCCTGTCCATTTCAAAAAAAGTGAGACACTTTGAGTGGTACTGGCCACACCGCACCTCAGATTGAGGTGGGGTTGACTCTTATAAATCACAAAATACCCATGGATACATGTCCTAAATCATCAATAGAATCTGAATGCATTTGTTCCTTTTTCCGTATGTCAGTTGTTGTTATAACTTAAACTGTTGTCCATTTCAAAGAAAAGTGAGACACTTTGAGTGGTGCCGGCCACACCGCGCCTCGGATTGAGGCGGGGTTGACTCGTACACATCACAAATGACCCATGGATCGTTTTTCTAAAGTATCAACACAATCCGAATGCGTTTGGTCGGTTTTCCGTATGTCGTTTTTTTACTTAAAAGCGCATCCATTTTAAACAAAAGAAAGACACTTTGAGTGGTACCAGACACACCGGCCCTCAGATTGAGGTGGGTTTGACTCGTACACGTCACATATGACCCATGGATCGTTGTCCTAAATTTTCAACAGAATCCGAATGTGTTTGGTCGGTTTTCCGTATGCCAGTTGTTGTTTTCACTTAAAATCCTGTCCATTTCAAATAAAAGCGAGACACTTTGAGTGGTACCGGCTATACCGCATCTCATATTGAGGAGGGATTGACTTGTACACATCACAAATGACCCATGGATACATTTACTAAAGTATCAACAGAATCCGAATGCGTTTGGTCCGTTTTCTGTATGTCAGTTGTTGTTTTAACTTAAACTGTTGTCCATTTCAAAGAAAAGTGAGATACTTTGAGTGGTGTCGGACACACCACGCCTCAGATTGAGGAGGGGTTGACTCGTACGCGTCACAAATGACCCATGGATCGTTTTTCTAAAGTATCAACACAATCCTAATGCGTTTGGTTGGTTTTCCGTATGTCGTTTTTTTTACTTAAAAGCGCATCCATTTTAAACAAAAGAAAGACACTTTGAGTGGTACCAGCCACACCGGACCTCAGATTGAGGCAGAGTTGACTCGTACATGTCACATATGACCCATGGATCGTTTTCCTAAAGTTTCAATAGAATCCAAATGTGTTTGGTTTGTTTTCCGTATGCCGGTTGTTTTTACTTAAAAGCGTATCCATTTTAAACAAAAGAGAGACACTTTGAGTGGTGCCGGCCACACCACGCCTCAGATTGAGGAAGGGTTGACTCGTACATGTCACAAATGATTGATCATGTATTGAATATAGTCATGGACCTCTTTAAATGGATAAAAAAAATTCTCAGATGGTTTGAGTTCATTTATCACCTTTCAATCATCCTTCAAACATAGTTTGGAAACCTTACTTTCCTATAATTATAGGATTCATGAAAATAATTATTATTTTTTAAAAAATATCCACAAAACACACCTTCATTATTGAGTGGTATATGTTCTTATCCTCTATTGTTGGCTTTTGGGTACCACTCCCAGTATATATCTCATTACCTCATTAAAATTGGTCATGGTGTGAATAAAATTACCATGGAATTGTAATTTCATTAGAGATAATATCATATCAATTTCACTCAAAAAGCCTTCTACTTCAAATCACATTTTCCATATCGTTTTCCACATGCATAAACATGAAATACATGGATAACTAAGAAAGCTAAGTAATACAAAATAGAAAAATGGGTATCACAGTACCAAGGAATACTAAAGGTCTAGGTAGTAGACTAATCATACAATAATAATCAAGTGAAAAAAATAGATCTGATAACAACATCCCTATGAAGCAGAGGAAAACCCTAGTGTGGAAAACCAGGTTCAAAAATAAAGAGTTATACAGAATTCAAAAATGTAATGGATCAATCTGCCCCTGATCACCATCACCATCACCACTGTCATCATTAGCCTCATCCTCGCCGCCATCTCTGTCCTCATCGTCATCCTCGTCATCGTCCCCATGCTCATTGTCGGCCTCATCCTCATCCTCGGCCCTATCCTCGCCCTCGGCCCCATCCTCTCCCTCGACCCCATCCTCGCCCTCATCCTCATCCTCATCCTCACCCTCTTCCTCTTCAGCATCCTCGTCATCACCAGGAACGTCATCATCTCGACCGCCACTAGAGCTACTGCATGGTGCATTGGATAATGCACCCATCGATGACATAAATGTATGACAAGCTGCGCTGACCTCTGGTGGAAGTGATGAAGATAAATTTTTCATCAGTTTCATAAATTCTTTGTCCCTCATTTGAACTTGTACTTCCAACTCTATGACCCTTTTATCAGACTTTCTTGCATGCTCCTTGACCTGTTCCAACTCAGTGGTACTAGAATGGATACCTGGAGAGGACCAATACCTCGTCGAGACTATATTCTTACCAGGTCGGCAGCGTACTCGACCAGAGTGCTCATCACCCAAAACCTGATATAAATGATCGTGTGGCCCAAAATTTTCAGGCTCCTGGGCATCAAGAGCCTCTAAAGCATTCTGTTAAAAATATTAATAGATTATTAAATTTCAAAATAGATATTAAACTTTGAAATAAACAAATTAGAACTTACAATCTTTTCTTAGGTTGCTTCATTTACCGCAGTTCCATCTTTTTTTCTTCTACTCGAGCAAAACAATTTTGCTCGAGGGATACGTCCTTCAATATTCAATTTGTGCTTCTGTAATGACATTGAAACAATATAAAGTACAAGTATAATCATATATTCAATATTTAATAAATCACATAATTTAAGTAGGAAACAATAAAAAGGGAAAGTCCTAAAGAAAAATATTAAACAACTACATCGTACCAGCTGCCTCTCATGATCTAACATAGTTGTGTGCCCCAAAGTGTGGAGGTATTGCTTTGAATCAATGTTTTTTTGTTTTTTTCAGAAGATTCCTAAATAATGTTTAATAATAAATAAGATTATATTAATTCAAAATATAAAAACTCTCATTTAAATACCTCAAATGAGATTAATACCTTAAATTTGGCAGTCGCCCAATGGGTAATCATTTGGCGATATTGCTATATCAGGCAGTCATCCATGATAGGTAATGTCTCTAAATCCGTACCCACTATATCACACCAGCCAACATACAGCTCATGCTTATAAGCTCTCCAAAGCTCTCCTAGCTCTTTTAAACGTGCTGGTCCTGCACCTTCGCCATCGGGGAAGTTAAACCGAAGATGAAACCCAATTGATTAGTTCATATAAATACAAAAAAATACTACATTAAATCCAATAGATTTTTTACCCATATTTGTGCCCACGTGTTATCCTTGACTTCGTGTGGAAGATTTCTCCAAGAGAGAGGTCTAACCGGAATGATATCAGAGTATTTGGCTAGCGTCTCCAAAAAACCCCGACATTCCTGCCCAGATTTCTCAATCATTTGTTCATCAACATTGTATTCAACCATCAACTGTGTCTGGCGGTTCCATACCGCACGCAAGTGAGTACGCCCCCTCCCCTGATTTCTATCTGTAGATGAATCTGTTATTAAGGAAAAATAATATCAGTATAAGTTATAATAAAAATAAATTTTGGTATAAAAATTTGATAGAGTTATATAAATATACCTGTGGTAGTCAGATCAATGGGTGTCATTGGATGTGAAGAAGCTGAAGGAATATCCTGTACAGGTGGAGTGTCCCTCAGTGTATGCTCCTCAGCCACATACTGTGTCGCAGCAGGAGTCGAAGAAGGTGGAATATAATAGCTCGGAGATAATAAACTAGAATCCAAAGATGATGGAATATACGTCTGGCCAACTGGTAGTGTAAACATCGGAGGTCTAAATATCCTGTGTGTCCCTAAAGACACGCCAGGATCAAAATGGGGCATAGAAGATACGTCTGTGGTAGTGGATCATCTAACTCTCGCCCCACGAACCCTCATACCACCGGCCTCACTAGTGGGACCACTAGATGATCGTCCATCTCTGACACCCCTCCTCCTACCACTAGCCTCTCTACTGGGAGCAATATCAGGCTCCTCATCGGATATCTCTCGTCTAGGGGGTGGATCCTGAAATTTTTTTTAACACAAAAGTAAACATATGATATTATAATTTATTGAAATATTTATATATGAAATAAAATACTCACAACAGGGATGAGTGGAGGAACACCCATCTGTACATGACATTCATCTTTCCAAGAAAATTTGTCCTCAGACACATGAGGAAAGAAAGGGAATGGCAAGGATCCCTTACGCATCCTTGATTGGGTCAGTCATGTATGTTATGCTATGTATGAGGCTAGATGTTGCTTACGCATTAAGTGCGGTAGAAAGATATCAAGTTGATCCAGGAGACCGCCATTGGATGGCAGTCAAGACTATCCTTAAGTATCTGAGGCGTACTAAGGATATGTTCCTGGTTTATGGAGGAGATGAGGAACTAGTCATTAGAGGACATGTAGATGCTAGTTTTCAGACTGATCAAGATGACATGAAGTCACAGACTTGATACATCTTCAGTTTGAATGGAGGTGCAGTGAGCTGGAAGAGCTCAAAGCAAAGTGTGGTGGCAGATTCTACAGTGGAATCTGAGTATATTGCATCTTCTGAGGCAGATAAAGAAGCAGTATGGATGTGAAGCTTCATCCAAGAGCTGGATGTAGTACCGAGTAGTAAAGATCCTATCACACTCTATTGTGATAATACTTCAGTGGTGGCACTTGCAAAAGAGCCAAGGTCACATCAGTGGATAAAGCACATACTTTGGAAGTATCATCTCTTGAGGGATTTTTCTCAGAGAGGTGAAGTTGCAGTGAGCAGTATTTCCACGGAAGACAACATGGTGGACCCCTTGACTAAATCCTTGACTCAGCAGAAACATGTTCATCATGTGAGGTCTAGCGGACTAAAAGTCGTAGGCAGTTGGCTCTAGTCCAAGTGGGAGTTTGTAAGGGTTGGTGTCCTAAGAACCAACTATTTTGTACTTTGATTACATGAATGTTCACTTATTATATTGTTCATTGTTTTTCATGAATATAATATAATAATGCCCTGTAATATTTTTTGCATTAATAAGGTCATGGCAGATCTCTGCTATGATGAGAACCTTGAAATGCTATAACAATATTCTTAAATAAAGTTCTGCGGTTGGATAACATACTATGATAGAACACATAGTATACAGACCATCATGTGCGAGTACTCGTAAGAAGACGAGACTCTCTCTCATGGAGTTTGCACTTGGTAATCTCCAAGATGGGAGATTATGAGAACAGACCCGCCAGTAGCAATTCTGCATGTCTTGGTGTCATCGGACATTGCTATCTACGAGCGTGTGTAATGGTCCTTAGACTGGAATATTATCATTAACTCATGTCATGACTCACGCACTTAGATTTACTGACGAAAACCGTCACGCAGACAGTTGGTGGGAAGTAGGGTACATTGGGTGCGTCACGAGTGACATGTTGTTAATGGATAAATCGAGGAAGGATTTGTTTCGTCCATTTATGGAAGGTGATATCTCAACACTTTGATTGAAATAGAACTGTCACATTAAATTCCATGGCCATGGTGTAAATGACGAGTTTATTTCAGGTAGTTGAAGAATGACGGATCAAGCTTAAAGGTTCATGACACTGCCATGAAACCTGCTTGATGAGATATTAAGACAAAGGGATTAAATTACACAGTAAACGTTTGTATGAGGTGATACGTCAATGCGGCATCAACTTCTTTCTCTTGGGTGCCTTGACCCGTTGCTAGATAGTAATCTTGGACTTTAGGCAAGCTCGCCTAACGCCAACGAGAAAGAGGCCTAGAAGGTCACACACTAAGTGTATTCAAGTATCTCAAGTAGAATAAAGATTATTCCCGTATGTGGTTTAATAATTATCCAAGGAAGCCTAAATCGTTTTAATGATGGAGGAAGAAGGAAATGAAAAACAAGATATACATGCCGTGTATTAAAGATTACACGCCATGTAGTTTTTCATGGAAAACAAGTACACGCCGTGTATTAATAATTACACGCCGTGTAGTTTTTTTTATGGAAAGGAAATGAATAAATGAAAACAAGATATACACGCCGTTTACATTCAATGTACACGTCGGGTAGTTTTCAATGAAAAACAAGTACACGCCGTGTAGTTTTTCCAGTCGGGATTTTGAGGATATAATATTATTTTAAATGATATTTATTATAATCAGTGTGGGCGCATGTCAAGGAATTAATTATTCGACATGGGGATTTTAAATAAGAGTCAATGAAATAAGTAAAATGCGTAACGCGTTTATTTATTGTGATAACTCTATAACCTTAAATCTGATTATAAATATCCTCACAACCCCAACTCTTTTCCGACACACAAGAGAATCGTTGTGCACAAAAACTCTGGAGAATTCTTTCAAGGCTGAAAGAACCTCTTCCTCCAAGAACGCTCTCAAGAACGAGAGAGATCCTCTTCCATCGGATCAAGACGATCTAAGGCGGACAACGCAAGCAAAGGATTCTCCACGCTAGCACCTAGAGACTCCTTTGGCGACGTCCCGAGATATGAGGTACACATGTGGATCACCGTTAGAGGAAGTCTACACTTGGCTTCTACGACGCAACGACGAATCACATCGGAACGTGATCAAGAATATCAACGAAGAAAGAACACCCAAAAGGTATTTATTTTCAATTGATTAAATTAATTATAATCAACTTGTAACGATCCTTGTTTGTGGTTCCGGGACAAACCTTCATCTTTGTCTTTTTCTGTGATTCGATCTGTGGAGACTGACATTTATCATCGTATTCATCCCGGATTGATCATTGCTAACAACAAAAATCCAAGTGGGCACATCCACCCACGTGCTTCCGCTGCGCCTGGAACCTTCAACCCCAAGATCTCCGTGCTTTGAAAATGAAACCTGCAAAACTAGAAATGAAGAACTCTGTAAATGTGTATCATGCAGTGAAGATCCACCGCAACATTCTCATCCATCTTCCAATGGGTTTGATAAAGATCATAAAGTGGTGGCCAAAGGATGTCCCACCTTCAAAGACATCCACGAGTCAGGTTGAATCATCCGATGTTTGAATGAGATCCATCTTCACTCCATGACGTGTTAGCATCTTGTAGTGCTAAGGAGGAAGATAAAGAGGGATTCAGGGCTTAGGGAGTTTCAGTTGAGGTTTGGGTAGTCTCACTAGCATACCATCTCATGTAAATACCCCTCCATACAACACTTTAGAGTGCTCCTTGGGTGAGTATGCATTAACTCATGCGTTATAACACATGAGTTAATGTTTTAGCCACTTCATGCATTGCATGCATGACTGCAACAAACTCCCTTGTGTTACATCTCATGTAACGCCTCTTAAATGACATCTTAGGTGGGGAGATCACTTGAATGTTAATTCTTAAGGCCCGATTTCCCATACAATCGAAGGCAACAATATTCATGCCATGCCTAACAATATGGACCCAATCACACCTTATGATTGGCCATAGGAAATAACATGGTGCACCGGCTCAGATTTTTCATGTATTATTTTTTGATATTGTATGAATTATTTTCAAGATCAGACGCTGATACGATGTTTGATTCCAACGCCCGGTGTGCCAAGAATAAATATTTAAAATATATTAAATATATTAAATGCACATGCACATAGTTTTCTTCAAAAGTGAGATAACTTTTAAACGGAGGCCTGAATAAAAAATCTGAAGGCATTATTGAGTTCAAAACGCGGGTTTTACCTTTGTCGCGACATAACCTTTGTCGACACGAGACGTTTGTGAAAAAGTTATCATGGGTGTAAAATGATTAAAATAAGTAAATAAATTAGTTTATTTTAGTCGATGACACAACGACCTAATACTCTTCCTTAAATACACCCTTATGGAAAATTTGTAGGGTCAGTCACATAACCCTGCAAATCAACGAGAATCATTGGAGAGCATTTGAGGAACTCCGTTGGCGGACGACAATTGAATCGAGTTCCACAATCGGTGTGCAGCAGAATTAGAGGATCTCGCCAATGAAAATTACGCAGTTTCGTTCTTCATTAGTGATCAATCCCAATCATGGCGGGATGTTTGTTTTATCTGGATTTATCCCCGTTCATGATTTCTACAATTAACGTGAATCAATTAACTAACGAATTGATTTGTGGATCGTGCGTATCACGAGTACGGGTTAGATCACTATAGGAAAATGACCGTTTAGCAGTGGTTTTAAAAACTGCTGCTAAACGTGTTTCGGGCCGCCATTTTGCGGCGATTTTTAAACCGCTGCGAAAAAACCGCCGCGAAATGCCTTAATTTTTTTTTAAAATTTTTTTCTAGGATTAGCGGCGGTTTTTTAAAAAACCGTCGTGAAATAGCAGCGGCTTGGGTAAAATCGCCGTGAAATGAAAAGAAAAAAATAAAAAAATACGAGAAACCCCGAAATAACTAAAACAACCATAACTTTTGATCCGGGCGTCCTTTGGAGCACCACGACCAGTCAAATCGAAGCTCATGAAGATATCTAGAGGCATGTATAATCAAAACAATGAGACGGTATAAGGTGCGGAAGATATGAGAGTTATAAGACAGTTGAAAAAAGTTCTCCAACTTCAAACGGCCATAACTTTCGCTCCGGGTGTCCGTTTGGGCTCTACCATATATCAAATCGAAGCCAGTGAAGAGAGTTACGCACCAATTCAACACAAGAAAGATTCTGTCATGTTTTTTGACCCTAAAAACTCCTCCGAAGGCTTCTGAAACCCCATTTCCGTCACCGGTGTCCCGTCAAACTTGTCTTCAAACGGACCTAACTTTCGATCCGTGTGTCAGTTCAGACTCCTCCACCTTCCAGATCGTAGCTTGTTACATGAGCTTCAGTT